>OY856413.1:61653100-62853100 GCA_963693085.1 Alisma plantago-aquatica | reverse complement strand
TGTTGATACATTTGTTGTTGGTCCTACCACATGTATTGTTGTATGAGCTGCATGTCTTGCTGTGTCTTCTGGATGCCTTCAAGATATGCATGGATGGATGACATATAATATGCATTCACTAAACGCTCCTGCAGCTGGGATGTTGCCTCATCCCTTTTTCTCACCCTTCGGGGATTTCTTCTTTATTCTCCTCCCTCTTGTTCTTGCTGATATGCATTTGATTATGTGATTTCTTATTCTTGTATTACAGTGGGGTTGAAGTTTTCTTGGGGGTTGGCTTGCTCCCATTTGTTCAACTTTTTGTGTAGTAAGCAAGGGACCCCCAAAGCAGAGAGGAGAGGGGTAGCATGATAGGGCAACTCAAGAATTTTTTGCGGTGTTATGGATTTCACATTGTAGATCAACTTCTTGTTTTGGATAATGATCATTTGAGAGCACACAAGGTACTTTAAATCAACAAATTGAGCTCCCTCAACCTCTTTAAGGCCAGTAATATCAAAACCTAGGGCAATGGCGACTGAGGTCACAATCCCTCCCATGACAAATGGAGTTTTGCTTTTAAAAGGGATTTTACTCATGTGGTCTATCAAGAGTGACCCTAAGTTGATGTGATGTTCTTCAATTATAGCATATAACATAAGGAGGTCCTTTTGTGAAATGCTGCCTTGATGATCATACTTCCCTACAATGGTGTTGGCAATGACTTTCTACATGCATCTGATCAAGGGATTACTGATGTACATAGCCTTGGACTTGCCAACTGTATATTTTCACTCTGCTATCATGGCATGATAGAATTTAGCATAGTCCAAGTTGATCTCCCTCTCAATTAAGCCATCACTCATTTTTTCGACTTCTTGAGGGTCATTTGCAATGATGCAGTTCAGTTCAGAGGTAATCAATGTGTGAATTTTGTTGAACATTGCAAACTTGATAGCTTCCTCCCCTTTGACCTTGATCTTCTCTAATGTGGTAAAAAAATGCTAAGTCAACTCCACATATGTGGTTTGTGCTGTGAAAAGAACCTTCCAAAAACCGAATTGCTTCATCCTTCTTACCATCTCTACTTTGATTCCCAGGTCTTCAATTACCTTTTCACACCCATATCTAGTGGAGATCACTCTCCTTGACATGCACTCGGGGTAGATGGGTGTGATCTACATCTTCCTCTGTCCTCTGCCATAAGTCATTCCCTCAGGAGCTTTGCCAAACCCCTTTAGTCTGTCTGTCTCCAAGTATGCCAAAGTGTCCTCTTGCTCATAATCCATTTCATCCTCAACAGTATCATCATCATCTTCTTCAACCAAGTAGGATCTTTACCCCGAGCTCATGTCAAGATTTAGTAGTACAAATTGCTCAGAGTATCATTGTGGTTGATCCTCTTCTTCTATCATCAATTGCCACCTTGCTTGCGGCTGTTATTGGGGTCTCTCCCCCAATGAGGAGGTAGAGTGGTGTGCTAGCGTGGTCCTTGGAGGTAGCCTTGATGAAGATGGGGCTACATCCCCCTTTCCCATATTTTGGCGGGTTGTCACCTCTGGGTAAGCCTCATCGATCATATCATCGATGTTCTCCTCCGATTCTTCCTCCTCCTCCTCTTCCCTATATGTCTCATCTGTGATGTGGTGGCTGTCGGATGACCGGGTGTGGGACACACTCACAGACATCGAGTAGGGAAGCAATTTGGAGATGGATTTTGATGGTGATGGGGTGTGGGAAGGCATTGAGACTTGGGAAGAGGATCTCTTGGTTCACACCTTACCTCCAGTGATCACCTAAAGGCTCTTTGAGCCCCCTTCTTCATTGCCTGGGTAATTCCCTTCATTTTTTTGGATATGGTGGTGGTGGTATGGATGTGAATTTTGAATTTTTATGGAGAAGGCAAAATGGAGGTTGATTGATAAGTGGAATAGATTAGGATGGTTGCTTGGATGATGGAGGATGGGTTGGTTGGAGAGGTGAAAATGGGTGGATTTTGGTGAGTTTTTGTGTGGGGCGGCTGTAGGTGAGGTGGAGAACAAAAATGGAGATGGAGGCTCGATTGGTGGGGGTTTTGGGGTGGAAACGGTAGAGGGAGAGGTGGCGGAGTTGTAGAAAGTGATTGGAAATCAATTTCTTAGAGGATTTGAGATGGAGAAGAAAGATTGAGAGTGTTGGGGGGTGAAGAATGTCACCACGACCGTTCTGGATTCAAGCAAATGAGTTTGCAAGTGATGGGGGTTGTGGTGTTTTGTTGGGTTTAAGTGAAAAAATGTGTGGGGTCATGTCTTGCCACGGCTGTGGTGGGTCGCCACAGTCATGGTGGGGGTTTGATAGCACATCCGTGGTGGGTGCCACAGTCATGGTGGGGTGGAGATGGCTGTAGATCAACCCTCACCATGGTCATGGTGAGCGCCACAGCCATGGTGTGCTCCTCTCACCTCAATTGTGGTGGGTCACCACAGTCGTGACCGTTCATGTACAAAATCTCCTTCATCCATGTAACTCCTTTGAATTTTTGCACTTAATTCACCACGACTGTGGTGGTCATGATGGTTGTCTTGCCTCCATGTCACCATGGTGTGGAGGTGGCCACAACTGTGTTGTTCAGCATGTGCCACATCTATTTTGTTCTCTACGGCTGTGGTCCTTCCTTCACAAATTTGATGAAGTTACGATAACTTTCTTGAGATTTTGCACTTAAATCACCACGACCATTTTGAAGCACCACGGCCATGGTGGTTCATGCAGTACTTTGTCAAATCAAATTCAAACTTTTTGATATCGTTGTAATTTTTTTGATTCTTGGCCACATTTCAACTCCAACAACCATGTCTTTCCCTCTCTATCTCTCTCTTCAACCTGTTACCCACATCTCATCAAAACTCAAACAAAACTATCAAGCACAAGTGTGTGTGTGTATTTCATAGAATAGAAAACAAAAGTATCAAAAAGTGAATATTGGGTGAAAAAGTTCCCAAGCCTAGGTGGGTTGCCTCCCACTAGCACTAAATTTTACGCCTTCAGTCGGGCTTATTGATTCTTGACTTCATTCGTCCTTATGGGATTCCCAAAGAATCTTTTAAGCAAATGTCTCTCTCAAGTGCATTCAAGCACATCACCTCATCAATCTAATGTTCCTCCACTAGCATCACAATATCAAAATTTTGATTAGCTTTGTCTGAACCTACTTCCACAACTGATTTCAACCTTTAACCATTCACAGTAAATTCTTTAGCTCCTTCTTTCTCATAAATCAACACATCTCTAGATGGATACACCTTTTTGATTAGATAAGGCCCTTCCCATCTAGACTAGAGTTTTCCAGAAAAGAACTTCATCCTTGAGTTATACAAACATACCCATTTTTCAAGCTCAAAGTCATTCTTCTTGATCATCTTATCATGTAGAAACTTTGTTCTCTCTTTGTAGCACTTGGACATTTCATAAGCTTCTTGTCACATCTCCTCTAATTCATTTAGCTGAAACTTCCTCTTCTTTGCGGCATTCACTCCATCAAAGTCCATGGCCTTCAAAGCCCATAATGCCTTGTGTTGCATCTCAATCGGCAAATGGCAGGTTTTCCCATAAACACGATTGAATGGTGTGGTGCCAATCAGGGCTTCGTATGCAGTCTTATAAGCCCATAAAGCCTCACTGAGACGTAATGACCAATCCTTGCGGTCTGGTCTCACTGTATTTTCTAAAATGAGATTTATCTCCTGATTGGCTAACTCAACTTGACCACTTATTTAAGGGTGGTAAGGAGTATCCACACAATGATTCACTCCATGTTTCTTAAGCAAGCCTTCAAAAGTGCAATGGATGAAGTGACTTCCCCCATTACTAATCATTGCTATTGGAATACCAAACTGGCTAAAGATATTTGATTTCACAAAGTCACACACCACTTTGTGATCATTTGTTCTAGTTGCAACAACCTCGATCCACTTTGACATGTTATCCATGATAACCAAAATGTAGACATAATCTAAAGAGGGAGGAAAAGGACCCATGAAGTCAATCCCTCAAACATCAAACACCTCCACCAAAAGAATGGGTGATAAAGGCATCATTTCCCTCTTTGAGAAGTGCCTACCTTTTGGCACTTCAAATAACACTTGCAAAATTCATGAGAGTCTTTAAACAAGGAGGGATAATATAATCCCATTTAGAGAACATTGGTAGTTGTGTGTTTTCCACCAAAATTACCTCCACAAACCCCGAAATGGCACATAGATATAACTTCTTTCTACTCCATATCCAGAACACATTTTCGAATAAGTTGGTTGGGGCAATATTTGAAAATATGAGGATCATCCCAAACATAATTTTTGACCATAGCAAACAAACTTTTGCTTTCCTCCCTTATCCATGTGATTGGTATCCTTCCACTAGCTAAGAAGTTAGCTATGTATTTATACCATGGCCTTTAAGTGGATGAGAGTAGGAAGAGCTGCTCATGTGGCATTGTTTCTTTGATTCTACTTGTATCATCAAAGGGTGCTTCAATTCGGGAGAGATGATCGGTGGCTGAATTTTCCACTCCCTTCTTGTCTACAATCTCAATATCAAATTCTTGAAGCAACAAAATCCACCGGATCAACCTTGGCTTTGAGTCTTTCTTCACCATGAGGTACTTCAATGCAGCATGGTCCGTGTATATCACTACTTTGTTTTGCAGAAGATATGATCGAAACTTGTCAAGAGCAAAGATAACTGTAAGAAACTCATTTTTTGTAGTCATGTAGTTCCTTTGTGCTTCGTCTAGAGTTTTACTAGCATAATAGATGGTGTGCAGAATCTGGCCAATTCTTTGGCCCAACACGGCCCCCACTCCCATATTGGATGCATCAGTCATGATCTCAAATGGAAAAGAGAAATCTAGGGGCTGCATTATAGGTGCAGAATTGAGCTTTTCCTTCAAGTGGTTGAAGGCTTCAGCACACTTTTCATCAAAGTGAAATTCAACATCTTTCTCTAGAAAATGACAGAGAGGTTTCGAAATCTTGCTAAAATCCTTGATAAAGTGATGATAGAAGCCTACATATCCCAAGAAAGACCGGGCGTCTTATGATAGATAGAATGGTAAGAGTAGAAATGAGGCCCACCTTGGCCCTATCAACCTCAATACCATGTTTTAAAACCCAGTGACCTAGAATCAAGGCAAACTCTGAATACTATATATGACCCCAAAATAATAGGGGTCAAATTCGTCCAGTGAGACGATGGGGGATAAGCTTCATCATCGAGAGGGAAACAACCTGGATCACCAGCTAAGGCCCCTAAATGATCACTCAGTGATAAAGTAGGTAGGGGTGCAGAGACAACTAGGAGGTTTGCCTAGAAGCATCCACCCTTGAAAGAGATAATCCAGTGACATTGCTTCTTCGGTTCGAACCAAGGAATTGATTAGATATGATGCAAATAGGATCTTGTTCTATCATTGATCATAGATTTCTATATGAAAAATACGAATCAGAGTTTGAAGAAGGGGAAGGAGCCGTCGACCCACAATAGATAGAGGAGGATTTATTAAATCACATAGTTTGGGTTCTGAGAATATGGTGCCCTTGTGGAAATCTATTTGAATGTATCAAAAGTCCCAATGAAATGCCTTCGGGCACCATGAAGTGCCTCTTTTCCCAAGATAGCATAAGGTGGACCTTAACACATCTCTCAAGAATGGCATCCAAGTAGAGTAGACACTCATTAAAGGTTTTACCGAAAATCGAGAAATCATCCATGAACACTTCAAGTGACGAATCAAGCATGTCAACGAAGATTGAGGTCACACATCTCTAAAAAGTGGAAGGGGCATTACACAACCCAAATGGCATTCTCCAGTAAGCAAAGGTACCACTAGGGAAAGTAAAGTTCATCTTTTCTTGCTTCATAGGATGCACATCAATCTGGAAGTACTCGGAGTATCCATTAAGAAATAAATAGAAACTTTGCTCTGCCAACCTCTCTAGAATCTGATCAAGAAATGGAAGAGGATAGTGGTCCTTCTTAGTCTTCTAATTGAGCTTTCTGTAGTCTACACACATTCTCCATTTGGACTATTTTCTAATAGGCATCATCTCACCATCAACATTCTTCTTTGGTACAACTTGGATGGGACTCACCCATGTGCTATCAAAAAATAGATAAATAATCCCAACATCTAACAACTTCACAACCTCTTGGGTCACAACTTCCTTCAATTTTGGATTCAACCGCCTTTGCATTTGGCGGGTTGTCCTTGCATCATCCTCCAAATAAATCCTATGTGCATAAATGGAGGGGTCAATACCCCTCAAATCAATAATGGACCATCTAGTGACCCAAATGTTCTTCTTTAGGACTTTCATCAATGGCTCTTCTTGTTCCAGAGAGAGAGTGGAAGAAATGATCACCAGGAGGGTGTCACTGGAGTCTAAAAAAGCATATTTCAATCCTTCGGGGAGTGACTTGAGCTTAAGAGTAGGAGGTTCTTCAAGAGAGTTCTTTAATGGTTTCGAAATTGATGGAAGGTCCTCACTTGTAGCCACCAAGGCTAGCTCATTCACTTCATCCACTTCATCATCATAATTGGAGAACTCAACAATGGGCTCTAAACCTCTACCCTAAGTGGCAGTTTGAATCCACTTAGGTAGGCACTCCTCCAAAATCTCATCAAGGCATTCAACAAGATAACAATATTCTTCTGTTGCGCCTGTCACCTTGGTTGTAGCTGAAGACTTGAAGATGTTCAACTATATCTTCATGTGCATGAATGTCACATACATGGCTCCAATTCTCATGTGAATCACTATGTCAACTATAGCCAAGAATTTCCTCCCCAAGATGATTAGTACTCTTCTTGTATCTTTTTCCATATCTAGAACAATGAAGTTGGGGGGGGAAGAATGTAGAAGTCTCATCATCAACTCTAACTAGCACATCATCTACATACCCTCTAGGTGTCTTCACCGATCAGTCAGCCAACTACAAAGCACAATGAGTTGGACCTAATTGTCCCATTTGGAGCTCAACAAACACATCATATGGCATCAAGTTCACACTAGAACCCAAGTCTAGAAGGGCTTGGTCTATGCGGTGTGCTCCAATGTAACATAAAATGATGGGAGCATCAGGGTCTTTCCTCTTTCTTGGCATGGTGTGCTATAGAATTGAGCTCATTTTCTCGGTGATCTTGACTTTCTTTGGTATTCTCCCCATTGTTTTCCTTTTAAACGTGCACAAATCTTTCAAAAACATAGCATAGTATAGAATTATCTTGACTGCATCAAGCAAAGGAATGTTTATCTTCACTTGTTTGAAAGTTTCCATGATATCTTAAGTATATTTCTTCTTTCTTCTTTCAACAGAGGGCTCCTTAAGAGCATCAGGAAATGGGGGGGATTTGGGCTCCCAATCGGCTTGGATCAATAGAATCATCAACTAGTATCATGGGAATCATCGTATCACTACTCAGTGTCATGGTATTAGTGCTTGGTGTCACTGTATTAACTCTAGTTCATGTCATAGTATCATCAATCTAGATCTCAGTATCAACCTGTCTGATCACAGTATCACCTCTATTCTCACTGGCTGCCCTATCAACAATAGTACCATGGGACTTCTCCAAGGTACGACCACTCCTCAAAACTATCACGACCTTCACATGCTCATGGGTAGAGGAAGAAGAAGCTTGTGGATTTGGCTATGTCCGTTGAGGTGGTGGTGGTCTTTGGTGGGGTGAGTTGGTATTTTGAAGGATGAACTATGGCTGTGGTTGTTGTTGTGGTTGGGGGTGATATTGTGGAGGGGGCTGTTGGTATGAGTGAGGTGGAGGTGGAGCATATTGATAGTTGAGAGTATCTTAAAGAGGTGGTGGGGAATAGGGATTTGGGGGTGCTTGATATGAAGGCGGAGCATATGAACTTTGAGCATTTCCCATGAAAGTGCCATCATTGTTCAGATTTGGCATTGGTTGGGATGGGAGTCTTGCTTCCTCCCTCCTAGCAAGTGAAAGTGATATTTGGTCCAATCTTTTCTCAAGACAGTTAATGGACTGCCCATGAGAGGATACATCTTTCTTTATCTCATCCAAACTTCTCAATCTTCCAAGCACTTTATCTTCAAATTTGGAGCTATACCTTGGCCTTGGTTGCCCTTGTCTTTGACCATCCTCATTTTGTTGTTTCCACAAAAAGTTAGGGTGGTTTCTCTACTCGGGAGTGTCAGTGTTGGACATAGGACCTTGGTTGTTTCGGTTGCCAAAAGAGTTCAAAGCATGAACTTCCTCTTCTTCAGCTTCAACTTCCATGGTGGATTGACTAGAAGAACTTCCAGCTTGGCTCTTCATCATATTCATCATGTCTGCCATCATCTTCATCATGTCAGGGTTGGCAGCAGTCTAGGCTGGAGTTATGGGATAAGGTGGAGGGATGTAGTTCCAACCACACTATTTCCTTTGGGAGAAACCCTATGGTGAGAATTTTCAGCAAGGTGCTCAAACAATGGCCATGACTCCTCCAATGGTTTTGCCATAAAGGTGCCTCCACATGACGAGTCAACATTGTTTTGTCTTAACTCTTCTAGACTGGTGTAGAAAGCTTGGACCAGCTACCACAATGGTACCTCATGATGAGGGCAGTCACGTAGGAGCATTTGGAATCTTTCCCATGCCTCGTGGAAAGGTTCATTTTCCTTTTGGGAGAAGGTAGTGATACACCTTCGCATTTGAGTCAGCTTGGAAATTGTAAAGAACTTCTTGAGAAACTCATTTTTGACCGCATTCCATGTCACCAGCTCCAACTTTGAAATGTACCATTCTTTGGCCTTTTCCTTTAGAGAGAAAGGGAAGAGTGTCCTCTAGATGGAATCATTGGTGGCGGTGGGTGTGCGGAAGGTGGAACAGGTCTCAAGGAAGGCATCGATATGATGGTAGGGATTTTCATTCTTCATCCCATAGTTGGTAGGGAGGAGTCCAAGAAGTGTGGGTGGAATGGAGAATTGTTGACCTGACATTTGGTCAATAAGGGTGGAAATGGGGGAATTATAGTTCCTTGGGGTGAAATACTCGTGGAGGGGGTAGTTGGGCTGCCATTGAGCATTTCCATGAGGTTCATTTTCTGCCATGTCAGCTGCTTGGTGTTACTTGTGGAGGCTTTGGCGTCTCCCCCTACCTATCTTGGGGTCATACAATACCAAGTCAGTACAAGTAGAACACGTATGGTGCATGCACAACTGTCACCTGCACAATACACAAACAAGCAATAAGAAACCAAGTTAGAATGACACTATGCAAAAGTGAACAAATAATAAAGAATAAAAATGATGAGGGTAGTAGGAAAGGCTAAGCTACACTAACTAGCTAGGACGAGCATCTCTATCCCCAACAATGGCACTAGAAAGCTTAGTGCGATTATTGCACACACACGTGATCTTTCGATATTTATAGATTTCCCCAAACTAGGTTCACTCACAATCACTAAAATATGTTCCCGCAAGCGCACATGGTCATGTTATAGTATAGGTGAGAGGAAAGTAATGGGGGTCAAACCACATGTGGATAGAGAGGGAACTAGAGCTTAGTCAGTGTTGGCTACATTCCTAAAGCGAAGACTAGGATTGAAGGGTTTAAAAGGGGTTTTGGTTTGATTACACTAAGCAAGTAAGCAAGTAAAGGCAATATGAAAATTAGGTTACCAGAAACTAGGTTATCCTAAGCAAGTTAGGTCTAAGAAACTAGATTAAGCAATCAAATAAATAAGAGCAAGATGATCTACACTAATATAGCAAGGCAATTGGCAACTAAAAACTAAGCTAAATACTAGAGCAATCAAGAATCTAGGTTAACTCTAACTAGAAAGACTAAGACATTGAATAAAGGAAATGAAGGCAATTAATCTAAACTAGCATTAACAAGCAAGAAGACTAAGGTGGGTTTCAGGCAATGGATTGGATAAGTGGGCCATTTGGGAATGTGATTTGATATTAGTTGGTAGGTGTTAACATGGCATGCAAATCTCACACTTAAATCTAGATTACCAAACCAAACAACAAGGTAAGTGCTATTAGAATGTACCCTATACTACTAGTTGGAGAACTAGGGTTAGGTGTAATTCTAGTAGGACTTGTCAAGTCTAGGTTTCTAGGGTAAGTGGTATTAGGGAAATTGAGAGACAAGGGTAGAAATGGGAGTAGAGATGAGGATTTTTCACCTCATGTTATTTGCCATCTAGCCTTTAGGAAGCTCTAAACAATTGCACTAATCACACTTACACTAGCTACTTAGATATCACACTCACTTGTAGAAGAAGGGAGATGTATGTAGGAACAAAGGGGGCTAGATAGGGATCAACTAATTGGACCTAAGAACCATTCCTAAGATTTCCACATACATTCCAATTCCTCTTAGAAGCTAATTGTCATCAAGCATCACAAAGAAAGCAATTTACGTTTAAGAGCAAAAACCACATGCAAGATAATGGGAAATGAGATAGAAGAAAAGGCAATCATCATAGAATGAAATTATGTTCACTACGAATTATTCTCCCCCAATATGGTATCAAAGTCACATTTTAGCCCCAAACAACCCACCACTAGGGGCTTAGCTAGACATAATCAAAGAAAAGACAAAATAAATGAGAAGAAGGGGATATGATTCCATGGAGCTTGAAGTAGATCCTCCTTATTCACCTCCTAGTTGTTGTAGGGCGACCTCCTTCCTCCAAGGTGGATGATGGGCATTGAAATGAAGGGGGTTATGGTAGAAAACCTAGAAAACTAGGTTTCTATGATGGAAATGAGGTGGAAATGGTGGATGTAGAGCATAAATGCAAGGGGAATGTAATGAATGCTCAAGAGAGGGTGAGGAGGAGTAATGGCAGCTGGGAGAGTCTAACCTCCGTACTACGACTTCCACCTATATATATATATATATATATATATATATAGGTGGTGGGGAAGCACTAGGTTATGTAGGGGAAAAGTATAAAAAATAGTCATAAAAATGGGTAGGGTTAGGTGGTCACCATGACCGTGTTGAGGTGTCACATTCGTGGTGGGGGTTACATGGCACAGTTGTGGGCTATGGAATAATCAAGGTGGGAAGTGGAGTGGAAATGATTAAGTATGTATGGTGGCCACGACCATGGTAGGGTGCCACAGTCATGGTGGGTAGGGGGTACCACGGTCATGTGGGATACCACGATCGTGTTGGAGGAAGAGGCCATGGGCAAGGTAGCTTGGAGGTCATTGCATCTTCAGTTCGCCACGGGTGTGGGGTGCACCATGGGTGAGGTGGTCTTCGAGGGCCACTGTAGTGGTGGTGGCCACGACTGTGGTCATTCATGTGTAAAGTGGACCAATTCCTTGGGACTTTTGGGAGTCTTAGTGCACAAATCTCTACGGGTGAGGTGATGACCATGAGCGAGGAGAAAGGTGTTGGCCACAGTCATTCTGGGGACCATGCTTGTGAGGTCTTCAATGACCATGACCATTTTGAGATCCACGACCGTGGTCATTCATGTGTAAATTGAGCACATTCCCTGTGCATTTTGGAGATCTTTGTGCATAAATTGCCAAGAACATTGTGGATGTACCACAACAATTTTGGGGCTTTTTGGTGTTGATCTTTACTTCATCTTCTTCATCTAGCCTCCTTTTGCTTTGAATTGCTCTTGTGCATCAAAGGAAAGCTTAGGGAAGAGATAAGTTCACTCTTGGAGTGTAAGACCCCATAGACGTCCTTCATCTCTCTCCCATGCATCAATGCATGCATAAATGCCCTAAAATACACACAAAAAAGGCATAAGTGCATTTATCATAAAAGATCATATTGCGGGGAATAACTTGTAATCTAAACTATTTAGATGCGATTATCATTTAAAAAGGCACAAGATGAAGCCCTAAAATAGGGCTACATCACTAGGTTGCTAAATATACTTGTACATCATCCCTACGAGGGGTAGCTTTCACACCCTTCCTTTATTTTAGTTTCCCCTATGCTAATGTGCTTAGGTAGGTTTCATGCTTTAAGTGTTTTCCCTATACTCCTCAATTTCCTCACCCACAGGTTGTCGTAAGGACAATGTTGCCCCAAGGACTCCTGATGTTAAGTCAGGTGGTTGCATGAGGGTTTATAGGGAGTGGAGGTGGATATTCTTGGCTTCAGGATTCCACTTATGGGCATGACATATCTACATTCACAAGTGCAGCAATACACTGACTGTGTGGGATCCTTCGGCATCTTTTAGGCACACCTATCAATATTTTTTTTCTTTTTAGCTTTCCATACCTCCTCTCAGGCTTGGGGGAAGGGTTTTTGAATGTTTTTTTGGGCGGCCAAGCCTCTTTTCATCCCTAAGCGGGGATAATTAATCCTAGATGGGGTAGTTGTTTCCTTCTCGAGGGAACTGAAGACTTTCTAGCTAGAACCATCAGGTTAGGGTGATTGTTCAGGAGTATGGCATAGTAAAGTCCTCCAATTTCCAAGGATTCCAAAAATTTAGGATTGTTCCACATATGACATTTTGTCGTAAGAATGAGATAAAACTGTATTGTTGGCCCTCTTGCTTTTACTTTTATGTGTATTGGTAGCTCATTTGTGCCTCTCTAGAAATGATTGCACTACAACATACAGTAGGAGGACTCTAAGAAAGTTTGAAAATTTTTGTCTAGGGTATTCTCCCGTACTTGGTTGTAGTAGAAGAAAGAATATGTATAAGAAGCGGAAGTTAAATTGTTAAAATTGTTAAATTTTAGTGACAAAATTGTACCTCTCATGCCCTTTTATAACTCCTCCCCCCAAACTTATCATTCACCCTAACCCGGGGTGTCAAAATTGGAGTTGGAGGTATAAACGAGCTTCCTTTATTGTTGGTGGCCATTTGTTGTCACCCATTTTTATTTGGGGAGCATGATGGCATATACTCTACATTGTGGGTGGTATTGTTTGTGTTGCATGCTCTCCACCTTCATATTCATCGTAGTGAGGACGGTCATACAGACTAGATAATAGAAGCCACAATCATTTGAGAGTGGTACTTGTTGTGGGCTTCTATGGCATAACTGCATCTTGATGAAGTCTTTGCCTTCTTATGCTTGTACCCTTTTGCGTGACTTTTGATCATTTTGATGACTACTTCGGCACATGTGACTACCTTCCCTTCTGTATGTGTCTTTGCAGTAGTCATGTTCATGCGTTTGTTCAGTGCAAAGGTTGCATTTGAGCTGTTATATAGAACTGCAGTCCTTGCTATAATACTAACTACTAGCAGAGTCTAATTACTATCATGTAGGATGGGTATGCATATATAGTTAGGGAGAGAGGTTTCTTGGTGTTTCAATAGGAGGTCTTTTTGGTCTGACCTTTTTCCCTTCAAGATATCGTCACCTAGGAGAAAGTAGGCCATATGCATGTTTGGCATGTTATCACTCAGTAGTGATTGACATGCCGACATAGTGCTGACTAAAAGGTACCCTCTTATTTTCAAAGTATCTCTGAGGTCATACTTTAGTACAAACATGTCATCCCTTTTCAAGATTACTTTGGCTGTGGTGTCACCTTCTTTTAAACATTTCATTATCAACTGTAAGGATTCTAATGAAAAGCTTTTGTAGCTCCATCTATGAAAATCTTGGAAGGTTGGTACTATTTCTCCTACTAGCCCATCAAGTTTTATCTCTGGCATATCATCTTCATCTATCTCCCCTTCTTCAGACTCATGAACTGGAGGTTGTTCTTTGTCTTTTTCTGCTAAAGGGGAGTGTTCTGGCTTGCTTTCAGGTTGATGCTCTACTTTGTCAGGAGTGTCTGCTGCCCATCCTTCCTTCCAAGCATTTGCCCTAGCAGGTTCACTCCATGTTTTCCTTTCAGGTAGAGGTATTTCACGGTGAAGTCTATGTGGTATTGCGTCTAAAGGCATCACCAGATTGTTGAAGAAGTGGCAATCATAGATAACTTCCATTGCATAAACACCACATAAAACATGTAAGTCTTCTGTGCAGAGGTCTTCCAGTGGGATTCCTTTGTTGATTGCTTCCATCATTCATAGTACTATGAAAGTGCAATCCCCTGTCTCAACCTTTTCTTGAGGGACCTTTTTACATATGGAGAACAATTTCCATATCCCTTGGCATCGGTTGTCTGCTGTCTGAATAGCTCGCTATAGATGTAGTGGCACCTTTAGAATATCCCTTTCTTCCTTATTTTTGTAAACCAAGGAAGTGATGTCCAATTCAACTATGCAACAATTGAATATTGTAGTACATCGCTCATATAGGTTGATGACAATAAGGGCCCAGTGCTTCACATTACTTATAGGCATAACTACAAACTTTGCTTCCTCTCTGGTCACTGCATGTTGTAGTACTTTCACATCAGTAGATTCATAGTTTTTATCAAAAAGATGACCCACTAGATGTGTGGTGCCATTGAGAACATGTTGTATTTTCTCAGGGTGTAGAAATTCCTCGAACAGAGTCACACATAGTACTTTGAACAACTTTTTGTGTACCCATGCTTACTTTAAGAAGATTCCTCTAAAATGGTTCCTATTAAGCGACCTTCCTTTGTTGTGTAGAGAATATTCATACCTGGAAGATTGTCATAGAGTACATCCACTAAAATATGGACATCCCTGCATGTGATTCTGGATAAGGAGGTCATGTCCATGTCTGCCATTTTGCAGGTTAGAGGAGGGGCAACACCTAATGGTATAGTATCAATCAGTGTGCTCGACTTTCTGACTAGCTCATTTGTGAAGAAAGAGGCTAGTCCCCCTTCATCATCTTCTAAGGTTCCAACTCTTGTTGGTTGTGTTGTTGAAGGAGGTACTATAGTGGTGGGAAACTATATCTTGGTATCTATTTGTACTTGTTTGGCTGCTTGCATTTCATTGTTACCAGTTGTCTCTCTGGTCTTTATCTCTCTAGTGCACTCTTCTATGGGTCTATATCCTTCTTATGACTACTCTAATTCTGCTAAATTGAGAGCGGCTAACATTGCAACCAGCTTTCTATTGTAGACAGTGTCATTATGCTCATAATGCAAAGGGTCCTGTAGGAAGTCATCATAGATGTCAATGCCAAAAGTCATGTCATCCAAGAACTTGATGATATCCTCATTTCTCTTGATGTGAGTACTTCCATGGAAGTTCTATCTTCCCTAACAATGACATTATGTTGGTGTTCTTATAATACAACTTTGTCATCGCCTGGGTTGCTGTTCAAATCGAACATTTGTGATAAGGTGCTTGTCTTTTTCTTGTCGACACCTTGATGAGCTTCTAATTTTTGTAGTGCCTCTTTTGCAGAAGGTTCCACCCTTGGGGTAGTCTTTACGTTGGTGCTTTCATCTTTTGAAGTTGTGGCCACACCCATTCTTCCTATGTCATCATCATCCTTATCTAGGCTCGAGGGGCTTGAGGTGGCTTGTGATGTGGAAGGGCTGGTTACATGCTTTGACTTCTTTCTTTGCTACTAGTCATCCATCTCCTAGTGTTCTGTAGCTAGTTGTTGGTGTTCTTCTTCTAATCACTGGTGTTCCTTCTTTAAATCTTGTAATGCCTTTTGTTACCCCCTCTACATCATTTCCTTATCATCTCTCATGGCATCCCTTTCTTTTCTGAGGTCTGCCATTTCTTCTATCAGTGACTTTAGAGCCCCCATCATTGTGTTTTGGGTGTTGACGATCTCCCACATGAACTAAGGGAGTGCCTCATTTCTTGCATTCAAATTTTGTACCTACATTGTCAATGGGTACATGCTAGAAGTAATATTGAAATTAACTTCAGAAGTATGATGCATGTGTAACAACATGGCATCGAATTTGTGCCCTAGTACATCACTAAATGTCTATGGGCATTGGTGTTGCTGCTATGCAGGAGTCATTGATGGTGTTGTTGATGCTTTAGGTACCATGGGTTGCCGAGCTAACTTATCCTTCCCGAGATCAACATCGGTTGCCTAGGCAGAGGTGCTTACATCTGGTTGCTCAGGTACTTGCAGCACTACCTCTGGTCTCATAGGGTTGGGTGCAACTTTGGGGCTTTCAAGTTCTTGGTGTGGCTCCGTTTTTCCCTCTATGTGTTGTTCTTCTTCAGTAGCACCGATATGTGTTGGGTCGCCCCCGTTGTCTATTTCTACATATGGTTGGTCTTCAACCTCTGTTGACTTATGTGGTGGGGGTAGACTTGGGGCAGTAGATGTGTCTGATGTGTTTTTCTTATGCTTCCTTATCGCCAACTTCTTCATTTCTTATGGCTTTTGCATCTCCATTTCTGGCGTCTTATCCCTTATGATCTTCTCACTAGTGGGTGATAAGGGACCTACAACTTTTCTTATCGTGTCGGAGTACATTTTGTCTACATCCTCCTGGTAGGGGTAGTGGGACTTTAGAACAACTCTATTTGTAGAAGAGCTTGCTGCCTTTCTATGCCTAGATGCATGTGTTTATAAGGGACTTAATATATATCTTGGTATGTCCCTCAGTCTGCTTATACTTCATCATCAGGTCGACATCCATGAAATGGTAAGCAATATGGGTGATTTGGCTTCCCATACAAAATTCTTTTGTCTGCTTTGCCTCCCCTCCTACAATGACTGAAAACCTCCTAATCAACAGTCTTCCGATGTTCATCAATTTTTTATTTAGCATGGACCATATTAGAAATAGGTCTCCCTTAGTAACTCCACCAGTTTCCAATCTTGTGAAAACTATGTTGGCTATTATCTTCTGCATCACTCTGATGAAGCAGGAAGTGATGACTGTCGCCTTTGAGTTTTTTGAGTTGTGCTTGTATTCCCTTGTCATCTTCTCCCACATCTTGTGACTACTGTATCTATTGAATTCTTTTTTTCTAGGCGCAGTTGAGCATGCCTATGCTTCTTCTGTCATCTTTGTGAAGATAGTGTTAATGATGGCCCCTTCCAAGAATTCTATCACTCTGTCATATATTCCCATCTTCTTGAAGTCATCAACGTCTAGATACCGTGTCGACCTAAAGTTTTTGGTCTTCACCACCCAGTCAAAGTGTGACTAGTGCACTTGATCTATCAGTACGAATGTTGACGTTTTCTTGTTAAGGGCCTCTTGTTCGTTTTATCTGATCACTTTAGGGACAACTTCTTTTTCCTGACCCTTCGATTTTTTCATGGGTGTCAATTTTCTCTTTTTGCCCTCCTTTGTATCCTTGGCCTCAAATTTGTATTTTTCCAGCTTCTTTAGTTCTATTTCAGATGGTTGGTAATCAGATGTGTTTTTCTGTGATGTCTCTTGAGATTCTTCAGACCTCTTTGGCATCTCATGGGCCAGGATGTACTCGTATTTCTTCTTCATTAGTTGCAATTGAAACTTCTTCATTGGTGAGAGGTTGGGGTGATCTTTTAATGCTTTGGTTATCTTTTCTAGGTTTTCTTCCACACCCCTCAGTGAAGCCACCTTTTTCATCAACGTGTCGTTAGTTGAGGTTGACATTCTAAATTTTTTCACATTTAAATTGTTGTAAGAAAGATTGTACTTTATTTTCTTTTATTTCAATTCTAATTATAACTGCGCTTGATATTGTCCTTTCAAAGTGCACAATTACCGGAGTTGCCACGACCATGGCAGAAAGGGAAAATAGTACCGTGGTCGAGAAAAGAATCATGATTGCAGAAGGTGATCATCAAGGAAGAAGATGTGCCATGACCGTGGAGGGTGCTGCGACCACGGTGGATGTAGACCATATTAAGAGAAACTAGAATAAGGAAAAGGGGCGGCCACGACTGCGACCATTGTTGTGGCTGGTACTGTGACCGCGACCGTGATCATGACAATTGCAGCAGGACTTCACCCAAAAAATCGACCGTAACAGCAGTGCTAGCTCAGAAGTGTAAGATAAGGGAATCAATCAAAGCTTTGGGTAAGGAGAAAGGAATACGGTAGCAAGAAAACAAAAGCTTTAGGAAAAGAACGGAAGCATCCACAATGATGGTCGCGATCGCCATGCAATAGGGAAATCAGTTTCTAGGGTTTTGAGAAGAAGAAAGGCAATGAAGCATCGATAGTAAAGGAATAGGGAGAGAGGTAAACAATGAGAGCACTTAATGGTACCTCGACGTTGCTAGAAGGAAAAAAATAGCAAGCTAGGAAAGCAGTGGCGGAGGTGGTGCAACCACAGCGAGGTTATGACAGTAACACTTTGGTTCATGATGAATGTCCCTTGGTGATAGAGCATCATCGAAATTTTTTATGTCTTCGTTGTTCTTCAGTTAGGGCTCCTCAAACATTTGAGAATCAGAAAGAAAAAAGAGAAAGAAAATGTAGGCGTTGAGAGAGCCTTGCTTTTATACTTGGAGGAAGCCGCGACTATAGTTGAGCAGGCTGTTGCGACCGTGGTCAAGACACACCCATGATCTTGCCATGATCGCGGCTTCAAGATATGTAAATCATCTACCACGACCACGATGCACACATAAACATGTTGATTGAGACAAAGATTTATAAGCTAGAACACCTCCACTCTCATTAAAAACCTATATGAAAAGATAGCAATCTACATACTACACTTACACTTACTTTAAATGTGGAAACCATAATACCTAGATAGAGAGAGAGAGCAGGGGTAAATATGTACATAGCTCTTATATTAAAAATATGAGATAAAGGAAATCTTGAATTATAAAAGAAAGCATGAAAAGCTTGGGTTGCCTCCCAAGAAGCACTAGTTTAAAGTCTTTTAGCTCAACTCTCTCACTCAGGTTTCATCCTCCTTTAGCTGGTGTTGGTACTTGCTCATACATTCCATTTGTTACATGACTGGGTTCTCCCAAACTTAGCTCAGACCTTCTTACAAAAGCCTCATCTTCATAATACCTTTTTACCCTCTATCCTTTCAGCTTGAAAGGGTTAGTCTTGTCTTTGGTTATTTCCATCATCCCTGACGGGTATATTCTCACCACAGAAAGGGGTCAGACCATCTTATTCTCAGCTTTTTTCAGGAAACAACCTGATACTGGAATTGAACAAAAGAACTTTGTCTCCTTCATGCACATCCTTGCTTTTCAGGTGGGCATCATGGCACACCTTAGTTCTTTCCTTATAGATTTTTGCATTCTCAAAAGCATGTAGTCTCAACTCTTCAAGTTCCTAAAGTTGAAGAAACCTTTTCTTTCCTGCTTTGTCAAGATCCATGTTCAAAAATTTGATATCCCAGAGGGCTTTGTGCTCTAATTTGATAGGTAGATGACAAGACTTCCCATAAATCAATCTATAGGGCATCGTACCTATAAGAGTCTTATACGCTGTGCGGTAAGCCCATAGCGCATCATCGAGTTTCATAAACCAATCCTTCCTCGTACGACTTACAATCTTCTCTAGGATCTTCTTGATCTACCTATTGGACACTTTGACTCCATCTGATGTTTGGGGATGGTAGGGTTTCACGATTTTGTGTTTTACTCCATACTTTATCAATAGAGCTTTGAATTGCTTTTCTCCTAAGTGAGACCCCCGTCACTTATAATAGTGTGTGGGACCCCAAACCTTGGGAAGATAGTTTTCTCAAATAGCTTGATTACTGCCTTGGAATCATAGGTCTGGGTAGTAACAACCTCTAACCATTTTGAGATGGAGTTCACAATGACAAGTATAGATTGGTTCCCTTTTGATGATGGGAAAGGTCCCATATAATCAATCCCCCATACATCAAAAATTTCAACTTCCACCCAATCGACCATCGACATTTCATTCCTTTGGCTGATGTTTTCCATGAGTTGACACTCTTTGCAGGTCTTGAAAAATGATGTAGCATCTTTAAAAAGAGTTGGCCAGTAAAATCTTGACTATGGGACTTTCACATCCGCCCCCCCATGTGGTGACCCCCATAAGGTAAGGAATGGCATTCTTTGAGGATTAGGGGCACTTCTTCTTCTGGTATACAACGATGGTATAAATTGTCTGAGTATCTTTTGAACAGAATGGGATCATCCCAATAGTAATTTTTTAGACCGGAGAATAATTTCTTCTTCTGATTATAAGTGATCTCAGGTGGAAGTTGCCTACAGGCTAGATAATTACAAATGTCAGAAAACCAGGGTAGGCTTCATTCAACCGACTAAGCCATCAAGTGAGCTTCATCAACATAGTTATCATTTATAGGAAATTTATTTTCTTCATCAAAAAATATCCTTGATAGGTGGTCTGCAACCACATTCTCCTTTCCTTTTTTATCAATGATCTCATGGTCAAATTCTTGCAGTAATAAGGCCCGTCACAGTAGTCTCAACTTTGTATCATTCTTCTGCATGAGATGTTTTATAGCTCCATGATCAGTGTATACTTTTACTTTAGATCCCACTAAGTATGGCCTAAACTTATCAAAGGAAAATACGATATCCATCATTTCTTTCTCCGTGGTGGTATAGTTTACTTGGGTTTCGTCCAACGTTTGGCTTGTGTAGTAAATCATGTGGTGCCTTTTGTACTTCTTTTGTCCTAGGACAACTCTGAATAGCAAAATCACTGGCGTCGTGCATGATTTCAAACGGTAACTCCCAATCTGGTGCTTGTAAAATTGGCGATGTTGTCAATGCCTATTTAAGGGTCTTGAAGGTGTCCAATCATTTTCTAGTGAATTCGAATTCAACATATTTAATCAGGAGATTCAAAAGGGGTTTAGCAATCTTCAAGAAGTCTTTTATGAATCATCTATAATATCCCGCATGCCCTAAGAAACTCCTTACTCCTATAATAGATTTAGGTGGCAGAAGCTTGGATATGGCTCGATCTTACTTAGGTCAAGCTCTATCCCTTTCTTAAAAACTCTATGTCCTAAGACGATGCCATCTTGGACCATAAAATGGTAATTTTCCAAGTTCAAGATGAGGTGTTTTTTTTACAACATTGCAAGACTAGGGATAGGCTTCTTAAACATGCCTCAAAATCTGTCCCATAGATAGAGAAGTCATCCATGGAGACCTCCACTATGTCTTCTAGAAAGTCTAAAAACATAGGTATCATGTAGCATTGGAAAGTTGCGGGTGCATTACACAACCCAAATGGCATTATTCTAAAAGTGCATGTGCCATAGATGCTTGTGAAGGTTGTCTTTTCCTGATCATCATGATGAATTGGTACTTGAAATAATTTCAAAAATCCATCCAGGAAATAGAAGTAATCATGATGAGATAATCTTTCTAGGATTTGATCGATAAATGGTAGAGGGAAATGATTTTTCTTGTAGCAGCATTCAGTTTGTGATAGTTAATGCACATATGCCAACCTATTACCGTTCACATTGCTACTTCATTTCCATCCTCACCTCTTATCACTGTCATTCCACCTTTCTTAGGAACCACATATATAGGGCTTACCCAATTATGGGGTAAATGATACCGACATCCCACAACTTGATAAATTCATTCTTCATGACTTCCTTTAGCATTTGATTCAACTTCCTTTGTGGTTGAGATAAAGGTTTAGCAGTTTCTTCAAGATTTATTCTATGCATGCATAAGTCAGGGTTGAGACTTTTGATGTCCTCAACCAAATACCCTATAGCCTTTCTATGCAATCTGAGTTCCTCTAGCAACCTTTCTAGCTGATCATCAGTCAAGTTAGAATTAACGATCACAAGATTCCTCTCCTCTTTGTCAAGGAATTCATATTTCAACCCTTCAGGAAGTGGTTTCAATTTTGTCCTTGGTCTTATTACTCTCTTTTCTTCAGGTGTTTATTTAAGTGATGCATACTTTGTTGTCTCGAAAGTTCCTTCATCCTCACTGAGCTTTTCTTTAGGTTGATTTAGGTAATCTAGAATTTCTACAGCTTTTGGGTCTTCCACGCTAGGGACAGGACTATTCAAAGCTCACATAAGTGGATCGATAATTGCCTTATCCTCTTGCACCTCTTCACAATATTGATTGTATCTATCCATGAAGTAAGCTGACTCAAAGAGAGATGGTCCTCTCATAGTGTCTTGTACTCAAAACTCGATGTGATGATTACCAACGCCCAAAGTAATGATTCCTTCTGCTACATCTATTAGAGCCCTTCCAGTTGTGAGGAAAGGTCTTCCAAATATCATTGGACATTTAGAGTCCTCAACTGTGTCAATTACTACTATATCACATGGTATGAAGAATCGCCCAACCCATATCGGGACATCCTCAACTATGCCCACATGTCTCGTAAAGGTGTAGTCAGCTAATTCAATTCTCAAGTCCGTCTTCACCATATCCATTAACCCAATCCTTTGCATTAGAGCCAAGGGCATAAGACAATGCTTGCTCCTAAATTGACTAATCCCATCCTCTCCACATTGTCTCCAACACATAAGGGGATGTTGAATGCCCCAGGATCTTTGTTTTTGGAAGGTAGCTCATCTTGAACAAAGGAGCTCGATATTTTTGCCAATTGCATGGTCTCAACATGGTCTCCTCTCCTTCTCTTTGTGATTAAATCTTTAAAGAATTTTGCATACGTTGGCATCTCTTCAATTGCATCGAGAAACTGGATGTCTAGGTGTAATTTCTTTACCGCTTCCATATATTTCTCGTATCTCTTCTTTAGATGTGACTTGATCAGTTTGTAGGGAAAGGAGACTCTTGGGGCATATGGATTTCTTTGTGTAAAAACTTCTCCCATAAGGTTTGGGTTCTTGACTTCTTCATCCTTGTTCTTTATGTGATTTTCTTCTTCTCAGCTATCTTCAATTGATCTTTGTCCTTTAGATTCTTCTGGTATAATTACCTTGTCAGAATGTTGCTTACTACGGCTTATTTCTTCCTTGGTGCTATTGATACTAGGATCTTCCAACATCTTCCTTGATCTAAGAGTGGCCATCTTCGTAGTTTTTGTATTTGACAAAATCTTTCCTGAAGGGTTTTCATAAGTTATGCTAATTGGGCAAGCTATTGATAAATTTGCCTTTGATGGGTTTGCATGTCTTCCATCTAAGTTTGCATTGTGGTTAACACTCCTAAATTGGTGATGACACTTTGGGTAAGTTGGTCGTTTACTGAAGCTTGCCTCTTTGCAAAGTCAAACAATTGAGTGATCATGTTGTTTGGTTTCTATCCTTGGTCTGGCTCAATCCTTGGCCTGTGCATGACCTTGTCGACTCATATTTTTATTTTGACTTTGGTAGCTATTTTTATTTGTCTGATAACTAGTAGTTCTAGTATATTGAGTCGGTCCTCCTTTTTTCTCAAAACTTGGAGGAAGTTTAGACGAATTACTTAGTCGATGAGCATTTTCAACCACTTCTTTGTTTCCATAGTTAAATCCAGGATATTCTAGTCATTTGAAATTGGCATAAGAGACATTTTCGATCTCTTCTTTACTTTCTCTTTCTTCACTCTCTTCTGGTCATGTATAGATATAATTGTTGACTCCATGCCCTCCTTCACCACACGTAGCACATTTCATGACTTTCTCTACGTGTTTCTTGCCCTTGCCCCCAATGTCTTTTATTTGGTTTACATCTATAGCGATTTTATGAATATGAGTTGTAATGGTTTCTAGAGCCCGGGCTATGATTGACGGTCCTTCAGAGCCCGCCTTCTTGGCTGAACCTCTATCACTTCTATCATATTCCATGCTTGTTTGCAATGCAGCCATGTTATCGATGATTTTCATAGTTCTGATCGGTTTCTTACCAAGAAAGTTGCTTTTGGCGACTGCATTCAGCGAAGTTTGTTCTGTGGAGGTTAGCCTATTGTAAAACGTGGTGTAGCATACTGGATCTCAAACCCTACCCTAGAAGTTTGATCTTTTGGATGTAGCCAAACAAGATTGAGGTTAGAATTATCCTAATAATATAATGCATGAATAATGTAATATAATATGTCACATAATTCATTTGGATGGTAATAAGAAGATAAAGGACTTAGTTGGTTAAGTAATGTAGATAATGGGCCATTAGTGGGCCATAATGTTGGTATGTATGCCCATAGTGCAAGTCATGTGATGATTGTAATGGGATACTTTGTAAATGATTTGAATAAAGGCAATTTCCGATCTATATGTTTTAATTGTTTCTGAGATGATAGTGTAACATGATAGATGTCTAAAGAATTATTTTACTCAATGACATATGCTTTTGGGTTGAGGACCTAAACAATGAGATCATACGAATATTAAGAGTATACTTTCTTGTTTAGTCCCTAGTCGATTATTATTGTGGCAATAACCATAGACAAAAATAACACTAAAGACTAGATTGTGTGTTGGTTGATGAAAAAATCTCATTAGTCATGATATAGTGATATCAAACCAAGCACATAGGTACTTGTTAGAGAACAAGTGTACCGGACAGACCCACAGTGAGAGTGACACATGAAACCATGATTTGGTAGTCACAGTCAGCTCTCACAGTGATGATGATGAGTGTGATTCTTCGACCTGAAATCACTACACTCAACACATGTTGTTGGGTACATCTTAACATCATCAAATGCAGTCCTAAAACATGGGTTGTTATAAAGGTGATGATTGGGTGACTTTGACACATGGGGTTTTTGAGGGGTGAGTGATAGATATGGGATTTGTCCCTCCTAAGGGAGTTTGATTTGCATGGCCACTTGATGAGTAGGATTGAGAAAGGCAGGCGCATGCATGTGTGAATCAATATGCGATATTGATGTCACACACATCTCACCTAGTCTGCTCTGAGATCAAGGAAATGAATGAATGTTGAAAGGATGACTGCACCATGCCTTGAGTACATTCAGGACATTAGTGACAAAGGAATTATACATTCGTTGTAACACCATTCACAGATTGTAGAATTGAAAGTTGTTCTCCAACTTTCTATTTCACTTAGGTAGCACTGATGTGTGACTAGGCACCACTCTTTGCTTGTGAAGTCATAAGTGTTATGGACTTTCACTGCCAATGTGAAATGGACCTGTAGGGTCACACACAAAGGATTTAACCTAGAAGAGGAGTTTGTCCACAAATGATGTTTGGATTGATTACTAAAGGAGTTTAGTAGTTCAATTAAACACCCAATCGATTGATAGCTCAAAATCATAGTATTCAAGGTGTTGGATCAAATGATTAGAGTATTAGATTGATTGAAACTGCGATTGACTGACATGCTGCCCCAACCGATCGGCTCATGGAGATGAACCGATCGGCTCAGGCTGGTGAGTTGAGCAGCTCAGGTCAATGAACTGATCGGTTCACATGGTTGAAGTGGTCGGCTGACCAACCGAGTTTGTTTCACTTGTCAAATTTGATTTGGACAAGGACTAATAATTGATTAGTTGGAAACAAACAAGGAAAGTCAATTCAAGTTGGACCAGGAGCATGAACCGATTGGCTCAAGCTTGAACTGATCGACTCAGATGCCCCAAATGATTGGTTCAGGTGTGAACCGATTGGCTGAGGTCACCAACCGACCGTTTCAAGGTTTGAAACGATCGGTTCAACTGGCACAGTTTGTACAATTTTGTGGAAAATCTCGAACCCTTCTACTCCTGCTTTAGTCCCGCATTGCTTGGGGTAGAGAACCTTGTCCCATGACTCTCCTACATATATACGGGTATTGGGGGCTTCTCAAAGTACAACACAAAACACCATTTTCTCTGCAAAGTTGTCATTCTATCTGGTTGTGGCAACTGAGAGAGCCCGAGCAAGTGCTACCTGACAAGGGAGGCACAACAAGAAAAAGACAACTGCAGAAAGGCAACTAGTTGTAGGAGAGTGTGTCGGTGGCTAGTGCGCTGATAGGAGGGTGTGAATCCTTCCTATTCCTGGTGGGATAAGGAGATCAGAGTTCTAGGTGGTCTGTGTTGACTACTTTATAGGCGGGATACTTCTGCTGCTCAGAGGATAGCTATCAATCCTGACAGTCTCAGTGAGACCAGGAGCTGCACAGACACTGTCCAAGACTGGAGGTGAAGATCGTGCAAGCCACGAGGTAATGTCATCGAGCAAGCCTCGGTATAAGGTATGCCTCTACAAACCATCTTTCCTATTGTATAGACGTTGACACAATTCCTTTATTCTGGGTTTAGGAGAAGAAATTTTTTGTTTTTGCTGCCTTCTTTGTCTCCCCTAAAACCCAACAGTGGTATTAGAGCCACGTCAACTGCTCTATGCTTTAGGATTATCGATGTGATTGATTTTGGTTTGTCGCCTTTATTTATTGCATACGATGCGAATAAAATTGGCTTTATGCATGTCCAATCTTAAATCCACAAAACCCAATTTACATATATGATATGTAATATAAATGCACTCGATGCGCGTCACCCTTAAACGAGTTTTGTGGTGAATGTATAGCATGGTTATGGCCAATAAACCCTATGTATGTTTGCTTGGTTGAATGTGGTTGCTTGCATCTCGGTCTGCGCACCGATTCCCAATCTCCTACTCCTGATGTAGCTCAAGATAACTCGATATTTCTTTCCTACCTTTGTTCCCCCCGAATGTAACTCGGGGTTTCCTTTTTCAAATGTAAAATAGGATAGATATTTGATTTCCTATTATGTTAAAGAACGGAGGACAATATGACGACCACTGAGATGATCATTTCAAGGTGTGAACCAATCGGTTGGTGATCCAGATGACCGTTTTAAGGAGCGAGACGAGCGGGTGGTGACCTGAGGAGATGAACGACGACCAATGAACTGATCGGCTAGAGGTGCCAATCAATCGACTGGTGGCACCCAACCGACCGGCCTGATGGCGAGCCGATCAATCATGGAGATGAGTTTATCAAACCCAAAACGACGAAGCACAGAGTTCATCTTGTACATGTTGCATGTGATGTGGACCTAGATGACCGTGAATCCTCTTGGCTCGAGGAATCACATTAGGATGGACATAATCATTACTTTTATCATTTCACATGTTTTTGTGGGATATAGCATGTATATGATACTTACTATATTTTGGTGATTGGATATGTATATGTACATATAAAACCAAATCTCTCATTAAATATTAAAGTTTTAGATGCCTTCCAAATGCGACATACGTGAAAAGCTTGATCGACCAAGTGTGGGCTCACCCTAGCGTGGTACACCATCTATCTCATGGAAGCATGAAGGATGGATATGTGGGTCTGCCCTAGCAGGGTGCATATTCATCGTGTTGGCTTTGGGTCAGACTTAACAAGGTGACCTAGATAGGATCTAGCACCTTGAGGCATGGAGGTGATCATGACAAGGAGTTGTGCATGACATCTTTCAAGAGTTGCATATGATGCAATTGGCAAACGTTGCCTACCTAGAAGATCTGAGTTGTGGGTGACAACCCTAGCTGGTCCATGACTCAGAGGATTTTAGGATCTTGACCCACTAGAAGATTGTACACTGCAATCTTCCGAATTGATGGTGAGGGCTGTCAATTTGAATCAAAATAGTGGGAGCGGTAATAAATTAAAGGCCTAATTAACTACTGTCAAATTTTATTCAAATCAAATCAAAAGGAGTTTTGACAAATGCAATTTTCTCTTGTAGAATGGCAAAAGAATCATCTTTTAAAATGGATAAATTAATTGAGATTAAATTCCATAACTGGTTGGGCATTGTGAGAAGTAATATGCACAATCCAGATATACCGGTAGCCTTAGAATCCACTCTATGTGTGCTTAAGAAGAAGGATAGTTCATTGATGGAGATCAATGAAACAAAGTCTAAGGACAGAGGTGAGGGAGAGAAGGGTTCTCTCACCGAACCAATGTCAGAATCTTCTGTGCTCAAAACATGCAGAGGATGGAAGGAACGATGGAAGAAGAAGTGAGAGATAGAGATCTCTACTTCTGGTGTATATGGGACAGAGATTAACTTTGCTACTTCCTTGTCATGGGTACTTGATACCGAATGTGGATCTCACGTTTGTTCAAATGTGAAGGATCTTAAGAGAAGCAGGCCTTTGAGGAAAGGCGAGGTTGAACTACGTGTTGCTAATTGGGCAAGGGTTGCCTCCAGTGCCATAGGAACCTATGAGTTAACTCTACCTAGTGGGTTAATAATAGAGTTGAAGAACTGCTATTATGTACCTGCCATAAATAGGAATATCATTTCTGTCTCTTGTTTGGGCAAGGATGGTTTTGAATTTCTTATTAAGAATGGAAAGTGTTCTATTTCAAAAGATGGGATCTTTTATGGCAGTGCTCCAATGTCTTATGGTCTATACGTGATAGATCTAGAGACAAATGTATACAACGTAAACACCAAAAGGCAAAAACTCAACAACTCAAACAAAACATATCTTTGGCATTGTCGTCTAGGGCACATAAATGAGAAACACTTTTCTAGACTCCATAAAGATGTCTATCTAGACTCTTTTGATTATGAATCAATAGAGACAAGTGAATCTTGTTTATTGGGCAAGATGACCAAGACTCCCTTTTCAGGTAAAGGTGAGAGAGCTAGTGATCTATTAGGACTCATACATAATGATGTATGTGGGCCTTTTAGAACTAATGCCAGAGGTGGATATCAGTACTTCATTACCTTCACTAATGACTTCAGTAGGTATGGCTATGTGTACCTGATGAAACATAAGTCAGAAACCCTTGAAAGGTTCAATGATTTCATGAATGAAGTATAGAACCAACTTGGTAAAAGTATTAAAGCACTTCAATCCGATCGAGGTGGAGAATACTTAAGCCAGGAGTTTGAGGACCTTCTGTGAGCCTGTGGTATTGTATCACAATGGACTCCTCCTGGAACACCACAACATAATGGTGTGTCTGAAAGAAGGAATCACACTTTTGTGGATATGGTGCGATCAATGATGAGTTTTGCTGATCTTCTGATTTCCTTCTGGTGTTATGCTCTTGAAACTGGCGCGTTTACACTTAACCGAGTACCACCTAAATCGGTTCAAAAGACACCATATGAGATATGGCACGGGAAGCATCCCGATTTGTCTTTTATTAAGATTTGGGGTTGTGAGGCTTACATCAAGAAAATGTTTCCTGATAAGCTTGGACCCAAGTTCGATAAATGTTACTTTGTTGGATATCCCAAGGAAACAAGGGGATACTATTTATACCACCCTACTAACAACAAAGTGTTTGTTGCTAGGACAGCTGTATTCCTAGAAAAGGAATTTATTTCAAGAGGAAACAGTGGGAGGAAAATAGAGCTTGAAGAGGTTCAAGCCCAACAAGAAAACATTGAACTAGTAGATGTATAAGAGGAACATAGAGATTCACAAGGTGTTGTGAAATCTCAGTCTCCTCAAGTAACACAAGGACCTCATAGATCTAGTAGGACACGCCTTGAACCTGAGAGGTTTGGATACCTTGTGACTTAGGAAGGCGGTGAGTTGATCATAGATGATGATCCAACTACCTATATAGACTATGGAGGGACCAGATTCTGAGAAATGGCTTGAGGCCATGAAATCTGAGATGGAATCCATGTACTCCAACAAAGTATGGACCTTGGTGGAACCACATGAAGGGGTAAAACCCATAGGGTGCAAGTGGGTCTTCAAGAAGAAGACTGACATGGATGGAAATGTGCAAACTTATAAAGGAAGATTGGTTGCAAAGGGTTTTTGACAAGTTCAAGGTGTTGACTATGACGAAACTTTTTCTCCAGTTGCCATGATTAAGTCCATCAGGATCATGCTTGCTATTGCGGCTTACTATGACTATGAGATTTGGCAAATGGATGTTAAAACTGCATTCCTTAATGGGAATATAAATGAGGATGTGCACATGACACAACCTAAAGTTTTTGTAGTTCCAAAGAATGCCAATAAAGTCTATAAGATACAAAGGTCAATCTATAGATTGAAGCAAGCATCTCGGAGTTGGAATCTTCAATTTTATGAGGAAGTCAAAGTGTTTGGCTTTATTCAGAATGAAGACGAACCTTGTGTGTACAAGAAGGTTAGTGGGAGCATGACCACATTCCTCGTATTGTATGTGGATGACATACTATTGATGGGGAATGACATCATAGCCTTAGAGAAGGTAAAGACTTGGCTTGGGAATACTTTCTCAATGAAGGACTTAGGAGAAGCATCCTACATTCTAGGCATTAAGGTCTATAGAGATAGATCTAAAAGGATTCTATGACTAAGTCAAAGCACGTACATTGAAAAAGTGCTGAAGCGGTTTAGCATGGAGAACTCAAAGAGAGGCTACATCACCATGCAACATGGAGTCACCATCTCTAGAGCTCAATGTCCCCAAACTTGTGAAGAGAGGGAGTGTATGAATGAGGTCCCATATGCATCAGCCATCAGATCCATCATGTACGCTATGTTGTGCACACACCCAGATGTCTCGTATGCCCTCAGCATGATGAGTAGGTACCAGTAAGATCCCAGGGATGCTCACTGGAAAGTAGTAAAGAACATCCTCAAGTACTTGTGAAGGACTAAGGATCAGTTCCTTGTATACGGAGGCGAGGAAGAACTAGTTGTAAGAGGTTACACCGATGCAAGATTCCAAACCGAAAAAGATGATTATAGATCACACTCGGGATTTGTATTTTGCCTAAACAATGGAGCTGTGAGCTGGAAGAGTTCCAAGCAAGAAACAGTTGCCGATTCTACTACAGATGCCGAGTATATCACTACCTCACATGCAACAAAGGAAGCGGTGTGGATCAGGAAGTTCATCACTGAACTTCGTGTAGTTCCCAGTAGCTGTGATGCAATTGAGCTTTATTGTGACAATAATGGAGCTATTGCTCAAGATAAGGAGCCCAGATCACATCAGCAGTCCAAGAACATACTACAGAGCTTCCATCTCATACAAGAGATCGTACATCGAGGAGATGTGAAGATTTGCAAAGTACCAACTGAAGACAACATAGTTGATCCACTGACTAAGGCCCTTTCTTAGCAGAAGCATGATGGTCATGCTAGGTCACAAGGATTGAGGTTCCTAGGTGACTGGCTCTAAGTGCAAGTGGGAGTCTGTTGGTATATATGCCCATAGAGAAAGTCATGTGATGATTGTAATGAGATACTTTGTAAATGATTTGAATAAAGGCAATTTCCGATCTATATGTTTTAATTGTTTCTGAGATGATAGTGTAACATGATAGATGTCTAAAGAATTGTTTTATTCAATGACGTATGCTTTTGGGTTGAGGACCTAAATCATGAGATCATACAAATGTTAAGAGTATACTTTCTTCTTTAGTCCCTAGTCAGTTGTTATTGTGGAAATAACCATAGACAACAATAATACTAAAGACTAGATTGTGTGTTGGTTGATGACAGAATCTCATTAGTCATGATATAGTGATATCAAACCAAGCACATAGGTACTTGTTAGAGAACAAGTATACCAGACAGACCCACAGTGAGAGTGACACATGGAACCATGATTTGGTAGTCACAATCAGCTCTCACAGTGATGGTGGTGAGTGTGATTCTTCGACTTGAAATCACTACACTCAACACATATTGTTGGGTACATCTTAACATCATCAAACGCAGTCCTAAAACATGGGTTGTTATAAAGGTGATGATTGGGTGACTTTGACACATGGGGCTTTTGAGGGGTGAGTGATAGATATGGGATTTGTCCCTCCTAAGGGAGTTTGATGTCCATGGCCACTTGATGAGTAGGATTGAGAAAGGCATGCACATGCATGTGTGAATCAATATGTGATATTGAAGTCACACACATCTCACCCAGTATACTCTGAGATCAAGGAAACAAATGAATGTTGAAAGGATGACTGCACCATTCCTTGAGTTCATTCAGGACATTAGTGACAAAGGAATTATACATTTTCTATAACACCATTCCCAGATTGTAGGATTGAAAGTTGTTCTCCAACTTTCTATTTCACTTGGGTAGCACTGATGTGTGACTAGGCACCACTCTTTGCTTGTGAAGTCATAAGTGTTATGGACTTTCACTACCAATGTGAAATGGACCTGCAGGGTCAGACACAAAGGATTTAACCTGGAAGAGAAGTTTGTCCACAAATGATTTTTGGATTGATTACTAAAGGAGTTTAGTGTTCAATTAAACACCCAATCGATTGATAGCTCAAATTCGTGGTATTCAAGGTGTTGGATCAGATGATTAGAGTATCAGATTGATTGAAACTACGATTGTCTGCCCTACTGCCCCAACCGATCGGATCATGGAGATGAACTGATCGACTCAGGCTGGTGAGCCGAGCGGCTCAGGTCAATGAACTGATCCGTTCACATGGTTGAACTAGTTGGCTGACCAACCGAGTTCATTTCACTTGTCTAATTTGATTTGGACAATGAGTAATAATTGATTAGTTGGAAACAAACAAGGAAAGTCAATTTGAGTTGGACCATGAGCATTAACCGATCGGCTCAAGCTTGAACCGATCAGCTCAGATGCCCGAAACGATCAGTTCAGGTGTGAACCGATCGGCTGAGGTCACCAACCGACCGTTTCAAGGGTTGAAACGATCGGTTCAATTGGCGCAGTTTGTCTGATTTTGTGGAAAATCTCAAACCCTTCTACTCCTGCTTTAGTCCCGCATTGCCGGGGGTAGAGAACCCTATCCCATGACTCTCCTATATATATAGGGGTATTGGGGGCTTCTCAAAGTACAACTTAGAGCACCAGTTGCTCTGCAAAGTTGTCGTTCTCTCTGGTTGTGGTAGCCGAGAGAGCTCGAGCAAGTGCTACTCGATAAGGGAGGTACAGTAAGGGAAAGACAAGTGCAGAAAGGCAACTGGTTGCAGGAGAGTCTGTCAGTGGCTAGTGCACTGATAGGAGGGTGTGACTGCATATGATTCCTTATGGGACAAGGAGATCGGAGTTCCAGGAGGTCTATGTGGACTACTTCAGAGGCGAGAGATTTCTGCCGCTCGGAGGACAGTTGTCAATCCCGACAGTCCCGGTGAGACCAGGAGTCGCACAAACACCATCCAAGACTGGAGGTGAAGATTGTGCAAGCCGTGAGGTAATGTCTCCGAGTAAGCCTCGGGACAAGGTATGCCTCTACATACCATCTTTCCTATTGTATAGATGTTGACACGATTCCTTTATTCTGGGTTTGGGAGAAGATTTTTTTTATTTCCACTACCTTCTCTATCTCCCCTAAAACCCAACACATAAGGCATATCGCATAAAAAGAAATCACAAAAGTGAAATCTAAGTTATAAATCATTTTCCTTGGGTTCGAATTACCTTGGGAGTCAAGTTTCACATGATTCACCTAATAATAATTAACTTAATCCAAATTGGAAAAAAAGATGTGTGTTTTCCCCAAAATATCAAATAAAATGATAAATGACTCCATAAGAGGAAAATAATCTTGAATTCATAATGTACATAATAAATATAGCCTTTGGGTAAATTTTCATCCAATTTGGAGAAAGTTTGCTTAAAAGGTGAAATCAGGAGAGAGTAAGTGTGTAGGACCTTCAAAATATTAAATAAATGCTCAAACAACTCCAACATGTAAAATTGATGGAAAATTCGTATCCAACACATTAAATATGACTTATGGGTGAAGTTTCATAAAATTTTGAGAATCTTATAATCATTAATGCCTGAAGAAAGAGAAAATATGATTTGGTTTATTTAACACACCAAAAGTTCTCAAAAGGAAAATCTAATTTCATATTCATATTCCTCATGTCCAAATTAGGCTAGGAGTCAAATTTCACCTAATTTGAGATTCGTTTGCACCTTCAAATGAAGAGAGAGAAAATATAAATTATTTAAACAACACTTTATTTGATTTTCTGAATTGATAAGCTTTAAATGTCACTAATACATGCCTTATTATGGATCGTTGGAAATCCTATTGGATGGCCCATAGATCCTCTCCTACCTTGAGTAGGAGAGACCGCCTGTGTGAACTGTAAAGGCAATCTTATGATGCAATTAACTCCCTCATCTCTTGATGATTTGCCGAAATTTCTTCGCCTCTGGGTTTGCAGTTTGATTCCATATCTATCGAGCCTTTTTGGTAGTACTTTGGTTAACTGTACAAGTTTTCCCTAATCTGACATCAGTGTGCCCTCCACCATTATTTTTGGAGCAAGGCTTCTAGGCTTCTTTCCCAAAAGAATAAACCTATAAAAGGGTCCACAAATACACCCTAGAGCCTAGTACACTGAATTGTGAAATCAATTGCCATCAATATCCCGCCGACTTTGGTGCCTTGGAACTCTTTATTTTCTAGCTAGCTCTATTCCCTCTGCCCTTGCAACTCCACCAAAATGAAATTCAAGGCGAGGTGAGCATCTTGGGAACCCCGTCTTTATCTCTGTGATCTTAGTTTCTCGTGACTCTTGGCCCTCTTTACAGTTGACTAGCTGCCTCTACCCTAGAGTTTGTTGTTCTTAGAGAGTTGTTTTTGGAGCATCTTTGGACTTCTACCAATGTATTTTGAGCGGTGGTACCTATGTTTGACCCATCCCATCTTGTTTTTTTCTTTTGTTCCCTCGATCTCTGCTCTGATCGGAGCTTCCGCCTGTGACTCATCCCATATAGGTTCTCTTCCATCTCCGATGGCCTTTGATTTTAGGAGAGGGGCGGGTTGACATCACTTGTCCCTTGCGATGATCTTTGGTTTGGTTCTAGGGTGCATTGAAGCCCAAAGCATCTCCTGGCTACTCATCCAAAGAAACTTTCTATTGCTCTCCTGCCATGGCACTGAGGGTGAGGGAGATGAATCGCCTTGTTGTTTTCTTTTCCCTACCCCTAGCTTCCTTAGTTGTTTGTTTGCCAAGGGCATTACTGTCTTTTCACCGATGTCTTGCTTTTCTTGAACGCGAATCATGTTGGTTACCCAATCGGCTGAGTTAGTCTTCTAGTATTGGGCCAACTGAGTAATGTTGACCGATTGATCGATATTTTATTTGTGGACAAGGATTTTTGGTATTATCCGATTGGTGAATTTTCAAAAATTAATAACTAATTATTCCTAGCTTAGAAAAATATAATAAAATATGATCTAGAATTATAAAATATAATCTTTACAATGGTGCTAAGTTTGTGGCTAAAATCAAACGATAAAAATATGTGATTTTTCATGGACTTTCCTAATTACATATTAACTAGCAAAATTTGTAAATAAATATTTATAAGTTAGAAAAATGTAATAATATATGTTTTGGACTAAAAAAAAGAAATCTAAAATATGGCATGGTTTTGATAACCTAAATCATAAATAATGAAAAAGGTGATTTTTAGGGTTTGATTAATGAATATGAAATTGACACAAAATCTACCTATATGCTTAATAGGTTCTTTGGATGCCTAGGCTTGGACCTAGAAGTGAATTTGGACTTTGGACTCTAACGTTAAGGTATGTTGTATCCCCTATTATTCTTTTTGAGCAATTAACCTATATTATTCTTTCTCTTGGTCCTATGGACAACATCCTATACACATTGCTCTTATCTTTTGATATCATGGTTCTTGTGAACTATCTTATTTGTGGTAATCTTGGATATTCTCTTTACTCTAATCTTGTGCCTTGGTGCATGTTGGATTTTTGATGATATGTGCCCACTATGATGTGGATTTTTATTTGTGGATATGTGATATCATGTTTTCACTTGCATGTGGATGTTTGTGTTGTCCATTGTATGATTTGACAACATTGTATAATTCTGACCATACTTTTCTACTTACCTCTACATTTTACATGCTATGTGATTCATTAGAACTAGAGTAGTGTAATTTTATTGGTTTTTGTTTATGGAAGATGTGTAATTTCCTGTCGAGAAGATGTGTAATTTCCTGCTCTTTTCGGATGGAGAGGTTACCCCATACCCGGGTAAGATGTATGATTCTTGGCCCATGTTTTATATATTTGGGAGTTTGGTAGTTTACCATTCTCTATCAGGTTTCAAGTTTAAGATACTTGGCCGCCTTTATCTTTATATTATTATAGGGCTATGCTTATCTCACATGCATGCTGGTTGATGATGATATGTTCTTCTTTTTCCACCATGGTAGTGGATGTATATATGGCATAATCTTTTTATGATGTTTTATGGCAAGTATCATTCTTATTGTGATCTTTTCTCTTGATACCCACTTGGGTGGTAATTGTCTTTTCTATGGGAAGCTTTGTTTTATTTGATGTCCTTATTTCATATATTTCTCAATTTACTTATTAGTATGCACATACCAACCTTTGCTGATGTTATCTATTTTTTCTTCTTGCTGGGGTATGCTTCCAACCCTAGGTGAAGGATATGGCGGACATGGCATAAAGACATGGACTTAGATTGTGAAATTAAATCTTGGAGACAATATTGAGGTGGTTTAGATTTCCCTCTACGTGGATCCTTGTGATGTACCTTTACATGTAAGCTTAAGATGTTCTTTTATGAGAAATTGAATATAGTCATTATTTTCTTCCGCTGCTTCACTTTGATTGTTTTGAATACCATTAATAAGATTTGAAAATTTTACACCCATTCCAAGATACCTTAAAGGTGTGTTTGGATTGGAGGTCCTATTGTTCAAATTTTTAGTAGGGAGTGGTTCCCCTATGGGATCCCACTCTTTATAGCATGGTATCAGAGCCCATAGTAGTCGGAATCTGTCTATTTCAATTTTGTCTCCCTAATAGAACCCCTGACTTGGATAGTGACCTCTAGGTGAGATGTTCACCCTAGATTTGATCAATGATGATATTTTTATGCAATATGGTTTCATTTGAGGATGAGATCAGGTTATCAGGAAGTAGTAGTCTAAGGAGCTCTTACTATGGAAATATTGTGACTTGGTTTCTCGCTTTGATTTTGGGCCCTATTTTTCAGTTTTCAATTGCAAAAGTTTTTACAACAAATTATTTTCCATATAATATTATAAGTAAAAAAATGTTTTTCCCTGGATTTATTTGAAGTTTCTTGAACTAAGTAACAATTTAGGAATATGTGATGTATGGTTAGGGAAACCCTAGAATTAGATGAGATAGAATTGTAACCATAGTTTTGAAGAATGACTAGGAATAATTGGATAATATAAAGGTCTAGTGGACCTACCCTTTGTACCCTATGAAGTTTTGGATCTTAGGGTTGTTAGGTTAGCGACACAAGGACCTAAAACTCAACCCTTGTCGGTATGACTTTTAGTTGGATACATGATCACATAAATCTCTAAAATAGTCCCAACTAAAAGATTTGTGGGTAATCCCAAATGTTGTTTAGTTGACTTGTTATGTTGAACCTTTTTAGGGGTGGAGAGTAGTTGTTGATGTTTAGATCAATAGATTTTGAGGACGAAATCCTTTTAAGGGGTGGTGTGCTATAACATACCAGATCTTGAACCCTACCCTAGAAGTTTGATCTTTTGGACGTAGCCAAACAAGGTTGAGGTTAGAATGATCCTAATAATCTAATGCATGAATAATGTAATCTAATATGTCACATAATTCATTTGGATGGTAATAAAAAGATAAAGGACTTAATTGGTTAAGTAATATAGCTAATGGGCCATTAGTGGGCCATAAGGCATATCTCATAAAAAGAAATCCCAAAAGTGAAATCTAAGTTATAAACTATGTTCCTTCGGTCCCAATTACCTTGGGAGTCAAGTTTCACATGATCCACATTATAATAATTAACTTAATCCAAATAAAAAATGAAGACGTGTATTTTCCCCAAAATATCAAATAAAATGATAAATAACTCCAAAAGAGGAAAATAATATTGAATTCATAATCTACACAATAAATATATCCTTTGGGTAAATTTTGATCCAATTTGGAGAAAGTTTGCTTAAAAGGTGAAACTAGGAGAGAGAAAGTGTGTAGAACCTTCAAAATATTAAATAAATGCTCAAACAACTCCAACATGTAAAATTGATGGCAAATTTGTAATACATTAAATATGACTTGTGGGTGAACTTTTTTAAAATTTGGAGAATCTTATAATCATTAATGCCTGAAGAAAGAGAAAATATGATTTGATTTATTTAACACATCAAAAGTTCTCAAAAGGAAAATCTAATTTAATATTTGGATTCCTGATGTCAAAATAAGGCTGGGAGTCAAATTTCACCTAATTTGGGATTCATTTGCACCTTCAAATGAAGACAGAGAAAATAGAAATTATTTAAATAACAATTTGTTCGATTTTCCGAATTGATAAGCTTTAAATGTCACTAATACATGCCTTATTATGGACCATTGGAAATCTGATCGGATGACCCATAGATTGTCTCCTACCTCGAGTAGGAGAGACCACCTGTGCGAACTGTAAAGGAAATCTTACAATGCATTTAACTCCCACATCTCTTGATGATTTGTCAAAAATTTCTTCGCCTTTGGGTTTGTGGTTTGATTCTGTATCTATCGAGCCTTTTTGGTGGAACTTTGGTTAACTGTATGTGTTTTCCCTAATATGACATAAGCGTGCCCTCTGCCATTATTTTTAGGGCAAGGCTTCAAGGCTTCTTTCCCAAAAGAATAAACCTATAAAAGGGTCCACAGATACGTCCTGGAGCCTAGTACATTGAATTGTGAACTCAATTGCCATCGAAATCCTGCTGACTGTGGTGTCTTGGAGCTCCTTGTTTTTTGACTGCCTCTGTTCCTTGTGCCCTTGCAACTCCACCAAAATGAAATTCAAGGCGAGATGAGCATCTTGGGAACACCCTCTCTATCTCTTCACGATCGACTAGCTGCCTCTGCCCATGAGTTCGTTGTTCTTGGAGAGTTGTTTCTACAGCATCTTTGGACTTATACCAATGGATTTTGAGTAGTGGTACTTGTGCTTGACTCATCCCATCTTGTCTTTTTCTGTTCCCTCGATCTCTGCGCAGCTCAGAATTTCTACCTATGGCTTTCCCTAGGTAGGTTCTCTGCCATCTCCGAGGGCCTTTGATTTTAGGAGAGGGGCGGGTTGACATTGCTTGTCCCTTGCTATGAGCTTTGGTTTGGTTCTGGGGCACATTGAAGCCCAGATCATCTCTTGGCTACTTGGCTGAAGCAACTTGCAGTTGCTCGCCTACCATGGCGCCGAGGGTGAGGTAGATGAATCCCCTTGTTGTTTTCTCTTCCCTACCCCTGGCTTCCTGAATTGTATTTTTTGCCAAGGGCATAACTATCTTTTCACCGGTGTCTTGCTTTTTCTGAACGCGGGTCATGCTGGTTGCCCAGCCAGCTGAGTTGGTCTCCTGGTACTGGGCCAATTGAGCAATGTTGACCGATCGACCGGAATTTTATTTGTGGACAAGGATTTTTGGTATTATCCGATTGGCCAATTTTCAAAAATTAATAACTAATTATTCCTCGCTAAAAAATAATAATAAAATATGATCTAGAATTAGAAAAATATAATCTACACAATAGTGCTAAGTTTGTGGATTAAATCAAATGATAAAATATTTGATTTTTCATGGACTTTCCTAATTACATATTATCTTACAAAATTTGTAATATTTATAAGTCAGAAAAATATAATAATATATGTTTTATACTTAGAAAAAGATAATCTAAAATATGACATGGTTTTGATAGCCTAAATCACAAATAATGAAAAAGGTGATTTTTAGGGTTTGATTAATGAATATGAATTTGACACAAAATCTACCTATATGCTTAATAGGTTCTTTGGATGTCTAGGCTTGGACCTAGAAGTGACGTTGGACTTTGGACTCTAAAGTTGAGGTATGTTGTATCCCCTATTATTCTTTTTGAGCAATTAACCTATATTATTCTTTCTCTTAGTCCTATGGACAATAGGGTATACACATTGCTCTTATCTTTTGATATCATGGTTCTTGTGAACTATCTTGTTAGTGGTAATCTTGGATATTCTCTTGACTCTTATCTTGTGCCTTGGTGCATGTTGGACTTTTGATGATATGTGCTCACTATGATGTGGATATGTGATATCATGTTCCCACTTGCATGTGGATGTTTGTGTTGTCCATTGTATGATATGTCAACATTGTATAAATTTGACCATACTTTTCTACTTGCCTCTACATTTTACATTCTATGTGATTCAGTAGCACTATAGTAGTGTAATTGCATTGGTTTTTATTTATGGAAGATGTGTGATTTCATGCCGAGTAGATGTGTAATTTCTTGCTCTTTTGGGATGGAGAGGTTACCCCATACCCATGCAAGATATATGATTCTTGGCCCATGTTTTATATATTTGGGAGTTTGGAAATATACCATTCTCTGCTAGATTTCAAGCTTATCTCACATGCATGCAGATTGATGATGATATGTGCTTCTTTTCCCACCATGGTAGTGGATGTATATATGGCACAATCGTTTTATGATGTTTTATGGAAAGTATCATTCTTATTGTGATCTTTTATCTTGATACCCACTTGGGTGGTACTTTTCTTTTCTATGGTAAGCATTGCTTTATTTGATGTCCTTATTTCATGTATTGCTCCATTTAGTTTTTAGTATACACATACCAGCCTTTGGTAATGTTATCTATTTTCTTTTCTTATAAGGGTATGCTTTGAACCCTAGGTGAAGGATATGGTGGACATGTCATAAAGAGATGGACTTAGATTGTGAAGTTAAAGCTTGGAGACAATCTTGAGGTGGTTTAGATTTCCCTCTATGTGGATCCTTGTGACGTACCTTTACATGTAAGTTTAAGATGTTCTTTTATGAGAAATTGAATATAATCATTATTTTCTTTCGCTGCTACACTTTGATTGTTTTGAATACCATTAATAAGATTTTAAAATTTTATACCCACTCCAAGATACCTTAAAGGTGTGTTTGTACTAGAGGTTCTATAGTTCAAATTTTTAGTAGTGAGTGGTTCCCCTATGGGATCCCACTATTTACACGTGGTCAGAAAGAATCCTTTGTGGTAGTTATGGTGGGGAAAATCTGTCTAGTATTCTTGAAAACGTTCCCATGCCTCATGGAGTTTTTCCCCTAATTTTTACACAAAACAAGTGATCTTTTGCATATTATGAATAGTTCTTTCAGTGGGGTAAAATTTAGTGACAAAAGCATCCGCAAGGGGTCTCCATCCATCTATGGACTGATGGGGTAAGTTAAGGTACCAGGATAGAGCTTTATCTTCAAGAAAGAAATTGAATCCTTTGCAATATATGACTTCTTGGGGAACTCCCTTTATCTTGATGGCATTCCATATATTTTTGAAGGCATCAAGGTGATGGTACGAGTTCTCATTCCTTGAATTCCCTCAAAAAAGGTTTGTTCTGGATCATCGAGATTATGATAGGTTTCAACTCAAAACTAGCCGCACTGAAGTGTAGGATGACAATTTGGCATCCAGACCCATTGACCCTAGTTCTGGCCATCTCTCTAAGAGTCTTGTCCTCCTCCTCATCATCATTCTCACCATCCTGGTTATCGCATTCACGTTCATGGTGATTCCTATGGTTCCTTCTGTGGTGGTGGTGATGATGGTGTTGTTGATCCTCCCGCATCACTCCTCCTCATGGTGGTGACCATCTAAGTGATGCTCTTCTCTTTATTGTTCTATCTCATTCATGGGTTGATTGTGCTGAATCTTTGCATTCTGATTGTCCCTAGTAAGACTGTCATCCACACGAGGTAGCATGACGACTTGTAGTAAAAGTGAAGAATTGAATAAACCTACTTCCCTCAGAGTTCCCTAAATAGACTGCACAGTCGAGTTAGAAAATTGGATGTGTTAAAATGAACTATTCTATGTAATCGTAGGGTAGAAGATTTAAAATCTTCATACAGTCAAGCTTATGGCTAAGCTTGAGGCACATGAGTATAGTGAGTGTGACTTGTGTTCTTAATAGTACCGTTTTTCCCTGTCCCCAGCAACGGTGCCAAAAAGTTGACCGGCCTAAATCGCACATCCAAAATGGAGTAGATCTAGAGTAGTCAGACTCTTAAGTTTATAACCCGATACTCAAGCCCCCACAACTATTATACAGGGCCCGATGTAGTAATTTGGGGTCGAACGAAAAGGACAAGGTTGGTAGGTTTCAAGTACTTGAAGCCTCACACTCTTACACTCCAAATGAAAAGGTGGATTAAGGTGGTGTTCCTTAAAGAACGATGATGCTCCAGAAAAAACAAAGAAAGCAAAATAAAGCAAGAGAATAACATCGAACAATAGGTAAGAAACAAAAGTATGGAAGGAAACTTTAATCAAGTTTCACCTACTAAGATCTCTCACCAACATGAAAAACTCACACCCCTCTGTATACTTTTATTAAGATAACGAACAATCATAAAAATGCCTATTCCCTCCTCTCTCGAGATTAGGATAGATCTAGATTTTAAGCCAATCTCTCTCTCTCGAGATGACAGCCAAACAAATGCAAAGCAACCCATATGACTATTAGCTTTAGTATTCCAACACTTTCATGCACTCATACTACTCCATAACACTAGATAAGGTTGGTATTATTCTTTCAAGGTACCAACAATCATACATCACAAGATGGTAGCTAAGCATACAAGTAAAGCATTAAGAACAAGATTATGGAGATAACCTTGACAAGAGCATATATATATATATATATATATATATATAACGGGAGCAAGAATATACATGTTGGGAGAGCCTTAGTGGCTACTCCCAACTCAAGTTAATGTTTAGCCACACATATTAACGGGCAACATAATGACATCACATAAGGATATATACATCAATAACTATGAAAAGGGAGGGTACAATGTGATGGAGATGGTAGATCTAGAGAAGGGAGAAGGTGATACACCAACTGTACTTCTTCAGATCTAGATCTAGAGTAGATGTGGTTGTGTCAATTTCTTCTTTTGAAAGAGAGGATGACCAATCTTCACTCTCCTTCAACTTCCATCTTCAAAGATCCATGACTGATGGGGATGAGTGTGGATAACTTAAGGTTTGGTAACACTTCGTGGTCCTCTCGATCTGATGATTTGATTGGTGGAGGTGGGGGTCTATTTATAGACGTTGCCCACTGACTTAACCTTTAGGTCATAGTCGTGATGTATAGATTGTTCGCAACCTCCATCACGGTCGTGGAGAGATGGAGGTCTGCCTCAGTCGTGGTAGCATCTGCAGTCGTAATGCCTTACTTAAGTTGGAAGGAGGGGCCATAGTCACGATGTGAACTCGGTCGCGGTATCATCCACGGTGTGGGGTCGTTGAGTAGAGGCAATAATCACATTCACAACATGGAGGATTATCTAGTCACGGCTCGCGTTGCGGTCACGACATAGAATGAACCTGCTCAGAGTAAGAAATGTATGAATTCAAGATTTTGGCACTAAGATACTCAAATGAATAGAGAAATCTATAAAAGTTACGCTAGGATAGGAATAAAACATATGCAAAAAGTTCACAAAATGAGGTGTTATCAGTCATTTTATTAGATAAGTGCTTTTGAATAAGATTTTGCCAGACAATAAGAATCTAGATTTTAGAATTTAGACTTAGATCACTCATTAACGAGTAGTCAAGAAGTAGATCCATATACTTAATAAGAGTTTCAAATACAATCTCAGTTATTTAGTGTTTGAGATACATATTTAGATTTAACTTTGCTTTAGAATTAAAGAACAAACGTAGAGTCAAAGATAAGAGATTAAGATTCAAAAAAAAGAAATTAAGAACAGATTCAACGATAAGAGATTAACATTTAGAGATAAGAAATTCAAAACATGTTTAGAGTTAATAGATTAAGATTCAGAGATAAGAAATTAAGAATAGAGATAGAAAATGACATCAGAGCATTAATTATATACATTATAGTATAAGTCTTCACCAGAGAGTTCTGAGACGATTCAGAGGATGGAATGTGCCAGACACTACAGGAGTCACAGAGGACACATTGTGCCAGCAGAGGGTGCTTTGCACCATAGAGGAAACTTTGGTCACAATAGAAGGCACGTTCTGCCAAAAGAGGGGGCTTTGCACCAAAGAGGACACTTCGGTGTCATAGAGAAGGACTTATCATATATTGGTGACCATCAATGTTACAACCCCAATTTTGCATATGTTTTCATAATTGAAATGTAAAGATTTTATGAATTGGACTTACTTAAAAAGGTTGTATGTTTTGCTTCAAACAATGGATTACTTTGCAAATATCCCTTTTGATAGGAATTTCATGATTCCTATTATTAGATTAAACCATTAATGGATATAAAAGAGAAGAAAGGAAGAAAAGTCCAAATAATAGAAAAGAATACAAGATATTGGATATTAAGCAAAATAATTATTAGAAATACACGGAAAGTGGCATTAATGGCCATAATTGAATAAATTTCGTTTATATGTAATTTCTAATAAAAGAAATAGGAAAAGATGAAAGGAAATGAAGAATAATGAGAAATACTTAAAAAATGAAGTCTATTAATAAGGAAAAGATAAGAATTATGTGGAAAGCATGTGGTGGTGCCTCTCGTGGCCTTTTGGGATAAAAGCAAAGGGTTTATATAAAGGAGTATTTATTTTCTTTCCTCGTTGGTGTTAAGATTATATAATCTTGGAAATTGATTTTTTGAATAATTGTAATACTCCTTGCCAATTTTGGATTAAGAAGTAAGATACGAGGAGGAATCTTTCTATATATGTAATTATGTATGGAAACCCAAGATAATTAAATAAGGGAACAATCTAGAATAGGTGTTTCACCTTTGATGGGTTGCTAACCAAGTGCTTTAATCAAGAAGTTGGCCATTTATCCAATAAGGAAAGTGGGATGGAAACCTCTAATACCCTTTCCTTGTTTAATGTTGGCACTACCAAGTTATGTATAAACAACTAAGGAAGCTAGCACCACGCGAACTCACGAACCCTAAGTGCTACAAACTATATATATAGGGATAGACCCCATCCCTTCACGTAGAGGGAACCTCATCTCTCTTTACCCTGTCATTTGCTCCTAGTCTAGGCAGTGTTCTTCCATGAAGTTGTTGGAATCCTTTTCAGCCAACCACCGTTACCTCTTGGTGTCAAAGCACTGGAGGCCATGACAAAGGGAGATGAGGAGCAATGGGAGAAGGGTGAGGGGGCGTCGAGGACGGACCAAGAACCAGGTTGATCTTTGCAACCGCATCACGAAGCTTGTATAGCTGTCATTGTAGTAGGTTAGGTCGGGGCATCTTGCGGAGATGAAGAGGACCTTAGGCTACTGTCTGACTTTTCGGCAAGGCAAGTGAGGTGGGCGCCCAGCCTTGGAGACGGCGGCATCCGTCCTGGGTGTTGAAAACGTGACGGTGCATCGCAGAGCAGCTTGCAAACGGCAAGTGTGCATGCGGCCATGAGAAGCTGGGGGAAGGACACCCTTAGCCTTGGGGAGGCTAGGCATGCCGAGATCACCACTGTGACACCACGAGGAAGGGGCGACAAAGCTTGTGAAAGATGAGGAGTTGGTGGCCTTTCTCCAGAGACGACAACAGGCGTACGGCTTCAAGCAGTTGCAGGCGTCGCGTGAAGGAAGGAGAAGATAGAGCCAAAAGACTCATCTGCCCAAGCTTGCCTATTCAACAACCAAGGGCATGGGAGTCCTTTAACACCTAATCATAGCCGGATCAGTTTGATACAAGGATTCTTGTACTTGCTTGATTGGATTTCCCTTCTTGGTTGATTCTGTCTCAAATCTGCCTGACATGTATGTGGTTACACTTATGAATATCTCAAATTAGTTTTTTGAGGTTTTCTAAAGTTTTCCTCGATGACTTGAATTAAATTGTTGGATGAATTTAATTCATGCAAACTATAATGTGGATATGACTATCACTTATGATATGTGCCCACTAGCTCAGATCCTAGTCCCCTCTGTGGCTTAATAGTTTGACCTAGTACATGGCTACCTATGGGGTAGGTCCTTGGATGACTTAGTACATGGCTACCAATGGGGTAGGTCCATCAAGTCACCTTGAGTCAGGGATTGGGCTACCTATGGGTAGTGCCATGCGACTCTTTAGCACACCATGAGTTAGGGATTGGACTACCTATGGGTAGTGCCATGTGACTCAACTCTAGATATTGATCTACTGGTTAGGTAGGATCATGTGGGGTTTAATGGGGATCTACCATGAGGAAGGTAGCATCCAGGTCCACTACAGGGATAGCACAGAGATAGGGGATAGCTAAGGATTGAGTAGTATTGGTTAAGATGTAATCTTGGCTATTAAATGATAATTGGTTGATTACATTGTTATTATAGTTGCACGATTATTGTTTCCCCCACATACCAGCTTTGTGCTGACCGACGTTTTGTTTGTCAGCGTTTTAGGTTCAAGTGAAAAGAACAAACAATAAAGTGGCATATGTGGAATTAAATGAGAATTAAAGTACAAAGGAGGATTAGTTAGAATAGACTTCAAATGAGGATAGAAGTAGATATCCAAGTTTTGAAAAAGGTACGAAAAGTTTAATTTTATTACAGCCTTTCAGTTCAGTTTAGTAGAATTTGATAATTATTATTGATTATTTGTCGAACCTTTGATCCGGAAATGGGGATAACGGCTCTGACCTCTTGGTCTCCCTTAATTGGGGGTTACTGGGAGGCGGAGTCATTACATTTGGTATCAGAGCGTAGGTTCCTCATTTAATATTTAATAATTATTAAATTTTACAAACTCTGTAGATCCCAAGGGAGTCATTAGAGGATTTTCTGAAAGACTGAGGTGTCTAGAAAAGGATCACGTCTGGGGGCTGGCAAGATTGTCCTCCGCACCGCTAGTCAGAATACGAGGACTCCCAGATTAATGTGAGTGCTTGGCCGATGTCTTAGGATCTGACTCTGTAATGCTCGGGCCCACTTCCCAAGGCTCTAGTAGAGTTTCAGGAATGACGACTGGCCCCACAGACCACCACTAGCCTTAACTGCACACATTGTCCACACTGATGCGTAAGCCAGGATCAACTTCCCGACTGGTCACCCATCCCAGTACTACTCCAAGATGAGCATGCTTAACTATGGATTTCTTTAGAGATGGGCTCCCGGAAAAGGAGGTGCACCTTGGTGATATGGGTAGTCCAATCATTCCTTATAAGATCATTTATCCGAGGCCTCAAATCCTGGGATGTTACAATCTCCCCCACATAGGCTCTTGACGTCCTCATCAAGGCTCAACTATAAGGCCTCATAATCTCTTCCCCATTTCAATGTAGACCCACAATATCCCATGGACACCCAACTCTCGATCACGGAATACCAGTGCAAGGGTGGCTACGTCAACCATGGACAACCCTTTCCTACATCCCTGGACCGCACGGCTCAAGACTGGCATGCCATGTCCATGTGGGCCCCACCTACTGGAGGGGAATTGGCTCTGATACCATTTGTAATTCCCTGGCCCACTGCCCAAGGCTCTAGTAGAGTTTTCAAGAATGAGACTGGCCCCACAGACCACCATTAGCCTTAACTGCGCACATTGTCCACACTGACGCGTAAGCCAGGATCAACTTCCCGACCGGTCACCCATCCCAGTACTACTCCAAGCTGAGCACACTTAACTATGGAGTTATTTAGAGATAGGCTCCCAGAAAAGGAGGTGCACCTTGGTGATATGGGTAGTCCAATCATTCCTTATAAGATCATTTATCCGAGGCCTCAAAGCCTGGGATGTTACAGACTCGAAATAAGATACCTTTAGGACTCTCTCATCTTGTTCATCCCTTCTCAACTCAAATGTTGTTAAGGACCTTAAGGATTAGGGTTTTCTCTCTTTTCCTCACCCTCTTGAGGTATGGGTAAGGTGGATAAGGTTTAAGGAATCATCCACCAAATTAATGAAAAACATGTAAATAAGATGTCATGGACATAAGTTTATTAGTTTAATCATAAACTAAAGAATAGATACATTCTTAGGTCGTATGACATAAGTTGTCATGCCCTCAGGAGAAATATGTGGCTAGACCTTCTTGTCAGGAGGATAAGTAAAGAGAGATAGTCTTGGAGGTAGAGACCTCCATTATTAGTAAAGACCTGGCACATCCTCTAAGGAGGATGTTAACCCTAACCCTTAGTTAAGGTTAGAGAGAGAGATGAAATGATGAGTTAGATGTCATGGTAAACCAAGCATTTGGATAGACATTCCTTGGATGCCATATGAGCCATGAGAGGTTGGATGACCGAGTACCTTTGGCGACCCAACCCTGGGAAGGGTCGTGCATGTTAGAGTGAAGGATAGCTCCTTCATTGATGAGGTTAGAGAAGAACCTATGGAAACCCCATGAGCTTATATGAGCATGGCATAGTAGGCACCCAGAATACGTCAGTAGTGCGAGCAGTAGGTCGAAACCCTGGCCAAGGAAGTATGTTGGATAGCTGATGAGATAAGCATAATGAGGTGTGGATAGCCTTGAGCAAACATAAGCGTGAACATAGGCTTCACCGTGTAGAGGTATGCTTGTGAGCCTGATCCATCTCCATGGAGAGAGGACCATTAGTATAAGACTGGTTGTGGGGTTAGCTCTAGAGAGAGAGAGAGCATGACCCAAGCAAGAAGGTTGGAAGCCTAGACTCAGAGATATGAGGTGGAGAGTTGAGGATGATGCAACCTAAGTGAATGTTTGTGGTTGCCTCATGCTTGATCCCTGGAGGCTGGTGATGTCTTGGTTGCCATGAGATGAATCAAACCCTAGAGAAAGGATGAGTCCACTGGTACCTCTGAACCTATGGTATAGATGAGAAGAAGAGTTCCTTAGAATTGGAGAGGTTTAGTAACAGGTTGTGAGGCCTTATACCTTGTTGGTTGTCCTTGAGGAGGACTCCACTTTGAAGTGTTTCTCAAGTAGAAGGATGACAGGTAGTGCAAGTCATGCCTTGTACATATTTGGTTTGTGGTTAAGAGGTTGAGCAGACAGTTGGGCATCAGAGGAGTGAACCTAGGGTTCCTAATCCTAAGAGGGGAAGTGGTGTACCTGATGCTCATGATGAGATTTGAGTTTCTATAGATTCAAGCATGGTACTCCTCAGGTTTAGAGGAAAAAGGAAACCCCTTGAGTTTAAAGGTATGTTTGATGAACCCCTCACAGCTAAGTGGATGGCACAGGAAGGTATGATCGTGATCTAGTGTTGAGAATGAGAACAAGTATGGCCTAGCATGGTTTAATAGGTGGTCTTCTTGTACCTTAGGAGCTTGCTAGGGTTAAGAATGCTCATGTGGATGTAAACTCGAGACATAAGGGTGTTTGTGACCTTTGTTATCAAGAGGTGTAGTTTCCTCCCATCTTGGGAGAGGGACCCTTTTTGTAGGATGTATACCAGTTTTTGGTGGTTTTTGAGGAAACCTAAAGAGGTCTCATGGGATATTGAGAAGCTAAGTGAAAAGTACATGGTATGAGAATGAACTTATAGACCCATAGATAACCATCTCTTAGTGCATGTGTTACCATGGAGGTAACCGGTATGGGGCCTGACCAAGGTAGGCAGGTCACGATGACCCCTGTGAATGGATAAAAGTCAGCCCATGAATGCAGAGAGAGATGATGAAGGCTTGGGTAAGGTTCCCAGTTGGACATGTACTATAATCCTAAGTCTATCCTAGGGTCAGGAAGGGATACGACAGATGGAAGTAGGAGTTGCCTAATTCCCAAGTTGCACATGACCATAGGGTCGGGAGGTAACAACTATCATTGTCTCAAGGCCATGGGTTAGGAGATTGATCATCTTCATGAACTCATGGGACCCAAAGGACAGATGAGTAGGGCACTCTCTGGATCCAAGAGGGAAGAGGGAAGACCCCAAAAGTGCCGGCACCCTATAGACCTAGAGGAGATGACTAGGGATTGTGTGTGGACCCAAGTAGGTTCGAGACTAGTTTTCCATGGAAGTAGCTTTGATATCGAGAATTATTGGGATGTTGAGACATAACATGCACATTCCCACTAGATTTAAAGGTGTAATGGCAAGGTGGGATGTACCATCTCTACTTTTGGAACATGAAGAACTCTATATTTGGACTGCACCCAAATGCTTATTTCCTCTTGTTATGGGAGTGAGAGATAGGACAATACGCATGCCATACACCAAAGATAAAAAAATGATGTGAGTTGGAACGTTGCTATGAGGTATGAAGATAGAGATGAATGATACATGGATGGTTTACAAACACTAAGAGTATTAAGGGAGTCATCTTATGAGGATGTTTTTATCATGAGGTATGAGTCATACAAGGTTGAGTTTGAAAAATCAAGAGAATAAGCTCAGAGTTTTCTTGATGAGATGAGTTAATAAGTGAAATACATGGAGGTGTATGTCTTCAACGTTACCTGGCACCTAAGGATGTGAATCGGTAATGAATGCTCTGGATGAGATACAACTGCCTAGTTTAGATGGAAGTTCGAAGAGGTTGTTAGGTTAACCCTTATCTGGAAAAGAGATAAGTTTGGCTAACACTCACAAGTAACAATATTGGTTGATCAAGGTAATGGTTGTTTGGTTAGCCAACCTAGTCCTTGATGCAAGGAAAGGATGGTTATAGAACCTCAGATGCACTTCTTTGAAAAGGAAGGAGATGAAACACCAATTAGAATGGTTTAGGGTTTCTGAGGAATCAATCTTAAGGAATCATGACAATACATGAGATCATGATTTAAGATCACCATACCTCATGGTACTACGAAGAGAGTAAGTGAAAGTGGTACTTTTGATGCTTAAGATGAAGTTGCATGTGGTATGTTTCCATGCAAGCCAGGAGGTGAAGGACGAGCACCGGTAACCCAGTCTAAGGATAGAGAAGATAAGAATCCCTGAGAGGGAATGGGAGTTCATCACTATGGGTGTTGTAAGTTTCCCATGGACCAGAGAAGGTCAAGATGCAATTTGGGTTATGGTAGATTGCCTTACCTAGATAATAAGAGAAAGAAAGAGTATTGTCAAGGGACAGATCCAGTTGAACTACATATGAGGAAGATTTTTCAACTACACCATGATGCAAGTTCAAAGGTTCTTGTGTATAACCTAAAGGTACATTTCCATAAGGTGGGAGTAGAGCCATGAAGAACTCGATGTTAGTACAAGTTTATCACCCCTAACTAATGGTTAGTACAATTCAGACTAGAGGGTCTGATGAAAGCTTGTGTACTCGTTCAGGGCGATACATAGAGACAATTTTGTCCTTTGTAAGATGTAATGATAACCACCATAGCCAGTATCGGGATGTAAAGAAGCTCTGCAAAGGAGGTTGTGTCGGTCACCAATTCATTAAGATGATGTTGGTGAAGGGACCTCACGAAGGTCAAGAAAGGACCACAATGTGTGCAGATGAAGTCGCTTTGATCGTGCAATGGCTGAAAGAAGCCCAGAGATGACATGAGTTGTAAGCTGATGCAAAGTAGACTGACATGCAGTTCACTGTGGGAGAATATGTGATATGAAAATCCAACCCCTCTGAGCTATAGCTGAGAAAGCTGAGTCCCTGATACATGGGACCATTTGAGATGGATTGGTGGAGAAGGTTATGTTTGACCTTACCATTTAGGATAAAGTAATGTATGATGAGTTCCATATGTCCAATTTAGAGCACTATGTGAGGTACCCGAGTCATGTGCTGAGTAATGAACCTAGTGAGCCCCAAGGGAGGCAGAAATGTCCCGAGTCACTTGAGAGGATTACATATGCCAATGTGAAGGAACTCAGAGAAAATAATATGTGATGATAAAGGTTCTTTGGAAGTGCCATGAATAGGGTAAAGCCACATAAGGGCCAATGCTGGATATGGAAAAGTCTTATCCTAAATTGATTGTTTGCTTGATGGAATTTTGAGGACAAAATTCTTATAAGAGGGGAAGGATGTTACAACCCCAATTTTGCGTATGTTTTCATAATTGAAATGTAAATATTTTATGAATTGGACTTAATTAAAAAGGTTGTATGTTTTGCTTCAAACAATGGATTATTTTGCAAATATCCCTTTTGATAGGAATTTCGTGATTTCTATTATTAGATTAATCCATTAATGGATATAAAAGAGAAGAAAGGAAGAAAAGTCCAAATAATAGAAAAGAATACAAGATATTGGATATTAAGCAAAATAATTATTAGAAATACATGGAATGTGGCATTAATGGCCACAATTGAATAAATTTCGTTTATATGTAATTTCTAATAAAAGAAATAGGAAAAGATGAAAGGAAATGAAGAATAATGAGAAATACTTAAAAAAAGAAGTCTATTAATAAGGAAAAGATAAGAATTATGTGGAAAGGATGTGGGGGTGCCTCTCGTGGCCTTTTGGGATAAAAGCAAAGGGTTTATATAAAGGAGTATTTCTTTTCTTTCCTCGTTGGTGTTAAGATTACATAATCTTGGAAATTGATTTTGTGAATAATTGTAATACTCCTTGCCACTTTTGGATGAAGAAGTAAGATATGAGGAGGAATCTTACTATATATGTAATTATGTATGGCAACCCAAGATAATTAAATAAGGGAACAATATAGAATAGGTGTTTCACCTTTGATGGGTTGCTAACCAAGTGCTTTAATAGAGAAGTTGGCAATTTATCCAATAAGGAAAGTGGGATGGAAACCTCTAATACCCTTTCCTTGTTTAACGTTGGCACTACCAAGTTATGTATAAACAACTAAGGAAGCTAGCACCGCGCGGACTCATGAACCCTAAGTGCTACAGACTATATATATAGGGATCGACCCCATCCCTTCACGTAGAGGGAACCTCATCTCTCTTTCCCCTGTCATCTGCTCCTAGTCTAGGCAGTGTTCTTCCGTGAAGTTGTTGGAATCCTGGTCAGCCAACCACCGTTACCTCTTGGTGTCGAAACACTGGCTTCCATGACAAAGGGAGACGATGAGCAATGGGAGAAGGGCGAGGGGTCATCGAGGACGGACCAAGAACCAAGTTGATCTTTGCAACCACATCATGAAGCTTGTACATCTGTCACCGTACAAGGTTAGGTCAGGGCATCTAGCGGAGATGAAGAGGACCTTAGGCTTCCATCGAGGACACACTGCCACCATATGACTTTTTGGCAAGGCAAAGCGAGGTGGGTTCCCATCCTTAGAGACGGAGACATCTGTCCAGGGCATTGAAAATGCGACGGTGCGTCGCTGAGAAGGTTGCAGACACCAAGTGTGTGAGTGGCTAGAAGAAACAGGGGGAACGAAGCCCTCAGCCTTGGGGAGGCTCAGCATGCCGAGATCTCCTCTGTGACACCACAAGGAAGGGGCGACAGAGCTTGTACTAGATGAGGAGTCGGTGGCCTTTCTGTGGAGACGGCAACGGGCAAACGGCTACAAGCCGTTGCAGGCGTCACGTGAAGGAAGGAGAAGATAGAGCCAAAAGACTCATCTGCCCAAGCTTGCCTATTCAACAACCAAGGGCACAAGAATCCTTTCACACCTAATCAGAGTCGGATCAGTTTGATACAAGGATTCTTGTACTTTCTTGATTGGATTTCCCTTCTTGGTTGATTCTATCTCAAATCTGCCTGACATGTATGTCGTTACGCTTATGAATATCTCGAATTAGTTTTTCGAGATTTTTCGAAGTTTTCCTCGATGACTTGAATTAAACTGTTTGATGAATTTAATTCATGCAAACTATAATGTGGATATGACTATCACTTAAGATATGTGCCTACTAGCTCAGATCCTAGTCCCCTCTGTGGCTTAATAGTTTGACCTAGTACATGGCTGCCTATGGGGTAGGTCAATCAGGTCATTGGATGACTTAGTACATGGCTACCAATGGGGTAGCTCCATCAAGTCACCTTGAGTCAGGGATTGGGCTACCTATGGGTAGTGCCATGCAACTCTTTAGCACATCATGAGTTAGGGATTGGACTACCTATGGGTAGTGCCATGTGACTCAACCCTAGATATTGATCTACTGGTTAGGTAGGATCATGCAGGGTTTAATGGGGACCTACCATGAGGAAGGTAGCATCCATGTCCACTCCAGGGATAGCAAAGAGATAGGGGATAGGTAAGGATTGAGTAGTATTTCTTAAGACGTAATCTTGGCTGTTAAATGATAATTGGTTGATTACATTGTTATCATAGTTGTACGATTATTGTTTCCCCCACATACCAGCTTCGTGCTGATCGACATTTTGTTTGTCAGCATTTTAGGTTCAAGTGAAAAGAACAAATAGTAAAGTGGCATATGTGTAATTAAATGAGAATTAAAGTACAAAGGAGGATTAGTTAGAATGGACTCCAGATGAGGATAGAAGTAGATATCCAAGTTTTGAAAAAGGTATGAAAAGTTTAATTTTATTACATCCTTTGAGTTTAGTTTAGTAGAATTTGATAATTATTATTGATTATTTGTCAAACCTTTGATCCGGAAATGGGGATAACGGCTCTGACCTCTTGGTCTCCCTTAATTGGGGGTTACTGGGAGGCGGGGTCATTACAATCAACCAGATAAAAACATGTAAATAAAAGTCACATTGATTTAGTATAAGTTTATAGCTTTGAAATATTAGTTCACCTTTCAATTATAGTATATTCATGTTTATTTTATTAGAAATTCAATATCACTTACTGTAACCTAGGATTCACTTTGTGCATGGATGGGGAAGAGTTGTCCAGAAGTACTAATATTTTGGAAGAACAATCAAGATAGAGGATTTTCTTGGTGGGGCACCATCTACACAATTTGAGATATTAAGACAGAGTACAATTTTTGGCATCATGTATACAAACTTTATTATCATGTTTGATGTAAGTTCTTTTCTAAGAATATGATGATAATTTATTTTATACATAGTCTGTAATGGTTCTTATGTATCATTATTGTAATAGCATGTCATATTAGTAACACTCCCTAGTTGAAAAAAGAATTAGCTTCCGCTCATGTGATAAGAAAATCGGGGTGTTACAGTTTGTCGTCATAGAAATGTACTTTTCAATTTAATTCAAAATCATACGATCAAAGCTCAAGAAATGACCTATTAATGTCATATATTATCCACCTTTGTAATATAACTATTACATTTTTTAATGAAACTATATGGCTTATGTGCTAGTGCATGATCAATTATGTTACACGTCACGTCAATACATCTTCTATATTTGATTTGCATACATGTTTGTGTTCATTCTATTATGTGCCTTGCATGATGTGTATTTGTGACAGTTTTTGTATGTTTAAGTGTCATTGGTGATGTATATGTGTGTCACTTTCTCTGTGATTAGGGAATAATGAACATGAGAAAAGGAACAAGGATTAGGAGATAGAAAAAGGAGGAAGAGTAGGAATAAGGAGGGGGAGAAAGAAAAAAGCGAATACGGAGCATATGAAAAGGAGTAAGGATCGAGAGAAAAGGAAGAAGATGGAGGATAATATGAACAAGGGGGATAAGAAAAGGAAAAAGGATTGTGAGAAAAGGAATAAGGAGGAGGAAGGAGAAAATGAATAAAGAGTGAGAGAAAAGGAACAAGGTCATGAGAAAATGAATAAGGGTCAGGAGAAAATGAAGGAGGAGGAGGAGAACAAGAATAAGGAGCATGAGAAAAGGAACAAGTATTATGAGAAAATTAAAGAGGAGGAGAACAAGAATAAGAACATGAGAAGGAAAAAGAATTAGGAGAAAAGGAATAAGAATGAAAAAGGGAAAAACAAATAAAGAGTAAGAGAAAAAACAAGGATCACGACAAAAGAAACTAGGATCAAGAGAAAATGAAGAAGGAGGGGGTTAAAGTGAAAATGAACAAGGATCAAGAAGAAAGAGAAGGAGAAAGATTAAAGGAACAAGGAGGGGTGGGGAAGGAACAAGAATGAGGAGAAAAGGAAGGAGGAGGAGGATAAAATCATTCAGGATAAGAAGAAAGGAAAAATGAACAAGGAGAAAGGATCATGAGAGAAGGAAGAATGAGGAGGAGAAAGGAACAAGGAGCATGAGAAAAGAAATATAGATTAGGAGAAAAGGCAGGAGGTGGAGGAGGAGGAGGAGAACATGAACAAGGAGGGGGATAGAGAAAAAAATGAATAGGGAGCATGAGAAAAGGAACAAGGACCATGAGAGAAGGAAGAATGAGGAGGAGAACATGAACATTGATCAAGAGAAAAGTACTGCTATTAAAGCCAATTTTAATATACAATCGTGCAATTATGAATACATGCCAGAAAATATTGTTACTAAAAACCCAATTGCAAGGATGATATGTGTCTATGTTGATATTTATACTCATACCATTTTTTAACTAACGAAAAAGAAAAGTGCATGCCATAATTTGTTTTATGTCGGTTCCTACAATCCAATAGTTACTTGTTAACGACTATATGAAATGATGTATCATGGTCCATGAGAAGATCCAGTGTTGAAGGTCGTCACGGACCACCCGACTATTATAAATTCATTTGCACCACTCAATGGTTAGGTACCTTGCTAGAACTCTCTATAAACTTCCATTCTATTTGATCTTTTCTTGTCTTCTCCTAGCATGAACTTGTGTTTGTGGTATTTTCCTTCTCTAGGCATGAATTTTCTACGAAATTCTTGAACTAATGTAGGGTTTTCAATATCAATAAATCATCATATATAATTCTTTAAAAAAAATTTCTCATTCATCTCTATTTTCTTTTCTATTTCAGATGGAAAGGTGATTCCAGCAAATGAAATGGACCAATTTAGTCGTTGACCTAAACAACAAGATGAATATTTTGGATAGACTCAAAGAAGTAAAGAAGCATCTTAATAAAACAAGTTTTTCTAGACTCCTTTATTTGAAGATGAAGACTCCACTTAGGAAGTTCTCCACTTCTTTTATACCAATTTTAATATGGATATTATTAGTTTGCCAACCCATAAGGGCGAGTAGTTAAAGATCACAGATCATGACATCCATCAAGAGTATAACATCCTTTTATGTTCCCTTTATGTGAATATTAGAAAAAGAGATGCAAAGTGCAATTACACATTTTTTCATTGGATAAAAGGATGGGTCTAAATACTAACAAGCTATTATTTCTCGATATCAAAGATGTGTATGAGAAGATGTTTGATTTAAGTGATCTGAAAGTTATACCTCAACTGTATATTTTATATGTAATCGAATGCCTTCTTGCGCCAACTACGAGACCCACTACAGTTTACTACTTAAAATATCTAGAATCCCTAACTAGAATGTGGAACCTGAACTAGATAGGTTACATCTTGTAATATTTGAAGAGTCATCCAGTGACTTTTGAGGAGAACAATTTTGTGGGAAGGCCAATGGGAGATATGCACCTTCCAATGGTATGTAACGATTATTTGACCATAGCACAATACACTTTAATATTGGACATTCTACTTTGTAAGATGGGAACATTACAATAGTAAAACCAGATCATATTTGTTGTACTTTTAGGTTCATTTTTAATAATTGGTGTTTGGCAGAGGATAATTAGCTTTGCCACCTATATGATCCAAGTGGTCTTTAGTACCAATCCTTAAAGAAGTCATTAAGGAGAATAAGCTACTCTTGAATATCATAAGGAGGACAACGATGAATGCAACTTTCCCGTTTCTGAAATAGAAGATGTTGAAGACAATGCTTGTTGTACATCGTTTTTGGGTAATAAATACCCATCACACATTTTGAAAACCAAAGTATGATTTATCTTCTAAAAGTTGTAAACAACACTTGCATACAGAAGTAAAGGTCAGCAGGATTGCTCTTTAGTTCTTTAATAAGAAGGAGACTCAATTAATGTCAACTGAAAGAACTTCTCCAACAACATCATAGAGAAGGATCATTTGAAAATTTTCTCGTGGATGTACTCAATGATAGCCCAATGAACAATGATGATAGTAGACTTGTTGAGGCAGCCAGAACCCTAAAAATAAGCAAGAAGAAGATGAAAATGTCAGAATCACTCATCCATGGTTAGGGAGAGGTCAAAGTACACCCGCTTCAAGGTATTCCCTTCGACATAGGCATGGATATCCTTCAATTTGCTACAGAAGCACAATCAAGTCTTGTGATGTCAACAAAAGAAGACAACAAGAAGGCTCTACTGATATGGGATTGGGAGAAGGGGATGAGAGTGATGCTGGAAACAGAGGTCAAGAGGATAAATAAGGTTGAGAAGAGGAAGAACAAGGAGAGGATAAAGAAGGTTGAAAGTAAGCAACATGATGAGAAGAGTGAGGCAACATCTATTTCTATAAGTCAAACATGCGTTCTTATTCTTTTTTTGGTCAGTGTGCCTATATTTTCTTTAATTGGTGCCATTATTAATTCATATTTAGTGTTTCATATAATTACACACTTATATTGCTACAATATTTTTTTCATTGTAGATAAAAAAATGTCACAAAAGAGGCCACAAAGATGAAGAAGGCTATGATGGATAAGAAGAAAAAGGACTTAGAAGTGATTGAGGAAAGGAGGAAGGCTACGATAGAGACGAGGGTGAAACATTTAATATCAGTGGTAGAGGAGGAGGAGAAAATGGAAAATGAGAAGGAGTTAAAGAGGAGTAAGTTTGTTTCATAGGACAAGAACAAGAACAAGGAGGAGGAGAAAAGAGTAAGGAGGAGGACATGAATGATGAAGAGGCAAAAAGGAGCAAGGATGACAAGAACATGACTAAGGATGAGGAGAACATGAACGAGGAGGAGAACATGAATGAGGGGAGGAGAAAATAAATAAGGATTAGAAGAAAATGAAATTTGAGGAGGAGGGGAACAATGAGGAAGAGGAAAGTACCATGGCTTATGCGTAGGAGGAGAGAGGAACAACTAAGAGGAGGGGAAAAGGAATAATGGCAATGAGGAGAACATGAATGAGTAGGAGGAGAGAGACAACAAAGAGAAGGATAGTAGCATGGCTTCTATATCGGATAAGAAGAGGGATAACAAGGAGTTGGATAACATGAATGAGAAGGAAGAGGGCAAGAACTAAGTGAAGGAAAAGAGGAACAAGGACAAGGAGGAGAAGATGAACAATAAGGAGGAGGAGAGTAAAATGCCTTTTGTGATAGAGGAGAAGAGCAACAATAAGGAGGAGGGGAACATGAAGGAGGAGGATAGGAGCCAAGAGGAGGAAAACATGAACAATGATGAGGTGGAGAAGAGGAACAACAAGGAGGAGGAGGAGAGGAACAAGGATGAAGAGGTTAATTTGGCTTCTATGGAGTAGGAGAACATGAACCAATAGGAGGAGAATAAGAAACATTAGGAAAAGAAGAGGACAATGAGAAGGAGGATGAGAGGAAGAAGGAGGAGGAGATAGTAACATGGCTTCTACAAATGAGGAGAACAGGAACCACGAGGATGAGAATATGAATCGGGAGGATGATAATAGGAACAAGGACAAGGAGGAGAAGAGGAACAATGGGGAAGAGGAAAAGAGGAAGGAGGAGGATAAAAACATGGCTTCTACAGAGGAGAAGAAGAGGAACAACAAGGAGGAGGATAAGAGAACTAAGGAGGAGGAGAGAAGGAACAATGATGAGGCGGATAAGCAAAACATGGTTTATGTAAAGGAGGAGAAGAGGAAGAAGGAGGACAATATTGAGAAGGATATTGCGGAGGAGAAGAATAGGAATAAAACTTTTGTACAGAAGGAGAAGAAAAAAATGATGCAAAGGAGGAGGAGGATAAGGAGGAGGAGAAGGAGAATAGAGGAAGGCTATCATGGAGGAGAAGATGATGAAGAAGGCTACTGCAGAGGAGAAGGAGTAGTAGTAGGAGGAGAATTGTAAGAAGGTTGTTGTGTAGGATGATCAGAGGAAGGAGGTGTAGAAGAAGAAAGAGGGGGAGGTGGAAAAGAAGGAGGAGGAGATGGAGAATAGGAAGAAGGTTGTGTTGGATCCTAGATGGGTGATTAGATGCTCTAGAAAGGGGGGTGACTAGAGATGAATGCACTTAAACAAAAATCATTAGACCTTCAAGATATATGACAAGATAAGGTTGCTAAATAGGTAATTTGAGTGCAACTAAAACATGCATCGAAAGGATGAGAGAGATTGAGCAAACACAAGTAGACAAGCTATTTAGAGTGGTTCCACACTTCAAACTAGAAGTATGTCACTCCACTTACCTAGAGAGGTCAACCTCTAGGATTTCCTAACCATTGCATGCTTATATTCATTCATAAGACTTACAATACATGACCAAACAAAGGACTTACCTATCCAATACAAAGAGTTTTCAACCTTACCAAGGACTTAACCACTTTTCAATGAGTCTTCGGCCTTCACCAAGGACTTACCCACTCTTGCACAAGTCTTCAGCCTTGCAGGGATTACCCACTCTTCTTGGATCTTCAGCCTTTGACTTCACCTTCACTCGGAGAAGCTTCGACCAAGGACTTACCCACTTGAGCAAGGAGTCTTCTGCCTTCACCAAGGGCTTACCCACACTTGCTCCAAGTCTTCAGCCTTAATCTTCACCAAGGGACTCCTTCCCTTGTTCTTCTTCACCTCTCTTAGCTAAGAGAGAGAACCTTCATCTTCATGGTTGAAATGAGAGATGGGGAGGTGGTGGAAGTGAGAGGCTCACAAGATATACATGTAGGACTAGCTCTCTTACAAATCTCCTACTCACTCTAATGGATGTAGCAAGTGATTAAGCTTAGAGAGAGAGAGGAGGCTGTAGGAAGCACTCAACTATAGAATAGGAACCTCACATAGAGTTTGCATTGAATGCTCAACCTTAGAATGAATCCCAAGGGGTCCTATTTATAGCTGGGGATGCCTCTTAGTCTTTGGGAACACTTGAGAACAAAAACTAGCCATTTTTTGGCTTGCAACAGATATATTTTCACTTGTTGCAACTCCACAACGGCGAGAAGCACTTTTCTGCACTTTTCCATACAGTGAAATTGGTCAAGTTTCTATAAGGGTAAATCGACAAATAGAGTAAAAGACAAAGCCGATATTCAGACCATTGGTCGAGTTTGTCCTGGGGAAACTCGACCGACCAATGAAAACTGAATTGGTTAGCTACTCCATCGGTCGAGTTCTGTGTAGCGTAAACTTGACCGATCAAAAGTCATTTTCAAGCTCCAATCAGGATCGGTCGAGTTTGCAACTCATGAAACTCGATCGATGAACAACCTGATATGAATTTTGGAAAATGGCTTTTGAGTGCTTAAACATTCGATCTAAGTGATCCTTATATTTTCTAAGCTTAATTACAAGTCATACAATCATTACAAGTGATGTACAACATGATTCTAATGGATTTACATCATATTACAAAAATGTGCACTTGTATTGACTTTGACTTGTCTTTTCTCCAATTTGATATGCGCAAATTAGGGCATTTGGAGTGTGTCTATACCTAATCTGAAAACACTCAAGTAGAAGCATTAGATACCAATATGTGGAATGGTTAGTCATCATCAAAACATGGGTTTAGTCAATTTAGACGTGAGTCAACATTGACCTAATTGACCTTGTGTCAACATTCTCCCCCTTTTTGGAGATGACAAACCATTCCATAAATGTATTGAAAGCTTTTAAGTAAAATCATACCTTTGGAGAAACCTAGGGGTTTCAATAGGACTGAGCTCATATTCTCCCCCTCAATTGATGCACATGGAGTTCTCATACTCCCCCTCAATTGATGCTATTTCTCCTGCATGGTTAGCTTTCATAACAATTATAGAATACTATGTCTTCTACTCATATGTGTTTCTACACATATATGCCTTCTCCCATTTACCTTCTCCCCTTTATATAGACATGCTTCTCCTCTTCATGTAAGACATGCCTTCTTCCTCTTTTGTCAAAAGAAGACATACCTTTCTCCCCCTTTGTCATTTCAAAAAGTGGGGGTATGAATAAATAAGAAACACCACTTGTTAAAGGAGAGGAGATAACACAAAGATATATAAGGAGAGTAGAAGAGCACAGATAGGGGCTTGTCCAAGCATAGAATGAAAAGCAAGTTAAAGCATATACTTGAACAACCCAAAATGCAAGATAAAGTGCTGTAGAAAAACAATAAATCACAATTTTGACCCTTAAGATGACAGAATTTGCCCAAAAAACATCAGGGCTCACGGCGAAGCAATGAGCCTTGCTCAAAAGGTCATTTTTGCATGAAAAACACTAGTCTTGCACCAAACACTGAAACTGGAGCAAAATCTGCATAAAAACAAAAAAAAACTCCAATTTCTACATACAATATAGATCTATGTACCGCACATCACAATGTTATGCAAGAAACTCAAGATAGTAGATATGCAATTCAAGGAACAATCTTGAGCATGTATGAGACAAGATACAAGCATAACATATATATGAGCAAAGATGCCAATTATAAACAAGGTTAGAACTACATGTATATGAACTACTAGTAGATGATATCACAAGTTAGGACTACTAGTAGGATCTAGATCATAGCGAAAGATGCACAAGTTAAAGAGAAAGCTATGAGTAGATGTAGAGATATATCCAAACAAAGAGATAAGAAATTTTAGAAGCATGAAAGGATATAACTCATTTGATATATGCGTCATAACCAAAAGATGATCACCACTAAGAACCTCAAGGTTGTATCAAAACAAGATATACACCTAGATAGATGTAGCAAGTTAGAGTACAATGGAAGCAATTTTAGACACAACCAAGAGATCCAAAGAGATCATCATGAAAACCTACAAAACAACTCAAAACAAGTAATTTCAAGGTATAGATATACCAATTTAGAGCAATTAGAGAGATAGAGTTGTAAGCAAGATAGACAATTTAAAGCATGGCAATATGCACATATAAAGGTACAAAATGAGAGTGCCAAAGAATAAGGCTATTGGTTGAGAAAATCTAGTTGAGAGGGAAATTCTCATTCAATAAGACAAATGTATATTCTGTGCACAGTGTTATCAGTCGAGTTTTGTGTATTGACAAATCGACCGATGATAACTATTGGCAACACCCATAGGTGCCTATCAGTCGAGTTTCAAACAGGGCAAACTCGACCGACAGAGCAGCTGTCGAAAAGCATATATATATATCACAAAAACATATTTAAAGGCATGCTAAAAATAAAAACCATATCCAAACATGTCTAAGCAAGTTAGTAATGCACTATAGAAGCATTAGAAATAGTTTTTGAGTAAGAGTGTGAAGAGAAACACAAAATACCACTTTTGACTCAAAACCCACATGCATAGTGCACACAAACTTGACAAAAACAAGTTAGAAATGGTTATAAGCAAGAAAACATTTACCTTTGTTCTTACCATTCCTTTTTGCATTTGTTGTCACCCTCTACACATCTCACCTTTCTTTTTTTTTCATGTGGATTGACTAGTCAATTTGCAATTCAATAGCTCAAGTCAACCCATTTGCAAGTACCTAGAAGAAGAAAGATGAAATGGTCCCCAATCATGTTTTTGGGTCCGGAGGGGTTAGTTTACCAACCCAAGTCCTATTGCTCTTGTGTGCTTTCCTAAAAGGACAACAAGTATAATAATGAACAAAATAATTGCAATAGTTGCATGTGCCCATAGTATTAGAACTAGAGGATTCTCCAAGGAATATTGGAGGTCCTTTACCGTTTTTGTTCCTTTGACTACCATCATATCCTAAACCATGTCTACCAATTTGTTTAGTAGAATGGTGTAGGATGTCATTAAGGCTCTTCTTACCAACTAAGAATCTTTGCAAAGAAGATCTCAAACTATCATTATCATGTATAAGAGAAGTAATAGTAGAAGATAAATGATTGATATTATCTCTAGTATGCAAAAGATCATTTTCTAAGCAAAGAGCTTTAGTTAAACAAGAATCTCTATTAATGTGAAGAGCAGCAACATCATTCTATATACTAGTAGAACTAGAGCAAGATTCATGCACATTGATCTTAGCAAGCAAGGAGGCATTTTCTATTTATAATTCTTGCAAAATAAAATCTTTGTCCTTGTTTTAATATTTAAGAACATCAATATCATGCATGAGAGAATCAACAATTAAAGTATGCTCTTCATTAGAATTAGGCATGAGAGGTTGAGCTTCTAGAAATCTAATCTTATCAAGCAAACTAGCATTTTCAAGTTTAAGAGAGTCTACTTGGCTAGTACAAGAATTTTTGTCATCAAGCAAGCAAGAATTAGCATGTTCAAGATCATCTAGTTCTACATGCAAATTATCAACAATTCTAGCAAGCTTTTTCCTTTTCCTTTTAGAAGACTTAAGAGAGACACAAGTATCATGAATAATAGCAATCAAAGATTCTTTATCTAAAGAGTTTATATTTACCTCACTTGAGTCCTTACTTGTTGATGTTATAATAGCAAAATGGCATTCTCCTTCATCACTAGAGCTTGAGCTTGATCCTTCACTTGAATCTTCACTTGAGCTTGAGTTGGAGGAGTCACTTGATCTTGAGTGCCATTTCTCCTTCTTCTTGTGAAGATGGGTCTTTTTGCCATGTGGGCAATCTTCCTTGTAGTGACCCTTCTTTCCACATGTGAAGCACCAGATGGAGGAGGACTTGCCTTTGTAGAATCTACCTTTGGAGTACATGGCATCTTCTTCAACTTGAGAGGATGGAGAGCTTGATTAACAATAGCATTGATTTTAGCCTTCATTTCAGCCTTCTTCATTCTCTTGAGTTCTTTCTCTTCTTGTCTTTCTACTTCCTCCCTCTTGTCAAGTGTAGCTTCATGTGCTTATATATTTCCAATGAGCTCTTCAATAGGAATATCCCTAAGAGACCTTGCTTCTTCAATGGAAGTCACCGTGGGTTCCCACCTCTTGGGAAGAGTTCTAAGGATCTTTGAGTTGATCTCTCCACTAGACATAGGATGACCTAGAACAACAAGACCATTTACAATGGTGTTGAGCCTTGAGTACATTTTGGCTATCCTCTCTTCCTTTCCCATCTTGAAGTTCTCAAGCAGCCCTTTGAGTATGTAGACTTTGCTCTCCTTCACTTGATCTGCCCCTTCATAAGTGATGCATAGCTTTCTCCATACCTAATAGGCTGTTTCGCATGAAGAAATTCGTTTGAACATGGTTGGAGTCATGGAGGCATAGAGGATGTGCATGGCTCTAGCATTCAAAGTTTCTTTCTTCAAGGTAGCTTCATCCCATTCTTCAATCTTTGTCTTTGGTAGCATGTATGGGTTGCTCACCATTTGCCACATCTCAAGACTTGATCCTTGGATGTAGAATTGAAGCCTTCTTCTCCAATAGAGGAAATTGCTCCCATCAAAGATTGGTAGGCTAATCAAGTATCTCCCTCCTTGGTAGTCACCCATCTTCTCCTACTTGTTGAAGTATGCTTGGAGAAGCCCCCTCTGATACCAATTGTTGGATCCTAGATGGGTGATTAGATGATCTAGAGGGGGGTGAATAGAGATGAATGCACTTAAACAAAATTCATTAGACCTTCAAGATATATAATAAGATAAGGTTGATAAATAGGTAATTTGAGTGCAACTAAAACATGCATAGCAAGGATGAGAGAGATTGACCAAACACAAGTAGACAAGCTATTTAGAGTGGTTCCACACTTCAAACTAGAAGTATGTCAGTCCACTTACCTAGAGAGGTCAACCTCTAGGATTTCCTAACCATTGCATTCTTATATTCATTCGTAAGACTTACAATACATGACCAAACAAAGGACTTACCTATCCAATACAAAGAGAATTCAACCTTACAAAGGAAATACCCACTTTGCAATGAGTCTTCGGCCTTCACCAAGGACTTACCCACTCTTGCACAAGTCTTCAGCCTTGCAGGGATTACCCACTCTTCTTGGATCTTCCGCCTTTAACTTCACCTTCACTCGGAGAAGCTTCCACCAAGGACTTACCCACTTGAGCAAGGAGTCTTCTGCATTCACCAAGGGCTTACCCACTCTTGCTCCAAGTCTTCAGCCTTGATCTTCACCAAGGGACTCCTTCCCTTGTTCTTCTTCACCTCTCTTAGCCAAGAGAGAGAACCTTCATCTTCATGGTTGAAATGAGAGATGGAGAGGTGGTGGAAGTGAGAGCCTCACAAGATATACATGTAGGACTAGCTCTCTTACAAATCTCCTACTCACTCTAATGGATGTAGTAAGTGATTAAGCTTAGAGAGAGAAAGGAGGTTGTAGGAAGCACTCAACTATAGAATAGGAACCTCACATAGAGTTTGCATTGAATGCTCAACCTTGGAATGAAGCCCAAGGGGTCCTAATTATAGTTGGGGATGCCTCTTAGCCTTTGGGAACACTTGAGAATAAAAACCATTTTGTGGGTTGCAACTGATATATTTTCACTTGTTGCAACTCCACAACGGCTACAAGCACTTTTCTGTACTTTTCCGTACAGTGCAATCGGTCAAGTTTCTATTAGGGTAACTCGACCGATAGAGTAAAAGACAAAGCCGATATTCAGACCATCGGTCTAGTTTGTCTTGGGGAAACTCAACCGACCAATGAAAATTGAATTGGTCAGCTACTCCATGGGTAGAGTTCTGTGTAGCATAAACTCGATCGATCAAAAGTCATTTTCAAGATCCAATCAGGATCGGTCAAGTTTGCAACTCACGAAACTCGATCGATGAACATCCTGATATGGATTTTGGAAAATGGATTTTGAGTGCTTAAACGTTCGATCTAAGTGCTCCTTATATTTTCTAAGATTAATTACAAGTCATACAATCATTACAAGTGATTTACAACATGATTCTAATGGATTTACATCATATTACAAAAACGTGCACTTGTATTGACTTTGACTTGTCTTTTCTCCAATTTGATATGCGCAAGTTTGGGCATTTGGAGTGTATCTATAACTATTCTGAAAACACTCAAGTAGAAGCATTAGACACCAATATGTGGAATGGTTAGTCATCATCAAAACACAAGTTTAGTCAATTTAGACGTGAGTCAACATTGATCTAATTGACCTTGAGTCAACAGGTTGCTGTGAAGGAGAAGAGGAAGAAGGGGCTGAGAATAAGGGGGAGGAAGAGGATAACAAGAAGTAGGATGATGTGAAGGAGAAAATGAGAAGGAGGTGGAGAAGGAGAAGGAGAACATAAACAAGGATACTATGGATGAGAAGAGGAAGATGGAGGAGAACATGAACAATATTATTGTGAAGGATAAGTGACCGGCCTAAATTGCACATCCAAATGAGGTGGATTTGAAGTAGTCATACTTTTAAATTACTCGACTCTTAGGCCCCCGCAATGATGACGGGGTCCGAAGTAGCGATCGGGGTCGAACCACAGGGACAAGGGTGGTAGTGTTAAGAACTCAAAATCAACACATTACACTCCGGTAAAGGCAAGGTGAGGATAAAGTTCCTAAAGGGAACAACAGGCTAAGATCGATAAAATAAAAGAAAACTATCTCCAACTGGAGTTACAAGGAAAATTTAGGTTTGAAGCGTTTATCGGTTTTTAGGGGTTTTACGCGACATAACCAGAGGAGATAAAACTATTTCTTCAGTAAGGAACAAAGGAGGAAACTTCGGTAAAAAAGCGGCAGCAGGAACATCCAGTACCCCTTCTCTCAAAGAGGGTACCTCTAACTAAGCGTCAACACCTATCTCAAGGCTACTGGACTTGGGTTAGAGTGGAGAGATAACTGAAAACACTCCGATCCTAGGTACTCTCGTACTCCCTGATCGGACCAAACACCAGAGCCACAACACCTCTCTCGAGGGAGTTGCAGCGGGAAACATGATTCAATAGCTAGTCAAAACATGATCCAAGCTGAAAGCTAGAGTTCAGATGCTAAACAAAGTAATCATCCAACAAAAAGGAACCAAACATAAAGCAAAAAATATTTAAAACTTCTCTAATTCCATTAGCATAATCATTATATAAAAGGGTTTGGTTACATTGTGTAAGTAAAGAAAGTAAATGTCTGAAAAAGAAAGATAAGTATCGCCTCCTTGATGTAGAAGAGCGACATGCAGCAGCAGATCCCTAAGGGCCCTCTAGCACGATACCGGTTTGGGGCTCTGCCCGATACACCTGTGTCGGGCGGAACTCCCTGTCAGGTGATAGACCATGACGGGCAGACGTATTGACCAAAGCGCCCTTGCCCGATACAGTCATGACGTGATGCCACCCTCTCGGGTGACACACCGTGATAGGTGATTCATATCGGGCTCGGTATCGTGTCAGGATAGAGACCACTTAGGGTGTTGGGTTACTCATATCGGGTGCCCTTGTTGGCCGATATCGGGCTGCTGTGGTGACCGGGACAGATTCAAAGTGAACCATTCCTGCCCTCTCAGGTCGGGGAAGTGCTCACCTAGTATCACCTGGTACACCTCTGGAAGGCAACACACTAGCTCCAGGCACTTTCCAAAGTTAGCTTTCGTGAGGTTCCGACCATCCCATCGGAGTCCTGTAGCTGCTATTTATAGGTAGCGGTTGGGAGAAGTTGTGGTTCTCCGGGCGCCATGTGTCCTCCATTAGCTCTATCATTTTGGCTTTAGGGATGCCCGATATGCATGTCGCCCGACACAGAGGGTGTCAGGCTATAAGCGTGTCGGGTGTCATGATGAGTGGGTGCCTGCCGGTGGGTGGCTTGTATCGCGCAACACATTTCAGTAGTCATGGTGAGTACAACTCCCTATCAGGTAAGTGGTGTATCGCCCGTCAGATCCTCCTTGCACGGCACGCCCATGTCACGCGGTAGCTGTATCATTGTTGTATGTCAGGCAGTAAGTGTGTTGGCCGACTGGTAGGAGGGACGATGTAGGTAGAATACGTTCATGGGTCGGGACGGGCCTTTTTGCTGATAAATGAGTCGAAAAATGAGGAAAACTCTACAAAAGATGATAAAATTGAGTTAAGAGCGTAGCACGGCCTATTTATTCAAAAATATGACAAAAAAGAGAGGAAAACAGTTTAAAAGGGTAGATTTGACAATGAAATAAGGGCCAAAAATATCACAAAAGTTGGTTTTATCAACTCCCCCAAACTTAGCATTTTGATTGTCATCAATCAATCTTTTAAAACTTTGTTTTGTGATTCTTCTTCTTAACCAGCATAGTTTTCAGACCATGAGTTTGAGCGAGTATTGAGGTGTGTTACAGAGAATATTGCCCGACCACGAACAACTGACTTTACTTTTCTCGCCTTATTTAAGAAAAAAATTTCTCCACAGCTTCGGCGAGACTTGGGTGCATGATTTCGAAGGTAGCTTTCACACCAAACAGCTTTTGGGAACAGAAAATTGTGTTTGGGTAGGCTTAAGGCTTTTTGGGTTTTTCTTATTTCCCATCAGTCCATCCAGGTATAGGTCCGTTACCGGGCGAGTGATCCCTGCAGTCCAAGCCAGTTGGCTTTAGAGCAGTGATTTCACATCCTACGTACCACTTCCCCAGATCTACCATGCCTAAAGATGGGTACTTCTTGGAAAACAAGTGTGTAAATTTTTTTTTTTCCGTTTGGTACAACTCTCATGCTTTTATTCACTCTCATAAGGCTATTCTATCTTTTTGGGATTTTGTTGGGTAAGGGAAAATAAGAGAAATTTTTGTTGTTTGGGCAGCTTTTTCCTTCTGCATGCACATCTCTTAGCTGTCACGAGATTATTTTTCAAAATTTTTGGCATGGAAAGTCATAGTCTTTTGTTGTTTGAGGCTGCATTTTCAAAAAGACATAACAAAACCTACACCTCGTTGGACATAGTGAAAACAAGTTGGCAAGAAGTCGTATCAGGTTTTTACTATAAAGTGTCTTTGTACATATGTATGGAGACAAAATAAGAAAAATTTTTGTGATTTTGTATGAGGTATGTATATGTATATGTACACATGTTATAGAAAAAGAACAGAAAGATCAAAAGGGGTGATGTTTGAAATGCTTTTAGTACCTCCCTCACTGGTACATAGACTCCCCCCCAAACTTACTCCACACTCTATCCCAGAGTTTTGAAGTAGATAAGGTAGGGTAATGTTAACTCAGTGAGGGTTAGCTGGTGAGCGCGCCTTTGCCATATAGAAGCTCCCACGCATATTCTCCTCATTTTTTGTGGTAGTCGATGTGGTGGAGCTGGTCAGACGTCTCTTTATTTGATATCCATTCCAGCACGTAGATAATGCAGTCGTTGGATAAAGGAATTTGTTGTGGACTGCGGTGGCAGAACTGAAGCTCGTGCCATTTGCTAGCTGCTGTCTCCAGGAATGGTTGTATCAGCGCCACCACCTCCTCGTAGTATTTTCGTACTAAGCGCTCGAGGGGTGTCAACGTTGTCGATGTACACTACACCAGATGATTTGTTGTTGTCCGAGCTGTTGTAGAAGATTCCTACTCATTGGCGAGTGTACATCGTCAGGAGCGTCCAGTGGTTGTAGTGCAGGATGGGAAGGAAGATGGTGCGCCAGACTCTACACTGCAACTCTGCCAGAAAGGATTGCTTCGCTCCTGATTCATCAGCAAGGCATATGTCATTGAACAACATTGGATGAGCTATGTATGCATGTTCAAACTTCTTCTGTAGTGTCTGGATGTAGGCGGCCACCACAGATATCGCCAAACATCCTCCTTCTTTTACCATGTCCCTCAAGTCATCAACCGGGACTATGACATTTCCTGCCTCGTAGATTACGTCTGCTGGGGTAGAGTCAGCTAACTTTAGAAGAACTTTATTGACCTGCTCCTGAGTGAGTGTAGAGCATGAGAAATGGTCGAAGTTGTTAATCATTTCTTCTGATCTTTCAGGCGAAGTGGGGTCTTCGATTCTGTGTACTTCCCACAGGATTTCTAACTGCTTCCCTACCCCGTAGACATCTACTTCTATCTCAGCTTCTTTCTCTAGAGTGCTGCTGGGTTGTGAAGATTCATCTACTTAATTACTGTCCAGCAACCTCTCTGGTTCCCCTGCATCATGGAAGTAGCACCTATCTTTGATCAGTAGCAGTGCATATATGCTTATGAGCTGGTAGAAGTTTTGGCCCTGGAGATGCCTTATGTATCCGAATATGTTGAGGAGATCCATGGCACGCAAGACGATAAAGGTGATGTTTCGACTTCCCTCTTCTGCTTGGATGGGGAAGTCTCCGATAGAGAAGAAGTTCCAAATGCCGCTATGATGTTGGACTCCTTGCTTGATGGCTCGGAGAAGACGCAGCGGTAGGAGCCTGAGATGTTTATCCTCCTGGCGACTGAAGATGTGTCCTGAGCATGGCACCTCCTTGTTGTAGCAGCTGAGGAGTTAGACGTCATGGTTTCGGAGGTCTGCCACACACATGAACCACATATTCCGGTGCTTGTACGGGGCCAACACGATGTTCGTGTTGTGCTCTTCGATGTGTCGTAGCATGTTGGCCACCGCGATGGAGTCTGGTACTCCCATCATCAATCTTCTTGCCAAGGTCAGGGTGGCATTGTATATTGTTTGCCGACCTGTCCGGGTGCTGATATTTTCTATTATTGCACCCTCAAGGACCCTGAACAACTTCTTTCTAATGATGGCAGGCGAGCGGAAAATGCTTCTGAGTGCTCCCCGTCATACAGAGAAGTAGTCGTCGCTCCAGACGACGTCTTCTTCATCACCCTACGAACTTAGGACCTTGTTTAGCAGTTTCTGGTCCCTGATCGTCATGTAGCCGATGACCCTTCTATTGAAGTCGGTCATCTCGAAGGAAGGTATCTCTGACGGCGTAGAGAATTCATCTTCCGTCGAGCTTCTTCCTCTGGGGGGGTGTCTTTCATTGGCGGCACAAATGTCCCTCCCTCTCCCTCAGATTCATCATAAGAGTCCTCCCCGATGCTAATTGCTTTGTTGTCATCCTCAGCTTCGTCTAGGGGGACTGAGGGAGATGCTTCTTCCAAACTGTGGGAGCTCGCCTGTCCTGCTGGAGCTCCATTGGCTGACCTTTGCGGCATCCCTTCCTCAGGCATTGGGGATGGCCCACTGGAGGAGGAAGTGGACGACGATCTTGGTGAGGATGCTGACGAGGAGGGTTGAGAACCTGAGCCGGGAGGTGACATAGATCTCCTCAGTGGCCTTGGGCGTGGGTGATCATCCCTCATGTTCATCCTCTCCTCGATCACATCGAGGTGTTGGAGGGCATGCTGCAGCGTGGCGTTGAGTTCCTCTAGTTGGCTGGGGAGGCCAACTAGAGTCAGAAGTTGTCACTCCTGACTATTTAGCCTCTACTGGAAAATAGAAAACTTGCGGGTTAGATAAGTAAATCTATCCGAGTGGCTTTCTGTTACCTCCCACAAGTGATTGAATTTGTGCCCCAGCATCTTCCCGAGCGACGGAGGGGCTCCTGTAGATCTCCCTCTCGTCCTCGCGATACTCCTCTCGCACGAGGGTCTACCCAACAAGGTAGACTCTATCTTGATTGTTCGCGAGGTAGTTGCTTCTAGGCGAGGCATAAGTGCTCTCTTGGCTGTCTCTTCCTCGCCCTCTTATTGTGGTGGAGAAGGCCGCAGTGGAGGTGGATGCTACTCCACCTCTGCATTATCAGCGATCTCCTCTGTAGCTGCCATAGGAGACACCGGTGGTGGTGTCAGCGTAAGGTGTATAGCACCGAGCTCCATATCAAGGATCTCGGCAAATGCACCATTATTGGCATCCGGCTGTGCTTCTTCTTCTGCCACTAAGGGCACCACAAAAGTTTCGGGAGTTGCGGCCGTCTCTTCCCCGACAACTTCCATCGGGGTTAAGGTGGTTGTCTCAGCCCTGGTTGCCTCGGCGACTTCCACGATTGCCAGTACTTCTTCAGCCACGGCAGATATTGTCGTGATCATGGCTGGGATGGTAGGAGCGGCAACAACTCTATCTATAACTGTCGTCAGTGGCTCTGGAGCAGTGGACGGCTCGGCAGGAATTGTGGAAGATTTGTCCTGCCGAGTGTCAAGAGGAATTGGTTCTCCTCTTGTGGCTGCCCTCTCTTGTATACTGGTGGTGGCAGTTTAAGAGGCTTTGACTGCCACCGCTTTGATCTCTACGCGGGTGAAGACCAGCTTTTCTGCATCGTAGTTGGCACAGCTAGGAAGCGGCAGGAGAGTGCTTGTTCTTGCAAATTTTTATAAGTAGCTTCTCCCCTCCTTTTTGATTATGCTGGCTCTCATGAGGAACTTGAGGTCGATCTTCTCGTCACCCCTTGTCCTTGAGAGACTGCACGGTTCCCGTGGGTACCCTAACCCGACCGCAATCAGATTGACGATGCCACCCATGCAGTACTCTTTCGTGGCATACTTTATTGGGTGTAGCCTATTCAACAAGAAATGTCCCAGGTTGATCATATTGCCCTCCATCATGTGCCACATGAGATGGAGTTCTTCGGTGTAGATGTTGCTTGATTTGTTCTTGCTGAAGAGTAGGCACGCCACAAGATTGTGCACTATTCTCCAAAAGTAGGAGTGCACCGCCACCACCTTGCTTCCCGGCTTGAATGATGACTCGCCGGTCAGCTTCCTCCAGAGCTCCACGGGGTTGAACCTGTCTCCTTCGGTGATCCTTCCACTATTGTTAAGAAGTTCCTTCTCCTCCTCGCTGGAAGAGAAGATCTCGTTGAGCAATTTCTCGGAGATTATGTGCTCGGAGTTGTATATCTGCCCCTACATTTTGTCTGCTCTGTCGTATTCTTCGATTTCTTCAGGTCTATTTTTCACCCGGCGGAGAGATAACATGAACTCCCTGGTGAGTTCAATGTAGGAGGCAGAGTGGCTGAAGCAGATCTTCTGCAGCCCTACTGCAGCTAGGACATTTTCTAGTCTGTCAAAAATGCCTAGCTGAAGAAAGGATGACTAGTGGCAGAATCTGCTCAGCCTGTAGAGTTTTGTTGCCAATTCTGAGTACCGGCGCCCATGCTCGTTATCTCTGGGCACGAACCTGCCTGGTGTGTGATCCATAGGTTCTTCCGCCATGGTTGAAACTGTTGTTGGGGCCGTTACTTCTTCCGTCCTTACTCTCTTCTCAGTCGTAGATGGCCCAGCTGCCTCGGGGTTTGGGTGTTTCTGCCTAACTGTCGTAGCTTCAGTTGCGGCCTCGGCGTCGATCCTCCGACCGTGTTTGTCAACTTGAACAATGGTTTGCTTTGTACGGGCCATTTCTGTTATCATAAGACAAGTTTATTAAGCATCTAAATGTTTCGGTATCAGGTAGGTAAAAACTTAAAGTTGATATCGATGTTTAAAAACTAATTGCATGATAAGAAAAGTTCGACCCGATACAAAAAGCTACTCAAAACCACTGTATCGGGCTTCAAAACTGAGTGATATGATGCTTGCCCGATACGGTCATGTCGGGCGATACAAAGCTTGGCATACCTGATACGATCATCCTTAAGAAGGGTGTCGCCCATCAGAAGGAGCATGCTGGGAGATACAAGACTGGATGACACTGGCATTGCCCGATATAAGGTATTGGTCAAGCATGCGTTAAAGATGTGTCACGCGACACGGTCAAAAGTCACACAACCGATGCAAATGTGTGTTGGGCGATACAAGGAAAATCAACTAAAGATGTTAGTCCGATACAAAAGTGCGCGACATGAGGGTCATTTCGGGCAAGCCAAACGATACGGCTCTCGGGCTATACCTTTACTATCTGAAGTTATCTTGCACGACACGAGAGCAGAAGTTAAGTTGCGCAACACGGGAGCAACGAAAGGAATTACTGCATGATACGGGTGTAGGTGTGGAGTAAATATAGTAGCTCGACACAGTAAAACCTTCGTACTATATATAGCAATCCATATCGGGGTTAAAACGGGTAAAATAGGGGTACGTGTCGGGTGAGGGGACAAATCATTCCCAAGACGAGCAGTCCCATCCGTCAAATCAAGGGTTATTACTCCTACCACCCGACACGGTTGCATGCCGCTTGGCGTATCGTCCGACACAGTTCATGGCTAAAGCGTGTCACCCGATACACCAGGCCGATAAGGGCATGTCTTGCGTGCCGCCTAAGTCTTTTGCCCGATACAGTCAGGGAACAAGGTATCCTTGCCCAATACAAGGCTTTAGAACAAGATATTTGATGAAAAAACAAAATCAAAGCGAAGAAAAAAGCGATTGATGGGTAAAACATCATTGGCCTAAGGTGAAGTTCCCAGCCTCAGATAGTATTACTCATCAATGCTCATAAAACAGAGCGGTGGACCATAAAATAGAAGAGTCAGGACATGTGTTGCATGCACTGACTCGGGCCTTATTACAATCATAATGTTCATAATGTTTTTCTTGCAGGAAAGGAAAAGACATCCTATTCTAAGAAAAGTAAAACTCGGGCTGCCTCCCAAGGAGCGTTGTAGTTAGCGTCGTCAGCTCGACAGCTTCAGATCCTTCACTTTGTGCCTTCAACTATTTCCACATCCTGCAAACTTATCTCTGTCCTTCTCACAAACGCTTCATCTTTATAGAACATTTTTACTCTGTGCATGTTCACTGGAAAAACTTTGGATGGAACTTCTTTATCATACAGCTCCATCATCCCTGATGGGTATGTCTTTGCTACGGTGAAGGGTCTAGACCACCTTGTTTGCAGTTTACCTAGAAAATGATGAATAGATGATTTAAATAAAAAAAACTTTGTCACCTTCACTCACGTCCTTCTTCCTCAGGTGGGCATCATGCCACACCTTGGTCCTCTTCTTATAGATCCTTGCATTCTCATAGGCATGTATTCTTAGCTCTTCGAGTTCCTGTATCTGTAGATATCTCTTCTCTCCTGCCTTCTCCAGATCCATATTCAAGAACTTAATATCCCAAAGAGCTTTGTGTTCAAGCTCAAAAGGTAGATGACAAGATTTCCCATAAATCAACCTGTAAGGGGTGGTTCCAATGGGGGCTTTATATGCAGTTCTGTAGGCCCAAAGGGCATCATCAAGTTTCATTGACCAATCTTTCCTCATGTGGCTGACAGTCTTCTCTAAAATCTACTTAATCTGTCTATTAGAAACCTCCACGTGCCCTGAAGTTTGTGGGTGGTAGGGCGTAGCGACCTTGTGTTTAACCCCATACTTTTGCAGGAGCGCTTCAAACTATTTTTCCCCGAAATGCGGTCCACCGTTGCTTATTACAGTATGAGGTACTCCGAAACGAGGGAAGATAGTCTTCTCAAACAACTTGATCACTGATTTGGAGTCACACATTTGGGTGGCAACAACTTCCACCCATTTAGACACATAATACACTACGACTAGAATGTATTGATATCCTTTTGATGGGGGAAACAGACCCATGTAGTCAATTCCCCATACATCAAAGATCTCGACCTCGACCCAATTGGCCATAGGCATCTCATTTCTTCTTCCAATGTTTCCTGTCGATTGGCATTCTTTACAAACCTTTACATAATTTGCAGCGTCCTTGAACAAGGAGGGCCAGTAAAACCCTGATTGCAACACCTTAGCAGTAGTTTTTTCGCTCCCCAGGTGTCCTCTATAAGGAGAGGCATGACATTCTTTCATAATGTTTGGGACTTTTTCTTCAGGGATACACCTTCTATACAGGTTATTTTTGCATCTTCTAAAGAGGAGAGGATTGTCCCAGTAGTAGTTCTTTACATCCAAAAAGAGCTTCTTATTTTGATTATAGGTTATATCAAGAGGCAACTCTCCGCAGGCAAGATAATTACAAATATCTGCAAACCAAGTTAAATTCACATCTTTAGTTTCAACCATCAGCAAGGCTTCGTCAGCATAGTTGTCATTAATAGGTGGTTCCTTATGCCTTTCCACCACGATCCTTGATAAGTGGTCGGCGAACACATTCTCCGCACCCTTCTTATCAACGATCTCGTGGTCGAACTCTTGTATTAACAAAGCCCACCTCAACAGCCTGGGTTTGGTATCCTTCTTCTGCATGAGAAATCTTATTGCCCCATGATCTATGTAGACCTTCACCTTCGTACCAATAAGATAGGATCTGAACTTTTCAAAAGCAAAGACTATCACAAGCATCTCCTTTTCTATAGTCGTATAATTCACCTGAGCTTCATCCAGAGTATGACTGGCGTAGCAAATTACATGGTGCCTTTTGTCTTTTTTCTGTCCAAGGACTGCTCCTACAACATAGTCACTGGTGTCACACATAAGCTCGAAAGATAGCTCCCAGTCTGGAGCTTGAAGGATAGGCGGTGAGACAAGGGCATCCTTTAAGGCCTGAAAAGCAATTAGACAATCGTCAGAGAAATTGAATTCAACTTCCTTTACCAGAAGGTTGGACAACGGTTTTGAGATCTTTGAGAAGTCTTTTATAAATCTTCGATAGTAGCCGGCGTGCCCGAGAAAACTCCGCACTCCAGTTACAGACTTCAGTGGAGGTATCTTAGATATGGCTTCAACCTTGCTAACGTCTACCTCGATGCCACACCTCGAGACTTTATGTCCTAACACGATGCCTTCTCATACCATAAAGTGGCACTTCTCCCAATTCAGGACTAAAATCTTTTCTTCACCGCGTTGCAAGACCAGAGATAGGTTTTTCAGGAAGGCATCGAATTCCTTCCCATAGATAGAAAAGTCATCCATGAAAACTTCCACGATGTCTTCTAGAAAATCTGAAAACATCGATATCATGCAATGTTGAAATGTTGTGGGAGCATTGCACAGGCCGAAAGGAATTCTTCGGAAGGCGTAAGTCCCATAGAGACAGGTAAAAGTAGTTTTCTCCTGGTCATCAGGTAAGATGGGGACTTGATAAAACCCAGAAAAACCATCCAAAAAGCAGAAATAGTCATGATGCACCAATCTTTGCAGAACTTGATCAATGAAAGGAAGTGGATAATGATCTTTTTTCGTGGCTTGGTTCAGCTTCCTGTAGTCTATACACATCCTCCATTCGGTGATGGTATAGACCGCCACTTCATTGCTTTTATCTCCTTTAACTACTATTATACCTCCTTTCTTCGGTACCACGTGGATCAGGCTCACCCAGTTACAGTCACTGATCAGGTAAATGATCCCAGCATCCCTCAGTTTGATTACTTATTTCTTCACAACTTCTTTCAGCATCTGGTTCAATTTTCTCTATGATTGAGCCAGAGGTTTAGCAGATTCTTCCAGGTTAATGTGATGCATGCATAGTGTAGGGCTAAGGCCCTTGATATCCTCTACCGAATATCCTATAGCCTTCCTGTGGAGTTTCAACTCCCCAAGAAGTTTGTCCAATTGATCCTTCGTAAGATCGGCATTAACGATGACATGATTTCTCTCTTCTTGATCTAGAAATTCATACTTTAACCCTTCAGGTAGTTGTTTCAACTCAGGTTTAGCCATGGGTGCCTTTTCTTCAGGTGCCTCCTCTAGAGAGGCAAACTTAACTGTTTCTATTACCTCTTCCTCGTCACTCAGATCTTCATCAAACTGATTAAGATAGTTGAGAAACTTGACAACTTCTGGGTTTTCAGAATCTTCAACATCAGAATCTTGATTGCTTAATGCTCTCACAAGCGGGTCTACCATTACGATATCCTCTTCCATCTCTTCACAAAACTGGTTGTAGCTTTCAACAAAGTAAGCGGATTCTAGTAGGGAGGGTCCCTTCATAGCATCCTTTACTTTGAAATCTAAGTGGTCATTTCCGACCATTAGAGTAATTATCCCCTCGGCAACATCAATCAACTCTCTTCCTGTAGCCAAGAAGGGGCGTCCAAAGATGATAGGACAGCTAGGGTCCTCTGCAGTGTCAATGAGCACAATGTCGCAAGGAATGAAGAAACTTCCCACTCAGATTGGCACATCCTCCAAAATACCTATAGGTCTTTTGAAGGTATGGTCCACCAATTCAATCCTCATGTTGGTCTTGACCATATCCGTCAAACCTAAACACTACGTGACTCTTAGGGGAATAAGGCTGATGCTATCCCCTAAATTAGCAAGACCTTTCCACTCGATATTATCTCCAACGGCAAAAGGATTAGTGAAAGCCCCTAGATCCTTCTTCTTGCTGGGCAAATCCGCCTTGAAAAAAGTAGAAGACATACTAGCTAGATGCACAGTCTCAATCTTTCCGCCTCTTTTCTTCTTGGTTATCAGATCCTTGAAAAACTTGGCGTAGGTCGACATTTCCTCTAAAGCGTCCAAAAAGGGTACTTCTAGGTGAAGCTTCTTTACTGACTCCATAAACCTCTCATAACACCTTTTAAGATGTGCTTTTATCAGTTTGTAAGGGAAAGGCAACTTGGGAGAGTAAGGACTTCTTTTAACAAAGAGTTCCTCCATAGATCTTGGTTCCAGCTCCATGACATGAGCTTGTTGATTGTCTTCTTTTGTGGGATCTCCTGCCGCAATCCTTGATTCAGGTTCCTCAGGTCTGGCTTCTTCGGGGCATTCTATTGTCTTCCCTGATCTGAGAATCGCCATTTTAGCAGATTCAGTGTTGGAGGGTATCTTACCCGAGGGGTTCTTTATCAACTCGGCCATCTGGGCCAACTGCTGATTGATTTGGCATTGGTGAGTCTGCATGTCTACCATCTGAACCTGCATCATGTTCAGAACTCCTGAATTGTACAGCGCACTTTGTTCTAGCTGGTTGTTGATAGTATCCTGTCTTTTGACAAAATCGAACAATTGGCCCACCAAGTCAGGTTGGTTCGAGCTCTTATCCTGACTTTGCTCCTTAGCTTGACCCTGGCCTTGACTAGGGTTAGCTGCTTGCCGACTTTGGTACTTTCCTTGTCCTTGGAAGTTTTTCTTGTTCGATTGGAAAGTGGTAGTTCTGGTGAACTGACCTTCTCAAAACCTTGGGGTTGCTTGGTGGGGTTATTTAGCTGATGCAAGTTTTCGGCCGCATCCTTGTTGCCATAGTTAAAACCAGGGTGATCTGGTCTCTTGAAGTTGACAAAAAGAGACGTTCTCGGCTTCCTCTGCCTTGGATTCACTTTCATTTGACTCGTCAGGTTGGGTGTAAACATAGTTATCAACCCCGTGTCCACCCTCTCCGCAGGTGACACACTTCATGACTTTCTCAACTTGTTTCTTCCCTTTTCCACCTAATTCTTTCAATTGTCTGACGTCAGTGGTTATCTTCTGGATCTGAGAGGTGATAGCCTCCAGAGCCTTAGATTTGATTGAAGGTCCTTCATTAGCAGTCTTCTTAGCATATCCTCTATCAGATCTGTCGTAGTCAGTGCCGGCTTGTAACTCGGCCATGTTCTCGATGATCTTTTTGGATTTACTGGGCATCTTCCTCAAAAAGTCATTGTCTGTAGCTGCATTCAGAGAAACCCTTTCTTCAGGGGTCAGACCATTGTAGAAGATGGTTATTAGAAAACCCTTCTTGTAGTTGTGATGGGGGCAGTCCCTCTGATATTCTTGATACTGTTCCCAGGCTTTGTGTAGATTCTCATTTGGATTCTGCATGAAAGACGTGATCCTCTGTCTATTTCTAACAGTTTTCTCCATAGGGTAAAACTTTTTTACAAAAGCATCCGCCAGTGCATTCCATCCATTAAGAGCTTGATGTGGTAGCCCGAGGTAGCAGGATAAAGCCTTGTCCTCTAGAGAAAAGATGAAGCCCTTGCAATATATGACTTCTTGTGGAACTCCCCGCATTTTAATGGTATCACAAATATTCTTGAAGACATCAAGATGATGGTAAGGGTTGTCATTCTTCGAATTCCCTCTAAAGCTCTTGTTCTAGATCATAGATATTACAGACGCTTTCAGCTCAAAGTTAGTTGCATTGAACCTTGGGATAACAACATGACATCTTGAGTTATTGGCCTTTGTGGCAGCCAACTCCCTGAGGGTCTTTTCTTCTTCATTAGAATCTTCACTGTCACTGCCTCCCTGGTTCTGCTCCTGGTTATGTTGATCTCTTCTGCATCTTCGGTGATGACGACGTCTCTCATTGCGATGGTCATCCTCGAATTGTTCTGTTATAGGATCTTCATGTTGATGGTTGTCATCATAACGGTCATTATTCCCACACGGGGGTGAGTGAGTCCCAACTCTAGCATTTTTCTCACCTTCTGAAAGAGGTGGTTCGACGTGAGGTGGAATGACTAGTGGTGTCAGTTCTCAACTGAGAAAAATGCTTCTTTCCTGACTACCTGAATAGAACATATAATCAAGTTAGAAAACTTATATTAATAAAATGAACTACTCTATACTCGTTTCAGGTTAGAAGATAAAAAAGGAAAAAGTGTTGTCAAGCCCATTTCTATGCTTGAGGCACGGGAGTGTAGTTGGTGGATTCGGGTTCGTCAACAGTACCATTTTGCCTTGTCCCCTACAACGGTGCCAAAAAGTTGACCGGCCTAAATCGCACGTCCAAAATAAGCGGATTTGAAGTAGTCAGACTTCTAAATTACCCGAGTCTTAGGCCCCCGCAACGATGATGGGGTCCGAAGTAGCGATCGGGGTCGAACCACAGGGACAATGGTGGTAGTGTTAAGAACTCGGAATCAACACATTACACTTCGGTAATGGCAAGGTGAGGATAAAGTTCCCAAAGCGAACAACAGGCTAAGATCGATAAAATAAAAGACAACTATTTCCAACTGGAGTTACAAGGAAAATTTAGGTTTTAAGCGTTTATCGGTTTTTAGGGTTTTGCACAACAGAACCATAGGAGATAAAACTATTGCTTTTGTAAGGAACGAAGGAGGAAACTTCGGTAAAACAAGCAGCAATAGGAACATCCAGTACCCCTTCTCTCAAAGAGGGTACCTCTAACTAAGCGTCAACACCTCTCTCAAGGTTGCTAGACTTGGGTTAGAGTGGAGAGATAACTGAAGCCACTCCGATCCTGGGTACTCTCGTACTCCCTGATCGAACCAAACAACAGAGCCACAACACCTCTCTCGAGGGAGTTGTAGTGGGAAACACGATTCGATAGCTAGTCAAAACATGATCCAAGCATACAAGCTAGAGTTCAGATGCTAAACAAAGTAATCATCCAACAAAAAGGAACCAAACATAAAGCAATAGATATTTAAAACTTCTCTAATTCCATTAGCATAATCATTATATAAAAGGGTTTGGTTACATTGCATAAGTAAAGAAAGTAAATGATTGAAAAAGAAAGATAAGTATCGCCTCCTTGATGTAGAAGAGCGACATGCAGTAGCAGATCCCGAAGGGCCCTCTAGCCCGATACCGGTTTGGGGCTCTGCTCGATACACCTGTGTCGGGCGGCACTCCCTGTTGGGTGATAGAACATGACAGGAAGACGTACCGACCAAAGCACCCTTGCCCGATACAGTCGTGACGTGAAGCCACCCTCTCGGGCAACACACAGTGATGGGTGATTCGTATCGGGCTCGGTATTGTGCCGGGCTAGAGACCGCTTAGGGTGTCGGGTTACTCATATCGGGTGCCCTTATTGGTCGATATCGGGCTGATGTGGTGACTGGGACAGATTCTAAGTGAACCATTCCCGCCCTCTCCGGTCAGGGAAATGCTCACCTAGTATCGCCTGATACACCTCTGGAACGCGACACACTAGCTCCAGGCACTTTCCAAAGTTAGCTTTCGTGAGGTTCCGACCGTCCCATCGGAGTTGTGTAGCTGCTATTTATAGGCATCGATTGGGAGAAGTTGTGGTTCTCCGGGCACCACGTGTACTCCATCAGCTCTATCATTGCGGCTTCAGGGATGCCCGATATGCATGTCGCCCAGCGCAGAGGGTATCGGGATGTAAGTGTGTCGGGTGTCGTGACGAGTGGGTGCCTGCCATTGGGTGGCTTGTATCGTGTGACACACTTCAGTAGTTGTGGCGAGTACAACTCCCTGTTGGGTAAGTGGCGTATCACCCGTCAGATCCTCCTTGTGCGGCACTCCCATGTCACGCGGTAGCTGTATCGTGCTGCTGTATGTCGGGCAGTGAGTGTGTCGGCCGACTGGTAGGAGAGTCGATGCAGGCAGAATACGTTCATGGGCCGGGACGGGCCTTTTTGCTGATAAATGAGTCGAAAAACAAGGAAAACTCTGCAAAAGATGATAAAATTGAGTGAAGAGTGTAGCGCGGCCTGTTTATTCAAAAACATGACAATAAGGAGAGGAAAACAGTTTAAAAGGGCAGATTTGACAGCGAAATAAGGGCCAAAAATATCACAAAAGTTGGTGTTATCAATAAGAAGAATTACAATGATGTTGTAGAAGATCATAGTGAAGAAGATGATGATAAATCACTTATCATATGTCAAAGAACTTTGATGGTAAAGACTGACAAATGAATATGTCATATTGTGACATAATTAGAAGGAGTTCGTTACATTTTTTTAAAATCTTGTTTCATTTTTCACATTCATGTAGAAGAAGATGAAAAAGTAGAGTATAGGGCCATTGTTGTCCGTCGAAGTGTGAGGATCAAATAAGCAATAATGAATGATCCACCCGTTAAGAAAAAGCCACCTAATGATATCCTAATACTAGCCTTCTCTCTAATCGGTTCACTCGCCTTCTCTCTAGGAGGGCGATCCATGGTAGGCGGGGGTGCTAGACCCCCTCCTGCTTCTACCTCCTCTTCTTCCCCCCTTCCAGTGTCCCTGGAGGGGCTAACAGTGATGGTTGGTTCTCCCCCAACACCGATGTGACAGTGGCAGGGGAATGGGTGCGCGTGGTAGTTGGGCCTCCCCCCACCCTGCGAGGTGCCGAAGATGAAGACCCAAAGAAGTCATTTTGTAAGGAAGGCGGTCATCAACTTTGGACCAGGATGACGGAACCTATCTTGGATGAGATGGAGGATTACCATCGCCATTCCATGATCATCCAGATCTTGGGCAAAAAGTGCCACCCTTCTCAATTGAGGGGATGGATGTAGAGATTCTGGAGACTGAGAGGCACTTTGGAGCTGTTCACTCTTGATGGCGGCTTGTTCCTGGCCCGGTTCTCCAATGCCACAAACCTGAAGCGAGCCACCGATGGTGGGTTGTGGTTCTTCGATGATTAGCTCATGTTGGTGAGGAAGTCGATGAGGGAGGCAGACACCCGTCGAGTGACATTTACCACTACCCCGGTCTAGGTCTTGCTCCCTGACGTGGGGTGACACTAGACCCCCGCATGATCACTGTTATTTCCCACGCCATCGATGTTCCTAGAGTTATGGACTACAAATCTGATGGTACCACCATGGGCTGCACCAGGTTCTGCATTGACATATCCGCTGACACTGAACCACCTCACGAGGTCATGGTTGAACTACCTAATGGTGAGGAATGGGAGGTCAAGGTCCGCTATGAAGCTCTGCCCGATCACTGTGAAGACTGTAAGGTGTTTGGGCATGATACGTGCCACTTCCCAGGTGCGAGAAGAACCATCAAACTGGAGCCTCCTATTGTGCCTGAACCTGCAAGGGGAAGACAAAGTAGAGCTGGCAAATCTAGGCCACCCAAAGCAAACAAATAAAGGGGTAAGGGCAAGGAGAAGCACATGGCTTCTTCGGCTATGCCCTCGGAGGGGGACACGACTAAAAATGTTGTGCAGGTTGATACGAGAAGGAATGTGGTGCTGGTGACTGATGAACCTACTGAACCTACCACTACTGCTGAACTGGGAGATGCTAACGAGGTGTTTGGGGTTACGCCTGTGACAGAGGCTGAAGGACTCGACACACATGAGCTGACTGGGACAATTAGAAACTCTGAGAATGTAGTTGTTAGCCAGACAGATTCTAATCCATTTGCTACCCTGGAGAACATCAATGAGGACATACTCATTAAGGGTCACACTAGAAGCCGTAGCCTACGACATACTAGAAACACAACCAAGAAGGAGAAGAAAGGGAGTTGCTACGAGGAAGGGAGTGGCTCTAAACAAGTGTAATCATGTCCATCCTCGCATGGAACATGCGAGGGGTATCCCTACTTAGGACGCAAAAGAAGCTCAGAGACATTCTGGGACAGTCGAAGGCTGATCTCATTTTCTATTTTGAAACTCAGATCTGCAGAGCTAATGGTGATAAAACCAATGCCATTTTTCCGGTGAATTGGCAGACTATGGACAACCTGAATCATATTGATGGAGGCAGAATCGTGATTGGATGGAACCCTCGAGTGTGGAGAGTGGAACCAATTCATTTCTCAGATCAAGCCGTGATATTCATTTGCTTCAATGAAGGTGGGTTCTCGGCCATTATCACTGGTGTTTATGGTGAGAACTTGGAGAGAAACTGCAAGACTTTGTGGGAGGACATTAAAGGGGTGTCTCAGAATGAGATCCCCTAGCTTGTGTTTGGGGATTTCAACAACGTTCGTAGGGGCAGGGAGAAAAAAGGGGGTCTACCTGTACCAGAAAGAGTAATGGCGACATTCAATGAAATGATGGACTGTGCTAATCTTCTAGAGCTTCCGGCTATAGGGGGTATTATTTCTTAGACTAATAAGCAAAGCAACAATAGAAGAATAGCTAGTCACCTTGACAGAGGCTTTGTGAATGAGCAATGGTTAAACTTTTTCCCACATGTCGTCATCAAAATGGGTTCCCACCCGTTCAGTGACCATGCTTGGATGCATATGGAACTGACGAATTCACCCCATACCGTGAGACATTTCAGATTTCTCAATCTGTGGTGCAACTGGCCTGACTTTAAAGACATTGTGGAGCAAAGTTGGGGGATGGAGGTGGTGGGGAACCCTCTCTTTGTTGTCCTTAAGAAGCTGCAAATTATGAAGAAGGCCCTTAAGAAGTGGGCAAAAGAGAAAGTGAATTTGCCTAACATCACTAAGGCATCTCTTGACACCTACAACAAGGCTGCTATTGACGCTAGAATGAACCCGATGGATGACCATGCTATTGAGGAGGAGCACAGGGCTAAGGAGAGACTAATGAAGCTAGAGAATGCTAAGGAGCTATTCCTATGGCAGAGAAGTCGTATGAGATGGGTGAATGACGGTGATCGAAATACCAAAATATACCAGAATGCCGTGAAGAAGAAGGAAGTGCTCGATACTATTCATGAGCTTATTAATGAGGTGGGTCATACTGTGGGGGGACAAGAGGAGGTTTCTTGTGCTGTCGTGGAGTTCTTTAATAAACTATACAACCAGCACAACCCTTGCTCTAATCTTAAAGAGGCGCACCTACCAAACAGTAGAGTTAATGAAGGCATGAATGAGGAGCTTTGCAGAAGTGTGATAGAGGAAGAGATAAAGAAAGCGGTGTTGTTGATTCACCACTCTAAGGTGCCAGGCCCGGATGGCTTTAATAGCCTTTTCTTCCACAAGATGTGGCCTCTTATAGGGGTTGATGTCTGCTATGCTATCAAATGGTTCCTGGATAGTGGGCGGATGGTCAGGGCAGCCAACCACACTTTCATCAAACTAATTTCCAAGTCCAAGCATGCCACCTCCATCACGGATTATTGACGCAATTTTACTGTGCGCTGAAACGCAAGAGAACACGTCGAGTAGTACATGCCTTTGTGAGGCCCGAGTTGAACTCAGGGATACGTGCAATCGTCGGGGACTCCTACTAACTACTCGCGATCAACTAAGCCGATTAACAAGTTGAGAGTTGTTGTTAAAATTAAAAGAAAATAAAAACAAAACAAAACAAACAATCGATTAAATGTTGATTTAATCAATTCACAAGGGTATCTTTAGGATTGCGGTTTCACCGCGAGTTTTCATTGTATTAGATTTTATATAATGCCTCAATTTTATCTCTCTATCCGAGTAGTGGCCTAAAAACAGAATTTCCCACTGTCGTGGTGCAATTCACTACCTATGTCTAGGTCGGTTCCACCGTCGTAGTAACCTATACCCTAAACTAGGTGCATTATAAACGATCTCTCGGTGTCCACCATTAGTTTTACACCACCTTGTTCAAGGGATTTGTCAATTAATGTGAATTCCGTCTCTTTTCAGCCGTTAGTCCTTCTTTCAAAGTGATTAAGGGCGTTAGGTTATTATTATGGTGATCAAGCATAACAATATATTGAGAAAACAAAATCATACCAAAGATTTAGGAGATAAAATATGAATTACTATTAAAAAATTCTCATACAATGAATTCCCGGGCTACTCCCGGTCCTAAAGACAAAGGGGATTAGCCCTGCATGTTCATCTCAAGCAAGTACATGATAGAAATAGGGGACATCATATGAAAAACGTGAATTGAGAGGTGAAACCCCTGAACGGAGAAGAACCGGTTGATCCTCCGCGTAGAACACGTGCTCTCCCACCTTCTAGTGGTAGAATCTATCTTCTTCGGTGTCCAGAGCAACTGGTATGAGCTTCTGGCCTCCGTTCTCCTCTCTACTGCTCCTCGGTATTCGTGCAATGGCTAATGCGATCCCCTCGATGTCCTGGCGGCCGTCATTAGGTATATCTCCCTCATTAGGTCGCTAATTAACCACGATTGTCCGATTAAGATCATTCCAAAGCAAACGCATATCTTACGATGTCGATACCATCAACGTGAGTCGATGGTATCGACTCAATGTGGTAGCAGCAACCCTTCTCTCCCTTCGTCTGAGCGCCTGATGAAATCTCGATACCATCGATGCAAGTCGATGGTATCGATGAACCTGTAGCGACGATTTTGTCATTTTGCGTCGTTGTAGCCTCCGTGCGTTGATGGTATCGACTTGGTGTCGATACTATCGATTGCTCCCTTATTAGCAACTTGATGGTAGCTCGAAACCATCGACATCCCTGTCGATAGTATCGACGCTTTGCTCACACTGGCGGCTGGCAATCTGTGGCCTCGTCGATGGTATCGACTTCCGTCGATGGTATCGACGAAAGCAGATACTTGATTTCCCTGAAATTCAAACACGAGACCACATAAATTCATACAAATAATAATATTTCGACAATTAATGCTCAAAACAATGAAATAAAGGGAATTTGACATAAAATAGTAGCAAAGACCAAAGTAGATGAATTATGCAATATTAACCATAAAAATGACTAATAAAAGCATAAAACACATATCAAACAGGTCTATAAATGTGACTTAAAATCATCGCATCAAACTCCCCTAAGCTTAAACATTGCTCGCCCTCGAGCAACTAATCCTTAGAATAGAATTGCTAATGTCAACTGAAGAACAACACATCACAACCATCATCCCACATGAACCCCACCAGACATTCACATACCGGCCCTCTCTAACCACAGAACGGTAATTACCCTGAAGGCGACAGTAATCATCCGTAAAAGAAATTGACCTCAAAAGTGATGAACACTATCACATAAGGCAGTTAACATAATAAAACTCACCGGTTCAGACTTGGTGCATCTTGTGACCTTCTATACTACGTTGCTCGCCCTAACTACCATCTACATGGAAGCAATTCTCCTGATATTCATTAGTGAGGAGAAATTCACGGTGGCCTACCAATCCGAGCAACAGGTGGATGAAATGGGTGGCTCCTGGAAGAAGTGGAAGTATCATACAATTTCAACATGCATAAAACAAAAATGTCCTAAATGATGCAAATGCACATGAAAAATGCCCTAATGCCTAAAATTGGGTGGAATGATGCATGTACTAACCATCCATCTCAAAACGAGATGGACATCTAATTAAGCTACATCATGTACTCAATTATCTTGAATTGCATGTGATATTACGTTCCTTTCTCCTTCTTATTCTTGTTGCTTTTACATAACTCTTTTTCTTCTTTTTTTCTTTTTTTTTAATTTATTATGTATATTTTTCAGATTTTTTTTTCTTTCAACCCTTCTATCCATAATTGATAATGAATATTTTATTGGGCTTATTTTTCTTCATACTCAGAAATTTGCACTATTTAGAAGGTATGGAACAATTTGATTCACCATTGGAGAAAGATTGAGATACATGATATACTTTATACATGAAAATTATGAATGCAATGGCATGCACCTAAGGGTAATGTGCATGTATCACTATTCTAATTTTTTTCTTTCTTTTATGAAAAACAAATGGAAATAAATTCAATGCAGGACCTATCTATATGCAATGCTGTCAAAGAAGTTAAAACTGTACAGTACTTCCAATTCTTATGGTGGATTGTGAAAAGTAAAGAGGTGGAAAGATCACAAGACTAGATGACTGAACCTTAGAAAGATATTATGTGTCCCTCCTTACTGACCTATGTAGTAGTTAAGAGGTTTCTCTCTCTTACATCCAATTAGAGTCTCATTACCATTTGGTCATTTTAGGCTCAAACAACCATTTCTGTCCACTTTCATGAATCATTAGGAGTACAGTTGTGAAATTTTGTTTTAAAGTTGACAAAACCAATCATTTTCATAGGATATGTGCCCAAGGTTAAACAAGACAAGCTTTGCAAACACACAAAAAAATTTTAAATTTCCCTTGATTTTCCCATGCACAATTAATGAGATGATACAAACTTTATGACATCCACGATTACACTAGATAGCATGTGGACCCTACAAAAACTAAATTGCAAGAAACAAATAACAAGAACAAAAACAATAAAGTTAAAAACTAAAAAAAATAGTAAAAGATAAAGCTGTTCCAACTACCCCCCTAATCTTGAATCCGACTATGGCCTCATAGTCAAAAACAAACATAAAGATTGGAACAGTGATACCGGATCACTCCTGTGGTGGTGGAGGCGGGTACTGCGGCGCTGTGGGGTCCCAAGAAGGGTACTACGCCTGGAATGTCGGATCGTACTGGGGCATCGGCGGAGGATGTGGATACCCCCCAAAATAATTCTGGCTCCAGTAATGATCGAAAAACGATTGTTGTTGCACCTCCATCCTGTGCAACCTATCATGGATGTTCTGCTGATTCTTGAAAAGAAGGCGCTCATTCTCAAAATCGCCTGGTGATTCACAAAGAGTCGGTTGGTAGTATCTTCAATACCGGCATAGGTGGATGTGTGTCTATGCTGGGTCTGCTGGATGTCCTGCAGCATCGCATACATGCCCTACATAGAATAGGAATCCTCACTTGGATGCGAGGGCAGTGGTGGTGGCGGCGTAGGCTATGATGATGAAGATGTACCCGGATGCATCTGAGGACACTTCCGTGGTGCCACTCGTGCCCGAAGAGGTGTGAATGTCTCCTCTTCCTCCTCAGCCTCGTCGTCATTTCCTTCGTCGCCACCGTCATTGCCGCCTTCATCATCAGAGTCGGCGATGGCTATGATTGGCCACCGGAAGTGTTGCGCCCCCTCGATGTTGAAGACCGGATCAGGCAACGAGCACTCCTGATAGGCATGGTTGACGTGGCAATGCGCATACACCAAACCATCTCGAAGAAGTAAGAGATTGGACCTGTGTAGATGTTGCAATTTCACCTTGCTTCTTATAGAGAGAGGAGTCAGTTGCTCGAGATTCAACCCCAGGTAGATGGCCAGCTTAGTGATAAGCCTGCCAAAGTGAATCGGGGCTTTCCTCGTACTCCTCTTCACGTCCAATACTCACTGCAGAAAGAAGGCACCCCAATTGCATTCTTGTTTCTTTTGGAGTTTATACAGAAAGAATAGGTCCGACCCCTGAAATTTGTTGAGGGCCAGATCACCCCGGGAAAAAAGTGTAGAACTCAACATCCGGTGCAGTACCCCGATGAAAGGGTGCTCGAAATCGGCTACCGCGGCATTGTGGTAGCTCACCAACTTTCCTTGCGGCCTCGAAGATGGCGTCGTAGTCGGTGCGGTTGTCCGGCCGCCGGTGGTCGTACTGCGAATGGTTCCAGTTGAAGATCCTATTGAACTGCTTGAGCATGAGGGTGTAGTTATGGTTGTATAGCCGAAAAGACACCCGACCCTTGATCCACTCACGATCGGTAGTTACGATGTCGTTGGGCACAACACAGACGTCCAGCGACGCCATAAACTCTGCCACCAATTCCTTGTATGTGGGCCAGTCTCCGAAGAACGGCTGGCCATCTGCATGAGATTCCAGCTCGCCAGGCCTTATTGATGTGTGGCGGGCCTGCCCCTTCAGAACATAGTCCAAGTTGGCCTCGAATCTGAGATCTCGGATCATGTCCCGGTCCACATACCGGGTGGGCTCTATCTTCCTCCGCATGATCTCCTCGTAGATCTTCCGGACCTCCGAGGAAGGATGGACAAGTCAGGGACGTGTGATCGATGATGGCGGTGGTGGCAAGAATTCCAGGATGTCCATCAGATTCGCGCGCGAGGAGGAAGCTCCGGCCACATGCACCATGTTTGGGACGAGAAATGGGGATAAGAAAAAGAGCTCGGTGAAGATTGGAGAGTTGAATCTCCGCTAGATGAAGACCTTCGCTCGGTGCTGCTCGTCGTCGGGCTTGGACGGCTCAGGGGATCACTGGGCACAAGAGAAGGAGTTTTCTCTGAAAGCGTGACGTCAACTGACGCAATCACTCCCCTTAAATAGATGTGGCTGGCGCTACTGTTGATCCGTCGATACCATCGACGCGAGTCAATGGTATCGACACTTGTCGATGCTATCCGCCCCCTCACTGGTATCAACGGTCGTCGATGGCTGAATCTTGAAACCCGAATCGGTGACGTGTCGATACCATCGACATGGGTCGATGGTATCGACGCTGCACCCGGATCGACTGTCTGGATGTCGCGACTGCCGTTGATTTGTTCGCGCGGATCGATGATGTGGATGGTCAATACCATCGACGTGAGTCGATAGTATCGACCCTCTGATTAGGACAAATCCTCACGAGGCCCGGCCGCCGCCTTTTTCACTTGAATGTGTCGATGGTATCGACTTTCCTGAGTTGATTTCTTCTGTAAATCTTCAGAGATCTCGATGGTATCGACAGATATCTCGATACCATCGACCTTGATTTTACGATCTGCCTATAGGTCTGTCGATACCATCGACGAGGCCGTCGATAGTATCGACACAGTGCAAAATCTACAGTCATCAACCTGTTCCATGGTCGATACCATCGACCAGTGTGTCGATGGTATCGACTCTGCCTCAGCCTACACAAAGAACAAACCGATCACAGTATCTTTTTTACACTAAAAATTAAACCAAAACAAATCAACCTACGAACGTACATGAACTAAACTAAGGTACCAATGGTTGGGTTGCCTCCCAACAAGCGCCCTTATTTAACGTCTTAGGCTAGATGACTTTTGGGCACCTCATGCATCCGAAAGTGACATGAGTTTGACCTCATTCACCTTCCTCTTGTAATTTTCACCAAAGTAGAGCTTCAATCTTTGTCCATTCACCAAGAACATGGTCTCACCATCACGCACCAAGATTGCACCGTGTGGTTTGACCTCTTCTACCACGAACGGCCCACTCCACTGGGATTTGAGATTCCCGGGATGCAACTTCAGTCGTGAATTGAACAACAATACACTATCTCCTTTCTTGAACGTGCGCAACTGGATGTGGTGATCGTGTATTAACTTGGTGAGCTCCTTGTATATCCACAAGTTCTCGTATGCCGTCATCCGCAGCTCATCCAACTCATTCAATTCAAGCAATCTTTTCCTCCCTACTCCCTCGTAACTCAAGTTGAGCCTTCTAAGCGCCCAATGTGCTTTATGCTCTAACTCTACCGGTAAATGACAAGCCCAACCATACGCTAACCTAAAAGGTGTGGTGCCTATAGGTGTTCTGTAAGCCGTCCTGTACGCCCACAATGCATCCGGTAGTAGGGCACTCCAATTCTTCCTCGTGGACGCCACCGTACGCTCCAAAATCTTCTTAATTTCGCGATTGGAAACCTCCACCTGTCCTTGAGTCTGCGGGTGATATGGGGTACCTATGTTGTGTTTGACCCCATATTTCTTCAACAATGCCGAGAATTTCTGATTCCTAAAATGCGTACCCCCATCACTGATGATCATTCGGGGCACTCCAAACCTATATAAAATATTTTCTTTCACGAACCTGCACACTACAATGGAATCATTAGTCCTTGTGGGTATTTCTTCTACCCACTTCGACACGTAATCCACTGCTAAAAGAATATATAAATTTAAATTTGATGACACAAAGGGTCCCATGAAATCTATGCCCCACAGATCAAATACCTCCACTTCTTTGAACACATTTAGGGGCATCTCCTGTCTCTTTGAAATATTACCTGCTCATTGGCAGGAGTCACATTGCCTTACAAACTCGTAGGCATCTCGGAACAAGGTTGGCCAATAAAGGCCACTCTCCATAACTTTAGTTGTCGTACGAGAGCTCGCATGGTGTCCTCCCATAGGTAGTGCGTGGCAATGACGGAGAACGCTCTCGTACTCCACTTCAGGCACACACCTGCGTAGGATACCATCCCTGCATTGCTTAAGAAGAATCGGGTCATCCCAAAAATAATATCGTAAAGAGTGGAAGAATCTTTTCTTCTCTTGATATGACCAATCTTCCGGGATGATCCCGCAAGCCAAATAATTCACAATCTCAGCGAACCAAGGGTCTTTAGAATTAACTGTCAAAATCTGTTCATCCGGAAATGTCTCGGTTATGGGTATATGTAAATCTTTCTCATCCACCCTCTCTAACCTAGACAGATGATCCGCCACAACATTTTCAATTCCCGCTTTATCCTTGATTTCTATGTCAAATTCTTGTAAAAGCAAAATCCACCTAATTAGTCTAGGCTCTGCGTCTTTTTTCTCCATTAAATATTTAATTGCAGCATGGTCATTCCAAATGACTACTTTAGATCCAACTAAATATTGCCAAAATTTTTCAAAAGCAAAAACAACGGTGAGTAATTCTTTTTCAGTAGTTGTATAATTTAATTGGGCGTCATTCAAAGTCTTTGAAGCGTAGAAAATCACGGCGGGCTTATTGTCCACCCGCTGCCCCAACACGACTCCTACTGCAAAATTAGAAGCGTCACACATGAGTTCGAACGGTTTAGTCCAATCTGGCATTTGAACAACCGGCACAGAAATCAGTTTCTCCTTCAACATGTCGAACGCATGTAGACATTTGTCATTGAAATCAAATACAGCGTCTTTCTCAAGCAGTTCGATAGAGGTTTCACGATTTTTGAAAAGTCTTTTATAAACCAACGATAAATTCTGGCATGTCCCAAGAAACTCCTTACCCCTTTAACATAATTTGGTGGGGGTAACTTGGAAATAACTTCAATTTTTACCGGATCCGCCTCTAAACCTTTGCTAGACACCTTGTGTCCTAGCACTATCCCCTCAGTCACCATCATGTGACATTTTTCCCAGTTGAGGACCAAATGTGTATCCTCGCAGCGCTGTAAAACTTTGTCCAGATTGTAGAGACATTCGTCAAACGATGCACCATACACCGAAAAGTCATCCATAAACACCTCAAGACAGCGTTCTACCATGTCAGAAAAGATAGAGAGCATACAATGCTAAAAAGTCACAGGTGCATTGCATAAACCAAAAGGCATTCGATGATACGCGAAAGTCCCATAGGGACAAGTGAAAGTAGATTTCTCTTGGTCCAAAGGATCAATTGAAATCTGGTTGTACCCCGAGTACTTGTCAAGAAAATAGAAGTGCGATCGGTCGGCAAGACGCTCTAGAATTTGATCGATAAACGGTAAAGGAAAATGATCCTTTAGCGTGGCGGCATTCAGACGGTGGTAGTCAATACAAACTAGCCACCCGGTTACCAATCGGGTGGTGAAAGGTTCATTTAAAATATTTTGGGTGACAGTGATTCCCCCCTTTTTAGGGACTACCTGTGTGGGACTCACCCATGTCGAGTCTGATATTGCGTAAATGATACTTGTAGCAAGAAGTTTAATAACCTCCTTCTTTACAACCTCCATCACGCTTGGATTGAGACATCGTTGAGGTTGGATCACATGCTTGGCTCCCTCTTCGAGTCGAATCTTATGATGACATAATGTAGGGGAAATCCCCTTGATATCTGCAACGGACCACCCAAAAGCTCCCCGATGGTTTTTCAGCACTATCAGCAATTGTTCCTCCTCATCCGCACTCAAATAAGCAGGAATAATCACATGTAACTTGTCTTCCTCAGCTAGAAAGACATATTTGAGATGTGGTGGTAGCGGCTTTAATTCTAACTCCGGCGGGATGATCAGAGATGATTGAAGCGGCGGGGGAAGTTCACCTAAATCTTCATAATGCCTCGCATAGAAGCATGGAAGTATCTGAAGCATTTTGGCACACTTCTTGAGTGATTTACTCTGCATCCAATCATGTGTAATATTTACCAAGCAAGCCTCCAATGGTAATTCAGGATATGCATCAAAAACAGAAATTGCAATAACATCATCTTCCATAGAAGGCGGAATGTCCTCATTCTCATCATTAGGGAACCCTACAGCTTTACACAAAGATACTACCTTGGTCTGTTCCATGATGTCCATAGCCAAAGTTCCATTGTCCACTTTGCTCATCACATGAGCCATGTCCAGAAATGGCTTCCCAAGACAGAGTGAAATATTATTATCCAGATGTTTTACCACACGGCATTGTTCCTTTGCTTTAGACGACATTGTACTAGAGGGCATGACCATCTCAAATTGGTCTTCGACTATACCCAAGGTCAAACGACCTCTCCCCATCTCTAAAATCATGTCGGCTGTAGCTTGGAAAGGACGTCCAAGTAATAGCTCGTTGCCATGTTCATCCTGCATCTCCATGACTACAAAATCTACTGGAAAAACAAATCTGTCCACTTTCACTAACACATCTTCACAGATTCCATATGGCTTTACCACCGAGTTGTCTTTCAATTGAATAGTCATGTTGCTTGGCCGTGACTCCTTCAATCCCAGCTTTTTGAATGTAGAAAGGGTCATCAAGTTGATACTTGCCCCTGAGTCACATAATGCTTCACCAAATTTTACTTTTCCAATATAACAAGAAATGTTAAAACAGCCTGGATCTTTCCTCTTTGGCGGCAAAGTGCCCATGATGAAGGCACTCACTTTCTCTTTGAGCACGACAACCTCTGTATCCATAATTTTCCTCTTCTTAGTAATGATGTTCTTTGGAAATTTCCCGTAAGACGGGATTTGCTCAATGGCTTCCAATAGAGGGATATTGACTGAAAGCTTCCAGAAACTGTCTAAGAACTTCTTAAATTGCGCATCTACCTTCCTTGCCTTAGCACTGTTTGGATACGGGACCGGGACCGGAACCGCTTGTGCCCTTTGATGCGGTGGCACATAGGGTGTCTTTTTCTGAGGTCCGTCCTCCTCTGCAATCAGGTCTTCAGTAGAATCCACAACTGTTTCATTGACTGGATCTGTGGCCAGTGCGGGTTGCTCCTCATTGGCGTCACCTTCTACTTCAGCTTGTGGTGTGCTTATTTCCTCGGCCCTTGGATTTAACAATTTCTTGCCGCTTCTTAACAATATGGCCTTTGCCTGCTGGTTTCCCCCTGGAACATTGGTATTTCCCGAAAAACCTGGATGTGTCGGTTTCTTCAAACTGGCTATCTCTGCTGCCATCTGTGCCATAGATGTCTCAATGGTCCTCATTTGCACCCCATGGCTCTGCAGTGTTTACCCAAACTGATTCATAAACTCCTCTTGCTGTTTAATTTGTTGGCCGAGCGTAGTCATGAGTTCTTGATTTTGCTTTATCACCAGATTGAGCAGCTCTGTGCTCTTATCCTCTGCTACTGGCTGGGGTTTGGCATCTGGATCCTGTAGAAAATTGTTTGGATCCTTCCATGAGAACTTCTTGTCCTTTCTCCATGAATAATCGTTATTCCTGTAACCTTGCTGCTGTCTCATAAATTTCACTTGAGCCTCGTCCTCGGACTCAATATCCTCCTTTGTGAGCAATTTCTTTGCGAGAAGATCCATCTTCTCATTCAGTTCTTTTATGGCCTTAGATTCTCCTACTGCTCGGACCTGCTCCACGGCGCCTCTTTCGCCCCATGATTGTTTCCTAGCCATGTTCTTTAATATCTCCCAACACCTGGTGTCCGTGTTGTTCAAAAAGAATCCTGACCCAGCTGAATCAAGGTTGCTCCTATCGTGCTCGGAGAGAGAAAAATAGTATATCTTTACCTGTGTTTCTTTATCCAGCCCGTGATGTGGGCACCGTCTCAGCATGACCTGAAACCTCTCCCAGGTCTCAGAATATGTTTCACCTGCCTGTTGGGTAAAGTTATGGATCTTCCTGATCATGTCGTTGGTCTTCTCCGGAGGAAAGAACCTCTCAAAGAAAACCTCCACCATATGGTCCCAGGACTCCACAAACTCATCATCCAAATTGTGTAGCCATTCTCGCGCGGCTCCTGCCAATGAACTCGGGAAAAGCTTAAGATAAAGTGAATCCTATGGAAACCTGTCGATTTTAACCATGTCACAGTTCTCAACAAACTGACTTATGTGCGCGACGGGGTCCTCATTCTTGAGCCCATGAAAAGCATTGGACTTCACCGGATTTATCAAAGCTGGATCAATCTTATATGTTGGTATGTTGATTGCTTGCTTCTTTATAGGCCCTTTTGACGCGGATGCGGAAGAAGCCTTGATCTTCTCCCATATTGTTTGTGGCTCGTCCATCTCTTCTTGTTCAGGTTCTGACTCTGTTTCCTCAAGATGGTCCTGATTATAACCATCCTCGTCTTCTGGTCCCGTAAGTGGACCCTCTGGTGCGTGCCGCATGTAGTCAGTACTATGCGTCTGCACCATGCACAGTACTTGAAAATGGAAAATTTAACTTAGCACTGTGCCTGACGATTACAAATACTCAGAAAATAGATTATGAATTTTTGGAATGATAAAAAAAATTAAAAAAAGTGGCCTAGAGTGGCCGCTCACAACACTCGAAGTGCCAACAAATTGATGTAATCCCCGGCAGCGGCGCCAAAAACTTGACGCAATTTTACTATGCGTCGAGTAGTATAGGCTTTTGTGAGGCCCGAGTCGAACTCAGGGATACGTGCAATCGTCGGGGACTCCTACTAATTACTCGCGATCAGCTAAGCCGATTAACAAGTTGAGAGTTGTTGTTAAAATTAAAAGAAAATAAAAACAGAACAAAACAAACGATCGATTAAATGTTGATTTAATCAATTCACAAGGGTATCTTTAGGATTGCGGTTTCACCGCAAGTTTTCATTGTATTAGATTTTATATAATGCCTCAATTTTATCTCTCTATCTGGGTAGTGGCCTGAAAACATAATTGCCCACTGTCGTGGTGCAATTCACTACCTATGTCTAGGTCGGTTCCACCGTCGTAGTAACCTATACCCTAAACTAGGTGCATTATAAACGATCTCTCGGTGTCCACCATTAATTTTACACCACCTTGTTCAAGGGATTTGTCGATTAATGTGAATTCCGTCTCTTTTCAGCCGTTAGTCCTTCTTTCAAAGTGATTAAGGGTGTTAGGTTATTATTATGGTGATCAAGCATAACAATATATTGAGAAAACAAAATCATACCACAGATTTAGGAGATAAAATATGAATTACTATTATAAAATTGTCATACAATGAATTCCCGTGCTACTCCCGGTTCTAAAGACAAAGGGGATTATCCATGCATGTTCATCTCAAGCAAGTACATGATAGAAATAGGGGACGTCATATGAAAAACGTGAATTGAGAGGTGAAACTCCTAAACAGAAAAGAACCAGTTGATCCTCCGCGTAGAACACGTACTCTCCCGCCTTCCAGTGGTGGAATATGTCTTCTTCGGTGTACGGATCAACTGGTATGAGCTTCTAGCCTCCGTTCTTCTCTCTACTACTCCTCGGTATTCGTGCAATGGCTAATGCAATCCCCTCGATGTCGTGGCGGCCGTCATTAGGTATATCTCCCTCATTAGGTCGCTAATTAACCACGGCCGTCCGATTAAGATCATTCCAAATAAAACGCATATCTTACGGTGTCGATACCATCGACGCGAGTCGATGGTATCGACTCAGTGTGGTAGCGGCAACCCTTCTCTCCTTTTGTCTGAGCGCCTGATGAAATCTCGATACCATCGACGCAAGTCAATGGTATCGACGAACCTGTAGCGACAGTTTTGTCATTTTGCGTCGTTGTAGCCTCCGTGTGTCGATGGTATCGACTTGGTGTCGATACTATCGATTGTTCCCTTATTAGCAACCTGATGGTAGCTCGATACCATCGACATCCATGTCGATAGTATCGACGCTTTGCTGACACTAGCGGCTGGCAACCTGTGGCCTCGTCGATGGTATCGACGGAAGCAGATACTTGATTTCCCTGAAATTCAAACACGAGACCACATAAATTCATACAAATAATAATATTTCGACAATTAATGCTCAAAACAATGAAATAAAGGGAATTTGACATAAAATTGTAGCAAAGACCAAAGTAGATGAATTATGCAACATTAACCATAAAAATGACTAATAAAAGCATAAAACACATATCAAACAGGTCTATAAATGCGACTCAAAATCATCGCATCAATTACCGACCCATAGCCTACTGCAATGTCCTTTATATAATCATTTCCAAACTACTCGCGAGTAGACTTAAGTGCATCCTTCCTAGTATCATCTCGACTGAACAAAATGCCTTCATTAAAGGAAGGAGCATTGCAGACTATGCCTTACTTGCGTCAGAATTTCTTGTGGACTTCAATAAATAGAGATCGTGCTCTAAATCCTGTGTCAAGATTGACATCACAAAGGCATACGACTCTGTGGTGTGGAATGCACTTTGGAAAATCATGGAGGCTATGGGTTTTAATGAAAATTGGATCAGTTGGATGAAGGAGTGTGCAGAAACGACTTCATTCTCCATTTTGGTGAATGGTGCACCTGCTGGCCTGTTCTATGCGTCTAATGGGTTGAGGCAGGGGGACCCACTGTCACCTCTCCTTTTCACAATCATGATGGAGGGGCTTACTAATGCCATTAAGATTGCTGAATAATAGGGCAAGATAAAGAGCTTCAAAATTAAGGGTTGCAAAGTTATGACGCATCTGATTTTCACTGATGATGAGCTACTTTTCTCGGGTGGCCATGCCAACAGGCTTAATGAATAAAAAGGTAGTGATGGGTTTTGGGCATGCTACTAGTTTGTACCTTAATATGATTAAATCTCAAATCTTCAGTTCCAAATCATGCGACTTGAGAAGAGGCAGATTGAAAAGGGCTATGGGGATCAGAAGAGGTAGATGGCCGACTAGATACTTGGGTATACCCATCATGGGATGCAGAGGTTTGGTTAAAGACTTCAGTATGTTGGTGGACAAAGTAAAAGACAAAGTGGACATCTGGTATGGTATCAACATCTCTATGGATGCCCGCATGGTTCTCATCAGGACGGTGATCCAAAGCATGCTAAGATATTGGAGTGATCTCTGTGATATCCCAAGTGCAGTCATGAACATGATCAAATCTATGTATGCTACCTTCCTTTGGAGTGGGCACGGACATGGTGTCTCTTGGGAAAGGGTTACTAAACCTTATTAAAAAGGTGGGTTGCATCTTACTGATGGAGAGAAGATCATGGAGACATGTACTATGAAGAGGATCAACAAGTTTTGCAATAAACTTGAAAATGTGTGGGTTCAATGGATGAGAAATAGGTATGGGCTTTCCATCACCATGGAGGGATGCTACAATCCATCGAGGATTTGGAGAAGCATGTGCAAGCTATACGAGGATCTATTTGGTGTGCCATCTATTGATCCTTTGGGTCAGGTTGGCACCCTACCTAACTTACCTATCATCAACAATAGCAACGAACCTAACGTTACTTGGTTCCACACTATTTGGGGCAGGTTTCACTGTCCCAAATGGAGCACACTCCAATACAGAGCTCTGCTGAATAGATTACCCACTAAAGATAGAATGGAAAGTTGGGGTATTTAGGTGGATACTGCTTGTTCTCTCTACACTATAGGGATCGAGACCAAAGATCACCTGTTTTTATTGCAAATACTCCCAGAGCATCTGGCAGATCACTTGCTTACGAAATGATTGGGGCCTGCAGATTCCTTTCAATATCGAGGCAGTCTTCAGTGGGCTTGATAACACACCTGATAGACATGGAAAGAGGGCCAACACCAATGGTTTCTTCCTTGCATATGTCTGTATCAACATATGGAGAGAGAGGAACAGAAGAATCAACGGCTGTGGCTCGATGGATGAAAGAGGTCTTCTGAAGATGATTTCAACTGAGCTGTGTTGGGCTTTTGCTGCTAAGCCCGAACTGACTGCTAATCTAAGCACAAATACAAAGCTTTTTTGGGGATTTTGTAGATAACACCCCCACATAGCTGCTAGGCCTTGTGCCTTTTTATTGATTTGGGCCTGGTGCCTTTGTAGTTGTATAGCTTGCTATACGGTTTTTGGCAATAGTATTTACCTATTTCCAAAAAAGCCACCTAATGATATTATTGATATTATTATCAACACAGTAGAGAAGCCAAGGACATCATCAACAAACAAAGATCCAACCCAAATTATGAGAGATACAGTCATGAAAAATCCAACCCCCACTATTAAAGAGGTTTAGAAGATTGTATGAAATTTTTCATTGAACATGGGGACAGACTAAAGGCTAATCCAATCTGATAATGGAATGATAAAACTACATGGCAACTATTTATATACTCTCTGACAAAGAGAATAGAAAATTTAATTAAAGAATACAGACACACAATCAACAAACAAGAAGTAAAGAGAAGGTTACGTAGAGTCAAGTGTGGTTTCATCCCATTCAACATAAGTGTAAGTTATTTCTTGTGCCACTTTACAAAAAACTCTAAATCTATTTTCCTAAACACAAGTTTTTTCTTTCCTTTTTTTATAAATATTTTGTCAAGCAGAGTTGAAGAATCATGTTTGTGAAAAAAACCACATGAACTAAGAAGAATTCAAGAAAATAAAAGATGTCGTCCTATATAAATATTTCAAGGAGGGCAATGTGGATAATCTTGAATGTGATTATGTGAGTAATTGATCTCTCCAGTATAACATATATGGTATTTTGTAGTATTTTAATAATTTACCATATTGTTATGTAGTATTTCTCCCCGCTAGAAAATCAAGATCATTTCTATGTGATCTCAATCGATTTTCCACAAAAGAATTTCTTAGTATTGGATAGAATACCAAGTGAAGCTTGTTTGGAAGTGGATATAAGCTGCTTGCAAAGTAATTGATCTAAAGTAGTAATTCCCTACCTAGAAGTTACAAATAAGATATTAGATTAGGCACAATGAGATTTGCAACTAGAAGAAGTTCCAGAGCAACTAGATCATATAAAATGTGGAATATTTTTGTATTCTATTCACGTAGGATTGCGAGTGACACATTCCACATAAGAATTATGATCTTTGGACTCCAATTTCTTGTCAATACTGTGATGGAATTTGGATGCCAAACTTCTTCTAACCATCAACAACAAAGTTAGGGTTGACATCATATAGCATGCTTTCGCATGTCATACAGGTAGACCCCCATGGCAAATATTCTTGCCCCCTCCATGAGCTAATGTAATCGACATTATTGAATTATGGAATAAATATAATATTAATATAATATTTCATGTGTCTGAGTAATAGAAAAAATATGAATCCAATACTAAATAGCACATAAGACTCAATACCAGAACTCATAAATTTTGATACTAGAACACATACGATTAAATAACGAGACTCATTTAATTAAATAATGGAACATGCAAAGTTGCTCCTTTTCTCCACATCCTTTATAGTGTTTATTCCTTTACCCTCCTTGTTCTTTCTCTCTCCCTCCTTGTTCATGCTCTCATTATCCTTATTCTTTCATCCTCCCACTATACAACTTTTCTCATTTTCATCTTCTCCTTCTTCGTTTACTCTCCCTCCATGTTCCTTTTCTCTCCCTCCATCTTCATGTTCTGATCATTTTTGTTCCTTTTCTCCTCCTACTCCAAACTTTTTTCCTTTTCTCCTCCCTTTAGTCCCCCTCCCTATTACCTTTTCTCTACCTACTTGTTCCTTTTCTCATTGTCATTATTTCTTTTCTTCTTCTTCGCAACCTTGTTCCTTTTCTCCACACCCAAAAAATGTTTTCATGTTTGCACCCTCTCCTTATTCATGTTCCCCTCCTCCAAAGCAGGCTTACTCCTCTTCAATGCCTCATCCCGCCTCTACAACATTTATTCCTTTACTCCCCGTCTTTGTTCCTAATATCCTCTGTCTCATTCATTTTCTCAAAAACCATGTTCCTGTTCTCTCCCTCCTTATTCATGTTCTAATCATCCTTGTTCCTTTTCTTCTCCTCAACAATCATGTTCCTTATATCCACAACCAAAACAACATCGTATTTCTCCCCTCCTTATTGTTTGTTTTCTCCTCCTCCAAAGCAACATTATTCCTATTCAACTCCTACTCCTTGTTCCTACTGCAAAAAATGGTCTTTAGCTGCAAAATGAAATTGTAGTGAAAGCCTCATACTTTGTAGCTAAAGGCTTTAGATACATTTATCTTTACATATAAAAATATAGTATATTATCTTGTCACTAATTCATTTAGTTACATTTTTATATGTGTAGTTAAGTAATAAATTAGCTACAAATACATATGTAGCCACAAATGTAGATAAGTTATGTCCTTACATATATAAATGTAGGTGTAAGTGTGGCTAAATGTAAAACTACACAATTGCATATGTAGTTAATGTGTAGTAGAAGTGAATTTGTTATAATTATATGCGTAGTTAATGTGTAGGGAAAAGCAACATTTACTACACATAGTTATGTTGTCAGACTATGCATCTACCTACATAAGATGTGAAATTTACTACATATACACATGTAGTTAGATTATGCATATAGTTAGTAATTTGTCAATACAAGAGCTTTCTTTAAACAAAATTGATAGTAATTAGATCAAACTATCAACAGTCATACTTTCATTTATATTAAAATAATGAATGTACATGGGGAGGACATGTATCTTGCCCCTATTACACAATTTACATGGAAAATAAAGATACACATATCAACATCTTAGAAGAAGTCTGAAATATTCTCTTTGCACTAGCATATCTTCTACCCCTATTAGAAGAATAAGGGTATGACAATTCTTTCCTCACATTTACCACAAACCTACATCAACTACAAGTTAGTCATCATAGCTTGGAAATTAGATCTACATCAACCACCCATCTAATAAAATTGAAACATTGGTTGGGCATGGATATCGAACAAGTAAACAACATCACATCAACAAATCCACATCTACTACATCCCCTTCAAGAATTAATCTCAACTTGAATCATAAATTGAGTATGTTCATCACACTCATAGAAACATAGGTGAGAAGAAACATCGGTGTTAAAATTCAATGAGCAAGAGGAGCATGTCAGTGCAAGCTAGCAATTGAAGAATGAAAAACTCATTTCTTGGAGCAACTTCAAATCATAAAGCCAACAATAATCTAAATTTGATCAATAAAATCAAATTTGCTACAATTAGATTCAATATAAGAGTGCAAGTCTGCTGGTATATATGCCCAAACAGCTAATCATATGATGATTGTGATGGCATAATATGTAAATGATTTGATTATTAATAAAAGGTAGGCTTCCAATTTATTCTATTTTATTCGGTTATGAGATAATGATGCAACATAATAAATTTCTAGAGAATGACATTACTCAATAACGTATGTCTTTAAGAACATGACTTGAACAATGATATCATATGGATGTTAAGAGTGGATACATTCTCATTGTGTACCTGGTCAGATGTTATTGTGGAAGGTAGATAGACAATAATAACACATAAGACTAGAGTGTGCATTGGTTGATTACAGAATCACATTAGTCATGATATGTGATATCAAATCAAGCACACAAATACATGTTAGAGAACAATGTATCAAGCATACCCACCATGGGACTGATGCATGGAAGCCATTACAATGGTAGTCATAGTCAAATCTCATAGTGTTGGTGGTGATTGTATTTCTTAAACCTAAAGTAACTACACTTATCACATGTCGTTCGATATGATTTGACATCATTAAAAATAATCCTAAATAAGGGTTTCCATAAAGGTGATGATTGGATGACTCTGACACATGAGGACTGATTGTGAGTGATGTAGATGGGATTTTGACCCTCCTATAGGAGCATGATATCCTAGGCCTTTTGATTAATGAGACTGAGAAATGCATGGCCATGCACATGTGAGTCAATATGTGATATTGAGATTGCATATATCTCAGATAGTGTACTCTAGTTCAAGAAAAAATATTGTATGTTGAAGTGGATGACTACTCCATGCCTTGAGTTCAATCTGGATATCAGTCACAAAGGAACTATTCAAACACTATAACACCATACACAAATTGAAGGATGAATTTTTTCTCCAACTTTCCATTTACTTGGGTAGCAATGATTCACGACTAGGCACTGCTCTTTTCTTGCAATGTCATAATTGGTTATGGACATTCACTTCCAACGTAATATGGGATCTATAGGATCACACACATAGGAATTCACCTAGAAGAGGAGTTTATCCATGCATTATGTTTAAGTGGATTACTAAAGATGTTTAGATAGATAATTAAACAACCAATTAACTGACTGAACTCATAACCATCAAGTTCAAGTGTTGGATTGATTGGTTAGGGTGGCAGGTTCATTGGAAATTGAAATTGCTGAATTATGCATGAGTCTGGACACCAATAGATTGTCTCATTGGGTGAACTAATCAACTTAACTCAGGGTTGGTGAGATGATCGATTCACCTAGTGAACCGATTGTCTCGATAATGCCAACCAAATCTTCTAGTGATTTTCTCAATTCATGAGAATAGTTGATCATTTCACTTGTTCAATTTGTTTGGTACAAGGAATTAATGTTACACATTAATTGGAAACAATTGTCAATTCAAATTGTGATTGGAAAACATGTGAAACGATCAACTCACTGAGTGAATCGATCGGCTCAACTGACCGGTTCACCTATCATAGGGGAATTAATTCATTGAAATTATGATCCCTTCCACACCCACACAGACTGGGAACCCAAACCCTAACCACTCATATAAATAGAGGGGTACTGGGGGATTCTCAGACACATCACTTGTCTCTAACAATTGTTTGTCTTCTCTAGTTGTGGTAACTGAGAGAACTTGAGCAAGTCCAACCCGATAAAGGGAGGGATAGCAAGGGATAACAATTGTGAGTGAGCAAGTTGGTGACGAGTACTCCAATGGGTGGGACAACTCCTTCCTATCCATTCTAGTAGGATGATAGGAGTTCTAGACAGTCCGTGTGGGCTTGCATTTAGGAGTGGAGGTCATTATATGTCACTAGGAGGACTATGTCAACCTGCTATCTGTGGTGAGACTAGGAGGCACAACAGATGAGTCCCGGTGCAACTAGAAGATAGTTGCATATCTACAATGTCGAGGAGATGTTGATGGACTTACTGTAGGACTAGGTATATCCTCAAAACCATACTTTCCATCATATAGTTGTTAACACGATCTGCTAGTTTATGGGGAATATGGTAGTAAAGTTTTTGTTTTTGTTGCCTATTTTGTAGCCATCTTTCCCTATAGTGGTATCAGGGCCAACATCAATTAACTATATTTTAGGATAATCAAGATGATTGTATTTTTGGTTTTATAATTTATTTTTTGCATGCATTGTGAATAAATTTTGTCCAATCAAATACCACACATAATCCCAAACTTATATATATATATATATATATATATATATATATATATATATATATATATATATATATATATATATATATATATATATATATGTGTGTGTGTGTGTGTGCGCGCGCGCGCACGCAATTAACATGTGTTACCCTAAAAGTGAGTTTTGATGGTGGATGTGTGGCATGGCATTGGCCAATAACCCTATTATCTATGCATGGTTGTGTGGTTGGTTAATCATGTTTTATCTCAATTTGCATACAATGTCTCTATCTTATCGTTCAATTGTAAAAGTATTATCCTCTCCTACCTTTTCTCCCCTCGAATGTAACTCAAGGTTTCTATATAATCATGTAATAGTAGGAAGGTTTACTTTCTTGTTACGACAAAAAAGAAGGAACTTAGACTATGCCAACGGACCATCTTGGTAGTGAGCCGATCAGCTGGAGGACTGAGGAGGACCAAGGAGGACAAGCCGAATCGATCAGATGGTGGACCCGATCGATCGGCTGGAGGACCCAAGAAATGGTGGATTGCAAACCAGATGACCGGTGAGACAACCAACCGACTAGATTGGAGCTAAGTCGATAGGTTCAAGGGTTGAACCTATCAACCTAGATTGGCAAGCATGAATATTCATCAACAACATGTTTCTATACATGATGTAGACCCTAGGTCATGGGAATTCCTTGTGGGTCCAAGGAATGACATTAGGACGGCCATAACCATCACTTTTGTTTATTGTATGTTTTCATTGTGGGATATATCATGTATATGATATGTACTATATATGTGGTGATTGTACAAAGTATATGTATTTATAAATACAAATTCCCTCAATCAAATATTAAGTTTTAGATGCTTTCTAAAAGAAGCACACATGAAAAGATTGATCGACTAGTGTAGGTTATGCCCATGCATGGTGTTCCATCCATCCCATGAAAATGTGATGATAGATATGTAGGTTCTTCCCAAGCAAGGTGCATATCTATCATGTTGGCTTTTAGGTCGGGCTTAACTATGTGTCTTTAATGAGATTAAGCACCAGAAGAATACTTATGATTATGTCAAGGAGTTTTGCATATCATCTATCCAAGAGTAATTGGAAAAAGTTGCCTACCTTAATAATTGACTATGAACGCTGGCGTTGGCTGGATAATAGTTAAATTATTTTGGATCTTAGCCCACTAGAAGATTGTATGATGCAATCTTCCAAATTGCTATGTGTGGGCTATCAATTTGAATTAAATAGTTGGAGCGGTAATTAATTAGAGACCTAATTAAATATTGTCAAATTTTTAAATCAAATCAAATTAAAAAATGTTTTTGACAAAATGCAAAATTTCTCTTATAGAATAAAATGATGAAGAAATTAGATTATGATTAGTTCTTAGGAAGGAAAAACTTGACGGGACAAATTTCCAAGACTAGTTTTGGACTTTGAGAAGGGTTCTCAATGAAGAGTGAAATCACTATGCCCTTGATAAACCAGTGCTAGAAATACCTACTCGTGATGTGCCTAGGGCTGAGGTAGATGCTTACTGGAAGCGTGCCACTGATGCCTTAGACGTAAAGTACCTTATGCTATGTTGCATGAACTATTAGTTGCATGATCTATGAGAGGATATGGGGATCCTTGATATGGTAACACATCTTAGGAAAGTGAACCATGAACTCATGAAGCAAGAAAGGAACAATGTCATAAAGGCACTCTTTGAGTGTAAACTAATAGAAGGAAACTCATTAGAAGATCATGTGCTCAATATGATTGGACATGAGTCTCATCTTGTAGAACTGACATTATCTTTGAGCCAAGAGTTGTCCACAGATATGCTTCTAAAATCATTTCCAGAATCATATAGCCACTTAATTGCATGCTATCATGTGAATAATATGGTGAGACCAATGTCAGATTTTCTTGGTATGTTGATTCATGCCAAAGCAAGAATGAAGAAGGACAAATTCGTGATGGTGATCAATAAAGTTGATTCCAAAGATGAAAGTAAGGCCATGAAGATTTCTGAGGCCAAGCCTAAATCTAGATCTTCAACACTCAAGATGAGGAGAAAGAAAGGTATAAGAGGAACTCATCCTTTGTACTTGAAAGCATTCAAGAAGAAGAAGATGAGGATACAAATCTCCACTTTAGGTATATATGTTATTGAGATAAATCTATCTACTTTTTCATCTTAGGTACTAGATACCGGATGTGCAACTCAATGTGCTCGAAAACGTAGGATCTAAAAAGAAGTAGGCATTTAGGAAGGGGTGAGGTTGAACTGTGAGTCATAGATGGAGCAAGAGTTGTTGCCACTATAGTTGAAACCTATAGTTTATCTATGTGCACATGGATTGTAATAGAGTTAGTGAATTGATATTACATACCTGCCATAAATATAAACATCATTTATGTATCTTTTATGGACAAGGATGCATATGAATTTCATATTAAGAATGGTCAATGTTCTATTTCAAAACATTAGACTTTATGGCAGTGCCCCATTTTCTTACAATCTTTATTTGCTGGATCTAAAGATAGATGTTTATAATGTAAATACCTAGATCTAAAACTCAACAACTCAAACAAAACATACCTTTGGCATTGTCGTCTAAGGCACATAAATGAGAAACACATATCTAGACTCCATAAAGATGGTTATCTAGACTCTTTTGATTTAAAATCAATAGAGACATGTGCATCTTGTTTTTTGGACAAGATGACTAAGACACCTTTCACTGGTAATAATGAAAGGGCTACTAATCTATTAGGACTCATACATATTGATGTGTGTGAGATTTTTAGAATAAATGCTAGATGTGGGTGTTAGTACATCATTACCTTCACTTATGACTTCAGTAGGTACAGTTAGTTTACCCAATGAAGCATAAGTCATAAACTCTTGACAAGTTCAAGGAGTATATGAATGAAGTAGAGAACCAAATTGGGAACAGTATAAAGGCACGTCATTCTGATTGAGGTGTAGAATACTTAAGCCAAGAGTTTAAGGACCTTCTGTGAGCCTGTTGTATTGTATCACAATTGACTCCGCTTGTAACACAACAACATAATGCTGTATCAGAAAGAAGGAATCACACATTATTGGATTTGGGGCGATCAATGATGAGTTTAGTTGATCTTCCAGCTACTTTCTGGGGTTGTTCTCTTGAAACTATTGTGTTTACACTAAATCAGGTACCATCTAAATAAGTTCATAAGACACCATATGAGATATGGAGTGGGAAGCATCCCAAAGTGTCTTTTATGAATATTTGGGGATGTGAAGCTTATGTGAGGAAAATGTTTCCTGAAAAGCTTGGCCCTAAATCTGATAAATGTTATTTTATTAGATATTCTAAAGATACAAGAGGATATCACATTTATTCCCTATCTAAAAGCAAAGTGTTTGTTGCCAGAGATGTTGCATTCTTAGAGATGGATTTTATTTTCAAAGGAATCAGCGGGAGGAAGTGGAACTCAAAGAGGTTCGAAACCAACAAGAAAGTATTGAACTGATAGATGTATAAGAGGAACAAAGAGAATCAAAATGTGTTGTGGAATCTCAAATTCCTCAAGTAACACCGGTACCTTGTAGATCTAATAGGACACACCTTGAACTTGAGAGATTTGGAATCTTGTGACTCAGGAAGGTAGTGAGTTGGTCATAGATGATGAGCCAACATCCTATCTAGAAGCTACTGAGGAACCAAAGTTTGAGAAATGGTTTGAATCCATGATATCTGAGATGGAATCCATGTATACCAACAAGGTATGGACCTTGGCAGATCAACCTAAAGGGGTAAAACCCATAGGGTACAAGTGGGTCTTCAAGAAGAAGACTAACATGGATGGTAAAGTACAAACATGTAAGGACATATTGGTCACAAAAAGGGTTTCATAAAAGTTCAAGGTGTTGACTATGAAGAATCCTTTTATCTAGTGGCCATGGTTAAGTCCATCAGGATCATGCTTGCTATTGCAGCTTATCATGACTGAGATTTGGCAGATGGATGTTAAAACTACATCCCTTAATGAGAATCTTCTTGAGGATGTGTACAATACATAACCTGAGGGTTTTATAAATCTAAAGGATGCAAACAAAGTCTATAAACTACAGAGATCAATCTATGGATTGAAGCAAGCATCTCAGAGCTGGAATATTTGTTTTGATGAGACAGTCAAAGAGTTTGTCTTTGTTCAAAATGACGATTAACCTTGTGTGTACAAGAAGGTTAGTGGGACCATAGTAACATTCTCATATTGTATGTAGATGACATTCTATTAATGGGGAATGATATCCCTACTTCATAAAAGGTAAAGACATGGATGGGAAATACATTTTCTATGAAAGACTTGGGAGAAGCATCCTACATCCTAGGGATTAATATCTATAGAGCTAGATCTAGAAGGCTTCTTGGACTAAGTCAGAGCACATACATTGATAAATTGTTGAAGCAGTTTAGCATGGATAGCTTGAAGAGAGGAAACCTATCCATGCTTCATGGAGTTCCTATCTCTAAAGATCAGTGTCCCAGTTCTTGTGAAGAAAGGGAACACATGAGTTTGATTCCATATGCATCACCAATTAGATCAATCATGTATGCAATGTTGTGTACCCGTACCAATGTCTAGTATGCCTTGAGCATGACGAGCATATATCAGTCAGATCTAGGTGATGCTCACTAGATATCCATGATGAACATTCTTAAGTACTTAAGAAGGACTAAGGACCAGTTCCTCATCTACGGTGGAGAGGAAGAGTTGGTGGTAAAGGGTTACACCGATGCAAGCTTACAAATTGACAAAGATGATTATAGATCACAATATGGATTTGTGTTTTGCCTAAACAATAGATCTATAAGATGAAAGAGTTCCAAGTAAGAGAAAATTGTCGATTCTACAACAGAGGCCAAGTATATTGCTGCATCGAGTGCAGCAAAGGAAGTTGTATATATCAAGAAGTTCATCTTTGAACTTGGGGTCATTCTAAGAATCAACAACACAATTGAGATATATGTTACAATAATGGAGCTATTGCACAAGCTAAGGAACACAGATTGCATCACTGTTCCAAGCATATACAAAGGTGGTTCCATCTCATGTGAGAGATCGTACAACAAGGAGATGTGAAGATTTGTAGAGTATCAATTGAGAGCAATATTGTTGACCCCTTGACAAAGGCACTTTCATAGCAGAAGCATGATGGATATGATAGATCACTTGGAATAAGATTTGTGGGTGATTGGCTCTAAGTGCAAGTGGGAGTCTGCTGATATGTATGCCCAAACAGTGAATCATATGACGATTGTAATGGCATAATATGTAAACGATTTGATTATTAGTAAAAGGTAAACTTCTAATTTATCTTGTTATATTCAGTTTTGTGATAATGATATAACATAATAAATGTCTAGAGAATGATATAATGATGTATGTCTTCAACTACGTAACTTGAACAATGAGATCATATAGATGTTAAGAGTGTATACATTCTCATTATGTCCCTGGTTGGATGTTATTGTGGAAGATAGATAAACAACAATAACACATAAGACTAGAGTGTGCATTGGTTGATGATAGAATCTCATTAGTCATGATATGTGATATCAAACTAAGCACACATATACATGTTAGAGGACAATTTATCAGGCATACCCACCATGAGACTAACACATGGAAGCCATTACAATGACAGTCATAGTCAAATCTCATAGTGTTGGTGGTGATTGTGGTTCTTAGACCTGATGTCACTACACTCGTCACATGTTGTTTGGTATCCTTTGACATCATCAAACATATAATCATGAATAAGGGTTGTCATAAATGTGATGATTGGGTGACTGTGACATATGGGGACTGACTGTGAATGATGTAGATGGGATTTTTCCCTCCTATAGGAGCATGATATCTTAGGCCTCTTGATTAGAGAGATTGAGAAATGCATGACCATGCTAATGTGAATCAATATGTGATATTGAGCTTACATATATCTTAGACAGTCTGCTCTGGTTCAAGGAACAAGATTGAATGTTGAAGAGGAGGATTACTGCATGCCTCGAGTTCAATCTAGATATTAGTGATAAATGAACTATATAAAAATTGTAACACCATATTCAAATTGTAGGTTGAAGTTGTTCTCCAACTTTCCATTTACTTGGGTAGCAATGATGTGTGACTAGGCACCTCTCTTTTCTTGTGATGTCATATTTGGTTATGGACATTCACTGCCAACGTAATATGGGACCTATAGGATCACACGCATATGAATTCACCTAGAAGAGGAGATTATTCATGTATGATGTTTAAGTGGATTACTACATATGTTTAGGTAGTCAATTAAACAACCAACTAATTGATAGGACTCAGAACCAACATGTTCAAGTGTTGGACTGACTAGTTAGGGTGTCAGGTTGTTTGGAAATTGAATTGGATGAATACTGCATGAATTAGGATACCAACTGATCGGCTCACTGGGTGAACTGATCAACTAAGAGTTGGTGAGACAATCATTTCACCTGGTGAACCGATAGACTTAGTCATGCCAACCAAAGCTTCTGGTTATTGTCCCAATTCATGAGAATAGTTGATCATTTCACTTGTTCAATTTGATTGGTACAAGGAATTAATGTTGGACATTAATTGGAAATGAATTATCAATTCACATTGGGATTGGGAAACATGTGAAATGATCAGCTCACTGAGTGAACTGATCGGATCACTATGTCATCCGACCAGTTCACCAGTGAACTGACCAGTTAGCCTATCACAAGGCAATTAATTAATGGAAATTTTGGTCCCTTCCACTCCTACATAGGCTAATAACCCAAGCCCTAACCCCTCCTATAAATATATTGGTACTGGGGGCTTCTCAAAACACATCAATTGCCTTTGATAATTATTTTTCTTATCTAGTCATGCTAACTGAGAGAACCCGAGAAAGTCCTACCTGATAAATGGAGAGATAGAAAGGGGGAACAATTTTGGGAGAGCAAGTTGGTGACTAGTACACTAACAAGAGGGAAAGGTCTCTCCTATCTATTGTAGTAGGACGACAAGAGTTCTAGGCGGTCTGTATGGACTTCCATAAAGGCACGGAGGCCGTTGTCTGCCATTAGGAGGATGATGTCAACCTACTATCCTTGGTGAGACCAGGAGGCACAACAAACTAGTTCTAGTGCAACTAGAAGATAGTTGTGCATCAACAACGATGAGGAGATGTCATTGGACTTTCTCCAGAACTAGGTATATCCTTGAAACCATCCTTTGCACTATATAGTTGTTGACGTGGTCCACTGGTTTATGGTGAATATGGCAGTAATTTTTTATTTCTAGTGCTTATTATGTAGTCATATTTCTCTACAAAACCTATAGCTTTTATAGTAAGATATCATCAAAAAAGTCAACCACCTTGCCTAGATATCAAAATTTTGTATATATATAAATCTAGTTCTTAAATGAAGAACCATGTTTTACATAAAAAATTAGATGATCCTAGACAACTGACTGTAATGATGAAATGACAAACATCAAAGAAGAGGACAAGTTCAAATGATCGCTCCCTCAATAAAAATATCGTATTGCCTTTCCCAACTCCATTAATAAGTGGATAATGTGTTAAGAATATGGATTCATTGATTCAAAATGGGAATAAATATATGACTTATGCTTGTCAATTTCTTCTTTACCAAAAATAGATGGACCAAAATTTGATGAACTTGAACTATGGGAATGTGAAATAGGTGGGACCAATCAATTACTAGGATCATCCAGGCCATGTCTCCTTTTAACACCAAGGCTAATATCTCTATAAATACTTATTAGATTCAAAAACTAGGACACAATCTCCAATACATAAACCCTTCTTATCAACACCGTATGAATATAATGTTAGAGTGAACTGAATCTTTGTTCTTCACCATCAATTACACTACCAGTCTGAACTATACAAGTAACTAGTAGAGGTGGAGGGCTAACTATATCTTCATCTAGGTATGAATCTTAGAGAAGAAAAATTTGTCATATAACTTTACAACATAATAGCCCAATGTCATGAAGAACCAAATAAGTATGAACAACATTGTAACACAAAACAACCAAGGAAAATCATCATGGCAGATTGAGAGAAAGAGCTAAAAGAAAAATAGAGCAAACAACTTTTTAGAACCTACAAACTCAGGTTACAACCAAATAACTATGCAATGTCTAGTATTAGACAACAATTGTTACTTTAGCTGAGTCATCTCATCATATTCCTATGCAATCTTGAGCAGAGCCTCACAAGGAAAAAAATTTGCAGGAATTAGCATAAAGCCAATCTCAATATGACCAAAGTCATTATAACATTAGCATAAACGAACATCAGATAGAACATATAGATAATCAGAAGAGAATTGAGCAAAAAAATCATGTTGTAGAGTATCTACAAACCCAGTGAGAGAAAAGAGACAAAAATTCAGCACTAAAACAACAAATCAAAAGTGAGCATGTAAATTAGAGAATTAAAATAGTATGCCAACTCAATAGTTTTACAAAGCCTATTAAGTCTACAACAAGAACTAAACATCCCCAATTCAATTTAGGTTGATCAGTGATGCAAATGACTATATTTAAGAAACTCTAGAGTGTCCAAGCTTCATTACATTAATTCCAAAAAGGAAAAAAATGAACCACACTCAATATGCTTACAGTCCAAGCATCAACTTCTTGGTATGTATGAATTGACCAACTGAAACCCAAAAATAGAGGGAAAATAGATAAGAGGATCCAAACTACATTCAAGAAACCACCAACCAACTAAATTTCAAATCATCATCTTATAACAACTGCATAAGTTGGGCAGCTCTCAGTAAGAAGGTCTAATTAAACTTGGATACATGGATTAATATCTAGTGCTTGAGAAGGATGTTTTCCAAAACCTATAACAAGAAGAAAGTAGGTATTATTCATGCACATATCTTTCATGTAGAAGTGTTTCTATCTTGAATGATCTTTTTATTTTGGTTTTTAGTTTTAGACATCTAGTACTACTCAATAGCCACTAACTAATGAGAAACTTGATGTTGTCTCTTATTGAATGAAGTAAAGTCTTACTGTTGGCTTGCGAATGAACAAGCTAGTGGTTGTTTGACAATACAAGTACATTCTCAAAAAATTGAAAGAAGCATCGATACAATTGCAATGTTCACCATTGCATACCCACCAATCTTCAGGGATACCAAAAAATTTTGAAAAATTGCAGCAAATCTTATGCATTTAAAGATACAAAGGGAACTAAATATCTAGTCTTTTCTCGTGTTTGATTTTTGTAGGCTTAAAAGATACCAAGAGATTCTACATTAGAAAAGTTAACACAAAATAGAACAATATCACATCTAAGGATGTCAGTGCTTCACATCACAATTAACCCAAATAGTAAGAATAATTATCATGTTTATATAATATGAAAAATTTCTCACTAAAAGGAAAGGTTCATGCATATATAGGGTACTACAATAATTGCTAAAGCCTAAATGTTAATACCCCACATAGGTGTGATTATTGTTGACAGAAATCTGTGATCCTAAGAGACACCAACATGACCTTTTGTAAGAAAATTGAGATTTAGTTCATAGAAAATAATGCGATGTCACCTTATGTTTTTCTTATCCATAGGCACTTTAACATTAGGATCATGACCAAATTAATTCGATGGGACACAAAATCATGAGAATTAGATTTGAATAAACTCACATAATAGGAAATAATATTCTATGTCATAACAAAAGAGGAATACAACAAGCATTGCCAATCTTCATCAAATGAATATTATTAATCATAATACTATTAACCAAGATATTTGGTGGGCTTCATGTCATTCATTAGCAATGAAGATTCTCCACTTATCCCACCCTTGGTATAAGCCCTATAAAATCTCTCCAACAAAATGTTAGGATACCCTCTCCCCTACACTAATAGAAAATATAAGTTTTTAATACATTGTCTATTATGGAAGGAATTATGAACATGACGATCATAACTACAAGGAGTCTGTATTAAAAAAATGTGAAAAATGAGTAGGTTGTGTCAATCATGAGTACAAGAACTACCTCTAGCATCGGTTAAAATGACCCTATAGCATCAATTTCTTATTGACACCTAAGTGGGAAACACTACAGTCACAAGTCTAAGATGTCAGTTATTTGGGGATGCGCAAACCAAGATGGAGATCTAGCCTCAATTTTTGTGATAAAAGAAACTAACACATTTAAGAGTATGAGTTGTTGGTTTAGGTATTTCAACCAATGTCGTTGTTGTAACCTCAAATTTTTTCAAATTTAAGATTGAAATGTAATTTTTCCTTTAAAATACATATGAACATGTAATTGTTTGATTTGACTTAAATGTATGGATTTCATTAACAAATAGCCTTTCTTGTGTGATTTCGTAGGCCTTATTGGCTATTGGGCCCAATAACAAGAAAAAGAAAATAAAAGGAAAAAGAAATTCAGTTAATAAAAGAATATTTAAGAAAAGGAGATAAGAAAGAGGTAGAAGCCTCTGGAAGTCAAAGAGGTAGCCTCCAAAGGAAGATTTCATGTCTTTGGGATTTCTTGGGTATCAAGGAGCCCAAGTTGCCAAGATAATAATAAAGGAAAGAGAAAATACCAATTAAATTGGTTTTATTAAAAGATAACTTGCTTATGAAGGAAATACCCCTTTCCTTTGGAATTTGGGTGGGTACACGAGTAGATAATACCAATTCAAAGCTTCCTTTAAAATTTGGTTGAAAAAGGATAAAGGAATAATGAGTTATGATTTTTTGAAGTTATCCTAAAGTGGAAAGAATTTTGAGTCACGATTTAATTTTGATTAAAAAACTAAAAATTGGTTCTTTGACATGAACTCATGATTGTTCGATCAGCGATCCACGACTTGGGTTAAGTCCTGCTTTCACGAGGACTGGGACACAGAGTCCCTGTTGCATGGACTTTTGATATGAAATTCCTCAGATTTGAAGCAACCTGCGAGGATGTGGAGGAGTCCATCTCCTTTAGGAGATTATTCTGGCTCAACCTAACCCAAATTTCTTGGGGTTTCATAGCGATCTGGAAAAGTCCCCAATTCATTGGGAACCTGTGATGAACCCTATATATAGGGTAGAGCGGGTGGCCACACTAGCAACCCTACAAACCTTTACCTCGAGTTTGGAGCACTACGAAGATCGTGCCTATGCTTTCAATTTGATTAACCAACCTGTCCTTCCCCTTCATCTAGCTGCCGCCGTCGTTAGAGTCAAAGATCTTTGGCGGTGAAGGAGCAATGGGGAGGAGGAATTAAGGGCACCCTCGAGTCTACGAGGAGCATACGAAGTTGCCAGACCTCTCAGTTTGAGTGAAGGTGGTCGGGAGCTCGAGGGAAACAGGGGAGTTGACTCGTGGAGCTCTGCTAGCCAGGATGCGAGGTTGAAGTAGACGATCAGGAAATGTGATTAAAGATTGAATCTATGATGTTTAATGGGTTAATTTGAGTACTAATAACCTGTTGGATGATAATGAAAGACTCAAATCTGATCTAGATGAGAAATTGCATGTTTTAGGTTTTTAAACCAAGAATCCATGTTAATGCATGTAGAAACCCTAATTTAGGGTAAAGGATGAGATTGATATGTTTAATTCAAAATATTTGGAAATATGTTGATAACTGTTGATCCTAAGCCTGTTAGGAGAGATAGGATAAGATAATTAGGATTTATGAGTATTTTACTTATTTAGGGTTTGTAGTGACAAAGGCGATAACGAAACCCTAATAGTAAGTGAAACCCTAAAAGAAAGTAGAAACCCTAGGAAGCAAGTTAGATTATATAGATCTTGATAACATGAGTAGTGAAGGAAATTGTATGGTTATTTTAGGATCCTTGTTGTGTGAATTGCTTGCTTGCCTGGATTTCATACTTGCTTGGAATATTGCTATCTTAATTCAACTGAACAGGTATGTGGTTATTTATGAATAATCGATCTAGTTTCATGAAGTTTTCTTGAACGTTTTATCTATTGGATGCAACCTAAACTGTTGAGTGTTTATTTATGCAATCCTATAAAGTCACTATGATTATTACAATTAAGCATATATGTGCATTCTCGAACCTACATGCCACCCTGATGTATGATGCATGACCAAGCCCTGGAGGGAAGGTCTATTCGGTCAAGCCCCAGAGGGAAGACCATTGGGCACCAAGAGGTGACCCCATGCACCAAGCTCAGGATGGAGAAAGTGGCCTTATGTCCCTTGCAAGAATAAAACTCTAAGAGAGGGTAATCTTGGGTTTAGGGAAAAAGTGGTTGAGAATGTCACACTAAAAACGTACTTTGGATTGTTAATAACTTATTTGTGATAATTAGGTTGTTAGAAACTATTTGTGGAAATTTTGATTGTTCCCCACATACCAGTATAGAAATATACTGACAGACATTTTGTTTGTCGGCATTTTAGGTACAATTCTAAAAATGGACAAATAGTAAATTGAAATATTGTGAAGATACAAATAAACTGTGCAAGGAGGATTAGTTATCTTAGACTTTTACTATGGATAGAAGTCTAGATCCGAATTTTGTAAGGTATGCAAAAAGTTTTATTTTATTCCATCTTTTTAGTTTAGTTATAGTAGTATTTGATAATTATTATTGATTAAATGTCAAACCACTGATCTGGAAATATTGGGATAACATCTCTGACCTTCTTGTCTCCCTTAATTGGGAGTTACTAGGAGGTGGGGTCGTTACATTTGGTATTAGAGTTGTGTTTTCTCATTTAATTCTTAGTAATTATTAACATTTACAAACTCTGTAGAAGTGAGGGAGTTATTAGAGGATTTTCCAAAAGACGGAGGTGTCTAGAAAAGGATCACGGTCCGGGGGCTGGCAATATTTTCTTTTGCCCCGCTAGTCAGTCACGAGGACCGGATGTAGTGTGACTGCCTGGCCAATGTCTGAGGTTCTGACTCGAAATAAGATACCTTTAGGACTCTCTCATGTATTTCATCCCTTCTCAACCCTAATTCAATTAAGGATTCTAGGATTTAGGGTTTTTCTCTCTCTTCCACACCCTCTTGAGGTTAGGGTAAGTATGATAAGGATTAAGGAATCCTCCATCAAATTAATTAAAGATACATAAACAAGATGTCATTGGCATAAGTATAATTAGTTTAAATGTAAACTAAAGTTTGATTGTATGCTTATCTAGATGGCTCGAATGAAGACTGTAGCTATCCCCCAGGCCACTGAGAACCCAGCTAGGGGTGGTTGGCCTCCCCATAAGAGGAAGGGATCTTCTGAGAAGAGGAAGAGGAACCATGGGGATGAGTCCTCAAGGAAGAGAAAGAGGCCCAAGGGAGCCTCAGATGAAGGCCCCGATCCTAAGCCAGTACCTTTCGATAACCCCGGGATGGACCATGAAGAGGAACACATGTCTGAGGATGAGTTCATGTTTGAGGAGAATCAGACTAGTTGACCAGGACCAGTAATGGTGATTCACACCTATGATGCCCTATGGATGGAACAGCAGAAGAGGCTAACTGAGGCCATTAGTGCCCTGGCCCTCAGGGATATAGCCAAAGATGAAAATGGTGAGTCACTTTCCGTTCGTCCTCGACTCAGAGTCACCATTCTAGACTTTGTCAAGCTGAACATTGAGAGATTCTAGGGAGAGGATAAAATTGAGGTAGTAGACAAAGCGGATGCTTGGCTGCTGGCAGTCGAGAATGGTTTCCACATGCTTGAGGTACAGCCAAACAAGAAGGTTCTTTTTGCTACTCATCTCTTAGAAGAAGCACCCAAGATCTGGTAGGAAAACCACATCATGGAATGAGATCTAAGTGAAGAATCAATGCCAACGAACGACTTCATGACTATCTTTATTGCTAGATTCATCCCCACCTCAGCTAAGAAGGAGAAGGAAAGAGAATTCACCAACATGACCCAGGGTAACTTATTCTTTGTGAACTTTGGCTGCAAGTTTTGCATCTTAGATCATTTTGGACACATGATGGATGAGGAAAGAAGAGTGGATCATTTTTTGGAGCATCTTCACCCCGCATTCAAACCATATGTGATGGCAAGTAAACCAACAACTTTCTCTGAAGCCTACAACACCACCTTAGACATGGAGAGGACTGTGATGCCTACTCAAAACCCACCCAAAGGATATTTGGGTTTCACTGAAGGAACTCAAGGACTAAAGAATGACCACAAGAAAGGATAAGGGTATAACCACAATAAGGGCAAGAATGGACACAAAGGAAAGCCACGTTGTGAGAATCACTTTCACAAGTGTCGTACCTGTGGACAAGCACATCCTAGGAAGTGTCGCTTTGAGAAGAGGGTGTGCTGCCGTTTGTAGAAGGAGGGACACTTCATCGCCAACTGTCCTCTACCTGATATGAGAGGTCTAGTGGCAGTACAACCAGTGGCAGCAACACTCCCAGTAGGAGGAGGAGTACCAGTTGGAGGTTCACCTATTAGAGAGAGAAGGCAAGCTAGAGTATTTTCCATCGATAACGAAGAAGCCCAGACGAATGCTAATAGGTTGATCGCGGGTAATAACCCATAGAGTTTTCCTTTTAGTTTAGTTTGATCATGTAATAGCAGTCCGATACAATATGAAACTATGTAGGCATGCTTGAAGTCATGGGACAAAATGTAAAAGCTCTTTTTGATTCTGGTTCTACTAATACTTTTATTTCGAGAAATCTGGAAACTATGCTTTGTTTGGACATAAAGAATTTAGGCTATGTTTTAGATGTCACAACCCCGAGTGGTCGAATATATACATCTCTTTTGAAAACCCCTGTCTTTCCAGTTAAATACCTAGGTCATGAGCTTCCCACTGACTTCATCCTCCTCGATATGAATGATTTTGATGTAATCATTGGTATGGATTGGCTTTACACCTATAGAGCACAGATTGACTGTAGAGAAAAGAAGATATTTATTAGGAAACTTGGTCATCAACACTTTACCATTCAAGGAAGGAGAGATGTGACTACCAACCTTTATGTGTAGGCTTTGAAGGCCGAGTAGATGATATCCAAAGGCTATTGCGCATACTTGGCCATAGTCACAAAGCCTGAGGCTAAGGTACGACCCTTAGAGGAAATAGAGGTTGTTCGGGAGCATACGAACGTGTTTCCAGATGATCTACCCAGGATTCCCCCTGAGAGGGAGGTAGATTTCTCCATTGAGTTAGCTCCCGGGACTAACCCTATATCTTAGGCACCCTATAGAATGGCCCCAACTGAGTTGCTTGAGTTGAAAACTCAGTTGCATGAGTTGTTAGATAAAGGTTTTACCTGACCTAGTACATCACCATGGGGAGCACCAGTCCTTTTTGTGAAGAAGAAGGATGGATCACTCTGGATGTGTATTGATTACCGGATGAACAACCAAGCGACCATTAAGAACAAGTACCCCTTACCTAGGATAAATGACCTTTTTGACCAACTCAAATCAGCCCGAGTCTTTTCCAAGATTGATTTGAGGTCAGGATACCATCAGGTGAGAGTAAGGAGTGAGGATATACCTAAGACAACTTTCTAAACCCGATATGGCCATTATGAGTTTGTGGTCATGCTATTTGGGTTATCTAATGCACCAAGTGTCTTTATGAACCTTATGAACAGTGTGTTCTAACCCTTCCTTGACTCCTTTGTGATCATGTTCATAGACGACATTTTGGTGTATTCTGATGACCTAGTTCAACATCGTAACCATCTGGGTAGAGTCCTTGATATCCTGTGAAAGCAAAAGTTCTATGGAAAGTTCTCGAAATGTGAGTTTTGGATAGAGCGAGTCATGTTTCTTGGACACATCATCTCAGGAGGAACAATCACTGTAAATCCAGCTAAAGCGTCGATAGTTCGAGATTGGCCTACACCGAAGAACCCCTCTGAGATTCACAGCTTCTTGGGGTTGGTCGGATACTATCGGTGCTTCATCAAGGATTTCTCAAAGACCGCCTTACCGCTTACCATGTTGACTCGGAAGGATGTGAAGTTCATGTGGTCCGATATATGTGAGGCTCATTTTCAGGATCTAAAGGAGAAGCTTACCACCACCCCAATGTTGACCCTACCTTCAGACAATGAGGGTTTTGTGATATTCACCGATGCTTCAAAGATGGGACTTGGCTATGTGTTGGAAAAAAATCAACATATGGTTGCATATGCCTCCTGACAACTGAAGCCCAACGAGGTGAACTACCCAACGCATGACTTAGAGATGGCTTCTATTATCCATGTGTTGAAGATATGGCGACATTAACTGTACGGTGCTACCTTCGAGATCCTCACCAACCATAAGAGCCTGAAGTACCTCCTGACATAGAGAGACTTGAACCTATGACAGTGACGATGGATGGAGTACATGTAACGCCTGGGCCCACTGCCCAAGGCTCTAGCAGGGTTTAAGGAATGATGACTAGCCCCACAAACCACCACTAGCCTTAACTACGCACTTTGTCCACACTGACGTGCAAGCCAGGATCAACTTCCCGACTGGTCACCCATCCTAGTACTACTCCAAGCTGAGCACGCTTAACTATGGAGTTCTTTAGTGATGGACTCCTGGAAAAGGAGGTGCACCTTGGTGATATGGGTAGTCCAATCATTCCTTTTAAGATCAACTTATCTGAGGCCTCAAATCCTGGGATGTTACAATCTCCCCCACTTAGACTCTTGACGTCCTCGTCAAGTCTCAACTATATGGCCTCATAATCTGACCCCATTTCAGTGCAGACCCACAATGGCCCATGGACACCCAGCTCCCGTCCACGGCTACCAGCACAAGGGCGGCTCCATCTCGTCTCTACGGATAACCCTTTCCAACTTGCCTGGACCGCACGGCTCAAGACTGGCATGCCACATGCCCATGTGAGCCCCACCTACTAGAGGGGTTATGGATCTGATACCATTTGTAACGCCTGGGCCCACTGCCCAAGGCTCTAGCAAGGTTTCAGGAATGATGACTAGCCCCACAAACCACCACTAGCCTTAACTGCGCACTTTGTCCACACTGACGCGCAAGCCAGGATCAACTTCCCGACTGGTCACCCATCCTAGTACTACTTCAAGCTAAGCACGCTTAACTATGGAGTTCTTTAGTGATGGGCTCCCGGAAAAGGAGGTGCACCTTGGTTTCCTTTTAAGATCAACTTATCCGAGGCCTCAAATCCTGGGATGTTACAATCTCCCCCACTTAGACTCTTGACGTCCTCGTCAAGTCTCAACTATATGGCCTCATAATCTGACCCCATTTCAATGCAGACCCACCATGGCCCATGGACACCCAGCTCCCGTCCACGGCTACCAGTGCAAGGGCGGCTCCATCTTGTCTCTACGGATAGCCCTTTCCAACTTGCCTGGACCGCACGGCTCAAGACTGGCATGCCACATGCCCATGTGGGCCCCACCTACTAGAGGGGTTATGGCTCTGATACCATTTGTAACGCTTGGGCCCACTGCCCAAGGCTCTAGCAGGGTTTCAGGAATGATGACTAGCCCCACAAACCACCACTAGCCTTAACTGCGCACTTTGTCCACACTGACGCGCAAGCCAGGATCAACTTCCCGACTGGTCACCCATCCTAGTACTACTCCAAGCTGAGCACGCTTAACTATGGAGTTCTTTAGTGATATGCTCCCAGAAAAGGAGGTGCACCTTGGTGATATGGGTAGTCCAATCATTCCTTTTAAGATCAACTTATCCGAGGCCTCAAATCCTGGGATGTTACAGTACATGACGGATTATGACTTCACCATCACCTATCATCTTGAAAAGGAAAATATTGTAGTTGATGCGTTGAGTTGAAAACAACTCAGGTGTGCGACTATTTTGTCCAGACAGTGGAAGAGCTGGTGGAGTGGACTCCACAACAGTTAGAGAACTGAGTTCGATTGGCCAATATTCAGATTTAGTCAGAGTTGTTGAACGAGATAGTGGAGGCACAATTGACCAGTTCAGAACTCAACAAAATGAAGGGCTTGATGAAGAATCCATAGACCCGTCTCTGGGTGGGAGTAGATGGAGGGATCAGATTCGAGAACCATATATGGGCTCCTGATGATTCATCATTGAAGGAACTTATCTTGCAAGAGGGTCATGGTTTTAAGTATACGGTACACCCGGGCACTATAAAGATATTTAAGGACCTGCAGAGGTATTTTTGGTGGCCAGGAATGAAGAGAGACATTGTGGCATATGTGGCCAACTGTCTTATGTGCCAGATGGTGAAGCTAAACACCAACGACTCGGTGGACTTTTACAATCGACAGAGATTCTGGAGTGGAAATGGGAGAAAATCACCATGGATTTCGTGGTGGGTCTACCCCAGACCAAGAGAGGTCATGATGCCATACAGGTTGTGGTAGATTGTCTTACCAAGTCAACACACTTCCTTGCCCTGAAGACCACTGCCAAGGTGTCAGACCTAGATGAGCTGTATATCAAGGAGATAGTATGTTTGCATGGCGTAATCAGTTCCATCATCTCTAATAGAGACCCGAAGTTCACTTCCAAGTTGTGGAAGCAAGTACAAGAGGAACTTGGTACAAGGTTGAATTTTAGTGCTGCTTATTACCCCTAGATGGATGGTCAGTCATAGAGGACGATCCAGACGTTAGATGATCTGTTGAGAGCTTATTTTCTCGATTGGAGTGGATCATGGGAACAATACTTACCTTTTGCCAAGTTTGCTTACAACAACAACTACCAAGCCAGTTTCATGATGCCTCCATATGAAGCTCTTTATGGGAGACCGTGTCAGTCAATGCTTCACTGGGATGATGTTGGTGAGAGGGACCTTGTTGAGGTCAGATGAGCTCCAAGTGTATGCAGATAAAGTCGCTTTGATCAAGCAAAGGCTGAAGAGAGCCCAGGATTGACATAAGACATATGCTGATGTGAAGCAGACTGATGTGCAGTTCACTATGGGAGAGCATGTATTCTTGAAAATCTGACCACTCTGAGCTATAGCCAAGAATAGAGGGAAGTTGAGTCCCCGATACGTGGGTCTATTTAAGGTGTTAGAATGGATTGCTGAAGCTACATATTGTTTGGTGTTACCCCCTTAGTATAGTATGATGCATGATGTGTTTCACGTGTCCAATCTGAAGCAATATGTGCAATATCTGAGCCATGTAATGAGCATTGATCCTATTGAGCTTCAAGGGAAGTTGAGCTATCCTGAGTCACCTTTGCAGATTCTAGATATCAAGGTGAAAGAACTCAGATGTAAGAATATAGATATGGTAAAGGTTCTTTGGAAGCATCATGGAGAGGATGAGGCCACATGGGAGCTTAAGACGGACATGGAAAAAGCATATCCTGACTTGTTTGTTTGATTGTTGAATTTTGAGGGCAAAATTCTTATAAGGAGGGGAGGATGTTATAACCTCAATGTTTTCAAATTCAAGATTGAAATGTAATTCCTCCTTCTAAATACATATGAACATGTAATTGTTTGATTTGACTTAAATGTATGGATTTCATTAACAAATAGCCTTCCTTGAGTGATTTGTAGGCCTTATTGGCTATTGGGCCCAATAACAAGAAAAAGAAAATAAAAGGAAAAAGAAATTGAGTTAATAAAAGAATATTTATGAAAAGGAGATAAGAAAGAGGTAGAAGCCTCTAGAAGGCTAAGTGGTAGCCTCCAAAGGAAGATTTCGTGTCTTTGGGATTTCTTGGGTCTCAAGGAGCCCAAGTTGCCAAGATAATAAGAAAGGAAAGAGAAAATACCAATTAAATTGGTTTTATTAAAAGATAACTTGCTAATGAAGGAAATACCATTTTCCTTTGGAATTTGGGTTTCAAATTTAGTACACGAGTAGATAATAACAATTCAGAGATTCCTTTAAAATTTTGTTGAAAATGGATAAAAGAATAATGAGTTATGATTTTTTTGAAGTTATCCTAAAGTGGAAAGGATTTTGAGTCACGATTTAATTTGGATTAAAAAACTAAAAATCGGTTCTTTGACATGCACTCATGACCATTGGATCAGTGATCCACGGCTTGGGTTAAGTCTCTCTCTCATGAGGACTAGGACACAGAGTCCATGTTGCATGGAATTTTGATATGAGATTCCTCAGATTTGAAGCAACCTGTGAGGATGTGGAGGAGTCCATCTCCTTTAGGAGATTATTGTTGTTCTACCTAACCCAAATTTCATGGGGTTTCATCATGATCCGGAAAAGTCCCCAATTCTTCGGGAACCTGTGATGAACCCTATATATAGTGTAGGGTGGGTGGCCACATGGGCAACCCTACAAACCCTACCCTTGAGTTCGGAGCACTGCGACGGTCCTGTGTGTGCTTTCAATTTGATCAACCAACCTATCCTTCCCCCTCGTCTAGCTGCCGTCATCGTCAGAGGAACCGAAAATCTTTGGCGGTGAAGGAGAAGTGGGAGGAAGAATTAAGGGCACCATCGAGTCTGTGAGGAGTAGACGAAGTTGCCGAACCTCTCGATTTGTGCACAGGTGGTCAGGAGCTCGAGGTCAACATGGAAGTTGACTCGTGGAGCTCTGTTGGCCGGCACACGAGGTTGAAGAAGATGATCAGGCAAATTACAAATCTGCCCTCCCGCTCCTTCTAACCAGGTAAGGGCATTCTTGCCCTCTTTTGATCATGGGTGAGGCACACATCTGAGGATCGTTGGATCCCGCATGGTCCAGCAGACCACAAATCGAACGATCAACATTTATGGCGATTTTTGGAAATTAATTCCTCTCTAATAGATAATCCAAAAAATTGCTTTTTCATACAAAAATCGTAGAAATTGCTAGGAAGCTCCGATGGATAAACTTAATATATGAAAATTGATCAAAAAAATATGAGGAAACTGTTAAAAATAGTTTTAGAACATGATTTCTTTCCTAATTGCAAAAGTATATTAAGTTGATGAAAATTGCATTAAACTTAAGTTAGAAACCCTAATTGTTATTAAAGATTGATCTATGATGTTTAATGGGTTAATTTGAGTACTAATAACCTATTGGATGATGAAAGATTCGAATTTGATCTAGATGAGAAATTGCATGTTTTAGGGTTTTAAACCAAGAATCCATGTTAATGCATGTAGAAACCCTAATTTAGGGTAAAGGATGAGATTGATATGTTTAATTTGAAATATTTGGAAATATACTGATAATTGTTGATCCTAAGCCTATTAGGAGAGATAGGACAAGATAGTTAGGGTTTATGAGTAGTTTTACTTATTTTGGGTTTGTAGTGACAAAGGTGATAACAAAACGCTAATAGCAAGTGAAACCCTAAAAGAAAGTAGAAACCCTAGGAAGAAAGTTAGATTGAATAGATCTTGATAACATGAGTAGTGAAGGAAATTGTATGGTTATTTTAGGATCCTTGTTGTGTGAATTTCTTGCTTGCCTGGATTTCATACTTGCTTGGAATATTGCTATCTTAATTCAACTGAACAGGTATGTGGTTATTTATGAATAATCGATCTAGTTTCACGAAGTTTTCTTGAACGTTTTATCTATTGGATGCAACCTAAACAGTTGAGTGTTTATTTATGCAATCCTATAAAGTCACTATGATTATTACAATTAAGCATATATGTGCATTCTCGAACCTACATGCCACCCTGATGTATGATGCATGACCAAGCCCTGGAGGGAAGGTCTATTCGGTGAAGCCCCAGAGGGAAAACCATTGGGCACTGAGAGGTGACCCCAGGCCCCAAGCTCAGGATGGAGAATGTGGCCTTATGTCCCTTTCAAGGATAAAACCCTAAGAGAGGGTAATCCAGGGTTTAGGGTAAAAGCGGTTGAGAATATCACATTGAAAATGTAATTTGGATTGTTAATAATTTATTTGTGATAATTAGGTTGTTAGAAACTATTTGTGAAAATTTTGATTGTTCCTTACATACCATTATAGAAATATATTGACCGAAATTTTGTTTGTCGGTGTTTTAGGTACAATTCTGAAAATGGACAAATAATAAATTGAAATATTGTGAAGATACAAATAAACTGTGCAAGGAAGATTAGTTAGCTTAGACTTTTACTGTGGATAGAAGTCTGGATCCAAATTTTGTAAGGTATACAAAAAGTTATATTTTATTCTAGCTTTTCAGTTTAGTTATAGTAGAATTTGATAATTATTATTGATTAAATGTCAAACCACTAATCCAAAAATATTGGGATAATGTCTCTGACCTTCTAGTCTCCCTTAATTGGGGGTTATTAGGAGGCGGGGTCATTACAGTCGTGATGCCATACCAGGTTACATTTGTAACTGGTAAATGTTTTTGGGTTGTCAGTTTATACCATAAACTGACACCGTTTTAGCAAATAAGCTATCGGCTACATTAAGCAAAACTAACGATTAAGTGATACAATGATACTTTACTCAACAAAATCGACGACTATGACCTTATAGACTATGCTGGCCATTTTAGTGTACTCTTATAATGTTGGTTTCCGACCTAAAACCAATGACCCAGACCTACAATGTCAATTTTTTAGTAACAACTAAAAATGAAGTTTTTTTTAAATGCTGGTCTGTAGACCTACTAATTGATTATTGAGCAGGATGTAGAACCTGTAGTTCAATAGAAGTGCAGGTTCCATCCTGTGTTTAGCTAAACAATAAGACAACAAACCTATCAAACCTATAATAAAAAATATAATCCACCCACATACAAGATCCATTCTCCAATTTCATTCTCATCACATGTACAAACATACTTCCATTCATTCTCTTGATATTCATTCACACACATTATACATCATTCACATATGCATCAATTCCATTCCAATTCCATTGTCATGACATGTAGAAGCACAATTCTCATTGTATTCATTCATCTTCACATTCACACCCATGTATATATTCATCATTCACATATGCAACAATAATTTACTCGCATCAAGTTTAAAGTTGCGAGAAGTCATATGCACCACATGTATATAGGAATAATGACATCAAATTTTTAGAAAACTCAATCTTTATCCCATTCAATTCAAAGTAGACATCCTTAATGAAGGTGTGTGCCCATTGTTCTTGTATCTCATCTAGCTATTATGTCATATAGGGTTTTTCATTTTAAACACATGTGAAGAGAATGGCATATATAATTGAAAAGTTTGATATTTTCATATTATCAAATGAGACTATTTACTTATGACGATCAAGACTATATATAGATTACATTTTGTATGTAGTTAATGTCTAGAGCCCCATATATGACAATCATGTCCATATACCGCATCATGTAATATCCACATGCCCAACCATTGTCTTATACAAGGCACTATACATTTCAACATACAAAAAAAATAAATTAAAATAAGCATAGTTGCAATAAATATGTATTGGAGTTAGAAAACTACATAAACATTCTACCAAATTATCACTTTCATTTTCTTATCCACCTTTCTCCATCCTTTTTGAAATCTTTTATAGCCCTATACGTTAATGAAACACATTGAATTGCATTAGTAAATACTCATGTAATAATATATGTGAACGGATACAAATATAAATTTACTCACATGAATAATGCCTTTTTCATTTCGTGTCCCCCACTGTCTACTTGGTCACCCTTAGGATCTAGATAATAAACAACTAGCATCCTAAGGACAATAACCAACAACATCCAATTTAATTACTGAGTAAAATTAAGGCAAACAAAATAAAACTCAAAATCCACAGAGAAATATAATCTTTAAGTTAAAATTATAAGCAAAGTAACTAAACTTACTCAACATTGAATGGAGCTATAATCATGTTCTTTTTCACTTTACTAAAGTATTTAAATATGATAGATAAGTATTCAGTAATATATTTAGGGTCTTTAACTACATGGAAAATCAATGATGGAACTAGAAATGCCACATGGGGCAGTGTGAAATCTATAAACACCATATATAAGTAGCTCCAAAATGTATATCATGTATGCATTAATATATAAGAAAATAGATCAACATATATATAAAAAAGGAACTTAGCTATATAAGATCTCACCATATCTAAAGTTCTATCACAAATGTATTGATCCAAGCATAAGTGAAAATCTCCACAACATCTTGCAAAATATACTTATATCATGAGGTTGATCTACAAAATCCTCCTTACTATGAACCATCATTAGGAGACCCTTCTTCAAATTTGCTCACCCATACTGCCCACCCCCTACAATTAGGACCTAGCGAGTTGAATAGGTCATTTGCAAGCCAACCATATAATTTAGGAGGAGGCGGGGGGTGGAGGACGAGCGGTATGGGGTTTCTTAGGTGATGTGTCCTATATATATATATATATATATATATATATATATATATATATATATATATATATATTCTCATATCAATTTTCATGTATGTACAGATACATATACAATGTAAATTTAGCATACATCAGTATAGAGAACTCATGCTTTAGGCCACACAGCCTTCTGTATCACATAACATCTCATGCTCAGGGTGGTCATATGGTTGTGCAATATGCTTCTAAGGATCGTAGACAAGCTTCAACATCTTGTGAACTGCATTGGCGAGCAACAGAGTACCATGAATCATGTCACCTTCAAGGCATGGGTAAGCTGCACCTTGTGCAACTACATACCTTTGTAATAAAAGATGGCATGGACTCAACCCTTATAAATTTGCACATAGTGTTATATATATCTAAACTCTAACATATTATACAAATCATTCTAAAAGACTACTATGCCATAAAAATACTTACAACGAATGTGCTATGTGGTGGGTCCATGGGATTACTCCCAACCAACTCTATCATAGGGGGGTCCACCTCATATGAAGAGTTGGGTGCCACATGTAGTGTTTGAGTAGTTGAATGAGAAGCACGATACTGTCTAATTGCTTCCTCTAATCCCTTTGCAATTATCTCTTATACCTTCTCTTATGAGAATCCTCCTTTCTAGATAGATTTGCACTTTTTCTCTAATGGCCCAAAGAAGGCTCTTATACGACACTAGAGCCAACAACCCTAACATGCCCAGGATGCTCTGGGTTACCTAGAGAAACTATCAATTCATCCCTTATGCCCTCAGGGATGAACTTGTCTTGTTTCCTTTGCTCGTGTATCTCTTTCTAATCATCATTAATAGTAATTGGTAAGTAAAACATAAGAATCAAGGTCAAGGTAAAACATAACAATCATCAATACTAATTGTTCTGAGAGTTGAATTTTACCATTTTTGTAGCCACCTCAGTAGTTACAGGGTCAGGTATTTCTCCAAATTTGGCTTGCCTTCCAACTATCCATAGATTATAATGAGGTAGAGGTGCATCAGTAGTACATGATTCAACAATCCCATGATTAGGATGTTGAGAAGAAGATGCCTATAATATCTTTTGTCAAAGCTTTACATAGACACCTGGACCCATCGTGTGGTTGTGCACATTCTTTGTATGCCTTTCTCTTTGAGCATCCTTTACAAACTGGTGAATCCAAAACAAATGTTAAATATATAATATGATGAATTGATTAGAATGTATTCAAAATGAGGAGCGAGGCTTAATACCTTGAATTTGTCAGTTTGTCTCGTTGCAATAAACACCTCCAACACATTTGGGTCAAGATAGTTCCATTTCTCAATGCTTGACTTCTTCTTCTCAGTGTTTTGTATGTATTCTCTTGTCACATTTGTCATATAATTCTTTCGTACCCTCCCACAATGTTTCATCACCTTTTTACAATATAGTTTTTCATCCATGTCAAATATACCGCAAAGTTCATATACTTAATCGAATATTCTTAAAAATAGAATTATAAATAGCTTTAGAAATAGAATTGTAAATGATAATATCTCACACATAGTTCCTTCCATATTATGTCTTTCTTTCCTTGATCAATTTTATGCCAAGATTCTACATTTATATCTACTTTTCTATGGGTAAGAACCCCTAGATATGACACAAATGAACTGCAATTCTTCCCAACATGATTTCCTACATCATCAAACTCAACAACCAACTTTGGTATGTTACCCCTTTTCTCTAGTATTGTGTTCATCATGGTGATGCCTCTTATTTTTGCATGTTGACCATGCTTCTCATCAAGCTCAACAGGATCCTCAGGGCTCACATCCTCATGCTAAATTTGACAAAAAAATACATGTGAGTCATAAAAAGATATAACTTATAAACGTGATAAAAAATAATAAAACAAGATAAACATTATAAAATACACATTTATGTAATAAAACAATACAAATTACACCAGTGTCATGTTAACAGTGCACATCATCATGGCTCTCATCCTCACGGTAATCATCATTACGACCGTCATACTATGGTTAGATGCATGTCTAAAAAAAGTCATATAAAAATAGTCAATCAATGAAATATAAGTGATAAACAATGTAAAATGCACATCTAACATTTAAAGAAAATAAAATATTGCGTCTAATATTGGGATCTTGTATCAATTAACATTCCCTCAGTGTGATCTCCATGCATATATAAGTCAATTTCCACTTCAACAGTTGGTATTGTCAACCCAACTGAGAATGGACCGAAGTCATCATACTTGTCATAGTAACTGGACATTTTTCATTTGCAGGATTATCGATATAAAATAGTTTCTTCTCCTATGATACCATTATGAATGGTTCACCCTTCTTGTCAATATTTTCAAAATCCCCTAATGTGAAACCTAACTCATCCACTACAACTCCTTTCGTGTCATCAACCCCCATATGTCTTCAATGACACCATAATATGACATGTTAGCTTCACGTGGACTCTTATCCTTCACATTAGAAAAATACAATAAAGACGCTTGAAGGGTGACTCCAATGTTTTGGATGACACTCTTATCATTTTGATGCTTTGTGTGATATGAAAATCCATTTATGTCAAACCCTTCATAAGACATAACATTTATTTTTTGTTTATAGGTGAGGCATTTGATATTTTCAACAACATTATTTGGTGTTTGGGATAGTTGACATATGACTTTATCTTCAAACCACCTAATAAATGTCATGTTACGACTCTATCAAGCTACATTGAATTGGCTCAAGGATATTTTGTCCTAATGAAATTGGTATGTTTGATGATAGAAATACTCACTTTGTTGATGTTGTGTAAAATATACAAGTGTACTTGTTCCCACATCTCATGATTTATTACTTTCACTCGTGCTTCTAAAGTCCCTTTACTGAAATAGTCCTCAATATTCTTGTTGTTTATAAGAGCTTCATTACATATTAGAAAGTCATTGAAAAAGTCCATAACATCCCTGGCCACATAACCCTCAATAATACTCCCATAGGTTGATAATGATTTCAAACATCACCTTTAAAAACTCTCATGTATTGTTCAAAAGGATACTTCCAATGTAAGAAAATTGGTCCCAATATTTTCACTTCCCTAGTCAAATGGACAACTAGATGTACCATGATATCAAAGAATGAAGGAGGAAAATACATCTCAAGCTAGCATAGGGTAACAACCTTTTGGTCTTTACAACTTATCGAGATTCTTAGGATCAATAACTTTGATGCATAGAGTGTCAAAGAAGAAACAAAGCCTGATGATTGCAAACCTTACATGCTTTGACAATATACATAGAATTGCCAAGGGAAATATATGTTGCATTAGAGTGTGAAAATCATTCTATTTAAGACCTATCAACTTAAGATCCTTCATTGATACCTTAATATTGGAAGAGTATCCCTATGTCACCTTAATATTAAGAAAGCACTCACAAAAATCTTTCTTCTACTTTCTACTAAATGTGTAGCAAGAAGGAAGTAAATATGTTTTTCGAACACTACTAACTTCTTTTGTTAATTCTTTCCTTATCCCCATTTCACATAGGTCCATTCTAGATTTGATGCCATCTTTAGTCTTACATGGTATATCCAACATAATACCAATGACGCCATCACAAATTTTTTTCTCAACATGCATGGCATCCATACAATACCTAAGGAATATCCCAAAATGTTGACCTCTTCTTGTATAAAGATTTGTCACTGTGTGCGGGAATGCTACATTGTGATCTCTTACCAAATGAAAAATTATTTTAATCTTTCATAAAAAATCTCCCCTGATATAGGTTTAGGGGCACTCCATTCCTCATTTGATCCACTGAAAGCTTTGTGCAACCTTCATAAGATGAACCTTTGAAAGAAACCTTCAATGACCAAGATATATAGTCTTGCCTCCATGTTTTACTCATATTGAATTAGTGTTCTCCTCACATATAGGGCATGATTTGGATCCTTTTACACTATATCCAGACAAATTCTCATATATTGGAAAATCATTAATAGTACAAAACAACGTAGTATGCAAACAAAATGTCTCTCTACACAAAGCATTATAGGTCATCACTCCTTCTCCCCAGAGTTTCTTTAAGTTATCAATCAGAGGTTCAAGATAAACATCAATATCATTGTCGGGTTGTTTAGGGCTCGATATCAACAATGACAACATGGCGTACTTATTTTTTATACACAACTAGGGAGGAAAATTGTATATAATAATCATAACGGGCCAAGTGCTACTTTGACAACTCAATGTGCCATATAGATACATCCCATATGTACAAAGACTGAGTCTTAGATTCATGACTTCACCAAATTTAGGGTACAATAAATCAATCTTCTTCCACTGTAGGGAGTCATACACATGTTGGAGGATCCCATCATTATTTTTCTTTGCCTCTGCATGCCACCTTAAATTCTCTGCATCCATAGTATTGGCAAACAAGCATTGAAATCATGGTATTATACGTAGATACCACATCACCTTGGCTGGAGATCTAGTTTTGGATTTCGCCGAAGTCACCATTTTATACCTTGACACTCCAAATTTGGACAATATTTCAAATCGACGTAGTCCTTATGAAATAACACACAATCATTCAGGCATGAATGTATCTTCTTAGCCTTCATTCCCAATGGGAATAATATTTTCTTTAATTTGTATGTTGAGATTGGAAGCCCTTTGCCTTCAGGAAGAATTTCTTTCAACAAAGAAAATAATGACGTGAAGCTTTTGTCACTCCATCTATTATTAGCCTTCAAAGTATACAATCTCAATGCAACACTCAACTTTGTAAACTTAGTACAACATAAGTATAATAGTCTTTCAACACCATGTGCAATATTTCTAAATAAGGAAGCTGGATCAGTGTGCTCTACCCCACGACTATATAGCATCACATCAACCATGTCTATCAGAATTGATTCATTCACATCTACATCATCGTTGGCAATTTCTTCTTCAAAACAAGTATTGTTGTCAACATCTACTGATCTTATAACACAAGTACTATTGTCAACATCTCGTGATCTCATATTAGGAATCTCTCCATACCAGTACCATTATGTATGTCCATGTAAAAGCCCGTTGCACATGAAATGACTTTTGATTTTGTCAACAATGTCGAGTTTCAAGTTCAATTCCTACATAGACAATAGAACCTATCTTCAGGCCATTTCCTATGCTTCTCCACAAATCTCACAAACTAATCAAGACTCGTAATAAAATTTGGGGTGCAACAATTTGGAATGGACATCCATGATCTATGCATTCTATGGTCAAAGAGAAAACAAGTATCAGGATTTAGGGCATGCATGATTAGGGTTTAAGGGTTACATATTAAGGTTTATCATTTAGATTTAGGGATAAGGGTTTACAAATTAGGCTTTAAGGTTTAGGGTTTACATATTAGGGTCTAGGGTTTAGTAATGAATGTGTGTACCACCTATCCCATTCTTGAACACCTAATCTCTCTAGTAATTGTATAATGTGTATTCAATTTTCAAGAAAATTTCAACAGCATTTCCCCGCAATTCTCTAAGTACACCAATGTAGATGGGCAAATGTCCACCTACATATGTACTTAGAGGAAAAATGGGGAAGTACTTATGAAACATATTCAAAACCGAATGCACATTATACTATTACATCCTAAGTGATATTAAGTGTGCAAGAATAGTGCTAAATCGGGGACTATCCAAGATTTACTCCTAATGAGTAAATATCAGATGGGTTTCTAGGCCAACGGATAATGTTGTCATTTATATACCTATGATCCTACTGTCATCAAGTTGTTACAACCACAAAACTCCTTATAACCAAGGTTAAGGTTTTATACATATATATACATATGTATATATACAAAGAGATACAACAGATCTAGCATGTCCCACTTGTCATCACCTTTTAGAATAAGATATATATATATATATATATATATATATATATATATATATATATATATATATATATATATATATATATATATATATATGTGTGTGTGTGTGTGTGTGTGTCTGTGTGTATTGTAGTCGACATAATATTGTAGTTGAGTTATCACTATTCAACATACTATAAATGAGACAAAATATTCCCCTCTAAACAACCTTGAATTTGGAATATTACTGAAATATTGCTATCATAATGTCATAAAGAGATGTAGGTGCTCCTTTGTGATCATTCATAATGAAAACTATCACTAGATATCACTAATATATGAGTGGTAAGGTCTCCCCTTGTATTTTTTTATATTGGGCATATATATACCTATAACCATGTTGAAATCAAGGAATGCATATAGGGCACATACTGCTACATATACCTTCTTAGACAACAAGCAAAGAGGTGACCCTAGTCAGCACATTGGCGATGTGACTAGCTTTAGTGGTGACGATAGCTAGCTCCAACAGCGGCGATGAGCTCCAACAACTACGACGTTAAGCTCCAACAGGGATGGCAAGCTCCGCCGACAAAAAGTGGTTCAAGTGGTCAAGAACGGTGTCTCCTCATGAAGGGACCCAGGTTCGAATTCTAGTTACCACCTTGATTTACCTCCCTCCTGGGCATTCGGCCTCCTCCACGGGCGTGGGAGAGGGGGGGAGAAATCTTTCTCTCTTAATCCCAGGGATGGCGAGCTCTAGTGGTGGTGGCAGTGAGCAAAGCAGCGACGGTGATCAACACACCTGCTCAAGCAGAGGAGCAATGATGATGATCGCCAAAGTAGAGTGCACTTAGGGTGATGAAATAGAAAATGAGGGAAAAAAACATTCCTTGGGTGCTATTAAGTGCACCTAGTCATTGGTTATTCAAAAAAGCTAACAACAAGACATATATTTGTCGATTGACTTGGTGAAAATGATGACATAATATAATGATATATTGTTGGTTCTGAAGAAAAAAGGGCAACAAAAACCCTTATCCAAAAAAAAGTCAGCCTTTGTCAGGGGACTTAGTCGATAGTTTACTTGACAGAAATCGATGAATAAGCCAAAACATAGTTGTTGATTTATTAAATAAAATCGATGACATATTCCCTTACTTGAACAAAAAAAAGTCGACATCAGTATGACTAGGTCGTCGGTTCAGGATCAAAAATTGATGACTAAGAATTAATATGGGAGGGTATTTTTGTGAGAATGTGGCATGAAACCTTTGTTCTCAATTTCTTGACTTCAAACTGACAATATTCATGCAATTGTTTGTAGTTTATAAGACGTCCAATGTCAATTTTCCTCCTATAAAACTGACGAAAGAAGTATTTTCGAGGCAAAAAATTTTTGACACGAAGGTGTTCGTCGTCGATTCTTCAAAAAATCGACGCTAATCTTATAAAATTTTGAAGCATTTTTTTTCATGAAAATTGTATTTTGTGGGTTATCTAATATGTCAGTTTTTGTAACAAATAAATAGAAAAAGTGGTGCCCATGTCTTTTCTAAATCTATATAACTTGACCAATGTTGACGGTTGTGCTATGTAACTGATGTTGTTCATCCTATGGTATCAATTTTACTTAGGAACTGACGTTGGAAAAAGTGGCATTAGTGGTCATAAATGTACTAGTGGATATACCAAGTCAACACACTTTGCTCCCGAAAAAACCATTTCCAATTCATCAATAAAAGATTTGTATACATTCATCTGGCTATCCTTTGAAATCATCCGTGAACCGTCATTATTATGTATAAAAGAGGGGTAAAATAGAAGCAAATATGTCATAAGAGCCTATTGGTTCATCGTAATAGTAACTTTTGTAGAATTCATTTTCTCTAAAAAATATGGTTTTGTGAATAACAAAGACAATAGTGTGGAACACCTAGAAAATGAGCCACTATACAAAGTCCTATATCACATAAGGAACTCATTTCCATTGGTTTTCTTGTATGAGTATGTTGTAGTGAAAATATGTCAAAACATAAACAAGAGGTAATTCCCTAGTTTAGTTTACTTTGACCTAGTAGTCTAGAGGGACATTGGGGTTAGAAGATCGTGTGTAAATACTTAATTTCTATTTAGTGACAATTTATTCAGCATAGAACAGACAACCCTAGAGCGATCTTTTGCAAACACAATGCATGCATATGTAATTTGCATATGTAAGGGAGGTCACTAGTGACAATCTCAATGCTAAGGTTTCTAGTGTATAATACCTTCCCCAAAGGGAGATAGGAAGAATATAGCGCAGGGTAATAAGTAGATTTCCAAGGTTTTCTTCTTATGCATGGACATCAAAATAAAACATAGGCATATAATACCAATAACCATGATATGAAAACAAATAAAAAGAATGTTCTATTTAAAGTCTTGACTTCTCATTATGAAACATACCTCCATGTTCATACCTACAAAGTAAACTCCTACATTACAAATGATGCATTAAATTATCACCTACTAGAATATTAAATGTAAATTTTATTGTATGCGAATAATCAATCCACCTACTACATAATTTTTTGGATAGGATTAGTGTTTCAAACTAACAACAAAAGAAAGACTCAAACTAATAAACACTAAACCCATACCATATCTCCCTCCATGGGTTTCTCAATGCCTTTCCTAAACCTCATAATGGACTTTATTAGGCTTCTTGGATGCATGGTCCTCTTCCTAGAAAGAAAACATAGATGGAAATGTTGGTATATTAGGATAGAGCATAGTAAAAGGCTAAAGTGGATGATAATATTTTTTATTTTGGAGATGGTCTCCAAGTTGATAGTACACCAATTTTTGGGTCTAACATGTATGTATTCCCACCAAATTTTAATCACAATGTTTTGAAAGTCAGTCATTTCACTCAAAGCCACTGGCTTATACCCACCTACAAACATGTACCCAATAAAGTTTGCATATGATGTTGCTTCAACATGAAGTTTTTGTTGCATCCATCTTCATCTTGATAATGTGTTTCAAGCCAATCAAGGAAAGGCCATCAAAAAGATGAAAATCATATATGGGATAGATATACCAGTTGTTCTTTCCATGTGTTGGATACAAGTGATTTCTCGAGACAAATGTACTTACTATACTTGCTTAACTATTGCACGAAAACCATTCAAATGAGATACATCACCCAAGTTCTGACTATGGTAGCTGAAACCTAGCAATCTTATTCAGCATAACAGGCTTAACCAAAAATGCTAGATTAGAAATAACAGTCCCAAGAGCAACAAAAGATTTTAGATATTTACTCACCTTCTTGTACAAACAACAAAGCTCCGATCTATGCTAAACAAGTGTGTCAACAAATCATACAAACTAACAAAGAACCTTTAAGGAAAATTAGCTTAATAGACAATGATGAAGTTCAAAGAGACATCAAGAGGTAATATTCATCATTACCCCAAAAAACAAAATGTATTAGCAACATGTCAAACATAATAGATAACTCCAACCTCCTCTATTTTAGTTTGAAATAGCCCAAAAACTGCATATTTAACCTGCATTATTCTTCTCAATCAATTGTAATTACATTACATGATGAAAGAAAATCAACAAAAAAATCTAACCTTCTTTTAGACCATGTTTCATGGCATGTAGGCCTACATATATTATCAAATCGGAGAATTTTTTTTAACTCTAATTGATAGTAAATGAGGAAGTTGTTAACATCACTAAAATCATATCACGCAATTTCATTTCTTAACATCTATAATTTGATGTTTTATGTGTAACATGGGTTCAAAACTTGAGTTTGTTGTCATACTTTGGTTGTAAAACTCATGATCCTCATTTGATGTGAGGCTTTATGAGTGTTATTGGAATTAAAGTATAATTTCTTTCGTAGCATCCACCTTTGGTGATATTAAAAAAACCCAACAAATATTTCCTACCAAATCAACATCTCATAGGCTCTTATAGTGGCCAAGTTGGTTAATGTAGAAGATGTTTCAAGTTTTGAGGAGAAAAGTAGAGTTTAGCACCAAACTATACAAATGGACTCATAAGATACTCCCATTATGCAGCTTGTTGATGAGATTGACCACTGAACAGAGAAGATAATAAACTTTAGTCTTGCAACTGATATTGTAATAAATTCATGTTTTGAGACAGTGCCCCAAAAGATTTAACATCTTGGCTCATTGAAATTGAAGATTCTGGAATCCGAACCCCATTAAAATTCCACCATGACAGAAAACTAGATATTGAATATAGATTTGTGCTCTATGTTATTAATGTTTTGTATTTTTTCCCAATTATCTCAAAATCTTTATTATCTATTAGTTTGGCAATGCTTCTAGATAATTTAACTTCTTTGAACTCTTTACTGCATAAGAAAGATTTCAACTGTGTTCAAATGTTATAATACAAAGTCAAATAATATAAAGTATTTCGCTAGGAAGAAAATAATGAAGTTATGGTGTCCAAAGATTCATCTTTTCTTTTCACCCCTTAGCCACCTTCAAATGATGATCCAAGCTAGAACTGCAAAAAATATGCATCTTTTTCCTTCACCCCTTGACCACCCACCCACTTTCTCCTTTGTTGTCATTTCCCTCGCACATTAATGCCCTCTGTTATAGGTTAGTAGTCACAAATAGGCAAAGGATGGAAAGGGAGGCAGTGGGGAAAAGTAGTATGAAGATGTGAAGTGGAGTAGGATGAATTCAAAGCAGGTAGGGTAGAGAGCACACAAGGAGGCATATAGTACCTATCTAGGAAGAACTGAGGGGGTGGTGGAAATAAGTATGAAGGGATGTAAGAATATTTGGTAGTGCACACAAAATTGAGAAAAGCTACCAGATCATTTCACTATAACTTTTATAGTTGTAGTAACTTTATAAAAATGCACAATTAACTGATTCGGCAGTGAACATCAATTCGTGCACTACAAGAATTTCATAAGTGTTTTAACTAGGATTCAAGTTGTTAATAGATTTGTCTTTCAGTCTTAGAGAATTCATTTCCTCTCACTTGAACCTAGTGTAAACTATTTTTGTCAATGTAACATTTTACTACCTCCTAGTTGGAAAAGTGTAACATTTTCACAATGCCAAATTTCAAAATGGCTAAATATACAACAAACTTCAAGAACATGACTATGAGGAACAATATTCGAGTTAACAACATGGTTCATGAATTTGAATAATAAGATCTCTATGAGGGGGTATAATTTCTTGGAAATTGATAAATAAAGCAAATTTCCATGGGTAATTAACTAGATGTACCTTGAAGAATAAATATTGTGATGAATACAAGCTTCATCTGATTATATCTGACACTTTTGGTTCATTACAATGCTATATCATATAGAAAATGAGATAGGAATTAATACTTTTTATTGACTTTACCCAAAATGAGCTAGTTCATATAATATAAAACATTAAATGAACAAAAATCACAAACATCACCACCTCGTAGACCCAATGATCTGAGGAAACTAGCCCGCTTAAAGAATACATTGAATGACAAATTACAAGAAAGGGACCTATATTCATGAAAAGGTAATGAGAACCACCATGAATACAAACTCCAAAGCTTCCTCTCCTTAACCTTCTTCTAAAATCAATCCCATCTCAATTTTGTCAAATCCAAAGAAATCTGCTCCAAAGACAACTAAGAAACTATCCTTTTATATGAGGACCAATATTAATGTAGGATTATTTTCAAGTTTTCATGGGCCTTGAAAATGTATCTTTAGTGGCCTTTGGATGGCAATAAAGACTATCACAACAAGTACATCAACTAATATGAAAAAGACAAAATTAAGCAAGGAGATAGTGAGGACAAAGGGATTTCATCTATTATTTAGTTAAAGATAGAATCAGAATGGAATATTACAACCAAGTATAAGGGGAAGTTGTTGATAAGGTATGCCTAGATTGCCAATCATGTGATGATTGACATGGCATAAACCATAGAGGATTTGATTAATACTCATAAAGGAAATCTTCTAATTCATTATGTTTCATTCATTTATGTGATAATGAGGAAACATTATAAATGTCTAAAAAATGACAATACTCAATGATGTATGTCTTCAAGTACATGACTTGGAGGATGGCATCATATTAATGTTAAGAGTGTGTATATTCTTATTATGTCCCTAGTCAGTTGTTACTGTGGAAGGTATATTGACACCAATGACACATAAGACTAGAGTGTGGATTGGTTGATGATGGAATCTCACTAGTCATGATATGGAAATATCAAACCAAGCACACAGATGCATGCTAGGGAATAGTGTATCGAACATACCCACCTTGAGAGTGACACATGGAAACCATCATTGGTGGTCATAGTCATCTCTCATAGTGAAGGTGGTGATTGTGATTCCACACTCATCACATGTCGTTGGGTACCCTTTGACATCATTAAACACAGTCTTGAAAATGGGTTGTTATAACAATGATGATTGGGTGAATTTGACACATGTGAACTGAATGTGAGTGATATATATGAGATTTTTCTCTCCTACCAGAGATTGGTATCCTATCCACTTGATAAACGAGACTGAGAAACACATGTGCATGCACATGTGAATCAATATATGATTGAGGTCACATTATCTCAGATAGTCTGCTCTTGGTTCAAGGACCATGCATTTAATTTTGAGAGGATGACCATCCATTCCTCGAGTTCATCATGGATATCATAGACAAAGGAATTATACAATCACTACAACACCTTAATGAGATTGTAGGTTGAAGTTGTTCTCCAACTTTCCATTCACTTGGGTAGCAATGATGTGTGACTAGGCACCACTCCTTGCTTGTGATGTCATAAGTTAGTTATGGACGTTGACTGCCAACGTGAAATGGGACCTATATGGTCACACACATAGAAACTCATCTAGAAGAGGAGTCTGGTCTTGATTAAAGATTGGATTGATTATAAAGTGTTTAGGTATTCAATTCATGCAATGAATTGACTGACTACACTACCAAATGACCATCTCACAGGGTGATAAGATCGTTTGGACTGCCCGACGTTCGTCTCAAGTGTTGAGACAGCCGTTTGGATTGTCAGGCTAATAAAAAATTGAATTGGCTAAGTTCTATCCAAACTGAGGTGTGAACCGACCGGTTCATTCTGTCAAACCGATCGACTCATCTTGGCTCACTAGGCAGGCATCTGGGTGAGTGAGACAGCTCAGTTGTGGCCAAACAAATGTTCTGGGTGAGTGAGATGATCGGTTCATTTTGGTATGTGATACCGAATAGAGATATGACATACTCAATGTGTAGGATTTGATATGAAATTATCTTGTGTGACAAGGATGACAAATTAATAAAGTAACATGTTAATGTTTCTATTTCAAAAAATATGATCTTGCATGGCAATGCTCAACATCTAATCATCTTTGTATGAAAGACTTTGAGATGAATGATCATAAAGTCAATACCAAAGGATTATAATTGATAACTCAAGAATATAATTAGAAATAGTCACCTTGGATGTATATATAATAAATGCATGTCTAGAATACATATTGATATTAATCTAGATTCCCTTTGGTTATTGAACCTAAGGAAACATGCAAATCCTTATTTGCACACAAAGTGACATATCATCCTTCACTAGATGTAGTGGGAGGATAAGTCTTCCATCAGATCTCATACATATGATGCATGAAGATCTTATGGAATGAATGCTATAGATAATTACTTATACCTCATATTCATTTACTAGTAATATAATGATATGTACTCAGTAAAATGGAAATCTCTTGAATTTTTCAAGGAGATTATAAATGAAGTATGACTTTGATGAAAGTATTAAGAAACTTTGATGAGATCAAATGTTGAAATACTTTACATTGATACCTTGAGTTCCTTCAAAGAAAGGACTGTGATAGTGTATCACAAGTCAAGTCCATCTGAACATGGTGATGTGTTACAATGATAGAATGATACCATGATGAGTCATGATACGATTATCAATTAATCTAATCTTCTTATCCTCATAAATATATATATACCTATCACTAAATAATGTACCATTTGAATGGTTTATAATACGTCATATATGATATGATTTGGGAATATCCCAATATGTCTAAAGGATTGAAACCTACATTGAGATAGTGGTTTCTTAAAAAGGTTTATCCACAAGCCATAATTGTTGAATGTTGTTATTAATCTGAATCCAATAACAAAATTGTTTTGTTGATAGGATAACTGAGTTCTAAAAGAATAAGTGGGAGTAAAAGTAGAACTGAAAGTGTTTTAGGTCAACAAAGAGGTGCAACAAGAACTAAGAGAAATAAGTTGTAGTAGATTCTTGAGTTTGTCATATGACACAAAATAAAATAGTTCTAGTAGAACACATCTGAGATTGGAGGATTGTGTATCCAATGATTCAGATAGGTTGGTCATAACAGGATGAGCCAACTAGTCAATTAGAAGCTATTGAAAACCATAATCTGAGTAATGGCTTAAGGTCATTATGGGATCTATGTAAGCTACCTAAAGGGGTAATATCTAAAGGGTGCAATAAGGTCTTGTGGTAAAGACCTACATGGATAACGTAAAAGGACAAATTGGTTAATTAGTTTTTCAAATCAGTTCAAGTTGTTGAACATGATAGAAATTCCTTTACCAATTCTCATGCTTGTTGTTGTAGTTAAAATAGACTATGAGATTTAGTATATGAAGATAGAAACCAGATTCCTTAAAGGGAATACATCACAGGATGTGAACGTGACACAACCTAAAAGGTTTTATAACTTCAAGAATGTAAATAAATTCTATAAACTAAAAAGTTCAATCAAGGATTGAAATAAGCATCTCAAACATGTGATCTTTTGACTTGACAAGATAGTCAAAGAGTTTGACTTGAATCAATATGAACGATGGAATTTGTATAAAATATTTAGTGGGATCATATATGAATATTCCACATATGATGAGGAATAACATATCAATATTGTGAACATTGAGATTTGGCATGGAAAACCCCTTTAGCAATGAATGATAAGATGATACATCTTATGAGATAAGGATCAAGATCTATAGAGATAGTTCTTGAATGTTTCACGATGGAAATTTGAGCACATACAACAACAATGTGTTGACGGAGTGCAACACAAAAAGGATTCAAAAAGATAGAATCCATATTAGTCTCTCATGAACCTTAAGTTCCAATTATTTTGAAGAATGGAAAAGACATGACTAAGATGCCAAAGGATGTAGCAATGGATCTATCACAAATGCTATTATCCCATACAATCTTGTATGTAGTGGACATGACAAGATGATATTGAATTCCAATAAGGGTTATTGGAATGTCATTAAGACATCCATGAGTATTTGTGAAATACTTAAGGATAAATTGATAGTCAATGATAGAAATAAAAGGAAGAGTTGGATGTAAAGGCTTACATAGATGCAAGCTTCCATAATGACAAAAGTAATCACAAATTAAAATATGTTTGATTTAAAAGAGAAATGTTATCAGTGACAGGGTTCCACACTAATAGCCATTAATACTATTCTACATTAGATGTCGAGTATACTTGTGTTATGAACATAGAGTGATACTACATAGATATAGAAATTCATATTATGAACTTATAGTAGTAATATTGTGACAACAATGGAGCTACTTGTTAGGAAAGGAATATCAAATACCATATTACATTGGTTTTATCTCAGAGCGAAGAGATAAGAAACATGCAATATACTGACTAATGGCAAAATGTTGCTAACCCACTAGATAAAGCAATTGCACAACAAAAACATGGTGGACATGTTTGGATCACTAAGAATGATATTTGTGGGTGATTGGGTCTAAGTGCAAGTGGGAGTCTATTGGTAAGGTATGCCCAGAGAGACAATCATGTGATGATTGACATGGCATAAACCATAAAGGATTTGATTAATACTCATAAAGGAAAGCTTATAATTCATTCAGTTTCATTCAGTTATGAGATAATGAGGAAACATTATGAATGTCTAAAGAATGACAATACACAATGAAATATGTCTTCAAGTACATGAATTGGAGAATGATATCATATGAATGATAAGAGTGGTACGTTCTTATTATGTTCCTAGTCAGTTGTTAATGTAGAAGGTAGATAGACACCAATGACACATAAGACTAGAGTGTGGTTTAGTTGATGACAAAATATCATTAGTCATGATATGAAAATATCAAACCAAGCACATAGATACATGCTAGGGAACAATGTATCAAACAGACCAACCTTGAGAGTGACACATAAAAACCATCATTGATGGTCATAGTCATCTCTCATAGTGAAGGTGATGATTGTGATTCTTAAACCTAAAATCATTACACTCATCACATGTCATTGGGTTCACTTTGACATCATCAAACATAGTCCTGAAACATGGGTTTTCATAAAGATGATGATTGGGTGACTTTGACACATGGGGACTGAATGTGAGTGATGGATATGGTTTTTGTCTCTACTACTGGAGAGATTGATATCCTAGCTACTTGATAAGTGGGACTAAGAAACGCATGCACATGCACATGTGAATCAATACATGATATTGAGGTCACATTATCTCAGACAGTCTGCTCTTAGTTCCAGGAACATGGATTGAATGTTGAGAGGATGACCATCCATGCCTTGAGTTCATCCAGGATATCAGTGACAAAGGAATGCACAATCACTGCAACACCTTACACATATTGTAGGTTGAAGTTGTTCTCCAACTTTCCATTCACTGATGTGTGACTAGGCACCACTCCTTGCTTGTGATGTCATAAGTTAGTTATGGACATCACTGCCAATGTGACATGGGACCTATAGGGTCACACACATAGGAATTCATCTAGAAGAGGAGTTTGATCTTGAATGAAGATTGGATTGATTACTAAAGTGTTTATGTATTCAATTCACACAACAAATTGGCTGACTGCACTGCCAAATGACCATATCACAAGGTGAGATGATCATTTGGAGTTCCAGATGATCGCCACAAGTGTTGAGAGGATCACTTGGATTGTCAGGATAATCAAAAATCAAATTGGCTAAGTTTTACCCAAATTGAGGCGTGAACCAATGTGTTCATTCCATCAAACCGATTGACTCAGCTTGGCTCACCAGACGGGTGTCTAGTTGAGAGACACATGCATATCACTTGTGTGAGATAGCTCAGTTGGGGTCGAACAAACATTCTGGAAGTTTCCCAAACTCATTTCTATTGCATAATACTTGTGGTGCAAGGAATTAATGTTTAGCATTAATTGGAATTGAATTTACAATTTTGTGTTCGATTGGGAAACTATGAAATGACCATCTCATAGTGTAATTTGACCATATCGTATGACCATACAATTTTTTGGGTCACCAAATGACCGTCTTGAGTTCACAAGTTGCACAAATTCATGATCTTTGAGTCCCTTTCACTCCCGCACAGATCCCAAATAGTCTGGGAACCCTGACCCTAACCTTGCCTATAAATAGAGGGGTACTGGGGATTTCCTTGACAACAACAACAACATCAACTGAGAATCAGTTGCTCTGACAATTATTATCCTCTCTGGTTGTGGTACCAAGAGAGCCCAATCAAGTCCTACCCGACAAGGGATGGATAGTGACAGGAGAGAACAACTGAGGATTGTTATTGTGAGAGAGCAAGTTGGTTACTAGTACGCCAATGGGAAGGACAACTCCTTCTTGTCTATTCTAGTTGAACGATAGGAGTTCTAGTTGGTCTAAGTGGACTACTCTAGAGGAAGGACTCCTTTGGCTACTACTAGGAGAGCAAAGTCAACCTTCCGTCCATGGAGACACCACAATAGTCACTATAGAAGCTATTCTATTCATTGTTTGTGGTGAAGAACAGGAACTGCACAACCACCATCTAACACAAACTAGTAGACAGTTGCATTGAAGTGAGTTGTTGTCAATAAACTTGTTCCAGGACTAGGTATAACTTGTTAAACCATACTTCCTATTTCATAGTAGTTGACGTGATCTTTCTATTATGGGAGGGAATATGGATAGATAAAAATTGTGTTTATGTTGCTATACTCTGTGCCGTATTTCCCAACAAAAGTGCTATATGAAAAAAATGTAGTGATTTTGCTGGATTTTTACATAACAAATGCATTGAGTATTCATAAATTCAATCAAATAAATACTCAGTAAGGAACAATTTGTAGTTTTGTACATTGATAGGTGAGTCAAAATTAAGCCTTTTCTATTTTATATGGAATGTCTAGAATGATATCTTTCCAAATTTCTTAACTATTGTGGGAACCAACTCTTTGTACATTTAGAGTATAAAAAATAGATGCTTATGATAAAAATAGAAGTAATACTTGAACATACATTGAGGGAACTAAAGCTTCATACATTAATGTGATTCAAGTAGATCATTCAAATTGTTGGGTCACTAATTTGTCTGCTTCATATAGTGTTTCTTGCTAATCTTGAAGTAATGAGAATTGGCATCCAGTCTAGAGTATGTGGCATACCTGATGCAAAAAATTATCTCTTAGTTATCAATGAAGCAGTAGGGCTTGTATCTAGTAGAGAATGAATGACCTACTGTTGAGCATGTCATGGATCTTATAAAGAGAATAATTTTAAACATTAAATACCAAATGTTGAGTCTAGTGGACTATATCTAAAAATAATTAAATAATGAGATCCTATTTATGGCCATCAGTAGACATGGGTGTAGGACAAAAATAGAATTTGGATAACATAAAACACCTATAACATTTAATATACCTCATAAACATAATCAAATAAGCTTCCTTAAGGTTTAAACTTGTACATATTTTTACTGCATTGATACAAGACTTTGTCAATCATCAAATCAATGATTGTTTTAGTATATATATTTACAAGAAAAAACAAGCAACAAGAAATACAATTTTAAAAAGAGCAAGCACATATTAAAATACACCAATGGTACAAGGAAATTTGCCTTCATCCATCATATTTTAACTAACTTAAGCATAGTAAGGATATGGGGAAACTCAATCTACTCATAATGATACATATACCTAGTTGATGAGGAAAACAAGTCAAATACACGAAGCAGACCAATAATATTTAACCACATCTTGATCACAATTGTAGTGGTTGTGAGGAAAAAATCAAGTACAAGTTCATGAAACTATAAAGTTACCACAAATAATTGAATTACATGGTAAACTCCCACCTCGTAGCTTGGTATACACTTTCTATTGGCTACTAAATTCATATAAGTAATCAAATATGCCACATACATGAAAATTTATTACATGACACTATTGTCTTGACATTAATTGATAATTCGTCAAAGATTTCTTTAGAAAATGAGTGAATCTAGACTCTGATGTCAATGTCCGCTTTGCATGATCTAACTACTTTTAGAATATATTCCTCCTGGAAAACGTCCCCATCGAAGGCCCTTGGTCACTTTTTAGAAGTTTTGTGATAGTTTTCAAGTGGGATATACTATTCTTAACTCCTAACGATACATTGATGATTTTTAAATATGTACATTATTCCTTCTTTGAAACCATTGATCTAGATTTTTCTACAATATAAGAGTGTATGTTTACACCAAGAATGGATCTGGAAGGAAGGTTCCAAGACTTGTCATTGATATAGATACAATGAAAGCTGTACAACATCCTATCTAGATCAACACATGAATATAGATTAAAATATATGGTATTGCCATAACAATCCAAAAACTGCATAAGACTCATATGCAAACTAAAAGATTGTAAGTGAAGGAAGAAAGATACATCAAAGAGTGGTAACTTAGAGAATCATAAATAGTCAAAGTCCAATGGTCATTAGATGAAGGTGTAATGCCTGGACCAACTACCCATGGATCTAGTAGACTTTCAAAACTGATGACCGCTCCCCATAGAACACCAGTGGCCTTAACTACACACTTTGTCCTCACTAAAGGACAAGAAAACCAAATTCCTGACTTTTCATTGATATTAGTACTACTCTAGGTTGACACACTCAACTACAAATTCTTAGTAATGGGATCCCAAAAAAGAAGGTTCACCTTGGTGATATGTGTTTTGAGATCTTATTATTTGAAGCCTGAATAACGGATACATTACAATCTACCCCAGTTAGACTCTTGAAGTCCTCATTAAGGCTCAACTATAATGCTTCATAGTCATTCTCCATTTAAATGTAGACCCAAAATGACCCATATGCACCCAACTCTCAATCATGTCTACCCACGCCAGGGTGGCTACATCACCATCGATAGCCCTTTTCGACATGTCTAGAGAGCATGACTCAAGACTAGCATGCCACATGCCCATGTGGGACCCACTTATTAGAGAATTTTTTTCTCTGGTACCATTTGTAATACCCCAAGCCACTTCCATGTCTCTAGTAGATATTTAGGAATGACGACTGGCACCACAAACTACAGTTGGCCTTAACTATGTCCTCACTCAAGCACAAGTTAGGATCAACTTCCCGATTGGTTACAAATCCTAATACTACTCTAAACTATGAACTCTTAATTGTGGTGTTCTTAGTGATGGTATCCCTAAAATGGAGGCACAACTTGGTTAAATAGGTATTCTAGTCATTCCTTTTATGATAATTTTAATTGAGGCATCAAGACTTAGATGTTATAGAAGGCAAGTGGAACATGTACAATGGGAAGAGCATCCACAGAGAGAGGTGTCACTCCAATAAGGAGAAGCATAAACCACACAATAGAAATTGTTCATTGAGAATCATTACGATCACATTGACATAGATCGTAATTATGAAGAATTCAAGGAAAATGAGATCTCGATGAGAGTAGAACACCAAAAGTTCACATAGAACAATACGCTTCCCAAGATGGAATTTAAGAATTTCTAAAAGATATAACCACATAGATATGGAATGAAATATGGGTTCAGGGGAAGTTGAAACCTCAAACTTGGACATCAAAGATCATTCATCTATACCTAGTGGATCCAAAATTTGGTTCAATGTTGACTATAGAAGGTGAAAGGGACACATTTTCTTCTTGTATCACTTGTTTGATTACACAACCCACAACAACATTTTGTCTATGATTCCTCCTCTAGGGGTGTTGGCAAAGATGAATTATTGATGATTCTAAGGGAATATCTCCTCTAGGTCAAGCGATGAAAAATTGTAAACCTTAATGTGACGCCCATCTCCACACAAAATGAGGTTACTCAAAACAAAGTGAAAAAATCAACTAATCATCGAGACTACCAAAAAACATGGTAAATAAAAATGGATTCTATATGATTTCCAAAGCGGGAACATATTACATCTGAATCCACAAATCATGTCACATGTATTGTATATCATGCCAAAATATTATTACATATCAATGTTCACTTGGCCAACTTGCCACAACCTACTACATATAATAACATGTTCACATATACAAACCATATATGTACAACCATGGCATACTTCCAAAACATTGCCTCACTATGAAACATCTACAAAACACCCTCAAGGACCTGAGAGTACATGAATGACACTCTACAACAAAACACACTAGCGGCGTGTTTGATCTTTAAACAACTATTGCTCCTCGTGTTGCTCAACCTTAGTCACACAATCTCTACCTCTTCATGCATGACCACCTAAAAGATGTGGAAGCCCACAGGGTGAGACCAAATGTCCTAACGAGAGATACAACTCTCTACCAATGTCTATTATAAATACAGATAGATTATGCATAGTAGGTTAATCATTATAAGCAAATTCACCTCAATGATATATTTCAAATTGATAATACAAATTAATAAATTTAGGCTACTACCACTAAGTAGTAGAACATCATATACTTTGAGAAGGAATATGAAGAACATGTATAATAGTTGATTTTTCCTACCACATTATAAATTAACTAATAAGTACAAGATGTAAGGCAAAGGGTCATTCAATGTGAGTCGTGTCTAACCCTAAGTAAATATACTACACAACTGTATTACATCTTTTATTTGTCTTGAGGATTTGAGTCATACCATCCAAATCCAAATGACCATTGCTAGGTCAAAATTAATGCCATACAAGATCTTTGGAAGAGCCAAAATCCATGATCTTCCCCTGCACTACTCGTTCAATTTGAGTCTGCACCGCAGTGACATATAGTCAAACTATAAAACAACAACTTGTAGTCCAACTATTGTCGTATAGACAGAAACTCATAGTTGAAGATATGGTCATGTAAAACATCTATCCCGCCTTGGTACAGGTCATGACTTTATAAACCAGGGTATATAGCCCAATCACTGAGGTACAATCACAATTGTCCTATATCACATCATATCACATGCTCATCACCGAGACCCAACCACAATCATTCTCAAACACTTGGGGTCAAGATTTCAAGGACACACAGTCACTTGCATCTCACGTACTCAACAGTATGCAGAATTAAAAACTCAAACCAGATCATTTGTTGAACAATGAATGTGATACATAAAGAAATCAACGACTCACAATCCTCAAAGATGGGCATCGTTCTTCTAGTTGACATGCTCACAAACTGTAGCAGGCAGTCATCTTACCCATATTTTTCAAAGATCAACGTGCACTATTAGTACAGCCCAATGAATAGTTGGTATTTTGTCACCACCTGGACAGATCCTTGTCTGAGAGAGGAAGGGTGAACTCACTTAAAATATGAGAGAAATCTCCAAAAGTAATTCAAAAGTGATGATAATAGAAGAAGAGAGACTGAGTTAGGGTTTTACACACATACAAATACTTACAACTGGTGTTTGAAAACTATGTTTAATCATAATGACCAGAGACTTATTTACATATTTATCAGTCCCCCACATCCCATTCCCAGTAAGGCACAATCACATGATCGTTCATGTACACATAATACAAATATGCAAGGAAATCACTTTCCAATTAAGATGAGTAAATATGTTCAAGAAAGAAATAATTTATTATATTAATAATGAATTTCTTAGTTGTATCTTTGTGTAAATAGAATATGAAAGACAATTTCCATAACCCACAAGTCACAAGCATGTTCCTAGGTAGGCCAGGTGTGGTGTGGCGTATGTGAGCGCACACCCGTGCGTGGACATTGTTGTGAGATCCCCAACATTGAGTTTTGGTTGAACATCCTTTCTTACCTTTATTATGATTAAAAACTTAATCTAACACTAAGATGTGTTCCCAAGATATATTGACATACCATCTGGAAACCAATAGGTAAAGGCAGTGTTGCTTTGCAATGGGAATAAAGTGTTGAATGAAAAAAGGAAAATTCCAGAGGCAAAGGATAATGCAAGTGACACATGACCAATGATGATTGTTGATTTAGTTGAGCCACACACTATAGTACAAGACAAGGAAGTTGAAGAAGAAACTAATGAACCAAGGGAGACAATAAAGAAGGCATATGTCCCTCCTCACCAAAGGAAGTTGGTGATGCCAATGACCTTTCCAAATAGATTGAAGGCAAAGAAATGGACCAAAAATTTTAGAAGTTTCTATACAGTTTTAGAAAGATTCATGTAAACATTTCACTCATTGATGCAATTTAATAGACTCCTTTCTATGATAATTTTTTGAAGGACATAATCAATAAGAAGAGGAGACTGGATGACTCAGATGTAGTGGTGTTGAAGGAGAAGGTTAGTGCTTTCATTTTGGGAAAATTGATACCAAAAAGGCAAGATCCATGTTGCTTCAAAATATCATGTTACATTGGGAAGACCAAGTTTGGGGAAGCTTTATGTGACTCAGGGGCAAGTATCAATCTTATGTCGTTGACTACCTTCAACAAGTTGGGTCTTAAGGAGTCCAGAAAGAGCAATATGACCATACATCTAGAAGACAACTCAGTGGTTAGGCCATATGGTATTTGTGAGGATGTTCTTGTCAAGGTGGACAAATCTGTATTTCTAGCACATTTTGCAGTTATGGAAATGTAGGATGATCACAACAATGAACTACTACAAGGGAATACATTTCAATCCACAATAGACATGATTTTAGAGATGGACATAGGAAGACTAACACTGGGGATCAAAGAAGATTGCCTTGAAATCAAGATGCCTGAGTCTACACAAACGACTGAGGAGAAGGCACAATGTCACATGTTGTAACATGTACATGGAAAGGTGTCCTAATTTGTAGGGAAGCCATTCCTAGACATGTCTCATGTGATGACACTGGTACATAGAGGTACATTGGCAATGGACATCTTAGAAAACACAAAGGAAGTTTACTTGACCAAGGCGGTCCAATATCCTAATCATGAAGAGGAGGAGGAGGCCACAATCACAATCATGAGGAGGCTGGTTTACCGTAAGCGCACTAGAGAACATGGAGCATCTAGTTCTTCTACTCCATCACCTACCCATGAGGATGATTTATACTCAATGGAAAGTATGTAAGGAATTCTATAAGAGATTTAGCATGGGAAACAACATTAGATGACTACATGGGCGGGCATCCAAGATGTCTAAGGATGGCTTTATTAGAACCAACAAATGATCTTCAAGAATGAGAGACTACTCCTAGCCAACCAAGAGAAAATGCATACGCAGCGGCAACGGATGGGGAACTACCAGCAACCGTTCTTTGACAACTACTGGAGTCAAGGTTACTTTGGTGGATATCTGCAACCTCCAAAGATGCCACAGCAGCCCCTAACGTTTCAGGGAACATTCTACCTGCATGACCCTACCATGCCACATCCCCCACCATCACCTTTTTTATCAGTACCATTGTTCTACCTTTTAATTTGGATTTTGACTATGTGGACATAGTCATGTTCAAGCTTAGGGGGATGTTGGAACAAATCTATCCTTTATTTTTATTTTTATTTTAGTCTTTATTTACTTTTCAATTTTATTATTAGAAATTGTAGGATCCACAATCTATCTAGTGTAACTGTGGAGTAGTAGAAGCATGATTCCTATCTTTGTCATCATAGAGTCTTCTCTCCTATGTTAGTGCAATGAATTTTAAAATGAAAAATTGTCTTAGTTGCAATTTCTTGAGTGACATCACCTAGAGGAAGTGTATGGGCTACTCATCTTAAGGACAATTAATATGAATGGAAATTTTATTTATTCATCTAAAGTGGATGAATATGGGGTTTGAGCCTAAGTTGATCAGACAATGAACGAGACCCTAAATTGAAATTTTAGAGAGAAATCCTTAGGATATTGGCTAAAGAAGAATGAGGAATATTGGGCAGCCCGGGCACGAGTGAAGGAACTAAAAGAAGGAGACCAGAACACAACATACTTCCATCAAAAAGCCTCAAATAGACGACGGAGGAATAAGATTGAATGCTTAGAGGACGAGAACAGGGTCATGAGATCACAGGAGGAGGACATCAAAGCAATCATCATGAAACATTTTTCTCAACTGTTCAAATCTAGCAATCCAAAAGGTTTTGAGGAGGCTACTAGGGGGATGCGGGGAATGATATCGGCCATCCAAAGGGAGGAGTTGGAAAGGGATATTATGGATAAGGAAATATGGATAGCGTTAAAACAGATGCATCCTAATAAGGCACCGGGTCCAGACGGCATGAAGGTTATGTTTTACCAAAATTATTGGAGTGTTGTTGGAAAGGACGTGGCGAGATACATCAAAGGGTGGTGGAAAGGGGAAAGGGGTATAGGGGAGGTAAATGATACTCTAGTGGTGCTTATTCCAAAGACGGATACTCCTAAGACTATAGGGGAATTCCGTCCTATTAGTCTGTGCAATGTGGTTTACAAGATAGCATCAAAAGTTATTGCAAACAGGCTGAAACCGTTTATGAACAACATTGTATCGGAGAATCAGAGTGCTTTCGTTCAAGGTAGGATGATCACCGACAACGCCCTCATTGCCTACGAAGTGTTCCATTCCATGAAGAGAGATAAGGGGAGGAAGAAAGGCAGCCTAGCGTTGAAGTTGGATATGTCAAAAGCATATGACAGAGTAGAGTGGAGGTTCCTTGATGTTGTTTTGGAGAGGTTGGGGTTCAGGAAGAAATGGAGGAACAAGGTCCAAGAATGCATAACTTCCGTAAAACACATGTTTGCCTTCAATGGAGACAAGACCCAAAGCACAACGCCTACACACGGACTTCGCCAGGGTGACCCTCTTTCCCCATATCTTTTCATTTTATGCGCGGAAGCTTTCTCAACTTTGATTTCTAATGCAACCAGTGAAAACTCCTGCATGGCATCAAGCCAGGTAGGGGGCACCCCCTATCTCACTTTTTTTTTTTGCATATGATAGCATTCTCTTTGCTCGAGCTACCACTGCCAAATGTCTGAAGATAGCTGAGATAATCAACCACTATGAACAGGCATCGGGTAAAAAAATAAATTTCTCAAAGACGGAGGTCATTTTCAGCAAAGGGATAGCGGCAGATAGATAGGAAGAGTTGAGGCAACTTCTAGGAGTGAGAGTGGTGGACAAACATGCCAGTTATTTGGGGCTCCCGACAGTCGTGGGAAGGTCAAAAAAGCAGGTGTCCAACTACATTAAAGAGAGGATATGGAGGAAGCTACAGGGATGGACGGAGAAGCTCTTATCAAAAGTAGGAAAGGAAGTGCTCATCATAGCGATTGCCCAAACTATTCCCACATATATTATGAGCTTATTTCAGCTGCCGGCGGGTACCATAATGGAAATACGAAGGATGGTTACGAGATTCTTGTGGGGAGAAAAAGACAAAGAAAGGAAAATATCATGGATGTGTTGGGAGAACATGTGCAGGCCAAAGCGACAAGGGGGTCTTGGTTTTAGGGACTTCTTTACCTTCAACCAAGCTCTCCTGGATAGGCATCTATGGCGGATAGCAAACAACCTGGAATCCCTTGTGGCTAGAGTTCTCAAGGCCTGGTATTTTCCTAGATCGTCTATATGGGAAGCGAGAAGGGGACACAATCCTAGTTTCACATGGAGGAGTCTGTGGGGAGAAAAAGCACTTCTAAAAGAAGGAATGCAGTGGAGAGTGGTGTTGGGTTTTAGGGGAGACAGAGAAGGCAGCGGAAACAAAAAATTTCTCCCCCAAACCTAGCACGAGGAAACGCGTCAACATCTATATAGTAGAAAAGGATGGTTTGTGGAATCATACCTTGTCCCAAGGCTTGCATGGCGACAATACCTCACGCCTTGCACGGTCTTCAAATCCGGTCTTCGACGGTGTCTGTGCAGCTCCTGGTCGCACCGGGAGTGAAGACTCCTACTCGTACCGGACTGTCGGATGACAGTTGTCCTCCTGAGCAGTAGAAACCTCCCGCCTCTGTAGTAGTCCACACAGAACACCTGGAACTCCACACTCCTTGTCCCATAAGGAAGTGGAAGGAGTCGCACCCTCCTATTGACATACTAGTCGCCAACACACTCTCCTGCCTCCAGTTGCAACTGCAGTTGTCCTTCCCTTGCTGCACCTCCCTTTTGCGGGAAGCACTTGCTCGGGCTCTCTCTCGGTTACCAAAACCAGAGAGAACGACAACTTTGTAGAGAAACTGGTTGCACTGAGTTGTTCTTTGAGAAGCCCCCAATACCCCTATATATATAGGAGAGTCATGGGACAGGGTTCTCTATCCCAGGCAATGCGGGACTAAAAGCAGGAGTAGAAGGGTTCGAGATTTTCCACAAAAGCAACCAACTCGCAACCTGAACCGATCAGTTGGGGACCTGAACCGGTCAGTTTACACCTCAACCGATCGGTTGGGACCCTTGAACCGGTCGGTTCACAAGTGAACCGGTCGCTTGGTGGTCCTGGTCGGTTCCCGGTTGACTTTCCTTCTTTTATTTCTAATTGGTATCGAGTACCAATCCTTGTTCCAATCAAATTGGGCAAGTGAAACGCAAGGAAAATTCTCACCAATCCTATTTTCCCAAGTTGCTTGGTTACACCAGTTGAATCGATCGTTTCAACACTTGAAGCAATCGGTTCACCCTGGGATTGAGCCGATCAACTCAACACTTGAGCCGACCGATTCAGCAACCTCAGCCGACCGGTTCATCACATGAAACGATCGGTTGGGAGTACAAGTTGTGCATAATCAGTCAATTGCGATTTCAATCAATTCGATACTCCAATTAATGTGTCCAACACCTTGAACATTATGATATTGAGCTATCAATCAATTGAGTGTTTAATTGAACTACTAAACTCCTTTAGTAATCAATCTAAACAATGCCTATGGACAAAAATCCTCTTCCAGGTTAAATCCTATGTGTGTGACCCTGCAGGTCCATTTCACGTTGGCAGTGAAAGTCCATAACACTTATGACTTCACAAGCAAAGAGCGGTGCCTAGTCACACATCAGTGCTACCCAAGTGAAATAGAAAGTTGGAGAACAACTTTCATCCTACAATCCGTGAATGGTCTTACAGTGAATGTATAATTCCTTTATCACTGATATCCTGAATGAACTCGAGGCATGGAACAATCATCCGGTCAACGTTCATTCACTTTCTTGATCTCAGAGTAGACTGGAAGAGATATGTTATGACATCAGTATCACATACTGACTCACACATGCGTGCACGCCTTTCTCAATCCTACTCATCAAGTGGCCATGGATATCAAACTCCCTTATGAGGGACAAATCCCATATCTATCACTCACCCCTCAAAAGTCCCATGTGTCAAAGCCACCCAATCATCACCTTTATAACAACCCATGTTTCAGGATTGCGTTTGATGATGTCAAAGTGTACCCAACGACATGTGTTGAGTGCAGTGATTTTAGGTCTAAGAATCACACTCACCACCATCACTGTGAGTAATGACTGTCATGGTTCCATGTGTCAAACTCACGGTGGGTCTGTCTGGTACACTTGTTCTCTAACAAGTACCTATGTGTTTGGTTTGATATCTCTATATCATGACTAATGGGATTTTATCATCAACCAACACCACAATCTAGTCGTTTGTTTCATTGTTGTCTATCTACCTTCCACAATGACATCCGACTAGGGACATAACAAGAATGTACAAATTCTTAGCATCCGTATGATCTCATTGTTCAGGTCATGAACCTGAAGGCATACGTCATTGAGTACTGTCATTCTCTAGACATTCAATATGTTCTATCACTATCTCATATGACTGAACCAGAAAGAATTGGAAGCTTGCCTTTGTTGTTTATCAAATCAATCTTAATGTATACCACCCATCATCCCATGACTGGCTCTCAGGGCATACATACCAACAGACTTCCACTTGCACTGCGAGCCAATCACCCTTGAATCATATTCATAGTGATCTTCAAACATGTCCCACATGTTACTGTGCTCTCGTGCTATCATAGCGAGTAATGGCAACACCTTGCCAAAGTCAGTATAATTGCATGTCTCTCATCTCTTCCTTGTGCATTACACGTATGAGATGGAGTTGCCGTAATATGCGATCTAGTATTCCTTTGCTAACCTTTAGCCACATTGCATGATCAAGGATTCCATACTTGTCATCAATGAGTGGAACATTTATAAGTTCATCTCATGAACTTCTAGATCCATATAGTATCCATTGATGTTCTCTAACGCATAGATGCTCGGCATTTCCTTTTAAATGGTTTTATTGGAACATTTCCAATTATCAACAAACTTTCACTTTTATATATCTTATATATATATTGCGATTAATTTTCTATCCCTTTTGGAAGTTCACATCAATGCAACTCTTTACATCAAACTCTTCCTTTGTCTCCATAGAACTAGTACTTCTCAAGTACTCATCAAGTTTTTATGGTATTCCAATAACCCTTACTGGAAGCAGACAGACATCCACTCATCATGTCTCACATACGAGTTATCAGGATGAGCACATCATTTTGTCATGTCGTACATACAAGATGATGAATGCATTTTATTCTTTCCATGTAGATACATGCAAGATAATGGGATGATTACATACATGATAGATCCATATCTATTCTTAGTGTTCCCATTCTTCATAAGAATTGGACACTTGACCTTGGGATACTAACTCCATGTAACATGGACAAGTTTTCTCCCGCTGAATTTGTGCACACTGAACACTTCAGTACAGATTGCCAATGTATGCTCTCTCTTTTCAGGTCAAGAGATTTTTCGAGAACTATCTCTATAGATCTCTATTCCTATCACATAGGAAACATCTCTATCTTCCCTAAAGATAATTTCCACTTTTGGATTTCCATTCTAGAACAATTCCATTTCACATCAATATGTGGAATGTGAATATGCTCCCACTAAATCACAGATCCGTTCTTTATCTTTGATATATCAGTCAAACCCTTTGACTATACCATCAAAGTAAAGATTCTGATTCTGAGTTGCTTGTACTCAATCAATCACATTGATTATTCCATTGTAACTGATAGACTTCATTTGCATTAGTGGATTCATAAACCTTATAGGTTGTGTCACATACACATCCTTGTTTTATTCCTCATAGGAATGCGGTTTTAGTATCCATATGCCAAATGTCTCAGTCATCAAGTTGCAATCAACAAGCATCATCCTTCTCAAAATTTTATCCATGTGTCTTAACACTTAAGACTTATTTGCACTTATGGATTTGATCCAATGGGTGCTACCATCTAGGTCATACCTTATGGTTCACATGGATATCATTTAGGATGTAATGGTCATAAACCATGACTCAAAGTTTGATTCCTCATATTTATCTAGATAGTTGACTCATCACATAGATAATTGAGGTGTATCTGTTAAGGTTTTAAGAACCCACAACCCTTGTGATTCTTAATTTCTTTTAATAGTGAGGGGTATTCTTTATTAAGAAGAATTCAGTTATTTTATAATCATTCTCTAACTCCTTAGAGTATGATTCCTTCTTGATTTAGACATCACCATGCCTTAATCATGAGTTCGCTATGATACATTATCATAATCACTCATAAGGATCTCAAACATTTGGTCCAAGTGTTTCATTCATTGATCTCATCAAGAATTAACACTTTACCAAATTTGCACTTCATCTATGATAATCTTGAACACTTCAAGATATTCATATTGGTATTTCTCTAAACACCATTTGAAGTATTAGCATTTTTTCCAATAGGTATGCAAATACATTACATGTATTATACCTAATAGGATAATCATTCTCCCACTACCTTTAGTGAAGATTGATTAATCATGTCCAAGATATTCATGTCTCTTACTGGTTCTTTAAACAAAAGATACTAGATTTATCCATCACATGGAAACTAGAAATGAATTTCTCATGATTGATGCTAATTTGATTGTTTTAGTTATCTATAACTTTAGGTATCATTTTATCTTATGCATACCATGTATCACAAGATAAACAAGACATTGCCACAAAGATCATATCTTTAAGATTGAAACATCAACTTTATTAATTGCCATCATTGTCATACAATATGCAAAAATAAAGTGTTTTTATCTATTGGCAATATATGAAATAGCAGTTCTCAACTCTATTTCGTGCCCTTTAGGCTGAAATAAACTGAAAGGTACTCCTATCTATGGCAGCAACACTTGCTCCAATGATGGGTACTCCTTTCTTGGTCCTTTCACAAAGGCCATCACTTCTTTGTGGATATTGCATATCATATATGACATATCCATATCTTGGTATTATATACCTCAGATAAAGAAGCAGTTCATTTCATGATACCTTAGGTGGAGATCTCCATTCCCTCCTTCATCTTCTTTTGTTCTTCCAGATATAGAGGGCAATTCCCTCATACACCCTTTCCCCATGTGCCTTGAAGCTGAAGACGGCTTGGATTGTTGGCTAGCATCAGAACACTTCTTTGCTTTGCCCTTAAGAATTACCTTTCTCTTTGATCAAACAATTCATGATAAGCTACAACATGAACAACTTTGACAAGCGTTGACAGAGTTGTTGGACATGTTGAGGATAGTAGAGGCAAAGATGAAGAAAGACAAACCATAATCTTTGATCACATCAAAGATTATGGTTTGTCTTTCTTCATCTTTGCCTCTACTATCCTCAACATGTCCAACAACTCTGTCAACGCTTGTCAAAGTTGTTCATGTTGTAGCTTATCATGAATTGTATGATTCTCGCAACATTTGCAGTATCATACCAATACCCAACCCTTGGCTTGGAGGGAATCCTTCTAAGTCAGGTTTTCCACATACCCAATCACATTGAGTGTGTGAATACCTTACTGGATCTCCTTCTGTCATGACATACTAGGATAGTGTCTTAGAGACATCATATGTCTCATGTTGTCTCTGCAACTCATAGTTCAGAGAACACAACATCAAGCACTCCTCATCAATGTCTTCCTCAGTATGCTTCCATAAGCATACTTTCAGCCATTGATGTGGTGGGATTGAGTTTATCTGGTCTTGGTATAACAAGGACTTAGAGCTTTTGCTCTTTGAGAACACTTCTCATCATCCTAACCAGTCGTTGAATTATTCCCATTTAATTTGTTGGTCTCGATCGCAAATAAAGCGATTTGTTGATTAACCATTTATTTTAACAAAAAGGAAATATATGCAATTTTAGTCCAAAACTCTTTTTGACTTGTTTGATTGATTTGAAAAGTTGACGATAAAATTAGGCCTTTAATTGATTATCGCTCCCACTATTTTACTTCAAATTGATAGCCCTCACCATCAATTCGGAAGATTGCAGCGTACAAACTTCTAGTGGGCAAGATCCTAAAATCCTCTAAGTCATGGACCAGCTAGGGTTGTCACCCACAACATAGATCTCTCAGGTAGGCAACTTTTGCCAATTGCATCATATGCAACTCTTGTTAAGATTTCATATGCTACACCTTTCCATGATCATCTCCATGCCTCAAGGCGCTAGATCCTATCTAGGTCACCTTGTTAAGTCTGACCCAAAGCAAACATGATGAATATGCACCCTGCTAGGGCAGACCCACACATTCATCCTTCACGCTTCCACGAGATAGACAGTGCACCACGCTAGGGCGTGCCCACACTTGGTCGATCAAGCTTTTCACGTGTGTCACATTTGGAAGGCATCTAAAACTTAATATTTAATGAGGGATTTGGTTTTTATATACATATACATATCCAATCACCACAATACATAGTACGTATCATATACATGCTATATCCCACAGAAAACATGCACAAATGATAAAAAGCGATGATTATGGCCATCCTAATTTGATTCCTCGAGCCAAGAGGAATCACAATCATCTAGGTCTACATCATATGCAACCTGTACAAGATGAACTTTGTGCCTTGCCATCTGAGTTGATCAACTCATCTCATGAATGATCTGCTCTCTTTGGTCGGTCGTCTGGGTGCCACCAGCCGATCGGTTGGCTCCTCCAACTGATCGGTTCGCCTGGTCGTCGTGCATCTCGTCATGGCCGCCACTCGCTCATCTTGCTCCTCGAACCAGTCATCAACCGATCGGTTCACTCCTTGAACCGATCGTCTGGAACGTCAACCGACCGGTTCACGCCTTGAACGGATCGTCTCAGCTGTCGTCAGGATGTCCGCCTTTCTTTGACATAACAGGAAATAAAATATATCCTAATTTTACATTGCTTAAAAGAAGAAACCCCAAGTTACATTCGGGGGGAGCATAGGTAGGAAAGAATCTTGAATTATTTCGAGTTACATCAGGAATAAGAGAGGGAAGATCGGTGCGCAGACCGAGATGCAAGCAAGCATAAACAACCACACACAGATAAGGGTTTATAGGCCATAATCATGCTACACACATCCACCACAAAACTCATTTAAGGAAGACGCGTATCGAGTGCATTAATAATACATATCATATATGTATTTTGGGATTTGTGGATTTAGGATTGGACATGCATAAAGTCGATATTATTCGCATCGTATGTAATAAATAAAGGTGACACACCAAAATCGATCATATCGATATTCCTAAAATATAGAACAGTTGACGTGGCTCTGATACCACTGTTGGGTTTTAGGGGAGACAGAGAAGGCAGCGGAAACAAAAGTTTTCTCCCCCAAACCCAGCACGAGGAAACGCGTCAACGTCTATATAGTAGGAAAGGATGGTTTGTGGAATCATACCTTGTCCCAAGGCTTGCTTGGCAACAATACCTCGCGCCTTGCACGGTCTTCAAATCCGGTCTTCGACGATGTCTGTGCAGCTCCTGGTCGCACCGGGACTGACGACTCCTACTCATACCGGACTGTCAGATGACAGTTGTCCTCCTGAGCGGAAGAAACCTCCCACCTCTGTAGTAGTCCACACGGACCACCTGGAACTCCACACTCCTTGTCCCACAAGGAAGTGGAAGGAGTCGCACCCTCCTATTGATGTACTAGTCGCCAACACACTCTCCTGCCTCCAGTTGTAACTGCAGTTGTCCTTCCCTTGTTGCACCTCCCTTTTGCGGGAAGCACTTGCTCGGGCTCTCTCTCGGTTACCAAAACCAGAGAGAATGACAACTTTGCAGAGCAACTGGTTGCACTGAGTTGTTCTTTGAGAAGCCCCCAATACCCCTATATATATAGGAGATTCATGGGACAGGGTTCTCTATCCCGGGCAATGCAGGACTAAAAGCAGGAGTAGAAGGGTTCGAGATTTTCCAAAAAAGAAACCAACTCACAACCTGAACCGATCGGTTCACAAGTGAACCGGTCGGTTGGGGACCTGAACCGGTCGGTTTACACCTCAACTTATCGGTTGGTACCCTTGAACCGGTCGGTTCACAAGTGAACCGGTCGGTTGGTGGTCCTGGTCGATTCCCGATTGACTTTCCTTCTTTTGTTTCTAATTGGTATTGAATACCAATCCTTGTTCCAATGAAATTGGGCAAGTGAAACGCAAGGAAAATTCTCACCAATCCTATTTTCCCAAGTTGCTCGGTTGCACCAGTTGAATCGATCATTTCAACACTTGAAGCAATCGGTTCACCCTGGGATTGAGCCGATTGACTCAACACTTGAACCGACCAATTCAGCAACCTCAGTCGACCGGTTCATCACATGAACCGATCGGTTGGGAGTACAGGTTGTGCATAATCAGTCAATTGCGATTTCAATTATTTTGATACTCCAATCAATGTGTCCAACACCTTGAACATTATGATATTGAGCTATCAATCAATTGAGTGTTTAATTGAACTACTAAACTCCTTTAGTATTCAATCTAAACAATGCTTGTGGACAAAAATCCTCTTCCAGGTTAAATCCTATGTGTGTGACCCTGCAGGTCCATTTCACGTTGGCAGTGAAAGTCCATAACACTTATGACTTCACAAGCAAAGAGCGGTGCCTAGTCACACATCAGTGCTACCCAAGTGAAATAGAAAGCTGGAGAACAACTTTCATCCTACAATCCGTGAATGGTGTTACAGTGAATGTATAATTCCTTTGTCACTGATATCCCGAATGAACTCGAGGCATGGAACAGTCATCCTGTCAACGTTCATTCACTTTCTTGATCTCAGAGTAGACTGGAAGAGATATGTTATGACATCAGTATCACATACTGACTCACACATGCATGCACGCCTTTCTCAATCCTACTCATCAAGTGGCCATGGATATCAAACTCCCTTAGGAGTGACAAATCCCATATCTATCACTCACCCCTCAAAAGCCCCATATGTCAAAGCCACCCAATCATCACCTTTATAACAACCCATGTTTCAGGATTGCGTTTGATGATGTCAAAGTGTGCCCAACGACATGTGTTGAGTGCAGTGATTTCAGGTCTAAGAATCACACTCACCACCATCACTATGAGTATTGACTGTGACTACCATGTCATGGTTCCATGTGTCAAACTCACGGTGGGTCTGTCCGGTACACTTGTTCTCTAACAAGTACCTATGTGTTTGGTTTGAAATCTCTATATCATGACTAATGAGATTCTGTCATCAACCAACACCACAATCTAGTCTTGTGTGTCATTGTTGTCTATCTACCTTCCACAATGACATCCGACTAGGGACATAACAAGAATGTACAAACTCTTATCATCTGTATGATCTCATCGTTCAGGTCATGAACCTGAAGGCATACGTCATTGAGTACTGTCATTCTCTAGACATTCAATCTGTTCTATCACTATCTCATATGACTGAACCAGAAAGAATTGGAAGCTTGCCTTTGTTGTTTATCAAATCAATCTTAATGTATCCCACCAATCATCCCATGATTGGCTCTCAGGGCATACCAACAAGTGGGTGGTGGTAGGACGGTGAACACATGGGAGGATAGGTGGCTGCCAGGTGAGGAAGAATCTCTTGCACATTTCAGAAGGGAGAATGGGCCTGATTATAACACAGTCCGGGATCTCATGACAGATGATGGCTCCCAATGGGATGAGGAAAGAATCAATGAGTGCTTTCCTGAGAGCTATGCAAGAAGAATCCGGGCTATACATAGGAGCATGAGGAATACCGCGGATACACTGATGTGGTGGCCTTCAAGTGACAGGGAATTCACAGTTAGATCAGCTTATTGGTTGGGGATGCTTGGGAAAGAGGAAGCAAGGAATTTTGTCCAGCAGCGAGGGGATTCATTATGGAAACAAATTTGGCATGGCGGGTGGAGACTCAAGACAACCCATTTTCTGTGGAGGGCAAGCACGGGCAGCCTAGCGACGAGGGGATGCCTTTTTGATAGACACTGTGTGGAAGCTGGAAATTGCACGATGTGTGGCACGGAGAAGGAAATGATTCCTCATATGTTCTTCTATTGTCCTAGCACGGTGGAGGTGTGGGATCAAACGGCAAGAGAGGTGCAAACATGGGTGAGCGAAGTTGGGGATGAAGACATCATATCATCCATGAAGACAGCATTGGAGGGAAGGCCCTTGCACAAAACTGAGCAGATAGTAGCGGGCATGTGGACAATGTGGAGAGTTCGGTGCATCCGGATCTTCCAGAGTAGCAATGTGTGCAGCAGCTATCTACTACGTGAAGAAATGACGATGGTGCGTCAAGGAGGAATCAGCCACACACAGACGGGGCGGGGGGCAGGCTGAGAAATAGCCATGCATGGCGTACGTCATGAAATTGAGGACGGGAAGGAGAGTGGGGGCGAGGCAGATGTTGATCAATGAGATGGGCAGGGGCGCCTGGTGAGGAAGGAGAGAAGGTGGGGACAAGAAGGGGAGTGGGACTGGGGGGAGCGACGACAAGGTGTTACGTAACAACTTGAATGAGGCTGTGATGCGGGAGGGAGGAAGAAACGCAGGGAAAGGAAGCGTAGCGAGAGCCATCACTGCCACAGCGTCACGTGAGGAAAGCAACGCCGGTGCATGGCAGGGTGCAGACATCATCGACGTGAACGGGAATGGAACGGATGACAGCGGAAAGCAGGGAAGAGAGGGGGGCGGCGTCATGGGTAATGCGGACGGGGGGCGTTGCGGATGCAGGAAGCCAACGTAAGGTAGGCTGAAGATCAACGTTTATGGGTCTGTCGGAGAAGACGGAGGTGTGGAAATTGGGTGGGCTGTTAGGGATGATGCGGGCAATTTAGTGGAGGTTGCGGGGGAAAAGGTTAGCACAGGGACGAGCGTCGCTGTATCGGAGCTGCTAGCGGTAAGAGCAGCGTTGCAATGGGCAAGGGAGAAGGGATACGATGTCATTGAAGTGGAGACGGATTCTTTGGAGGCCGTCCATGCATGCACAACCAAGAAGGAGCGTCGAGACTATGTGGTAGCTATTGTTGAAGATGCCAAAGAGTTGAATCATCTTTGTTCCTTCTGTAGTTTGAGTCATGTTAATCGTAGATGTAATAGAGTAGCCCACGAGGTGGCCAACTTGGCTCGTCGGGGTCATGTAGCTAGTTTTTCTTTGTCGAGTCATTTTCCTTTGATCGTGCAGTCATTTGTAAACCTTGATTTTATAAGTTAGTGATAGTATCGGGGAGCCCCAATCATAGGGCTTCCCGTCCCTCTTTCAAAAAAAATAGAGAGAAATCCTTAGGTGTACACAGGTTAGTAGTAGAGAGACATATCATAGTTCATGAAAGGCATTGTCTCTTAATTATGTGATTCCATCCATTTTCCATCCTTGTTGATTCTCCACCTTAAGATGATCAAGTAAAACCTGAATTGTTTCCTTTTGATTGCTTTATATGGAATAGTAGGTGACATGATAATTAGTTATTCATTTGATGCATTAGTTACAAAATGAAAAAAATGCATAAACAACTTGTGTGCATATCATCTAGTTGCATAAAAATGGCATGTAGATTGCATACCTTTTTCATCATTCATTTTACATCATGTGGTTATTGTTTTCTTCTAAAATTAGAGTGCAGGGATACACATCCATACCCTTAGAAAAAAATCAAAATAAAAAAATGAAATGAATGAGATGTGAAGTGAATCCTAAGAATAACTATCTACCATGCTAAGCCAATAATAAAAAGAGAAAAAATTTGATGTTATGAAATAAAGAGGGAGAACGGATGTTCTAAACTCGGCTTGGAACTATACTTCACAAAGACATGGAAGCATTCACATGATGCTTCATCTTCTTTACTTCACTCTCATCCATTTGATGAGATTTTTAATATATGTATCAATTCACCCGTAATACAAGGGATTAGGATTCGTGCATTTCTCATCATCTTCATTCAAGTAGGTTCATCATGTTTTATTTTTGCATAAATGATTCAGATTTTACTTGTGATTCTTCACAAGCCACCTACTTCACTCCATCCATTGCTCTTATTGGTAGGCCACATATATGATTGACATCCTCATTCATTCTTATTTGGAGAATTGCTTCCAAGTAGTTGGTAGTTAGGAAAAGAGCAATGTAGATAGGGAATCACGTGATGCACCAAGTGAATGCCTGATTGACTATGATATTAACTTCCTAATGATAGTGTTTTATTGATATAGGGGTGGACATCTTTTATGGATATTTTTGGTCACTTAAGAGTAGTTGATTGTTCAGTGGTCAGTAAAGGCCGGTTTGGGACCGCCAGGTGGGGGTAGTTGAGAATGGAAATTCATATTTCATGTCCTTTTGCTAACTTGTCTCAAACAGATCCAAGGGTGTGTTGCTTAAGGACAAGCAACATTAAGCTTGGGGGAGTTTGATGCACTAAATAAATGTCATTCTTACAGGTTGTTTAGTATGGACTTTTGTGCACTTATTGTTTATTTTGATATCACTTGTGCACTATTTATCATCATTAGTCTGTAACACTTAATTGCATCAAATAGATGTATTTTTAGTGTTTTTGATAGATTCATTATTATTTGGGAGCTTATGTTCATTTTTGTAGAATTTCAGGTGAATCTACAAGAAGATACACAACTCAGTACTACCGACCTTCTTGTCAATTGTACCAACACATGATGAAAAATGAACAAGTGAAATCGAGAAAACTCAGTAGTATCAATGAAGCAAGTCGGTACTATCGACAGCCTTATAGAGAGGACTTAGAAATTCTCAAGAAATCTCAATACTATCGACATCAACTCGGTAGTACTGAAAATGCACAGAGCGTCGCGACTTATTGAGGACATTGATACTTTTGAGACCCAGTCGGTAGTACTGAATCAGTGGGATCAGGCCAGATCTAAAATCACAATTAATTCGACGGTTGAGAACTAATGACGCCCTACGTCTCTCTACAACTTAGGGGAAGTTCGGCCAGACCTAATTATCACACCATATTTAGTAGTACGACAGAGGACAATAGAGAAGAGAGGAAGGAGAGGAAAAAGCAATGTTTCAGGCGGTTCTTACAATTCTGGTGGCCCGATTTATAGCCAAAAGACGGCAAATCACCACATTCGTTAGGAGGAACTATCCATACCATCTTTCTCCAGGGTTTTTTTCTTATTAATGATGTTTTCTTCCTTCTCTTCTTCCTTTTTATGTGTAAAGAAGCTGAACTCATGTGGGGCTAATCCCCTTTTTCCTTAGGATCTGAGAGTAGCCCGATTTTGCATTGTAATTGATGATTATGATTTGATATACATGTTTCTATTAATTTCTTGACATAAATCTATGAGAGAATCATAGATTATTTGTGCTTGATCACCATAGGTAGTTGTTCAGGCCGTTAGTTGCTTTCTTAGATGGATTACGGGTTGGAAAACTCATAGATTTACACATTTTATATCTCACCTCAAGAGAGGGCTTATGAATGTGAAGAGATTAACCCAGAGATTTTGGTAAAATGCCTAACTAATAACACAATTTCTATTAGAGGGGATTGGTATTAGGATAGGTAGTGAATTATGCTGCGAGTGTGGGTAATTCTTGTTATAAGTCTCTTTGTCCACAGTTAGGAGAGACTAATATTAATGAAATGATATTAGTTGCAATATGAGCCGTGGTGAAACCAAAATCCTAAGCAATTCATTCCACTTGTGATCACAACCAATAAACTTACTTTCAATTCTAGCAATTTATTTATTAATTGATCCAAATCACTCTTTTCTCAGGCCTAGATAATTGGGAGATTGTTAGTAGTAGTTTCTGAGTACACGCCTTTCCCCATGTTTGATATTCGGGCCTTTCTAGGCCTATATTACATTGATACATGCACTTGAATTTTTGACATGTAGTTTATGTGCATTAATAGTCATTAACTTATATTCAAGCATCAGAACATACTTCTCAAACTAAAAGCATTGTTACACGTCATGGTATAGTCAACACTTAATATTCATGAATCACTTGATATTTTGTTCAGAATCAACATGATTTTTTTGATGATTTTGATCTATAGTTTTCCTATATTTAGGACTATGTTTACTTTCTAAAATTACTAAAAAGTAAACGCATTTTGACTGAAGGGAATAATAGTTCATGATACCCAAGATGGCTTAGGACAAGTAGTAATAACCCCATTCTCCTCACATTTTAAAGGACATGTTCAAGGGCCAATTTTTATATTTACCCCACCCACACATAGGTTTTAAATGGGGGGAAACACTTGGTTTCCCCCATGTTGTGATCAAGTAGATCACACAGATCTAGGGTATCGAGGTACTTTCTTCGTGGGGATTGTTCATCCCCCAACCCGTGCGGTCGAACCCCACAACTACAATCGCGGAGTTCACCATAGTGTTGACTCTGGCATTGTGGCATCAATAGCCATTGCCATGGGTTGAGCTAAATTTGGCAGGGCTCCTGGAGGCTAAAGATCCCTTGAACTCCCATAGAGATGATTGGATATGGTGAGGATAGATTTGGTTATCAATAAGTATACTAGAGATGAGAGGTAGGCAAAATACCTAGGTTTGGGGTGAACTAGGAGTTGGAGAAGCCTATTGGTGATTGAGGAAGGGCTTTTGGATAGCTAAAAGGGCCTAGAATGGCTATATGTAGCATCCCAATGACTACCTCCACTAGTACTCGAGCCATAAATCAGGGATGATCTAGGGCCTTCCTCACATGCTCCAAACAGTCGAGGGAGCTTCGATGACCCTATGTGGTTTTCCAAGACAAGTTCATTTGCTGGGGGTATCCTGAGGTGAGGGTACATGGTTAGGGTTCCTGACATTATAGGTGGAACTCAGAGAGAGATTGTGGGAGTTCTTTCTAGCAATTGGGGGTCCCAAAAGGTTGTATGGCTTGGCGTGGTAGGTTCTAAGGCCTTATATATGATTGCAATTTGAGGGTACTGGTGGTAGAGCCCAACCTTAGAATTCTAGATAACCTTGGATTTGGGCATTATTGTTTTTTGATGAGATAATGATGATGCATGGGTTATTTGCACTAATTTTAACCTCCCTATGCTAAAGGCATAGTTAACTTGTGGAGATGAGGATCAAAGAGGGGGAGAAAGAGACACCAAGGGGAGAAGACTCATGTTCTATAGGGAAAAGGCCAGAGACCGGGCAAGGGGGATGAGATTCTCCCTCACAGTTCTACCTAGTTCATGAGTCAAGATTCACTGGACTCTATCCACTGAATATATTTATTTCTTTTTAATTTAAAATTCAAATAATAGAATAATAATGTATGACAGGTCATATCTCCATTCGCTATCACATTTTGGGATTATATGCTATTAACTACTATCCATTATAGAGAAAAATACCTTCAAACTAATCCATTAGTTACCCTAAACATGTTTTACAAGTAATAAATAGAAAAATATTGAATTACTTAGGCCACAAGGCAACCTATAACCTTGCAGTTTCCTTTGTCAGCAAGATAAAATTATCACTTGTGTTTAATATGCAAATGAAATATTGAATTCATAATTTGTATCTGAAGGGCCTATTTTGTAAATAAAAAGAGTAATCCAGTTGGGCATAAAGTGGATTCTAGGGACCATGGTTCTATCCTAGGCCCTCTAGTGAATTCACAATCATGACTATATTCCTAATTCCACAATTCAGGGTTGAAAAACCATAATATCTCAAATGAAGTCATATATTAATATATTTGTTCAATATTACTCAATTTACTTGTATTAAGGACTCAACATAAGTCCAGAGATCGAAATCATTAATCCAAATCATGTTATTTCTCTTGCTATTCAACTTTGATCTTCTCATAATATTTTTAATTAAATTTAAAATCTCTAAAGTATGATACTGTCGCAAATACTTATGTATATAATATGTATGTTGTGTTGGACAAATGTATATGTCTATGTGTAACCTTACTAACAAAATGTGTATGTACAATAGTAAGTATTTATCAAATTATGTGCATATATAGACATTATTGTTTATTTTGTCATTTTGTTGAGTCTCGAATATTTGGTCATTTTACAGGTGAATTTGATGCATCCTAATAATTAGGGAATTCTTGAAAATTTCTATTTATGAATTATTTTTGCAAATATTATTGTTTTGTTTATTATTTACGAAAGAAAAGGTATGATTTTTATTTTTCCTATACACATACCAATATTTTGTATCTTGTTGGATTTATATATATTCTTATATCCTTCCACGTGGAGCAACATTGAAAGGGACCTCACCTTATGTGTCCCGTGTACCCCATATGGATGAAGAAGGAGACTACATGCTTGTCCTTTAGATAAATATATCTGCTACTATATTATTGGCAGATATTTTAGAAACTTCAATTGAATATCCCTAACATTTGGGTACTATCATTTTGGGTGAATGAGATGCGTCCATATGTTTGGCAAATTCTTAAGGAAAATGTGTAATTTTATGAGTGATTTTTGAAAATATTTCTCTTTTGTTTATTATTTACGAAAGGAAGGATATTATTTAGTTTATTCATTATACAAATACCAAGATTTCATATATTTTTTGGTTTTACACCTTTTGTTATAGCCTTCAATGCGGAGAAACATAGAAAGGGGCCTCACGTTATGGCTCTCATCCCACCATATGGATGAGAAGAGAAGCGTACTTGTCTTTGTACATCATATACGAATATTATTGATACATATATTCCCACTCTGCTTCTGTATTTTGGCCCGAGTCGGGCAGGTATGTAAGTAATGAAATCTGTGATTGACATTGTGTTTCAGGCATGGTTTCTATATTCCTTCAACTAGGGGATGAATATTGTTGTATGTACAAAAAAATTAAGATTTATCTTTCTTTTTCTAATGCTTTTCATATGTGTTTGCTCACTTTTATCCTTTAAAAGCGCAAAAAGCACACGTTGACATGGATATATGAGAATTTATAAATTGAATGTGGGAAACATCACCTCATCTTAATAAATAATTGCTATTTGAACTGGTAAACATGTTCAATATCGGACACAAACTATAAGAAAATAAATTGCGCTCTATTTAGATCAAATCATCACCCGACTCCATGTGCTCGTGATAAAAGAGTGTGTTGTACCTGAGTCAAACAAAATAGGTATAAAGAAAGAAGGAGATATATCAAAAGGAAATAACTCCATCTGAATTGTCATAACTCATGGGTTGACCACTCCTTCCGGCTGGCTCATAGCATAGAATCGAATTGTTGCCTATTGTCGTCCCCTTCCTCTGCTGGCTTGCCCAAAAGAACCAGCCTACAATGCTTTTCCATTGCCTCTGCCACTGCCACTGCCACTGCCACTGCCACTATTGAACTACTGTTGTGTCTACGACCGTTACTAACTCTATCTCAGTTGTTGGGTCACCTCCTCATCTGTCATAGGGAAGAAACACTTTGTATGCCCAACTTGTCCAAACTTATATCAAGTCTTGCTCTCATACCATGGACTAGATGGCCCTATCATTGAAACTGATGCCGCATTGTGAGCTCCAACTAGTGGAAGACAATGACATATACCTCGACTTGGTGACTACTGAGATTGACTCACTAACCTCTTTTGTGACAGAGTTGCTGAAAACCTAGGCTTCTTAAAGCCTCCAGATGCCTGTCCTTGATACTGAGCACACCTCTTCTTGGCCTTCATCTCACACTTCTCTACAACTGACCACTGCAACCTCCCAACTGACTCCACAAATGTGGCAAACTTCTCTTTGTTCTCAAAATATGGCACTGGTCTCATCAACTCCGTATTGAAACCCATATCGAAATGCCTAATCCTCACTTTGTCACTCACTTCCATATGTAGGAAATATCTCAGAAGCTCCATAAACCTAGCTACATACTCATTGATTGTCATATATCCCTACCAGATCTTCTTGAATTGTGTGATCCTCTCATCCAAATAGGTCTGTGTGAAGTATCCACTCAAAAACTCCCGTCCAAACTCTTCCCAACCAATCACCACTCCATGACTTTTATCCTCCTCTATGGCCCACCAATGGTCGAAACTCCCCTTTAATAGGTACAATGCATGCTTCACCTTATCCTCTTCGGGGATGTTGAGGAGCTTGAAGGCCTTTTCCAACTATTTTAACCATATATTTGCATCAGTTGGGTCTGCCATACCCGCATACTCAACCACCCCTAGATGCCTCAACCTCTCAAAGGTTTTTCCAGAACCTAAAGATTCAACATTGGGGACTTCATATCTCACTTGGGGTGTGGGCATCTTATCTGCCATATGTGTCATTGTGGCCATAAACTGTTCAAACATGGACTAAAAAGTAGGATTGGTCACCATAGCTTGGTCAAATTGGGGCATCTTAGGAACAACATCAACCCTTGCCTTCTGCCTTTCACCTCCTTCTAGTGCAGCAACACTGCTCTCAACAATATGTTCATCATGTTCTCCAGCCATCTTCTCTTCTATGCTTCATCTTCTGCATAAGCAGAAGTTACCATCAGTAGACTGGAGGACATTAGAATAGACACAACCCTAGCCCTATGCCCATGTAGAATTAGAGAACCTAGAGTTCTGATGCTAACCAAACTGTAACGCTCATCGCAACACAAAGAAAGATTACTCAAAACAAAGTGAGGAATTAAACTAATCATCTAGATTACTAGAAAAAATAGTAAATAAAAACCAATTCTATATGACTACCAAAGCGGGAACATATTACATTTAAATCCAAAAAACTAGGCCACATGTATCATATATCATGCAAAGAGATTATGACATTTCATTGTTCACTTTGCCAACTTACCACAACCTATTACATATTATAACATGCTCACATATAAAAACCATATTTGTACAACCATGGCATACTACTAAAACATCACCTCGATATGCAACATATACAAAATACCCTCAAGGACCTAAGAGTACAGGGACGACACATAGGACTTTACTACAAAACACACTAGCAACATATCCAACCTTTAAACAACTATTAATCCTCTTGTTGTACAACCTCAACTGCATGATCTCTACCTCTTTGTGCATGATAACCTAAAAGATATGGAAACCCACAGGATGAGACCAAACGTCCCATCAAGAGATATAACTCTCTTCCAACATCTATTATAAAAATAGATAGATTATGCAAAGTATATTAATCATTATAAGCAAATTCAACTCAATGATATATTTAAAACTGATAATACAGATTAAGCAATTTAGGCAACTACCATTGAGTAGTAGAACATCATATACTTTGACAAGGAATATGAAGAACATGTATAACAGTTGATTTCTCCTGCCACATTATAAATTAACTAATTAGTACAAGAGGTAAGGTGAAGGGTCATCCAATTTGAGTCGTGTCTAACCCTAAGAAAATATACTACACATATTATGTCTTTTATTTGTCCTGAAGATTTAAGTCGTACCACCCCAATGCAACTGACCACTACTAAGTCAAAATTAGTGCCATACAAGATAATTAGAAGACCCGGGATCCATGATCTCCCCCCTACACAACTCGGTCAGTTCGAGTCTGCATAACAATGACATATAGTCAAACTACAAAACAACAACTTGTAGTCCAGCTACAGTCCTATAGCAACAACTCATAGTCAAATTTATGGTCTTATAAAATACCTAGCCTGCCTTGGTACAGGTTAGGATGCTAGAAACCAAGGTATATAACCCAATCACTAAGGCACAACTGCATCTATCCTCTATCACATCATACCACAATCATTCTCAAACATTGGGATCAAGATGTCAAGGACACACAGTCACATTCACCTCACATAGTCAAAAGTATGCACTCCAGGTTTTGCTTGGGAATACCCATTTCACCATCAAGAAATGTTCTGACTATGGAATGGATCGATAGAATAAGGCACTACATGATTAGGTTTTCACTTGATTAGTTAAGCCAATTAGGTGTCTTTCAACATCAATCAAGTTACAGTGTATGAACCCTAAACAAGTTTACAAAGATAAGGGCATAATACAACTCCATAAGATAAAACTTTGAAAGTATAATATTAACACATCATCACTTGATGTCACTTCCATTTCAAGGCCATCAACATATCATATTGACATATAAGGCTATCAACATAATCACATTGTCATAGATATCAATCCCTCATCACATCACTGAAGGATACACCTCAACTAGGCACAAAGCCTTTACCTAGTCATAAGACCCAAACACATCATTCTTATATCTCATGATTATATCAGCATGCCTCATAAAGGCTTATAGCCATCACCCTGTGTCATATCACCATAGCATTCACTAGATATGGCATACATTCAACCTATAAGGTTAAGTTTACACAAGTAGGAGAGAGAACATAATCACATGTTGTTCATTCAAGCAGTCTCAACAAGTATAGCATACCCTAGAATCAGGGTTGGGGTTTCACACATACCCGATTAGGGTTTCCATGTCATTAATCATTATTAAACTTGAGACATACCATCTCCCATTTTCTTGGAGAACTTTTAGGTTTAAGCATTATTACTACTAATATGATTAGTCAATAATACAAACAACATTATGTTTCAACCATACAAGAAGACAAATGTAGTGATGATAGGTGGGCAACCCCTTGTTGTGACCGCAACATCAGGTGTAACCACCATGCACTCATGGGTGTGTGTCAACCAAACCAACCAAGACATGTGTTGCGACTGCAACACATCATCAACAAAAGCTAAGGCTCATCAACCGCAACAAAACCCAAAGTTCTTCGACTGCAACAACACCAACATAGGTAGCGACCATCAAGCTTGTTGTGACCAAGTCAAACATAGAGTGCAGAGACACAAGAATATTAGGGTTAAACAAGTAGAGACCCAAACCCTAAGGAACCATGTCGACCGAAGAGATAAACTAGGGTAGAGACCAACATCAACTAAAGCAAGTGTGTTGACCCTTCAACTTGGTGTTACAGGCGTAACAACAATAACATAAACATGGATTGACACAAGAGGGGAAATGACCAAGAAAAACATGTGGATGGTAACGACCTCAAAACCAACTAAGACACTTCAACTGAAACATGTACCAAGAACCAAGAATACCAAATGTTACCATGCTCAAACTCATGGAAACATGAACATCATACCCTAGAAACAATCACCATCATAAACAACAAGGTAACCAAACTAATAAAGAAAAAACCAAGCTTCAACCTCATAAAAAATTGATCCAAAACCTCATCCAAAACATGATGGCCAAACCATAACTCAAGATGATGAATCATCACTAAGATACATGTAAGAACCACAACATTTCTATCACTTATAAATTGGGTTCATGAAGTTAGGGTTTTAGGAGAAAGAGAAATCCATATTGGAATGCTTCAAAATCATAAACCCTAGATCATTATAACATCATATAGAATTTGAATCTCACGTTTTGGATATAGAGAAGCAACATGCAATCAAGAATATCGTGCAATAATGAAAGAGCAGAAAGTTATATAACCCACCTTAGATTGAAGTTCAAGCTCCAAAGCCACAAGCTTCAATACTAAGGAAGAAGCTCCTACTAGAATCAACTCCTCGGCCACAAGATCACCTCAAGAAGAGAAGAAAAACACTAAGGTCAAAGGATAGCTCAAGGTGAAGAAAACTTTACCCTAGGCCAAAGAAGAGAGAAGAAAGAGGAGAGTTTCTTCTCACATAGGTACCACCATGGTCAGTCCATAGTCTCCAACCATAGTGAAGAGAATATCCTTAAAGAATAGACACCATGGTTTCATCATAGTCTCATGGAAAATAAAGGAAGAGGGAGAGAGAGGTAGGGTTTCAATGGAAAACGTGATCAAAGGTGTAAAACCACTTTCCAAGAAGGAAGATCACTAAGAATCACCCCAAGGAAGATGATCAAGCTCAAGATCTCCACACGTAAGGGTGATCAGCCACCAAATCACTAACATCAACACCTTCCCTAGCTCCACCAAGCTCAAAGGCCGAACACAAGATGAAAAGAGGAAGAAGAGAGAGCTAAAAGTATTGCTTGCATGTGAAGGAGAGTGTTTATATACATAAGGGTTAGGGGGAGGTGAAGATATGAGGTGTCAAGATGTTAGGGAATCAAAAGGACACTTAACCACACAAGGATCAGCTATGGATCCACACATGCAAGAAAAATGTTAAAACCAATGTGGTGTAGAGTCCACTTTGTCTCCAAACTCAACTTGGTCGAAACAAAACACATGGTAGTGGTCGCAACACACGTCAAAACCCTAGTGTTGACCACAAAAAAAGCTCACCAAGAGTTTTGGGGTCCCAGAACAACTCCAAGGGCAAAACCCTAGTGACCTAAAGCATCTAGGTCAAAGAAAAAATCATCCAAGGAAAGTGTTGCAGTCGAAAGACTTCCAAGGAACATCACAAGGTTGACACCACCACTCAAGGGAAGCCATGCAAACCATGTAAATCCTAACGACATCTCATGATTCCACCTCATTAATTGAGCTCCAACAAGGTGCCCCTCAATATCATCTTATCTTTCATGATGCTAAGGCACAAGAAAAACACTCTACATGTGACAAATTGCAAGATAACCCCTCAACATGGGTAAATTATAACTTGGTCCAAAACAAGCACACATATCTCAAACATCAACCAAGTTGAACCAAACTAAAAACACAGTCATGTCACATGTTATTAAGGCATCTCAAGAAACTAGATTAAGGTTCAACCATCTTAATAAGAAAAGCAAGCACACCCAAGCACTAAGATAGGTCAGGGGCCTTACACTCAAAGCCACAAAAATAGCAGGGAGATGGACTACAATGTGATCATATAGATCCATTCAGTGCACAAAACATTTTTGTTGACAACCATGCATGACATTATGATGACCAAACATAACTATATTTTTCCATGTTATACTGCCAATACTAGATGTCCTAGATGTGATTCAAAAGACAAAGAATCATGCATGCCATCTAAGAATGTGAGTGGATCTAACAAGTACAAGATCATGTCTTACATTTAATAAACAATTCAATGATCTCTCAGTAGTCAATAATCCTATGGATCTCTTCCAATATCAACCAGAGAAATAATTGTTGGATCCTAGATGGGTGATTAGATGCTCTAGAGGGGGTTAATAGAGCTGAATGCACTTAAACAAAATTCATTAGACCTTCAATATATATCACAAAATAAGGTTGCTAAATAGGAAGTTTGAGTGAAACTAAAACATGCATAGCAAGGGAGAGAGAGATTGAACATACACCACGAGACAAGCTATTTAGAATGGTTCCACATTTTAAACTAAAAGTGAGTCAGTCCACTACCTAGAGAGGTCAACCTCTAGGATTTCTTAACGTTGCACCTTCATCATATTCATTATAAGAGATACAATACATGACCAACCAAAGGACTTACATATCCAATACAAAGATTCTTCAACCTTACCAAGGACTTACCCACTTTGCAAGAGTCTTACACCTTCTTCCAAGGACTTACATACTCTTGCACAAGTCTTCGGCCTTCAAGGAATTGCCCACTCTTCTTGGATCTTCCGCCTTTGACTTCACATTCACTCGGAGAAGCTTCCACCAAGGACTTACCCACTTGAGCAAGGAGTCTTCTACCTTCACCAAGGGCTTACCCACTCTTGCTCCAAGTCTTCAACCTTGATCTTCACCAAGGGACGCCTTCCCTTGTTCTTCTTCACCTCTCTTAGCCAAGAGAGAGAACCTTCATCTTCATGATTGAAATGAGAGATATGGAGGTGGTGGAAGTGAGAGCCTCAAAAGATATACATGTAGGACTAGCTCTCTTACAAATTTCCTACTCACTCTAACGAATGTAGCAAGTGATTAAGCTTAGAGAGAGAGGAAGTTGTAGGAAGCACTCAACTATAGAATAGGAACCTCACATAGAGTTTTGCATTGAATGCTCAACCTTGGAATAAAGCCCAAGGGGTCATATTTATAGCTGGGGATGCCTCTTAGCCTTTGGGAACACTTGATAATGAAAACTAGTCATTTTGTGGCTTACAACAGATATATTTTCACTTGTTGCAACTCCACAATGGCTAGAAACACTTTTTTGCACTTTTCTGTACAATGCAATCAGTCGAGTTTCTATAAAGGTAACTCGACCGATAGAGTAAAAGACAAAGTCGATATTCAGACCATCGATCGAGTTTGTCTTGGGGAAACTCGACCGACCAATGAAAATTGAATTGGTCAGGTACTCCATCGGTCGAGTTCTGTGAAGTGTAAACTTGACCGATCAAAAATCATTTTCAAGATCCAATCAAGATCAGTCGAGTTTTGCATATTGACAACTCGACCGATAAACAACCGGATGTGAATTTTGGAAAATGGCTTTTGAGTGCTTAAATATTCGATCTAAGTGCTCCTGATTTTTTTCAAGCTTAATTACAAGTCATACAATCATTACAAGTGATTTAAAACATGATTCTAATGGATTTACATCATATTACAAAAATGTGCACTTGTATTGACTTTGACTTGTCTTTTCTCCAATTTGATATGCACAAGTTAGGGCATTTGGAGTGTGTCTATACCTAATCTAAAATCACTCAAGTAGAGACATTAGACAGAAATATGTGGAATGGTTAGTCATCATCGAAACATGGGTTTAGTCAATTCAGACGTGAGTCAACATTGACCTAATTGACCTTGAGTCAACATTCTCCCCCTTTTTGAAGATGACAAACCATTCCATAAATGTATTAAAAGCATTTAAGTAAAGTCATAACTTTGGAGAAACCTAGGGGTTTTAATAGAATTGAGTTCATATGCTCCCCCTCAATTGATGCTAGTAGAGTTCTCATACTTCCCCTCAATTGATGTTATTTCTCCTGCATAGTTAGCTTTCATAACATTTATATAATACTATGTCTTCTACTCATATATGTTCTACACATATATGTCTTCTCCCATTTACCTTCTCCCCTTTATATGGACATGCTTCTCTTCTTCATGTAAGACATGCCTTCTTCCTGTTTTGTCAAAAGAAGACATACCTTTCTCCCCCTTTGTCATTTCAAAAAGTGGGGTGTTATGAAGAAATAAGAAACACCACTTGTTAAGAGAAAGGAGATAACAAAAAGTTATATAGGGAGAGTACAAGAGCACATATAGGGTATTGTCCAAGCATAGAAAGATACACAAGTTAAAGCATGCACTTGAACTACCCAAAAAGCAAGATAAAGTGCTACAGAAAAAAGCATAAATCACAATTTTGACCCTCAAGATGATAGAATTTGCCCAAAAAGTATCACTGCTCATGGAAAAGCAATGAGTCTTGCTTAGAAGGTCATTTCTGCATTAAAAAACACTAGTCTTGCAGCAAAAACTGAAACTGGAGCAAAATCTACATAAAATCCAAAAATACTCCAATTTCTACATATAATGTAGATCCATGTATCCTGCATCACAATGTTATGCAAGCAACTCAATATAGTAGATATGTAATTCAAGGAACAAGCTTGAGCTTGTATCAGACAAGATACAAGCATAGCATATGGTGAAATACCACTAGATCAGCAAAGATGCCAATTATAAACAAGGCTAGAACTACATGTATATGAACTACTAGTAGATGATATCACAAGTTAGGACTACTAGTAGGATCTAGATCATACCAAGAGATACCAAAAGATACACAAGATAGATCAAGCTATGAGTAGATGTGGAGATATATCCAAATAAAGAGATATGCAATTTTAGAAGCATGAAAGGATATAACTCACTAACAAGTATGCATCATTACTAAAAGATTATTACCACTAAAAACCTCAAGGTTGTATCCAAACAAGATATACAACTATGATAGATGTAGCAAGTTAGAATATAACAGAAGCAATTTCAGACACAATCAAGAGATCTGAAGAGATCATCATCAAAACCTGCAAAGAAACTCAAAGTAAGTAATTGCAAGATATAAATATACCAATATAGAGCAATTAGAGAGACAGATTTGTATGCAAGACAGGCAATTTAAAGCATGGCAATATGAATATATAAAGGTACCAAATGAGAGTGCCAAAGAATAAGGCTATTGGTTGAGAAAATCTAGTTGAGAGGGAAATTCTCATTCAATAAGCCAAATGTATATTCTATGCATAGTGTTATCGGTTGAGTTTTGTGTATTGACAACTCGACCGATGATAGCTACTGGCAACACCCATTGGTGCCTATCGGTCGAGTTTCAAACAGGGCAAAATCGATCGACAGAGATGCTGTCAAAAGGCACATATATTTTATAAAAATATATTTAAAGGCATGCTAAAAATATAAGCCATATACAAACATGTGTAAGCAAGTTAGTAATGCACTATGAAAGCATTAGAAAATTTTTTTGAGCAAGAGTGTGAATAGAAACACAAAATACCACTTTTGACTCAAAAAAAAACCACATGCATAGTGCACACTAACTTGACAAAAACAAGTTAGAAATGGTTATAAGCAAGAAAACATTTACCTTTGTGCTTACCATTGCTTTTCCAATTGTTTTCACCTCATACACATCTCACCTTTCTCCTTTCATGTGGATTGAGAAGTCAATATGCAATTCAATGGCTTAAGTTAATCCATTTGCAAGTACCTACAAGAAGAAATATGAAATGGTCCCCAATCATGTTTTTGGGTCCGGAGGGGTTAGCCTAGCAACCCAAGTCCTATTGCTCTTGGGTTCTTTCCTAAAAGGACAACAAGTAGAATAATGTCAAATATCATTGCAGTAGTTGCATGTACCCGTAGTCTTGGAACTAGAGGATTCTCCATGGAATATTGGAGGTCCTTTACCTTTGTTGATCCTTTGACTACTATCATACCCTAAACCGTGTCTACCAGTTTGTTTAGTAGTATGGTGTAGGATGTCATTAAGATTTTTTTACCAACTAAGAATCTTTGCAAAGAAGATCTCAAACCATCATTATAATGCATAAGAGAAGTAATAGTCAAAGACAAATGATTGATATTATCTCTAGAATGTAGAAGATCATTTTCTAAGTAAAGAGCTTTAGTTAAATAAGAATCTCTATCAATATGAAGAGCAGCAACATCATTCTCTCTACTAGTAGAACTAGAACAAGATTCATGCACATTGATTTTAGCAAGCAAGGAGGCATTTTCTGTTTCGAGCAAAGCAATCTTATAAATATAAACACCATTTTTATATTCTAAGTCTTGCAAAACAAAAGCTTTGTCCTTGTTTTTAGATTTAAGAACATCAATATCATAAATGAGATAATCAACAATTAAAGTATGATCTTCATTAGAACTAGGCATGAGAGGTTGAGCTTCTAGAAATTTGATCTTATCAAGCAAACTAGCATTTTCAAGTTTAAGAGAATCTACTTGGCCAAGACAAGCATTTTTTCCTTCAAGCAAGCAAGAATTAGCATGTTCAAGATCATCTAGTTCTACATGCAAATTATCAACAATTCTAGCAAGCTTTTTCTTTTTCCTTTTATAAGACTTAAGAGAGGCACAAGTATCGTGAATAATATCAATCAAGTATTCTTTATCTAAAGAGTTTAGATTTACCTCACTGGAGTCCTTACTTGTTGATGCCATGAGAGTAAAATGCCATTCTCCTTCACTAGAGCTTGAGCTTGATCCTTCACTTGACTCTTCACTTGAGCTTGAGTTGGAGGAGTCACTTGAGCTTGAGTGCCACTTATCGTCTCTTTTCTTGTGATGATGGGTCTTCGTGCCTTGTATACAATCTATCTTGAAGTGACACTTCCTTCCATACTTGAGGCACCAGATAGAGGAGGACTTGCCTTTGTATAGTTTACCCTCAGAGTACAAGGCATCTTCTTTAACTTGAGAGGATGGAGAAGCTTGACCAACAATAGCTTCAATTTGAGCCTTCATTTCAGCCTTCTTCATTTTCTTTAGCTCTTTCTTCTCTTGTCTTTCAACTTCTTCTCTTTTGTCAAGTGTGACTTCATGTGTTTGCAGATTTCCAATGAGATCTTTAATAGGAATATCCTTAATAGACCTTGCTTCTTCAATGGAAATCACCTTGGGTTCCCACCTCTTGGGGAGAGTTCTAAGGATCTTAGAGTTGATCTCTCCTCTACTCACAGGATGTCCTAGAACGGCAAGACCAATCACAATGGTGTTGAGCCTTGAGTACATGTTGTCTATCCTCTCCTCCTTTCCCATCTTGAACTTCTCAAGCAGCACTTTGAGCATGTAGACTTTACTTTCCTTCACTTGATATGTCCCCTCATAGGTGATGCATAGCTTTCTCCATACCTCATAGGTTGTTTCACACGAAGAAATCCAGTTGAACTCGGTGGGGGTCATGGAGGCATAGAGGATGTGTATGGATCTAGCATTCAAGGTTGCTTTCTTCAAGTAGCTTCATTCCATTCTTCAAACTTTATCTTTGGTAGCATGTATGGGTTGTTCACCATTTGCCACATCTCAAGACTTGATCCTTGGATGTAGAATTGAAGCCTTCTTCTCCAATAGAGGAAATTGCCCCCATCAAAGATTGGAAGGTTGATCAAGTATCTCCCTCCTTGGTAGTCACCCATTTTCTCCTAGTTGTTGAAGTATGCTTGGAGAAGCCCGCTCTGATACCAATTATTGGATCCTAGATGGGTGATTAGATGCTCTAGATGGGGGGTGAATAGAGCTGAATGCATTTAAACAAAATTCATTAGACCTTCAAGATATATCACAAAATAAGGTTGCTAAATAGGAAGTTTGAGTGCAACTAAAACATGCATAGCAAGGGAGAGAGAGATTGAACATACACCAAGAGACAAGCTATTTAGAGTGGTTCCACACTTCAAACTAGAAGTGAGTCAGTCCACTACCCAGAGAGGTCAACCTCTAGGATTTCTTAACCGTGCACCTTCATTATATTCATTATAAGATATACAATACATGACCAACCAAAGGAATTACTTATACAATACAAAGAATCTTCAACCTTACCAAAGACTTACCCAATTTGCAAGAGTCTTCCACCTTGTACCAAGGACTTACCTACTCTTGCACAAGTCTTCAGCCTTCAAGGAATTGCCCACTCTTCTTGAATCTTCCGCCTTTGACTTCACCTTCATTCGGAGAAGCTTCCACCAAGGACTTACCCACTTGAGCAAGGAATCTTCTGCCTTCACCAAGGGCTTACCCACTCTTGCTCCAAATCTTCAGCCTTGATCTTCACCAAGGGACGCCTTCCCTTGTTCTTCTTCACCTCTCTTAGCTAAGAGAGAGAACCCTCATCTTCATGATTGAAATGAGAGATATATATGGAGGTGGTGGAAGAGAGAGCCTCACAAGATATACATGTAGGACTAGCTCTCTTATAGATTTCCTACTCACTCTAACGAATTTAGCAAGTGATTAAGCTTAGAGAGAGAGGAGGCTGTAGGAAGCACTCAACTATAGAATAGGAACCTCACATAGAGTTTTGCATTGAATGCTCAACCTTGGAATGAAGCCCAAGGGGTCCTATTTATAGATGTGGATTCCTCTTAGCCTTTGGGAACACTTGAGAATGAAAACTAGTCATTTTGTTCCTTGGAACAAATATATTTTCACTTGTTGCACCTCCACAATGGCTAGAAGCACTGTTCTACACTTTTCCGTACAGCGCAATCGATCAAGTTTCTATAAAGGTAACTTGACCGATAGAGTAAAAGACAAAGACAATATTTGTACCATCGGTCGAGTTTGTCCTGGGGAAACTCAACCGACCAATGAAAATCGAATTGGTCAGGTACTCCATCGGTCGAGTTCTGTGAAGTCTAAACTCGACCGATCAAAAATCATTTTCAAGATCCAATCAGGATCGGTCGATTTCTGTGTATTGAAAAATCGACCGATGGATAGCCTGATGTGAATTTTGGAAAATGGATTTTGAGTGCTTAAACTTTCGATCTAAGTGCTCCTGGTTTTTTCCAAGTTTAATTACAAGTCATACAATCATTACAAGTGATTTACAACATGATTCTAATGGTGAGAGTAGTTTATTTGGGACGAGAAGTTTGCATACTGCAGAATGAACACATAATAATAGTAATTAATTATTAATAGGAATACTAGATGATTATCACAAAAGTGGAAGTATCAACTAAATAAGCCAATATGCAAATGCATTGAGTGTGACAAATAACTACAACCAATACATTTCTCTTCTATTGGAAGGATTTGTAACATAGCTACCGGTCCATAGCTATATGGACAACCAAACAGCGTAGAGAATCTGATAGGTGGCTTCACATATGTGATACTCATAACAAACATTATTGAAGGATACTCATATGCAATCCGAAATTGCAAGTTGAATGATTTTCCTGGGTTAGGATTCTACAGTCAATAAATCAACTCCTTGGTAATTAAAAACAATAGTTGTTGGGTCTTGTTTCTATTTCAATTTGATTTTCATATATTTCTTAAAAATATATAGTTGACAAAATCTCCAATAAGTAGAACATCTAAATCATATTGTTATTGATTTAACCAAAAAATATGAATTTAATTTTATTCATCAAGAACCAAATGGAACATGTCATAAGATGGTGCATCCTTTCTTGTGGCCCATAGGAAATTCCATTATAGGGAAACAATTATGATTAGTTTCCTATACCAACGTCTACTTTTCCATAATTCTCTATATCCCCCTTCTAAATGGTTGTGAACAACGCTAATGGAACTATAAGATTCCAAGAAACCACATGTAATTTGCTAACCATACCAAGTAGTCCCATGATTTTTATGCATAGATTGTAAGGCTCACATTGGGTGATGTGAATATATGTTCGGAGAGTTCCTTCCTTGACATTAGCTATCAATGGGTAATAATGATTTATTAAATTCTAGGAAGGTTTGAATTTTGAAGAAAAGAGCAAGTAGTTAAAATGAAACGTGTAGAAATATATATAAGGGGAAAACTCAACCATATGCAAGCTATTCCAAAAGATATAAAAATTAAAATAGCACATTTTTTTGAAAAATAACCAAAAGTGCACCTATTTGAAATTAGGTCCAAAAGTGTGATGTTTTCCATATGATGTGCCAAATGCTTGTGGACATTCTATGCTTTGAGTGGATGCCTCCAAAATTTCAATGCATTCATACAAGATACCACTAATACTATATTGTGGATTGGTTCATGGTGATGTGGCATTACATGTGTAAACAAATTGGGTGAATTTATATCTACATTTTCTAACTACTGATGCGACCTAAAAATGGGCCCAAATATAGGACACATTCAAGCCTAAATGAGTTGCTAAAATAACATGTACTTTGCTACAAAAAGTGAGCACTTTGTATGGCCATCGCTCCTCGACATTTAGGTGCATTCATGCAAAATGTGGTAATGAATAAACCACTATTTTTCGCTTATTCCTTACTCAATCCAATAGAGTTATGCTTTCCTTATTCTCTATAATATCTATTATTTAAAACATTTTATACTTCTATTCATATTTTGGAGTATCAATTTTTGTTTGGATTATTAGATTTTTTATTATTAGTTTATCATGTATATTCACTCAAACATACTTGGCCCCATAGGGTTAAGTTCACTTCCCTATACTTTCCTCCTCTCCTATACATAGAATGGAAGTTTGCCTCTATTAATAAGAAGCGACTTAGTATACTTCCATCTTATTTTTCCACTTGGAATCAAATAATTGATCCTAACCCTAAGGAGAGAAAAACACATCCTACATAAGTAGGCAACACCATTTCTTCTTGGCTTGGCAGCCCACCAAGCATCATCCCAGCCTCCATGGTCATTCTCTATTTTATTTTGTCTTCTATAAAAAAAATCCACTTTCATATTGCCCTTGTATGTAGTTGTGCTTGATCCTTAGATGAATCCAGATATGAACTCGCTCACCTCCCCATAATTGCATCTGGGGAAGTCTTCCAGCCTTCTTGGTAGTGGGCATGACTTCATTCATGTTTAATTTATCTGGTCCTTAATTTTTTTTTATTCTATGGTCCTTTGAATATGAGTGGGCATGCATGTATGCTTTGTTCCTCACATATGGAATTTATGAGATGGGTCAGTATATAGAGGTCATTCACAACTCTATGTGTGGCCTCACCCGCTTAGGCCAGGTTCTCAAGCTATACGTTTTTAACCATTCTCATCCATTACGAATGCGCTAAACTTGTTCAACACCATATCTAAAGGAATCTTATAATAGGATTTGAGAACAAAACCCTCCCCTTACTTCCATCACCCAATGTCAAAATCCATCCTCCCCCGTACCCCCTACATTTTTTGACCTAACAGTTAGATGAATGTGTCTTTTTGGATTGCACAAATTTTGTTTATTTTTCTACTCAGATATGTTTGATCGGGTTATATTGCACATTGATTCTAGTTATCGATAATAGTCCTCCACATATTTTCCTACATATCTTTACCTATAACATCTTTTATTCCTTTCCTCACCAATCACTACCTTAGTTCTTTTCATGGTAGGCGTGATGGAGAGAGTAGAGGAACATGAGTAGAGGGAATGGATGAGATCAGGAGAATCAAAGAGAGGGAGGAAATATAAAGATGGAGTATGAAAAGAAATAAAGATATAATATGTATTAGTCTAAGCTACTTTAGTCTTCATGGAGCTTCTTAATATTAGATTCATCCATTTCATAATGTCTTTGTGGATATTTATTACCACTATGCATCATGTTTCTGGTGCATCAATAGTGTACCTCTTTATCAATGACACTATGCTTTTCATGCACTTCCCACAATATGCATCTTGGTTGGCTATTCCAGATGGCCACCACTTTCATTTGACATTGAGGATCTCAGTTGTAGCATAGATACTTTGGGCTTGGAACTGAGCTTGTTGTGCTTATTCTAGCCTCTTGTTCACACTAGTGTTAGTGTAGTGATGATCTTGTTGCATTCTCAAGAGAGAGATTTTTGCTTTTTCACATAAATTTTTTCAAAAGCTTGTTAATATCTATCCTATAAATACTACATATGCCAGATTGTTGATTCATATAGATTTTATCTTCACTAAGCTACTTTATCCATGTCTTCTCAAATTTTGTGTTACTTTATCCATATCTTCTCAAATGCAGTGTTTGTCATTTCTCAAGTTCGAAGATGATTCTTCTACTGTTGTACTTGGTATTTCCTTGATCTTTCATTCTCCTCGAGCTCCTCTAGATTCACATTCCATATGGATCCAGTTTGTAGTCATCATCACCTCATGAATTTTGTATTTGAATATACATCTACTATTACATCATTAGATGTGTTGATTATGCATATTCAATGGTGTATTCATGGTATTTTAATCATCTTCTCTAGATAATAGTGATGCTCTACATTCCATATGCACTTTAGAAAATCTTTTTTCAAGGATTAAGTATTTCCCTTTTTTACTAAAAAACACCAAGCTACTACGTTTCAGCCTCGCTCTTCTCCTTCTTTTCTCACTGAACTAATAGGACTACCTCCTACACTATCCCTCTTGAAGTTGTCTTGCACCCATCTCGAACACACAGTAAAGATGTTGGGATCCCCATTTTTGAATCTGTGCTTGGCTAGTTCATCAATGATGCCATTAGTAGTTCTAGAATTGAAAGTGAGTTGGATATTTGTTACCCTCTTCAAGGCTACTTTGATTTCTTCTATTAGTGTCTTTTACTTGCTTGGACATCTACATTCGACCTAAGAGAGTTCCACTACCTCTTTTGAGTCAGAAAGAATCAACATGTCTCCACTTTATAGCCTTGCACCTACTTGGATTCCATCCAAGATAGAAAGCAACTCCCCCTCTAGTGGATCTGTACCGCTAGATGTGGAGCCTCCTCCTACTAGACATGTTCCTTTTTCACTTCTAGTTATGTAACTGATGCTCTATTAGAAATTCACTTGGTCAACTGTGGTATCCACTTTAATGGTGATGCCTCCTCTCACATGGTGTGGTCTACATTTATCAGATACTCATCCATCCTTATATCTAGGGTTCTTTTACAAGGCCTTTTGGGTCTCTCCAGTTGGCTTTTGTCCAAGATTTTCTTTGAGAGCACCTCCTTATTCCTGGCTTTCTAGATCTTCCAACATGTGATAGCAAAAAGAGCATTCCACCATGTATCCTCCTTCCTTGTCTACAGGTTCATCGCCAACCAATCCATTATACAAATTTCAAAGAAGAAGGATGAAGCAAAAGAGGTATCTAGGATTTCCCTAATCAACAAGCTAGTAGGGCACTCTCTAATAGCATGTAAACATCTTTCAATCAAGGAGGAACATCTCGGGAATTGACTTGTTTTTGACATATTCCTCATTTTCTAGTGATCATTGGTCATCAAACTATTGTGCTAGAGACACCAAAGAACGGTATCAATCTTGTGTGTGGTTAAGTCTTCCAAATTATGTCCCAATTTCCAGCAGAGTGATCAGCCTGACCATCCATCAACAATTTGTAAGAAAACTTAGTAGTGAGGTCACCGTTCACATAAAAACTTCATCATCAGGTATACTCCCCGTAATCCACTTCAGCATTAGGTATACTCCCCATAATCCACTTTAGGGGGGGAAATTCCTCAAACCTCTCTCTAAGGAAATCCATGTCCCACTATCCATTCTCTTTAACCTGATAGTTAACACCAAGATTTGTCAGCTTGAGCAGGATGTGCTTGTTGCCGATTAAAATCGGCTTCTTCCCCTCCCTTAATCATCCATCCTCTGAGGTATTCACTTGGTCACCTCTGATTACGATCATAGTAGCATTCATGTTGATCAGGTCCATGTTGAAGAAGATAACTCTTCAAAGCATTGGACCATTCTCCTTGAGTCCATTCCTACTAGTATATTTCCTTATCATAAGGTCTATTCATCCACCCTTTACATCCCTTTTGAAATATTATGCTTCCTAGAGTAGAAGAGATTCATTGTGTTGTCTTGCATCCTTCACACTCAGACCTTCTTTAGACACCGGAGTCACTACCTTCCTTGCCACCAAGTTGGTTTTCCTTCAATCTTATCCTTCGATCCAAATAAAGTTGTGTGTTATCTAGTTGATCTTCTCACATAAAGAACATGTGATCTTATATGTTTGCATTATGTAAGAAGGTGTGGCATTCAAAACAAATTTCATTAAATTTATCATGTGTACTAGTGATAGTGTTCTTCTCATCCAACCACTACCTTACTCTTCATAGTGCTTAACAACCCAAAATAGGGAGCCTTGGAGTTCCTATTCTGAATGCTTGCAACTCCCAAATTCTTCCCAAGGTTCGTAACCTATTAGATGATAACACATCCACACACTTGTCTATAAATGGTAAAGGATGTATTTTGTGAGAATAAGATGACAAATTTACTTTAGATAGATTCTGGCTCGAGTCTAGTTTGAATTTTGTAAGTGTCTTCATCATCGCACATGCATGTCTTCTCGAGGCATTTCCGAAGAGTACAATGTCATCTATGAAGAAGGTATGGGTGAACTCCATTCCTAAGATAATAGCCAACTTCCATCTTCCAGTGTTGACTTTGAGTTCAATATCCTAGAACAATCTATCAATACACAACACAAAGATATAACATGATAGAGGGTCACATTGCTTCACATCTTGAGTAGGTTTGAAGCTTGGGAGTTTATCACCATTCTAAATTACCAACAAGGATCCATACATGATGATATGCATGATAATCAACACAATGTTAGAAGGAATTGTTCCTCTATGGAGGGTGGCTGGTATAAAATTCCTACTCATCCAATGGTATCCTTTGGTAAAATCAAGCTTCAGACCCATGGTATAACTTCCACTCCTTTGCCTCTCTATAGAATGGACAATCTCCTGGATCAACATCACATTGTCACTAATTTTGTGGTCCAGGAAAAGCTGGTATGCATAGGTGAAATCTACTAATATAGATACAGTTTGATTCTCGCTACTATCTCCTTAGGCAGAAGTTTGACATTTACATAATTAAGTGAAATCAGACTTAAGTGGTTGTAGTGTTCAGGATGAGAAATTTTAAGATTCAGGATCATTATTGAATCACCTGCCTCTTCTTCTAGATTTCCTCCCCTAAAAGGGCTTTTCACAAAGATGACAAGAGATTCCTTTATGTGGTTTCAATTCTTATGGAGAAAAAGAGCATGGATCCCATTAGGCTAAGGAGTCTTTAAAGGGACCATCTACTCTAAAGACTAGAGAATCTCTCCTTCCTCAGGGATTCTACCCACTTCTCTTCTATCACATGATTAGATTAAGGTTTCAAGCATCTTATTATGTTAACCAAGCAAGATCAAGCAAAACATAGGTCAGGGGTCTTACAACCATAAACCCCTAACAAGTATTTCACCCCTAAAATCCTATGTGAAATGAGATGGGTACTTCCTATGCATATCATCCTCCAACTCCAATGTTCCTCCATGCCACGATGATGCCAACAAACCTTAACAAGAACTATATCCTTGTTAAATCTCTGATCCAATCTCAACATAGGACCTTCCACATATGATATATCCTCTTCCAAGTTGACCTCTACAGGCTGTAGCTCCAACTTGGTATCTGGATGACACTTCCTCAACATTGAAAAATGAAAGACTGGATGCAACCTATGCAACTCTGGAGGTATCTTGAATGTGTATGCCACCTTCTTGACATGTGCCACTGTAGGGTAAGGTCCCATAAACTTGGGATCCAACTTATCCTTCTTCCCTAACCTCAGCATGCCTTTCCAAGGGGAAACCTTAAGATACACCTTTTCTCCCACTTGGAACTGCAAGGGCCTACAACAATTATTAGCATATGACTTCTGTCTATCCTAAGCTGCATTCAGCTTCTACTGTATCACTTTGATCTTTTCTATTGTCAGTTGTACAAGTTTAGGACCCAAAAGATGATATTCATCAGTCTCATACCAACAAAGAAGAGACCTACAATGTGTCCCATACAAATCCCTCACATGGTGCTATGTTGATACTCCTCTTGTAACTGTTATTATAGGAAAAATCTATCAGACTTAGGTGCACATCCAACCTACCCAAAAACTCCAAAACACAAGCTCTCAACAGATCTTCTAAAATATGAATGGTTCTCTTAGACTGTCCATCTATTTGCAGGTGAAATGTACTATGGAACCTCGATTGTGTACCCATGGATATGTGTAGATGCTCCCAAAAAGGACTGGTAAATTGAGGACCTCTATCAGACACCATCATCATGGGGTACCATGCCAACTTCTCTGCTATATATGTCATCTTCACAGGAAGGAAATGCACTTACATGGTCAACTTATCAACTATCACCGGGATGGAATCACGACCCTTGTCTCTCCTAGGGAGACCAACCACAATGTCCATTGTGATGTTCCCATTTCCACTATGGTATAGGCAACGATTGCAATGTTCCTACAGGTTTGTGATGCTCAACCTTGACATGTTGGCACATAGTACATATTGCCACAAACTCGGCCATATCACTCTTCAAATTGGGCCACCAATATAGATCCTTCAAGTTATCATACATCTTGGTACTACCTGGATGCATCACATAAATCAAAGTGTGAGCCTCCTTAAGGACCAACTTCCTCAAACCATCATCATCAGGAACTACTATTCTTCCATGAAAACACACTGTCCCATTCTCTATCTCATGGAAGCCCTCACGCTTCTAGCTGCCAAACTCTAATGATATCTATTGTATCATTATATCATTAGGTTGTGCATCTCTAATCTACTACCTCAATGTAGGCTTCACCTACAACTTCACCAACAAACCTGCCAACATGGAAACTTATAACTTCACGTTCATCTGATGGAACATCACCAACATATCTCTCTTAAGGCACACCAAGGAACTCAATTGTGCCTTATCAGTAGATGAGGATGAAGAAGAATTCCTACTAAGGGCATCTACTATGAGTTCATCTTCCCTATATGGTATTCTATGGTGCAATCCTAATCCTTGATCAACTCCATCCAACGTCGCGGTGGCATGTTCAGCTCCTGCTTTGAGAAGATGTACTAAAGTTTCTTGTGGTCAGTGAAGATCTGACACTTCTTGCCATAAAGGTAGTGTCTCCAAATCTTCAAAGCATGAGCCACAATTGCATTCTCCAGATTGTGCATCATGTAACTCTCCTTTTGTTTCTTAAGTTGTCGCAAAGCAAAAGAAATCATGTTCTTATCTTACATCAGCACACATCCCAAACCATTCTTTGACGCACCATATACGATGATATAATGTTTCCCTTACTCAGGCAACACTAATACTGGTGCATTTGTCAGCTTCTCCTTCAAAATCTGGAAAGAACACTGACACTTGAAGTCCCAAATGAGCGATACATCTTTCTTTGTCAACTACATTAGGGGTAATACTACAATTTTGAAGTTCTTGATAAACCTCATGTAGTAGCCTGCCATGCCTAATAAACTATGAACCTCTATCAGTGTGTTAGGCTACTCCCACTCTAACACAGACCGTACCTCCTTAGGATCCACATGAACACCTTTAGAAGACATCACACGCCCAAGAAAAGACACCTCCTTCAACCAAAATTTACACTTGTTGAACATAGCATACAACTTGTGCTGCCTTGACACCGTTAATGCTTGTCGTAGATGTTGCTCATGTTTTTGGCTGTCTCTAAAGTATATCAAGATGTCTTCAATGAACACAACCATGAACTAATAAAGATATGGTCTGAACATCGTATTGATCAGGTCCATGAATGTTTTTTGTGCATTGGTTAACCCAAATGGAATAACCAAAAACTCAAAGTGATAATACCGAGTTTGAAAACTTGAGTTGGGTATGTCATGCATCCTGATCATTAACTAATGGTAACCTGACCTTAGATCAATCTTCAAAAACGTTGAGGCACCACTCAACTAATCAAATAGATCATTTATCCTCAACAAAGGGTACTTATTATTGATTGTCACTTTATTCAATTGTAGATAATCTATGCACAACCTCATGGAACCATCCTTCTTTTTCATGAACAACATGGGATCACCCCAAGGGGAAGTCCTCAGTCTGATGAATCCCTCCTCTAATAGCTCCTACAACTTCTTCTTCAACTCTTGCATCTCTATTGGTACCATATTGTATGGCAATTGTGCAATCAGTTGTGTACCAAGAACTAGATTGATCTCAAAATCAATCTCTCTAGGAGGGGGAACTCCAAGAAACTCATGAAGGAACACAACCTCAAACTCTCAAACAATGGGAACCTCCTGAATACTTGTACTCCTCACCTTGGTATCTACCACATGTGCCAGAAAAGCCTCACACCCTTGCCTCATCAACCTCTCTACTATCATTGCTGACACCAAGAACATTGGGAGAATATTCCTATCTCCTTGTAAGAGCCACAAAACATCAATGTTAAAGAATGTCACTACCTTGGAAATACAGTTTAAGATCACCCGGTACTTCTTCAATGTATCCATTCCAAGGATCACATCAAATTCATGCATGTCAAGTGGCATAAGATCCACTTGAATGATGCGTCCCGAGAAAGAAAGAATGCAGGATGGACACACCTCCCGCAACTTGGCAAAAACAACAAGAGGGGTTTTTAGAATAATACCATCACATCTATGACTAGCAGGAAAACAACAACTACCTATCGCTTCTGTAGTGATAAAAGAGAGTGTCTCACCTGGGTCAACCAAAATAGATACAAAGGAAGATACATACAAATCAAAATGAAATAACTCCACCTGACCTATCACAACCCATGATTGACCACTCCCTCTGGCTAACTCATGGTGTAGAATCAAGTCATCGCCTGTTGTTGCCCTAGTCCTCTACTGGCCTTTCTCGAAGATCTTGCATGTGATGCGTGACCACGTCCTCTGCCACTGCCACTGCGAAATTGCTACTGTTGGTAACCTTGTTGAATATGTCTCAGCTGTTGGGTCACTTCTTCATCTTTCACTTGGCAAGACAACTTCAAGTGTCATGGCTTCCCACACATATAATAGGTCTTATTCTCATACCATGGTCTAGACGACCCTATCACCAAAACTATCATTGTGCTATGAGCACCTACCAGCGGAAAAGTACGACCTCTACTCTTGCTCGGTCACCTCTGAGATGGCACCCCAGATCTCTGTTGTGACTGTGGTGGCAAAATTTGAGGCTTCTAGAAGACTACAAAAGAATGTCCCTAAAATTGAGCCAACCTCTTCATAGTGTTAGCCTCACACTTCTCCACAATTGGCTGCTCTATCTATCTCACAGATTCAATAAAGGTAGCAAACTGCTGTCAGTTCTCTAAAGTAGACATCGTCGGCATCATCTCCTTACTTAAACCCTTTTCAAGTCGTATGATTATCTCCTTATCCGTCCCTACCATGTGAGGAAAAAACCTCAACAACTCCATGAAGTTGGCCTCATACTCTTTGATCATCATCGATCCCTACTAGATCCTCTCAAACTGTGAGATCTTCTCATCAAGGTACGTCTCTGGGAAGTATCTACTCATGGACTCTCACCAAAAGTATTCCCAACTAATCACTGCACCTGTCCGCTTCTCCTCTTTAATGGTCCACAAATGGCCAGCACTACCCTCTAGTAGGTACACCACATGTTTCACCTTATCCTCTTTCGAAATATTGAGGATCTTAAAGGTCTTCTCCATCTCTGTCAACCACATGTATGCAACTATCGGGTTTGTTATATCTACATACTTGATTTCCCCCACATGTATCAACCTTTGAAAGGTCTTGCCATAACCATAGGATTCTGCATTGGGCATAGTTGCTTTACTTGAGGTATGAGCACTGTATCCACCATATGTGAAATTGTGGCCATAAACTATCCAAACATGGACTAGAAAGTGGGATTGGCCATGGTTTCTAGGTTGAATTGAGGCACTTCAGGCACTCCATCTACTCTTACATGTCTCCTGGAACCACATCCTAGTGCAGCAATGCTACTCTCAGCATGTTCATGTTCTCCAGACATATCTCTTCTTCTTCTGTTGCATAAGCAAAAGTTGCAATCAGATATATTGGACAATGTAGGAACAATCACAAAACCTAGTCATATGTCCTTGTAGACTCAACAAACCTAGAGCTTTGATACCAACCAAGTTGTGACACACATGTTACACTAGTCGACATAACTCTGAACCAAAGTGTGCCATAAACAACTAAACAAGCACATCCCACAAAATAGGGAAAAATTAAAATTGAATTAATATAACCATTATGTGCAGAACATATTACATCAAAAGTCCACAAATTGCACCATATCAGGACAGGTATGTAAATCTGTATAGTAGCCAACTGGCATGTACCCATTACAAAAGATAACATGTTCATCTGTACAAGTCATATATACAACCACGTCATACTACCAAAACACATATCAAGGTACATATCATCTACAAAATACTACCCTCTCATACCTGAGAGTACATGGATGACACATAGGACTCCACTACACAACAAAATAGCTTACCCAACCTTCTATGCTCACTAATCTTTGAGCTCCTCCTCCTCAACAACACGATCTCTACTACACCGTGCACGACCACCTAAAAACATGTGGCGAACCATAAGGGTGAGACTCATGTCCCAGTGAGAGATATAACTCTTTTCCAATAACTATTGTAAACACAGATTATGTTTAAGCATGAATAACATTATTAAATAGGATGAGAAAATTCATCTAATTGAATAACTTAAAACTAATTATACAAGCTAAGTAGGTTAAGCTACTACAACTGATAAGTAGAACAAGTTATGCGTTTAGAAGGAATATGAAGAACATGTATAATTGTTCATATCTCTTACTAAATTATAATACAACTGGGAAGTACAAGAAACAAGGTAGGGGTAAACATCCAATGTGAGTCGTGTTTAGCCCTAAGTTGATATACTACATGACTATATTATGTATTTTATTAATCCTTGAGGACTTGCGCCGTACTACCCAAATCCAACTGACCACTACTAAAAATCAGTTCCATACAAGCTCTAAGATTACCAGAATCCTAAGATATTCTCTACCCCACTCAGTACGGGTCCGCCACAGTGACACATAAGGTCCAGCTACAAAATAGCCTAGCCTACCTTGGTACAGGTAATGATGCTAGATACTAGATTTTACGCACATGTATTACCAAGGCATTACTGCAATTGTTCTCACTAGTTCCTCACACAATCACCTATACCAATATTCAAGAAAACTATAACCGTTCTCAATTTCTTGAGATTCGGATGACAAGGATGACTCTCCAAGAACCCCACATACTCAATAGTATGCGCTTTGAGTTTCCCCCGGGAATACTCATTTCACCATCTAGCAAGTTCTGACATTGGAATGGATCTATGGCATATGGAAACTATACGATTAGGGTTTAACTTGATTAGTTAAGCCAATTGGGTATCTTTATACTGCATCAATCAAGTTACAACGTACAAACCCTACAACAATTGTACAAAGATAAGGGTAGATTGCTACCTCAGAAGATATAAAATGTAGAAGATATAAACTTGATCACATCACAACATGATATTGTCTCTATGCCTTTCACAAGGCCATCACCATTCTCACATCATTATGGGACTCAAATCCCTTATCACATCACCAGAGGATATCACCTCTCTTTAAGGCACAAGGCCTTTTCTAGGGTCATAAGACCATTCACACCATTCCCTACAGGAATACCATAATCTCTACATGCCTCACCAAGGATCAAAATCACCACATTACACACATGTTACTTAATGTTGACATAGCATTTGCAATTAAAAACTATAATGTCCACAAGATCACCAATTAGGGTTTACAAATTAAGAGAGAGAAATACTTTATTGATATGCTAAGTAGTGAAGTGATTTTACCATGTAATCACATTAGGGTTAGGGTTTCTAACATCATAACCTTATTAGGGTTTCAAAATAGCAAACATAATTAAACCCTAATTGTAACCACTTCCAACATCCTTAGAACATATTAGGTCTACCATAAACATTATTAGGTAATAACACAAAGCAAACATGAATTTAGGAATTCTCATAGACTGAAAAACATAGGTCACCCACACCTCTACGGCCGAAGAGAAACAAACCAACATGGTTGAATACAACATCAATCCTATTAAATCAAAGAGGAAATATCACACTTTCAATCGAAGAGACTAGGTCGAAAAAATGCACTAAAACCAAAGACACCACCCACCCTCATTAATTGAAGGGGAGGTTCAACCATCACATGCTCTTGGATCCAAAATAGTGTGACTAAAGAAAAATAAGGACAACTTATCAAATGAAGATCAAGGGGGTCATCCCTTCAATCATACAAGGAAATCCAACCATAGAGACCCAAGAGGCATCCAAAACATCAACAACCACATAAGGAACCATGAAACCATAAAAAAAAGAGAAAACCCAATTGACTAGATCAATGAGTTCATTAACATCATGATACTGAAACTATAAGTGAAGAGAGATACATGGGGGAAAAACATCATTCAAACCCCTAAAATCCAATCATCAACACAAAGAAAACCAAATTTTGATTCAAGTGAGGAAGAATTGGCATTTCAAAATGTATCATGCATCCAAAACCCTCCATCACCAAGAGAGAGAAATCAAACCATAGACATGATGAGAAACCATCATTTAAAACATGTGCATGTAAGAATCACACTTCCACTGACCACATGATTCTGGATACAAGAATTAGTTTTTAAGAAAAAGAGTTAATGTATACAAGATCACACATAATTGTAGACCCTAGATCAATCATTACTACACAACTTATAATCATGTTTTTGAGATAGATCATTGATATGCAAGACAATTGCAACAATAATTGAGGGGGAATTTATATAACTCACCTTAGATAATGATGATAAATATTCCAAGCAAAGAAGCTCCAAAGAAGAGAGATATATCTAGCTTGATTATCTCCACATCTAAGCTAGTCACCACCTTAAAAGAGAAACAACCCTAGGTTAAATAATAAGAAAGAGAGAGAAAAAGCTTCTAGACCAAAAAGAAAAAGAAAGAGAGAGGAGATCTTCAACACAACTCAACACTACCATGGAAAGCCATGGATTTGGTTAAAAAGAGAGGAGTTCCTCATGAAACACCACCATGGGGGACCATGGATTTGTCCAAGAGGAAGAAGAGAGGGGTAGAGTTTGAAAGAAAACAAAACCAAGAGGGTAGCTCACTTACCAAGGTCAAAGAACACCAATGGATCACCAAAGGAGAGTTGCTCCAACCCTAGATCACCACTTGCAATGGTACGGACACCTTGTTCCAAGGTTGAGCTATTCTACACCACCAAGATCACAAGGGAAGAGTTCCAAGGATGAGAGAGAGAAAGAGGGTGCAAAAGATATTACTTCCATCCAAATAGAGGGGTATATATATGCAAGGGTAGAGAGAGGGTAGGAAGGTTAGGTGTCCAATCAAACATGTAGCTTGTCCATCATAGAACACCCATGAAAGTAGCAAACATATGCATGCAACTAAGAGCATGAAAACCAATGAAGTTCAGCAACCTCACTTGTTCCAAAGGACCATCAGTAAAAGAGAACGTCAGCAACCTACTAGGTCCACAAAGACAAATGATCAAAGAGAAACAAGGGAAGGTCATCAATCACATAGAATTCATCCTAGGGTTTCTTGGATCTTCGATCGCCAAGGCCACTAGGTGCACTCAAAACATCATTGGTCAAAGGTACCAAACTGAAGACACATCAAGGTGGGTCACTGAAAACCAAACTCAAAGGTCAACACGCAAGCAATATCAACCATCTACACAAGGCACCTAAGTAGAACCCTAATTATCCACTCATGATGTCAACACCTCTCTCCTCGTCATATCTAGGGGCAAAAAATGCCCATGGGTTCCAATCTCTCCAACATGATGCCAAATCATAAGAGGCACATCAAACATGTGACAAATTGCAAGATACACCATCAACATGAGTAAATTGCAACTTGGACCACAACAACACACTTATAGCATAACTATCTCAAACAACATCCAGATTGGACCAAACTAAAAACACAAGCTTGTCACATGTTATTAAAGCATATCACATGATTATATTAACATTTTTCAAGCATCTTATTATGTTAACCAAGCAAGATCAAGAAAAATCTAGGTCAGGGGTCTTACAACTATAAACCCCTAACAAGGATTTTGCCTCTAAAATTCTACATGAAAAGAGATGGGTACCTCCTATGCATCATGTCCTCCAACTCCCATGTGGCTTTCTCCATGACACGGTGATGCCACAAAACCTTAACAAGAACTATATACCTCTTCTTCAACTTCTTCACTCTCCAATCCAAGATCAATACAAGACCTTCCACATATGATATATCCTCTTCCAACTCGACCTCCACAAGCTACAACACCAACTCAGTATCTATATGACACTTCCTTAACATCGAGACATGAAAGACCATATGCAGCCCGTGTAACTCTAGTGGTAGCTCCAACTTTTATGCCACCTTCCCGATACATTCCACTATAGGGTAAGGTCCCATAAACTTGGGGGGGGCAACTTACCCTTCTTCCCAAACCTCAACATGCCTTTCCAAGGGGAAACATTAAGATACACCTTGTATCCCACTTGGAATTCCAAGAGCTTGTGATAATTCTCAACATATGACTTCTATCTGTCCTGGGATGCCTTCAACTATTGATGTATTACTTTGATCTTTTCTATTATCTGTTGTACAAATTTGGGACCCAAAATCTTATACTCATTGGTCTCATACCAACAAATATGAGACCTACAACATCTCCCATACAAAGCCTCATATGATTCTATGTCACTACTCATCTGGTAACTGTTATTATAGGCAAACTCTATCAGACTGAGGTACACATCACAACTGCCCAAAATAACTACAAAACATGGGCTCTTAATAGATCTTCTAAAATCTAAATGGTCCTCTCAGACTGGTCATTTATCTATGGGTGAAACATTGTACTGAACCTCAACTGTGTACTCATGGCTGTGAGCAGATGCTCCCAAAAAATGACTGTAAATAGAGGACCTTTGTCAGACACTATCTTCATCAGGATACCATGCAAATAGACTATCTCATCAACATAAACATGTGTCAACTTCAATATAATATATGTTGTCTTCAACATGTCAATTTTAGTTTAAACATAAATGAATGGGTTCAAGATATAAAACATGTTTACAGTAATGAGTCATATCTCCTAATCCACACCCTAATATTCATCATGTTGGTAAATAAAAGAGGATGATATTACTAATATTTAATAGGTATGTAATTTATTGTTAAAGGAAAATAACCATCACATGTATAATAAATGGAAGATTAATTGATGAAGAAGAATATGTCCAACATGATTGTTTCTTACTTAGTTGAAGTATCACCCTAAAGGTTCCACCTATGAAGTGAAAACACTAGATGAATAAATATGTATGATCATAAGTCATGCTAACTAGCAATATAAATGAATTTTATAACCATATATACACATAAATAGGAACACAAATATAATCGACCCTAGTTGAATAACTTCAAACATATTATGTAGAGATAGAATAAAACTATAAGGCCTAGATTACAATAATTATTATGTGACAAAGTGGATTTTAGCATAATGATGTAGTAATTACTCTTTTGACCTCATATACTCTCTCATAGTCCCAAATCATTTTTCTTGGCTTCCTACTCAATGTTGAGACTCAAATCTGAAATATGGTGATCAATGTGAACTTTATACACATTATAACACCTTAAATTTGATTAATTCATCAAATTGTCCAAAGAAGCAAATTGATCCATAAAAATTCATATTTTGTCTCTCAAACTTCTTATAATTATTCTCCACATTATTTTGAAGTTATGATCCAAAAATCATCTCTTTTGGACGTTCCTATTATTTACTATGATTTCTTGAAGATAATTTATTGAAAACCCATTTATTTCCCATTTATTTGCTCTTTTTCTTGGCTTTGCCATGTTAGCGATCCGGGAAAGGGATCAGGGGAAAACATAGGCCCTTAGATATTCTTGTCATAGATCCAGGCCCAATATAGCAGTCGTGAGGTTATCTTTAACCTCCCGCTGATTGTGGGGAGGTATGAATGCGACCATGATGATATATCTCCCACTTTTGACCACTATTTGAAAAACCAAGCGAGCCAAAATCCTTCCCTCATGATTTTGAACGCAACAAACCCTACTTTGACTATATTTTGTATACCATTACACTGCCAACAATCCTCCCTTGCTCTCCCATCACACTCCAATGAGCATAGCAGGCACCCCAACCTCAATTTTCCCTAAAACCTACCCCCAGTCCTATATAAACCCCCCAAAGGACCGTTTCTATCATCCATCACGAGAACCACTTGCATTTGCACTCTCTCATGACCTACTTTGCCCTCAATTTCTCCTTGCCACCTCCTTCTGACATAGCACCGCCACCGCATACCCCGAGTTGGGCATCCCTGCTCTTCACCTCTTCACCCCAATCTCTGACCACCAACTGATCTGTGAGGTCGTGGTGAGCTTAGGCAGTCACCTCGCTACCTCCATCAGCCCCTCTTACCCTTGATCCCTCCTTGCATCAGTGAGCACCTCTGCCACATCTGTGTCTCACGCAAAGGGCTATGTGAAGAGAGAAATTAGCCCAAAACTGACAGGCCCACAGAAAGAATCACTCGGTCGAAGGGGGTCCGACGAACCAATGTTGAACTAGTAAATCAAGAAAGGACCAGACCAATTGAACCAGCCAATCAAAGGTATGAACCAGGACTCTAAGCAAGTGAGTTTCCTAGATCATGTGGCACAATCAAGGTTGTTCCTTGTCATTCCAACGACCCTCATTTTTCCATATTAAAGTAAATATTCTCCTCTTTGCTCAAAAATTCAATTAAATGCCCAGATTTTGCTTTAATCATAGAAATTGCATCCTAGCTCCAAAAATTATGAACAAATAGTAAATCTTGATCAGAAAAATCCAATGAACCCATTATAAATATTTTTGAAGCCTAATTCTTTATATATTTCACTGATATCCCTAAATCTTAATCCATTGACCTAATACTTGATCCCTGACCTTACTCATTCTATTAATTAGAACTTGATATAATCTTAAACACAGTGATGTTAGAACATGATGATGACCTAAAGACTTGATTATGACTTGCATATTGACCATGATAATTAAGGTTAACATATGAACCTAGAAGACCTAGGTGGGTCATCACACTTGAAACATAATTGACACTTAAATAATATTGAACATCTTGATATTGTTGATCATAAGTGAATGACCTAACCCCAAAGTAAAATAGGAATGAGTAACACTAATCTTGAATCATGAAACATGATATTCTAAACATCATGATCTTGACCCTTGATCCAATCTTGGTGATTTAGGATCTAACTCGAAGGGACAACCTACTACTTTTTTATATCTATACTCGAAATCCTCGGTGAAAGGTACGCTATTATATCTCTGCCTTGGTTGTATTGAAGATACTTTTTTATGTATCTCTTCATTGTATACTTGACGATATACTTGTTTGAGATATTTTTCCCTACTAATTAGTATTTCATTTTTCCTATATTATATTTTTAGGAAAACATGAGAACATAAATGATATTGCCCATTATGACTGCCTGTATATTGATAATGATGATGATGTTGATAATGTTGATATTGAGTGCAAGAAACCTCCTCATTCAGAGGTTGAACTTGTACATTGGCCTCCAACCTCATATTGAGAGAAGGAGCATGGTGACCTTCCCCATCGTGTTGGGGCGATAGAGTCACACAAAATATATAAGCATACTTCTTGACTAGAACATAATGGGAACTTGTAATAAAAAATGACTTGTTTGAAATAAAAATCTTTTCGAATAAATGTTGGATTTGGAAATTCACTTGTTATACCTTTATTGAATATAAGTCCTACCAGGTATACTCTTTTTTATAGACAATTTTAATTTTGATAGTGTCTGTGCAATTGCATGATTGTGTCTCAATTTTCTTGATTTTAGGTAAAACAATTGGAACATTGTCTAGATTGCTTCCGCACTCATATACTCTAATGACAAAGATCAATAAGCTATATCTCCTATATTGGGTTAGTTTGTTCTTTAAATATCCAGTTTTTGAGTTGTTATTTCTTATTGTATATGCTAGTGTGTAAGATCCTATCAGACCACTCAGGGACGGGCACTTCAATCCTTTTTCTACTATCTAGGCAGTGGGATTGGGATTGGGGTAAAAATGGTTCCATGATAGTTGGTATCAGAGCATACACACTCTCATATGATTTAAGTAAATAATTTCTTGAGTCTGTTAAACCCAAGAAACCCTAATATCCATAATGGTGAAAATTGATGTGTCTAGGCTCGGGGTCCTGGCATAATTTCTCCTATTCATCTTCTCAGTGGCTGAGATCCCCCACTCTACCTAGCCTTAATTGATCCAGAACTTGACCTGAAGGTTCTCTTGTGAAAATCTAGAGAATCTTCTAGCATCTCATCTTTTCCTTAAGGACTATCCTAATCCATCCATGTAGATGAAGATTAGGTAGTCTTCTCATCTCCTCATGTGGTCCTTTCTTGTGACTTTTTACACATGATGTCTCGATTATGGGTAGCTTATGCATGGGAAAAATGAATATTACTAAATTTTGAAAGTTGATACCATGATCTGACCTTAATTTGAAGACTCAATTTTTTTCAATGATAATTTTGAAATCAAATACTCATGTATGACCCCTAATATCATGCAAACTCAATTGAGCCAAAACTTGACTACATGCTTCCTATGTTTGAAGTAAATGATAATAATCTTGTTTTGGTGGAAACAAGGAGTTATACCTTATTTTTGATAAGGTCCCTATTTGATTAAGTCCATGTTGCCCTATTATTGACTAAATCTCAAAACATAGTTAAGAAACTCTTACCCTATTTTTTATACAAATCAATTATGTCATCAAATTATTAATATTAATGACTCTCAAAATCATGAAGTAGGACTATGATACAAAATGTCACTCTCTCTATTTTTGAGTATTATGAGAATTAACAAAGTTATGAAATTATTTTTGAATCCATGAAAATCTTATAATCGAATATACTCTCAAACTCGACCTATATGATTAAAGGACTCACAAATGAATGCAGCTTGCAGATGGCCCCACAAAATTGTAGTAAAAAAGAAAAATCTTATAGTACTAATAATGATCAAGGAGAGAAGACTGATAAAAAGAAAATTGATGAAGAAAATGTTGAGGATGATGTAGACAAAGTAAAAAGACCTACGCTAAATGATGATAGGGATGATTTTTGGGGAGTACAAAACAAGTTACTAATGGATGCTATGACCAAATGGGTGAGATACACCACATCGATAATTCCTAGAGGAGTCACCATGACTGCCTTTACCCATACAGCCAAGCCAGTACTCATGGAAATAGAGATAAACATAGAGGTTGGAATTCTAAAAGAGGACATGTGCAATCACAACCTTTGAAGTCACCACTAGATCTAGATTTTGATATGGTGATTATGCAACCCTTTTTAACTTTTTGAAATAAAACCTTGTACTCACTATATTTTTGAAAAATGGAAATGTGATGCCTTTTTGGAACCTATCTTTGGATTTGAAAATTCATGTCTGATTTGAATTTTGACTTCCCATACTCAAATTTCGAATTTTGACTCTTTCGCATAACATTGAATTATGTTGACCTACAATAAACCATCCATTGTTGTAATCTTTGACTTAAAATCTTGAGATATCGACTAAATTGTATTTTGAGGATGGTGATATTGAAAATATTTATAGGGTTAATTTACTAAAATGACCTAGGTCTGGATCATTCACCCACCTTGAATATACATGATAAAGAAATTGATAATGAAATTTCAAAAAAAATTGCTAGATTGTTGATATGGGTGAATGGCCACACCAGTGGTTTGAATAGGAGTGAAAACCCTAGGCTTGCATGTTTGGAACCCAAAATTTTGATATTCAAAACTTCACTCTGGAATAACAAACTCGTTAGTGTGTGACCCTTTTTAGTTCATGAAACCTAATCTTAACTCTCAATCTCAATTTTCTCTCAGTATGGAGACATGACTTGAGAGTGAACTCTATTGGTGAATTTTGACCTTTGACCTTCATATTGATCAAGGCAAATTTATGAGAAACTATCGATGGGGTGATAATGTAGAGGATATAATTTTGATTATATAGTTGAGGAAACTCTAATATTTGAGGATACGACCTAGATTTTGATGATCCCCATTTTGAGGATGTTTTTGAATTTTGGGGACAAAATTCCTTTTTAAGGAGGGAAGGACGTGACAAAGTGGATTCCAGCACAATAATGAAGTAATTACTCTTTGGAACTCATTATATTCTCTCATGGTCCCAAATCATTTTTCCTGGCTTCCTCATCAATATTGAGATGCAAATTCAAAATATGTGACCAATGTGAACTTTATACACATTATAATACCTTTTTTTGATTAATTCATCAAATTGTCCAAAGAAGCAAATGGATCCATCAAACTTCATCCTTTAGTTCTCAAACTTTTTCTAATTTATTCTCCACATTATTTTGAAGCTATGGTACAAAAAGCATATCATTTGGACGTTCCTACTATTTACTACAATTTCTTGAAAATAATGTATTGAAAACCCATTTATTTCCCTTTTATTTGCTCTTTTTCTTGGCTTTGCCATGTCAGCGATCCAGGCAAGGGATCAGGGGTGAACCTAGGCCCTTAGATCTACTTGTTGCATATCGAGGCCTGATTCAGTGGTCGCGAGGTTATCTTCAACCTCTCGCCAATTGCAAGGAGGTATGAATGTGACCATGATGATCAATCTCCCACTTTTGACCACTATTTAAAAAACCAAGCGAGCCAAAATCCTTGCCTCATGATTTCAAACACAAAAAACCCTACATTGACTAGATTTTGTGCACCATTGTACCACCAACAAGCCTCCCTTGCTCTCCCATCTCACTCTGATGAGCATAGCTTCCACCCCAACCTCGCTTTTCCCTAAAACCTACCCCCCCCAGTCCTATATAAACCCCCCAAAGGACCGTTGCTATCATCCATCATGAGAACCCCATGCATTTGCACTCTCTCACGACCTACGTTTCCCTCAATTTCTCCTCACCACCTCCTGCTGCCATAGCACCGCTTCCACATAGCCCGAGTTGGGCATCCCTTCTCCTTGCCTCTTCGCCCCAATCTCTGACCACTTACCGATCTGTGAGGCCATGGCGAGCTTAGGTGATCACCTCACTGCCTCCATCAACCCCTCCTACCCTTGATCCCTCCTTGTGTTGGCAAGCACCTCCACCATGTTCTATGGCTCACACAGAGGGCTACTCAAAGAGATAATGAAGCCTAGAACTGACCAGCCCAGAGAAAGAATCACCCGGTCCAAGGGTGTCTGATGAACCAACGATGAACCAGCAAATCAAGAAAGGACCCGACCAATTGAACTAGCCAATCAAAGGCTTGAATTGGACCACTAAGCAAGTGAGCTGTCTAGGTCATGTGGATCACTCTTGGCCATTCCTTGTGCATCCAACGACCCTCATTTTTCCATATTAAGGTAAATATTCTCCTCTCTGGTCGAAAATTCAATTAAATGCCCAAATCTTGCTTCAATCATAGAAATTGCATCCTAGCTCTAAAAATTATGAACAAATAGTCAATCTTGATTAGAAAAATCCAATGAACCCATTGAAAAAACTTTTGAAGCCTAATTCTTGATATATATTCACTGATATACCTAAGTCTTAATCCTTTGACCTGATACTTGATCTCTAACCTTACTCATTATATTATTTGGAACTTGATCTAATCTTGAACACCAGTGATGTTAGAACACGATGATGATCTAAAGACTTGATTATAACTTTTGTATTGACCATGATAATTAGGGTTAACACATGAACCTAGAATACCTAGGTGGGTCATCACACTTGAAACATAATTTACACTTGAATAATATTGAACATCTTGATATTGTTGATAATAAGTGGATGACCTAACCCCAAGGTAAAATAGGAATGAGTAACCGTAATCTTGAATCATGTAACATGATATTCTAAACATCATTATCTTAACCCTTGATCCAATCTTGTTGATTTAGGATCTAACTTGAAGGGTCGGCCTACTACTTGTTGAAATCTATACTCAAAATCCTCAGTGGAATGTACGTTATTATATCTCCTCCTTGACTATATTGAAGATATTTTTTTATGTATCTCTTGATTGTATAGTTGACTGTATACTTGTTTGAGCTATTGTTTCCTACTGATTAGTTTTCCATTTTTCCTATATTATATTTTGAGAAAAACATGAGAACATAAATGATATTACCAATTATGACTGCCTGTATATTGATAATGATGATGATGATGATAATGTTATATATGTTGATACTGAGTGCAAGCGACCTCCTCATTTGTAGGAGGAACTTGTACATTGTCCTCCTACCTCATATTGAGAGAAGGAGCATGGTAACCTTCCCTATCGCATTGGGGCGATAGAGTCACACAAAATATATATGCATGCTTCTCGATTACAGCATAATGGGAACTCGTAACAAAAATTAAATTGTTTGAAATAAACATCTTGTCAAATAAATGTTGGATTTGGAAACTTTCTTGTTATACCTTTCTTAAATATAAGTCATGTCAACTATACCCTTTTGTTATAAACCATTTTACTTGATTTGGATAGCGTATCGTTCAATTACATGATTGTGTCTCTATTTTCTTGATTTTAGGCAAAACAATTAGAACATTGACTAGATCGCTTCTGTACTCATATACTCTGATGACAAAGATAAATTTGTTGTATCTCTTATATTGGGTTAGTTTGTTCTTAAAAATATCTAGTTTTTTAGTTATTATTTCTTATTTATATTCCAGTGTGTAAGATCCTATCAGCCACTCAGGGACGGGCACTTCAATCCTTTTTCTACTATCTAGGCAGTGGGATTGGGGTAGAAATTGTTCTGTCTTAGTTAATTATTAACACACATATTCCAACTTGGACATACTTAGTCTTATATGATTAAAAATGTGTATTAGAGTTAATATATATATCCAATCATGTATCCACCTAATACGATAACAACCATAATAAGAACATAGGTGATCACAACTAGGATAAGAATGATACCAAAATCTAGAATGGGAATGTATATACATGTTTCTCAGTTTGGATAATTTACAAAATATGTTCTTATGATGAATACTCGACCTTGAGGACCAAGAATATTTGTTGAGTTGATCTTTAACTATGAAGACCAGGTATGTGATCTTCCCAATTTAATTTTGGGCATTAACCTGACTAAAATATTTCTATAGTGAGGCATTTTGTTAATTGACCTTTTAATTTGTTCCATGATGAAAATTCCCTATTCTCCAAAATTGACAAATATCTTGTTGCCTTGGGTCTATGACCCCACCTGCATTATTGTTTAGATTTGAAAATGTGATTGATGACTTATATCATATCTTACCACTCTATTTATGCATGTTTGATAATTTATTTATATATCTATTGTATGGTGCATGAGCACAACCATTAATTTGTGCTTCGGGGGGTGCTCTATTCCACCTCTTTCTATACAGGGTTGTGCTATTCCACCCTGAGTGTGCTATTCCACCCATTTTACTTAGGACAAAGATCCATTGGTGTCTTGGTCATACCACAACTATTTTTATGTGGTTGTGGTGATATTTTGAATAATACAAGACTTGTTCTCGAATATTGTGTCTAAATTTTTTATGCCTCATTCTCTTGAAATTGATTTTTCTTGAACTTTCCTAAATTCAAATAGCCTCCTCTTGTGGGAACTCTCTCTTTTGTACTTCATGTCTTTAAAATTCCCAAATGTTTATATTATGCACATATACTAGTTTTTTCTGGCGCATACCATTTTTATCCATTCTCTATGTAGTTTCTAAACCACCCATGTGTAGGTACATCAGAGGACTCAAAATGATCTTGTACGTGAATATGAATGTGAAGAGAAGAATATCTTGGGATTTCCATGTTTTCCTCTACAACTAGGGCTCTTGTGAATTTAGATGTAGTATTTTCACTTTTGTGTACCACCCATAGGGTGAGAAACGTAGGTATATGGAACAATTTGTAACTTTGTATTAGTTGTTTTTTCAATTGTTTAATTTTTAATGGTTCATGTCTTATACCATTTGAGTGGGCCTACTATCAGGTCCCACTCCTTATACACATAATGTAACTTGGCTAACTCTAAAGGCAACTCAAGTTTATATGTGACTAGTCCAATTCTCTAAATGATTGCATAGGGACCCATGTATCTAGGAGTTAGTTTGCATTGCTTTCCAAATCTCAACACGCCTTTCCATGGTGGAACATTCAAATAAAACTCATATCCAACCTCAAACTAAAGTGGCATACACATTTTCTCCACATATCTTTTCTATCTGTCATGTGCAGCTTTCAACTGTTGTCTAATCATAGATACCTTTTCTATTATTTCTTCCACCAACTCTGGTCCTAGAATCTATCTTTCTCCAACTTCATTCCAGAAAATAGAAGATCTACACTTTCTCCCATATAGAGACTCATAAGGGGAAATGCCTAAACTAGAATCATAATTGTTGGTATAGGAAAACTCCATAAGACTGAGATGATCATCCCAACAACCACTAAACTACAAAACACATTCTCTCAACATATCCTCTAGGGTCTGAATTGTTATCTCTAACTGTCCATCTATTTTAGGATGAAATGTTGTGCTAGATTTTAGCCTTGTTCCTAAGGAACCATTGCAACTAATTCTAGAACCTAGATGTGAATATGAGATCTCTATTAGATATTATAGAAATTGGTATCTCATGTAGTCTGACTATCTCATCTATACAGACGTTGGCTAACATTGGCATATCACATGTTGTCTTAATGGGTAGAAAGTGAGAAGACTTTGTTTTCCTATCTACTATTACCCATACTGAGTCAAAACCACATGGTGTCCTAGATAATCCAACCATAAAATCCATATTAATATGTTCCCACTTCCATTCAAGGATAGGAAGTGATTGCAAAGAACCTCCCAGCTTTTGATGTTCAGACTAAACTTGTTGACATACGCCACACATGGCTACATACTTAGCCACATCCTTCTTCATATTTGATCACTAATACAATTCCGTCAGGTTTCTATACATCTTTCTATTTCCTAGATGCATTGCATACATAGAAAAGTGAGCTTACTCAAGAATATGTTTCTTTAACTCGATGTCATCTAGCACACACAATCTATCATGTTGATACAACAACCCATCATTTGAATATTTGAACTTTGTTCTCTTTCCTTCCATAATATTATGCATGATCTGATGCAATTCTTTGTCATTATGCTAAAGCTCCTAGATCTGATCATAAAATGTACGTCTAACCTACATTTGTGCAATCTATCCACCTGATCTCACACATTCAGATCCAAATTCATCTCTCTCATTGTGTCCAACAAGTCCCATTTTTCATATTCCATAGAAAACATTTCTAAAGATGATTTTGGTTTCCTTCTTAGAGCATCTTCTATTGGATTAGCCTTTCCAAGGTGGTATTCAATGGTGACATCATAATCCTTTATAAGCTCCAACCATCTTGTTTGTCTCAAGTTGAGATCCCTTTGTGTGAAAATGTACTTTAGACTCTTATGATCAGTAAAGACCTTAGATGATTCACATAGAGATAGAGAGGCCATGTCTATAAGGAATGTACTACTACTCCTGACTCAAGATCATGTGTGAGATACTTCTCTTCATTATTCTTAAGTTCTCTAGAAGCATAGGCCATCACTTTCCCTTCTTGCATAAGAACGCATCCCAAACCTCTCTTGGATGCATCATAGAAAACCACATAACCTTTATCTGCCTCTGGTAATATCACAACTTCTAATCTCAGTAGGGGTTGTAGGTTCCCCCAGTATAGAACAAATTACACCTTCTTAGGGTCAACATTGACTCCTTCTCCTGATATGACATGTCTAAGAAAAGATACTTCAGCCATCCAAAACTCACATTTTCTAAACTTAGCATAAAGCTGATGTTTCCTTAACAACTACAAGGCTATCCTTAGATGTTGCTCATGTTGTTCTGCATCTCTAAATATATAAGAATATAGTCTATAAATACTACTATGAACTGATCTATATATGGTCTGCAAACCCTATTCATCATGTCCATAAAAGTTGTAGGAGCATTTGTCATTCCAAAAGACATAACTACAAACACATAATGTCCATATCTTGTTTTGAATATAGACTTAGGTACACCAGATGCCTTTATTCTTAATTGATTATATACTTATTTGATGTCTATCTTGGAAAATATCACTGCTTCACATAGTTGATCAAACAATTCATCAATTCTAGGAGGAGGATATTTGTTCTTAGTGGTTATTTTATTCAATTGTTTATATTCTATGCATAATTGCATGGTTCCATCATTTTTCTTACAAAAAAGCATAGGAGCTCCTCAAGGTGATGTACTTAGTTGAATAAATCCCTTGTCTACTAACTTCTATAATTGAATTTCTAATTCTTTTAACTCTACATGTGCCATTCTATAGCCTGGTAATGCTATTGGGTGTCTGCCATGTAAAATCTGTATCTCAAAGTTGATATCTCTTTCAAGATCTAAACCTGGTAACTCATCGGGAAAGACATTTGGAAACTCATATACTACTACAACATCTTTTATACTGACTATTCTTTTCTCTGTCCTAGCATCCATATCATGTGCTAAAAAGGCCTCACACCCCTTTCTCATCATCTTATCAACTATAGAAGATGGTACTATACATGTGGGTAAGACTTTTCTGTCTCGAGTAAAAACACATGAAAAGCCACCTTGTTGAAAGATAGCCTCTTTCATCCAACAATCTAACCAGACATGATATGTCTTAAGGCATTCCATACCCAAAATAATTCAAAAAGAATTAATATCTAAGGGTATGAGATTAATTTCTATTGTATACCCATTAAAACTCAACAAACATCCAAGACACACTTATGTAAAATTGAGTCACCTAATGGGACTCTTAACAACACTCATAAGATAAATCTTGGGTTAAAATATTTAATCCAATAACTATCGATCTTTGAATGAAAGTATGTGTCTCACCAGGATCTATCAATACTATAACATAAATGTTATTAAAGAGAAACATCTCACCTGTCACAATTTTGGGCGAGACTACACCTTCAGAAAATGTCATTGAGAATAAGCATCCTATATCTCTCCCTCTACCACATTGTACTTGTTGTCCTCTACTAGTACTAGGTGCTCCCCCTCTAGAACTGAGGCAATAGAAGAACTTGCCCCTCTAACTAGAGTCTGTCACTATGGAGGTTGAAACTGTAATTGTCAACCTTGTTCTAAAATATACTAAAGCTTTTGGTAGTCCCTTTTTATGTGTCCCATTTGTCCACAGTGATAGCACGTTTGACTAGTGACTCCCCAACATTGTCCAGCATGTATCTTACCATAGTTGTTACACATGACCACATCTTGCCTCTACAGGCCTATCACTGGCACTGATGATCTTGAAGACCTTGTTGGAGGTGTCCACCTGGGCAGTGAATTCCATCTAATGGAACTGGGCCTCCCTCCAATCGGTGAAGAACTAGATCCTTGTCTCCCAAAACAACCAATTCCTCATCCTATCTTGGAAAAAGAAACCACCACCTCCTATGTATCCACCACTTCTTTGTCCTTCTTTACTGAAGTCTTCATATCTTTAATTGCTCTCAAACTACCTATCAACATTAAATGACTCTTCTTCACGTCATGTTGCTACCACAAATTCTCCAAAGTTTTCTCTATCGTTCAGACCAATGGTTGATACATTGTGTCTAATTTCTGATCTTAAACCTTATTGAAATATTTTGCATTTTTCTATATCATCAAGCATAATATGCGGGAAGAAATTAGCCAAACTTGTGAAATATGCCTCTTATTCACCAATCGTCATACTTCCTTGTCTGATATTCTCCAACATTTTGACCTTATTGCTAAGGAAGGTAGGAGGAAAATAATTAAGGTGAAACTCATCCACAAAGTATCTCCATGTTGTCATTGTATTTCTCCTCTTATCTTCTATTCCACGCCACCACAACTCAACATCTTCCTTGAGTAGATAGACCACATGGTTGATTTTCTTGTCCTCAGATTACTATTAGACTAAAGACCTTTTCTAGTTTTTGAAGCCACATCACCACATCTAGATATTTTGTTCCAGAGAATTCAGCCCTACCAAGCTTCTTCACCAACTCATAGGACCTCATTAGATCCTTACTAGAAGATGAAGACCTCCTTTCCATTTTATATTTTTCTTTTATCTCTAGAAAAATATAGTATGTCCTTGTCACTTCATCCCAATCTTCTCCACCTTGAGCCATCACTTGAGGATTGGGGCCATAATGTCTCTCAGCTTGTTCCTCATCATGTCCACATCCTCTTTCTTCCATATGCATATCCATAACAGAACACATATGCTGAAAATTTGATGTTCAAAGAGGAAAGCATGCTAATCATATCGGTCTCTTATCGCCCTTGTCCCAAACCTAAACTCAATTTAGGTTCAACCTATGATTTGATACCAAAAATTTGACACAACCCGAATCCACTAATCTAAGGTTAGGGGCTTCCATGGAGATTAGCCTAACCATCAAATTTTAATGACTTAATGAAAATCAGCCATAACTTTTACTTTTCTCAGATATATAGTAACATCACTTACTAAATGACAGAATCTCATTCAAACATAACATTAAGGATACAACCGAGTTTGACTATTACATGGAGAAAGAGTTTCACACTCTCTCATTCCTAAGATCTAGAGGAAGGATAAGAGATCATTTATCTATTTTAACTACTTCTTTGGGACCACTGTTCTACTCTTGATAAAAATTGGCTTCTATCTCCTCAAGAAGAGATAGTCCTTTACCTAAAAAATTGTATAGTAGGTTGACGAGCTACTACATCAGTGAGTAGAAAATCAGAAGGTAACCAAGAAATATATAATGTTTACAATGAATAGAACTTAAATGCAGAAGTATGAAAGCATTAGAAGTTTAAAACTATAAATTAATCAGCATAACAATTATGATATTGAATATAGAAAAATGATAACCTAAATCAATTTACTTGAGTTTTAGTCTATATATTATGCCACTGGACCCACATGAGGTCTACCGCAACATGTGAAAGCATCACAGAAAGCTACGATCTCACTATATGAAACTTAGAAGCATGCACATGATCCTAAGTTTGTAGTATCAATACCACATCTTTAGCTGGCATCGCCACGTCTGGGTCTAGGTGAATAAAGGGATCTATGGAAAATATTGACTCCTCCTCTCAACCTGGTTACCCATGTGGGGAGTCAAATTACTCAGGCTTCTTTTGCACTAGTGGACCAATTGTAGATGTCCAGTGATCCTCACAACTCATAACTAAGGTACCACTGACATCCCCAGTTGGTATTTGAAACCAATCATTTATGGAGTCCACCTCACCGGCCTAGACTCCTACACCCTACTATTGCGCTCCTACTTACCTCAACCTATGTGAGACCTCCAATCGGGAAGAATGTTTCCTCCTCACAATGCAAGCCTCCTATGAGGATTTTATAGTATCCATGGCAACTAATGTCTAGTGATGTTTATTAGATCTTAAATGATTCATCATAGAGACTAATCATTACCCTTTTTTGTCATTTAAGTATCTTGTATTAAGAAAATAAATTATCTGGTAACTTCACAGTTCTCATAAACCATAGTTTGATTCTTTAGTTTTGAATTATGGCAATGTAGCCTCTATTTACACCATTTCATCACATGTCATTCATAGAAACTCACACAGTAATTGTTCAATATGATATTAAATCACTAAAATATGATTAATAAGGCATTTCTACTACTAAAAATTACTGCACAAATTTATTAAATTCATCAAAATTATCAAAGAGCAAGATTTAATTATTAGAAAGCTATTATTTGAATTTATATCTTATAAATTGGGGTTAGAAGGTGATTTTCCACTCATGAGTATATTCTCTAGCTTGTTGATCTCATCTCTGGCATAGATGAACTCAAAATCTACCTTTTCTTAGTCTGATCCAAGCTTTAGACCTCAAGAATATCATCTCAACAACCTTTCAATAAGTTTACCGTCCCTAAAGAAGATCAACTCGAGACATAAGAAGAAGGATGAAGGTTAAACAAAACCTTCAATTATTGGATCAGGAAGTCCAAGCAAGGGAACATGAAGAGAAGGAAGGATCAATAATTAAAAATCTACTTACCAAGTCAAATCTATGACAAACTCTTAACTTTTCATCATTCTTTATGTTATTTCCCAAAAATCTCCCCCTAAATCATCTTCTAGTCTTTTCTTTGAGCTAAGGGTCTAAGAGTGTAGAGAGTGGAATTACGATTCTAATATACTTTGTTTTGTTGAAAACAAATATATATAGCAAAATTTATGGCCGTTTTACGATTGGCTATCATGGACGACGATTTTCGATGGTCGATGGGCATACTGGGCCTTCTTGGTGGTCATCAAACCTTGGTCCAGTAGTCATTGGGCCTTGGTTCAATAGTCACTGGGCCTTGGTTGGCTCTTTCTAGGAAACTTTACATGTTACTAAAAAATTGATAGCTCTCTCATTTTAACTCTAATTTAGTTCATTATTTTTGCATTGATAGTGTACTAGGATCCAAATAAGGGCCATGGACCTTCGATTAACACCTTCAGGTAGTCTTCCTCTTTCTACAATTGAACTCTGCAATAGTCTCTATATAGAACTATCAGGTTAAATCCACCACTAGGATTCCACATAAGACAGATATTATCACGTTACGTCAAGTATCCAATATCCTTGGACAATAACTTGGTCTCCATTGTGAACCACCACGGTTTGACTAGATTTTCCAACATATCATCCTTCACATCGAATTATGGTACACTCTCATTAGAGGAGACAAAGATATCCTCCCTCTCTATCCTTATATTCGATGCCTCGACGATGATCAGTATGTAACCTCCATTCTCCCTATTTTCACCACAGTGATGATGCTAATTTTCCTCCCTCCTCATGTGTTCTATGAAAATTATATTCACGCTAATTGTTCACTCTATCCCTCAACTTCATGATTCAATTTTTGGTGATACTTTTTGAGTTTATCTCATGTACACACATCTTCTCGTGACACTCATTTTGCTTATTAACATGTCACCCTCTTGCTCATTATTTTGAACCTAATTAATGTCACCAATTTTATCCCTAATATATTTCATAATGTGCATCTTTAAATTATCATTCTAATGGGTCAAAAATCATGTTAATCTGACCATATTAGCTCAATATATGGCCCTTTAAAATTGAGTGAAATTTCATGTGCATTAATGAATTTTATGTGTTTTTTGAGCCCAATTGGGCCTAATGTGGGGCACGGCTCAGCTAATTTGGGCACCCCCTTTGCTTTTCCATGTCATCTATCCATCCTTATCTTAGTTTCAACCAATCAAGGTCTTTAGAATCTAATACTATGGATTGACCCTCAATCAGGCGGCTGGGGCTTTATCCCCTAGCTCGGTACGGTGCCGACGCCAATGGCGCTACAACAGCCTCACTTACTCCCATTAGCTCCACCAAATGCCTCATAACTTGCTCCTTTACACCACTTGAAACGCCATTTGACTCTGTTATCTCCCCCACTTCATTTTCCCCATGTTATTTTGGTCCATCTCGAACCCTTGCACCCCTTACCCCGTCATGTTCTTCCTTGGAACACCATGGTCTCCGCCATGGTTCTTGGGTTCAAGGCCACTACTTTGTGCCCCTCAATTTCATCTAAAGGTGGTTGTAGCTTTGTGGGGTCCTCACCCTCCCAAGTGGTGGTTTATGAGGCATCAACAACCCCCACCTCCTTCTTCAACCCAGATTTGGCATGTTGTTTGTACAGTGCCACCGTGGAGGTGGCATCTTACGTGGGTAGGTACGCACTGAGTGGAAGTGGTGGGATGTGGTGGTTGGAACCCATGGACCTTGGCCAAACATCCATAGGCGATCGGTGGTGTTGGCCAACTGTGGATCTAGGTCCAAAGATGAAGCAGGCCGGGGCACCTCGAAGCAAAGTTGCAAGCCCAATTGCAATAAGACCAGCCATGGCACTCATCCAGGCCCTTGGATTAAGATCCAAGAGTCTAAAACATCCCAAATCAAGGTTTTGTTTTTTTGAAAAATCCTATCGTTACCATGCTAGCTCCAAAATATGAACTTCCAATATACCATTTTGATCAGGAAAACGTTTTTTTGGTCGATCAAAACTCATGTTGCTTTTTTTTCATTTTTGTATAAAGTGTACAATGCTTGTTAGTTCTCTAAATGAGAAACCAACTAAAAAAGAAGGAAGGCTATCTCTACATCTTTTACAGTTGAAAGGAATATATGTGAGAAAGAAAAGGGTGAATGAACATAACCCTTTCCCAGGTAGAAGGAAGTAGATTTGAAGACCCCAGACAGGGAAAAATAAGGCACCAAAAACCAAGCTTCAACCCCCAAAAATAAGTAAAGCATCCAGGGGACACTAAAAGAATAGAAACAGACCAAGAGAACTGTCCCAACAGAAAACTTCGTCACCCAGGCACAGAGCAGCTTCAACCAAAAAACTTAGAGGTACACTGCAGACAACCATGACATGCCAAAGGAACCAGGGTCACACATCAGCAAAAAAAACAAAAGAGAGAGCTCTGCCACTCCCTACTGGGATTAGCTCATCCACTCAAGAACAACCAGTAGCAGACCAAATAGAAAAAAACCATCACAACCAGAAGTAGCCTCTGACTAAAAGCAGGACTAGTAGCACCAGGAAAAAAAGAAAACTTCAACAAACCAATAGCCATCTAAAGCCACAACAGCTTGCAGATATGAACCATAGCAAACTCAAAGCAGAGGAGATGAGAGAAAAACTCCCATCAGAGTCAACATCTCCCAGTCACACACTACAGCCTTCACAAGGAAACAACACACCCCAGTAGCCTTCCGAGAATCTGGGAAAGCAACAGGCACTAGAAAATGAACTCACTAGAAAAAATAGAACTCTATGCAACACCATCTTGAACTAAGCACCATATAACAGCCTCAACATATGAACAAGGCCTCTTCATCATGGACAAAAGGGATCTCCAAGACGAACCAGACAAATGAAGGGTCAAGCCTAGTGAGAGGGGAGCATCGACACCCATGCAGAGATGGGGACTCAACCATCACTGAAGGAACAAACTCCAAAGCAACCAAATTGATGAACAGAAAAAGCAAGAAGCATAAAGGCAAGAAAAAAACTCATCTACCTATGAGAAGGAAAGTGAGATCCCAAAAAAAGGGCTCAATAGGAACAGACAGAGAAGAAGAGCATCAAAATCCAAGATATCAAAAACAAGAAGGGATAAACAACCACCCTTCTCAAAAACAAACCCAAACGGCATCAGAAAAGCATAACCAAACCACCTCAACAAAAACTGAGTGAGCTCTGCCACTCCCAACCGGAATCAGCTCATCCACTCAAAAACAACCAGAGAAAAACCAAAGAAACTCATCCAAAGAGCCCATAGAACCGAGATTCTACATTAGGTGAGCTCTGCCACTCCATGAAGGATAAGCTCGCAACCCAAGACTGAGAGATGGACCAGAACCAAGCAAACCAAGAAGAAAGCCAGGCCAGAGGCATCAACTCCAGAGACTACAGGGAGAGCCAAAACACCTTCCAAATAGCTGTATACTCCTTGGGTCAAGAAGAAACAAAGAACCTCAGCTTACACCAAGAATAAAAAAATCATCCAAGATATGTTTCCACACTTCCTCCAAAGATCTATAAACCTCATCATGCACTCTCTTGTTTCGCTCATACCAAGCGTGATAAAAAACAAGGCTACTTAAGGTATTAATATTACTATTACCAGTAGAAATAACATAATTCCAACTATGAGGAATCGATAGGGAAGGCATTGAAGGACGGGCGAAATCCCAAATGTTATGAACAAAGGTACAACCAAACAACAAGTGGAGAGAGTCTTCATAGCCAGATTTGAAGAGAAAGCATATGGAAGCAAAAGAGATTCCCCTTCTTCCCAGATAATCAGAGGTAGGAACACAGTTATGTCTAGCCTTCCATAAATGAATGATAGCTTTTTTGTGGGTTTTGATGTTCCATAACTAGGAAAAACCATCATCCTCGGGACTACGAGTTCTAACAGCATCCCATAAATCCTTGTACTTCGGGAACTTCAAGTTCATAAAAGTAAGATGATCATCTTTCATAGGGTCAATGTTCTCAGCTTTGAGGTAATTCAGAATAACATCTTGATGTCTATTAGTGCTCCTTGGTATATGCCAATCAGAATTCTTGATAGTAATAGCCACCTTCACATCCCAAGGAAGGCCAGACATAGAGATAAGGTTCCTCCCAACTACATCACTGAGAAAAATACCCTTTGAGAGCCAGGGATCCTGCCATAACATGGTATTAGAACCCGATCCTATATGGAATCTAATGTGGTTTTTCAAAATGTCTCTAGCTCTAATGACATTGTTAAAAAGCCAAGAAAAATTAGAAGAGACATTGACCAACCAAAAGGAGATTCTTTTTAAGTATTTTTCCAAGATCCATTTGACCCATAACAAATCCTTCTTAATGGCCACATTCCATGTATTAACAAGAAGACAAGATAAGGACACGTCTCTTGCCTTTTTGAGGCCAAGACCACCTTCTTTCTTAGGTTCAGTAACTTTATCCCACTTCAACAAATGGAGATTCTTCTTAGATTCCGAACCACTCCAAAGGAAATCCCTACAAAGCTTATCGATATGATCAAGAGTAGAAGCAGGGATAGGAAAAGAAAACATCCAAAAAGTATGCATGTTGTGAAGGGTAGATTTGATGAGTTCCAAACTAGCATCCATAGAAAGGAGTTTGACTTTCCAAGAATCCAACCTGATTTTGATTTTATCAACAAGATTAGAACAAAAAAATTTAGTTAACTTCCCTATGAACAAAGGAAGACCAAGGTACTTAGAGGGAAAAGAGATTTCTTTGAAACCAAGGATCTCAAGAATAGGAAAATGTTACATTTGCAATAGAAATAGTTCCAGTTTCTAAATCTACTTGATGTTCTACTGATATCCCCTAGAGCATGCTTTTGATGTCTTTTTTAGATGTGTATCCCTTTTCAATGCATTATCTTGATGTTTTATGTCCCAAATATTAATTTTAGCCTAAAATCAGTCCCTTGAATACCTTTATGTATTATGATTCAAACTTGATCCATCTTTGTCCCTAGTAGAATGATTTACTATGGCTTAAATGATCTAACATGGAATTTTATGCTAAAGATTAGTAACCTTACATGCCTTGCACTCCTAATTTCTATGTGGACCAGTCTTGTGTACTATCATGACTATTTGACAAAATCTTGACATAAAACATGAGATATGTTGTATAGTGATATTTGAAACTTCACTCTTGTGAAATGATCACCCTAATGACCATATATCATTTATATGTATAAATCAGTATCTTTATGATGTTTATGACTCATAACTCAAGTAGACCTCATCTATACTTTAATGGTGACAATCTTTCATGATTATAACCCAATATGTCTAGTTGGTGCTAATGTTGACTAAGCTTGATCAAATCTAAGGATTTCTCTATTTAGGATCCTTAGACCCTAATCACATTTCCCTGATCTAATTGTGATGTGTCATGCTATGTTTTAGGTGATCGTATGATGTATAACGTGACTTGATATTGAACTTGCATGACTAGTCATGTTGTTTAAAACAAACTTGAAAATGAGTACCTAGACTTTGGTGACACATCGAACCCCATGATAATTAATAATGGACCTAATCTTATTGATGTTGATCTAATTATACTTATTTGAAATTTCGGGATCTCTATGGACTCAATTGCCAAGATCTATTCAAATTGCTAGTTATGGTTTTTCTAAATCAAGTTGTTAATCTTGTACTCTAATCAGGCTATGATTTATCCTCCTATTTGCCAGACTAGTGGTATTGAACTTGTTTGTATGCTTGTATGTGTTAATTGTTTGGCATCATATACTTTATTGAGCTACTTGTTCCCTATGATTAGTATGTTTGTTTTGCTTGAAATGTGTTGAACAAACCCTGAATATAATTGAACTTGCCCATTAAACTAACCTTATGCACCTGCCTGGATTCTTAGGGTAAGGGCACAAGGCATGTTGAAAATAGGGTTAGCACATTGACTTAGGTCTTGAGGTCCCTCACATATATAAATGGTTAGTTAATATTGAGCAACCTTATGGACCCTTCCTTTGAGGAAGTTGGTCAATGGACATATATTGTTGTTTAAGTATAATGGAAATGTGCCTAAAACATGATTGTTTGTTAATAAGAAAGCCGTTCATGTTTTTTATTTCTTTCTTCTATCATATTAAGATTTGTCAAGCATATATGTTTCTTAAACCTGTGAGTTTATGTAATTTTGTAGCATACTCAGAAAATTTGTGTTGATGTGTACCCATGTTATGGTTTTAGGTAACAGATACACTATGAATCTTGCTAAGATTGTTGCTTCCACTCTATTATGATAATATGTCACTCTTACTCTTGGGATCATCTAATGTCTTTCAAATGGAATTCATATGGGTTAATATATGGGACTAAGGTTTTTTCAGGTACTAGTTAAGTTTTCTTTAGGTGCTATCTTGTCTCTTATATTGTTCTTGTTTTTGGTTTTATTCATGCATATGTTATGTGATCCATGCTAGGGATGGATGCCCTAGTCCACTCACCTTTAATTGTGTATCTATTAGGAGTGTGGATTTAGGGTAACAAATGGCCCCGTGACAAATGGTATCAGAGCAATCACATATCCTCTATGCATGTTTAACAACCCACTTCCACACACCTTACAGAGTCTTCTAGCATTTCTGATATTCTTTCTAGAATCTCATCTATTATTTAAGGACTACCCTAAGCCACCCCTTAGATGATAAGTTAGCTTCTCACCTCCTCAAGTGATTCTTCTACTTGTGACTATCAATCACATTATCTCTCGATTATGGGTAGCATCTGTATGGGGAAAGACTAAAATTTGAATAAAATAATAAAAATTGAGTAAAATAATCATGATGTCATGATATGACCTTAAATAGAAAATTTGATTATTACTAATGAATTACTCTTGGTGTTAAGCACTCATGTGTGACATCCTCATATCATGTTAACTCAACTTTACCAAATCTAGACTGTATGGGTTCTATGTTTGAGGTAAAATGATAATGATTGTGATATGATGAGATTAGGAGGATTTGTACATTATACCTCGTAGTTTATGAGGTCCCTATTTGATTGAATCCATGTTTCCCTATTCTTAACCAAACCTTAAACATGATTAAGAAAATTTCCCATATTCGATTTGTACCATGATCAGGCCATGGAATGGCTAAGCTCTTGGACTCTGAAAATCATGATGGACCTTGATACAAGGGGCATCTTCCTTATTGACTCATATGCCCATTGGTAATCTCTATTTTGAACAATGGGATGGATATGGATCTCACTCTTTCCCAGTTATGCTCTAACTCCAATTTGACTTCTAGATTTCTAAATATATCCTTACCATGACCATGAGAGAAAGGGAACACGATTATGACCATGATATTACAAAATCTTGAAATATGATTTCCCTATTACGACCTTGATCTTGCAATATCTTGAAATATGGTTACCCTATTTTGATCTTGACCTTTGATATTGTGACTTTATGAAGAACAATTTGATAATTGATACTCTCCCTATTTGGATATGCATGATGGGTCGTGTCTGATATAGATGAATGTTCTAGATTAGGGTGTTAGTTGACTTATGACTCCCCTAACTGGATCACATCCCTATTATGACTTCCTCTAAGTTTTCGTCTTGTTGATTATTTTGAGTATGGAAAGGTAACCCTTGCACCCAATTTTGATCTATTGACCTAAGTCCCTAATAAGTCAAATCTATGAAAATGTGATACTCAATGTTGAACCTCGATTTGATGATGATATCAAAATGATAATCTTGACTATAACTTGTGGTGGACTTACTATAAAGACCTAGGTCTAAATCATTTGTCAACAATTAATACCAAGAAAATGAACTCGATATTGATGCCATGAAATGTTGAATAATGATCAAAATGTTGCTTGATTGTTGCTCAATTATTGTATATGGATGAATGATCACCCCTACTGTCTAAATAGTAATCTAGACCCTAGATTTGAAATATTTGTACCTATTACTTGGAATTCCAAACATGACTCTTAGTATTGCATAAAAAAATCTTGACTCATAATTAATGACACTGGTATTGATTTGACTCCTATGATCACCCTATTTGGATCTTGAGGTCACCCTCAATATATGATTAATGACTTCCATGTTTCCAAATATCAAAAATGTAAAATGATGATTTATTTATGATGAAATAAGGGTGATTTCTCAGGTGGACTAGGGTGGTACCTTCCATTGGTTTTGAGCATGAAATCACAATGTTGAATAATGATCCTTGTCCCGATTTGTTGAAATATGAAATCCCAATCATGGATGTATAACCCCACCTAGACCAATGTAAAATCTAGAACCCTAAATGTTGGTAATGGAAGTCATTCCTTACTCTTGAAATCTATCCAATTGACATAAAATGTGATCTCACCAAATCTGGTGATATATAGGATAATCTCTTCAAAATTGTGACTCATGTCATAATACTTCCATTTGATGATCTATGTGACTATATGTTGACCATGATGCTCGATTATTCGATTTTAGAATGAGATGGACATTATAAATGGTGATGATACATTATGAGAATAATATGAAGAACTTGATGTTGAATGGGACAGCTCAATCTCGGTTGATGACTTCATTTAATTTTGGGGACAAAAACTATTTTAAGGTGGGAAGGATGTGATGACCTTGATTTTCCTCTCTCCTCATGTATGCTCTATGAAAATCATATTCACACTAATTTTTCACTCTAGCCTTCAACTTCCTGTTTCAAGTTGTTGTGACACATTTTGAGGTTATCTCATGTACACATGTCTTGTGGTGACACACATTTTGCTTCTAAAACTAAGTTTCAAGTCCTTAACATGTCATCCTCTTGCAAATTATTTTGAACCTAATTAATGTCAATGGCATCTATCAGACTCTGGGGCTTTATCCCCTCGCTCCATACGGAATCGACGCCAATGGCACTACGACAACCTCACCTACTCCCTTTAGCTCCAACCAATCACCTCATATCTTTCTTCTTTACACCAATTGAACCCCCATTTGACTATATTATCTCTCCCACTTCATTGGCTCCATCTTCTTTTGCTCCATCTCAAACCCTAGCACCCCCTCCCATGTCACCTTCTTCCTTGAAACACCATGGCCTCTGCCAAGATGCTCGGGTTCAAGTCTACTGTTTTGTGTCTCCTCAATCTCATATAAAGGTGGTTGTAGCTTCGTGGGATCCTCACCCTCCTAGGCAGTGGGTTTTTGAGGCACCAATAGCCCCCACCTCCTTCTTCATCCCAGCTTTGGCATGTTGTTTCTACAGCACCTCTATGGAGGTGGCATCTCACCCAAGCGGGTACGCATCGAGTGATAGTGGTGGGACATGGTGGTTGGCACCCACGGACCTCATCCAAATGTCCATAGGAGATCAGTGGTTCTAGCCAACCGTGGTTCCATGTCCAAAGATGAAGCGGGCCAGGACACCTTAGAGCAAGGCTGTGAGACCCAATTGCAACAAGACTCGCAATTGTTCCCATCCAGACTCTTAGATTTTGATCTCTAAACATCCCAAATCAAGGCATTTCTTTGAAAAATCGTATCTTTACCATGCTATCTCCATATATGAATTTCCAATATACAATTTTGATTAGGAAAATGAAACCTTTGCAATAAAAATACTTCCATCTTCTAAATCTACTTGCTCTTCTACTGATATCCCCTAAAGCATGCTTTTGATGTCTTTTTGAGATGTGTATCCCTTTTGAATGCATGATATTGATGGCTAATGTCCCAGATCTTAATGTTAGACTAAAATCAATCTCTTGGATACCTTTATACATTATGATTCTAACTTGATTCATCTATGTACCCTAGAACGATCTAATGTTGCTTAAATGACCTAAATTAATGAACTTTTATGCGTAAGATTAGTTCCTTAATTGTTAATATTTATCTAATGTGCCTCCAATCCCAATGCTCAAACCATATCAGTAGTGTTTGATGTATGTTAGACTAGGATTCAAATTTGTTCATGCTAGAATCCTATTTTGATTTGATGATGTATCTTGAACCTTGAAACATGTTTTATGTGGATGCTTTGATGTTGGATATCAATCCTTGCTTTCATGTGGGTCTTTTGAGTCCAAAATTATTATGTGGACTAAAAATTAGTAACCTTACATGCCTTGCACTCCTAATTTCTATGTGGACCAGTCTTGTGTACTATCATGACTATTTGACAAAATCTTGACATAAAACATGAGATATGTTGCATAGTGATATTTGTAACTTCACTCTTGTGCAAAGATCACCGTAATGACCATCCATGATTTTGATATATATCAATTAGTATCTTGATGATGTTTACGACTTATAACTCAAGTAGACCCCATCTATACTCTAATAGTGACAATCTTGCATGATTATAACCCAATATGACTAGTTGGTGATAATGTTGACTAAGCTTGATCAAATCTTATGATTGTTCTATTTAGGATCCTTAGACCCTAATCACATGTCCCTGATCTAATTTTTGATGTGTCACCCTAAGTTCTAGATGATTGTATGATGTATAATATAACTTGATAATGAACTTGCATGACTAGTCATGTTGTTGAAAACAATGTTGAAGAAAATGAGGACCTATACTTAGGTTACACGTACAACACCATGATAATGAATAACGAACGTAATCTTGTTGATGTTGATCTAATTTTACTTATTTGAAATGTCCAGATCTCTATGGACTCAATTTCCAAGATCTAGTCAAGTTCCTAGTTATGGTTTTCCTAAATCATGTCGTTAATCTTGTTCTCTAATCAAGGTACACTTTATCCTCCTATTGGCCATACTAGTAGTATTGAACTTGCTTGTATGCTTGTATGTGTAAATTTCTTGGCTTTATATACTTTATTGAGATACTTGTTCCCTATTATTAGTATCTTCGTTTTGCTTAAAATATGTTGAACAAACCTTGAATATTAATGAACTTATCCATTATACTATCCTTATGCACATGCTTGAACTCTCAGGTTAAGTACACCAGGCATGTTGAAAATAGGGTTAGATCCTTGACTTAGGTCTTGAGTTCCCTCATGTATATAAAAGGGTTAGCTAATCTTGAGAACCCTTATGGAACCTTCCTTTGAGGAAGTTGGTCAATGTCCATATATTGTTGTTTAAGTATAATGGAAATACACCCAAAATACAATTCCTTGTAACTACGAAAGTCTTTCATGTTGTTATTTTTTTTTGTTATCATCTTAAGTTTTGTGAAGCATATATGTTTCTTGAACCTGCAAGTTTATGTATTTTTGTAGCGTACTTGACACAGTTGTGTTTATGTGTACCCTTTTTATGAGTTTAGGTAATAGGTACACTATGAATCTTGCTAAGATTGTTGCTTCCTCTCTATTATAAGAATATGCTACTCTTACTCTTGGGATCATTTAATGTCATGCAAATGGAATTCTATGGGTTTATATATGAGACTAATAACTTGTCAGGTGCTAGTTTAGTTTTCTTTTTGTGCTATCTTGTCTCTTATCTTGTTCTTGCTTGTAGTTTTATTCATGCATATTTTGTGTGAACCATTCTAGGGATGGACACCCTAGTCCACTCGTATTTGTCTGTGTAGCCATTAGGGGTGTGGACTTGGGGTAACAAATGGCTCTATGATAACCACCTACTTCATCTTTATAAGAAACTATATTAACTCATGCATCCCCAGATGTCTGTTGTAAGGACCCTGACCTCCGTTTTTGGGCTTACCTTGTTTGTTTTGCCTAAACCTTGTGCTTAGTTTCTTGCTAATCACCTTTAGTGGTGATTAGGGCTTGCTTGTGTTTTGTTGAGAGTTGGAGGTGCTACTTGCGAAATAACCTAAGATAAGGGTTGAAGAGCAAGTTTGTCACCTTGAGAGATGTCTTTCCCTCTCTTTGCTTCCTCTAGAGTTGAGAGGGAGGATTGGGCTCATACCTTGAGTTGTCTTGGGCTTGGTTGAGCTCTGTTGGGCCTTGTTTTCCCTTGTTTGGGCCTTGCCTTGCTTTGAGGAGCCCTGTATCGGGCAAGGAGCACCTTGTGTCGGCCATGGGGGTATCGCCCATGGGTGTGTCGGCCAAGGTGGTGGTGGTTTGAAGTGTGTCGGCCTTTGACTTTGTTGACCCTCTTACTTTGGTTGTGTCACCCTAGCTTGGACATGTGGCCGATCCTTGGATGAGTAGTGGCATAACATGTTGCATGTGGTTTGCAAGGTGGCAAGATGGTGGACAAGTGTCCCTAAGTAAGGTGACACCTTGCCTTGGTTCCCCCTTTCATCCTCATCTATATATGCCTTGCTTTCTCTTCCTTAGGAACCCTTTAGCTCTTTGTTGCCCTTATCTTCTTTGGTGCACGACACACCTCCTTTGGAGTGCTTGGTGGTCGATCCCCCCTTGGTAGAGATCTCTTCTTCTTCCTCTAGCTTGGTGGCTGAACCCTAGGTGGACCTTATTTCCTTGGTAAGAATCTTCCCTCTCTCCTTAGCATCTTCTTCTCCATCTTGCCTACTATTCGGCCATGGTGGTTATGATTCTTGTTCCTTTTCTTGAGGTGGAAGAAAGTGGTGTTCTTGGAGCTAGGAGCTTGAAGCATGGAGCTTTGGATCTTGAGGAGCTTGCTTAAGGTGGGTTACATAACTTATAACCCTTGCTATACTACCTTCTTTATGTTGCATGATTCATATATGTTTATGATCGGCCATTGTATGTTAATTTTCTTGCTCTAGTACATGTTGTTGATCTTATGGATATAGTGAGCATGATATTGTTGATGTTGTTGATGGTTTATTTGCCTTTGGATCTAGTTGGCCGAACCATAGTTTGGGGTTTTCTTGTTGAACAATACCCCTTTCTCTCCTTGGTTTTTGAGAAGTGAGTTTGAGCTCTAGTGATGTGGGCAATACCCCTCTCTCGTTTAAGTTGAGAGTGAGTCTATATTCTAGTTGCTTGGGCAACACCCTCCTCTCACCATGGATTTGAGAGGTGTGCTCTTGGATATGTGATGACCTAAGTTGAGGTTGATCCTTTTGGTTTCTCGATTTGTGATAGAGATTGTGTAAAACCCCTCTCTCTTGGTTGTAGAGAGGTGAGCCGATCATCTTGATCAATTAGGGTTTGTTGTTCTTGTGCTTGAGGTTGAAGATGACCTTATTGGGTTGAGCCTTGTGCCTTGCATGATATGTCCTTTTTGTAAGTGTTGTCTGATAGCCTCTTGTCTAGAGTTTTACCTTTGGCTGATACACCTAGTTGAGATGGTTGGTTTGGTGCCCAATATGGTTCTCTTGGCTTGAGATAGAGCTTGGGCGACACACCTTATATCTTGTGCTCTGAACAATACATCTTGAAGTAAGGTTGCCTGATACCCCTACCTTGTGTTGATCTTTAGCTGATATGATATGGAGTTGAGATGGTTGGCTTGGTGCCCGATATGCTTTGGCTGATATGGAGCCTAGTAGGCTATCGTTGTGTTGGGTGACATAGTTTAGTTTTGGTGATGCCTGATATGGTGGTATAGAGAAACCCTAGTAGGTGCCTTAAGTGGTGGCCGAGATGAGAAGCTTGACTTGGATGAACGATATGACCTTCTTGACCTAAGTGGTGTTTTCCCCATAGCTGATATAATGCTTAGACCACATCTCTATTTGGTTCCTTGGGCGACACAAGTTGGGTGAGTTTGAGCTGCCCGATATGGGTTGAGTAGAAACCCTAGTTGTTTCTTTGTTAGAGGTTGATATGGAGTGCTGCCCTTGCTGACCGATAGACTTCCTTGAGGTGCTTTTATGTTGCCTGTTTCATGAACATGTTGGGCAATACATTGCTGGCTTGGGGCACCATGATCTCAACCGATGCAGTGGGGAGAATGGCTGCCCAATACAACCCTAACCCTAGTTGGCCGATAGGGTTCTAGCCGATACACCTCTTGAGCTAGCTGCACGATCCACCTTATGCACCTGGTATGCACGACAAGGTTGCATGATAATGCCATGTTCTCTAGTTGCACGATACACCTTGGGGGGTGGTTTGATATCTTCTAGGGTTGGCTAATATGTGGCTAAATGCCTAGGCCGGTAAGCTTTTAGTGAGGGTTGTTACCCTGCCCGAAACCACCTGCGGTGAGGGACGCGCTGCCCGCCACACTTTTAGAGAAGGTAGCTTGAGCTTTTAGTGAGGGTTTTTGATAACCCAGGAACCTAGCAGATATTTCTTGATGATGTAGTTATATCTTTGATGGTAATGATGATATGGATGATATGGTTTAACCACCTTGAGCCCCGCATCTATGATGATAATGAGATATGATGATAGGTTGTGAACCAGGTATGTTTGGAAGGTCATGATGATGTTACATATGATGTTGCTTCACATGATGATGTGGCACATGATTATGATCACATGCATGGGGCATGTTGATACATCTTATGCTTCTTAAAATGATGGCATGATAATCCTATAAGTCTATGATGGCTTAAGTAATCTCTCTGGATGTATATACTAAACATGCATGTATGTTGTTTGGATTCATAGACAGGTAATAGCTATGAGGTATTTGTGCTTTGAATAGCACCATGTGATGATAATCCTTGTTAATGAGATAACAGGCTGATAGGTCTGAGGACCTGATAAAGGATGAGTGCCTAGTTGAGGTGTTATCATTTGATGTTGAGATAAGGGATTGCTATCCCAAAATGTTGATGCATCATTATAATGCCTTGAGAGGCAGTGGTTGATATACTGAGGGATTGAGGTCCCAGGATAGTATGATGATGGAAATAATGATGTAATTCTATAAGGCTATGTTTATACTTTGGTTGCTTCAACAATTGGCTTAAAATATACTAATTAATTATAGATGAACATATCATGTAGTTTGCCCTGGCCATAGATCCATCATCATCAGTATCATGGTGATGGTGAAACAGGTTTATCCTGTGGGATTTGCCTGGAGTGCATATTGTTGAATATATGAGGTTTTCCCCTAGCCTAAAATAGGAGGAATTTGAGTACCAATGTGAATATATGGAGCATGGTGAACTGACCCATGGCTCAGGATATGTGATGATGAGCATGATGCGTTCATGGCTCAGATGTATGTACTAGCACTTGTGCCAAGGTGAGATAGAGTTATGGGTAGCTTGCAGAGCTGACCCTAAGGCTGAGGCCATATAAGCATGAGACTGCGGTCCTGATTTGGTTTTCATGCACTAACCACGAGGAGGTGAGGTCATGGAGTCTGGCTCTCCCATTGACCTTGTATGGCACTAGTGTTTGGGCTTCGCAACCAAAGGTTGGATTTGAGTAGGGACAACTCACTTCCTCAGGGCATAATAAAATGTAATCCAGCCGAATAGTATACCTTGCTTAGAGCAAAACATGGAATATTGTTTGAGGCCTTGCTTATATAGCTGATCTAGTTATACCTTGTAGTTATGTGTGTGATCCTTATATTTTGTGATAAGTTCTTATAAAGCTTATCTTGTAAATCATGTTCCATAAAGGAAATATGGATATAGGCCTCATGAATATCTTGGTAAGAGTAATGGGAATAATGGTCTTGCTCAGCATACTACTCTTGTTACACACTTTATCAGTTATCTGCTTTTATTGCTTTAATCTTCTGAGGTTTCATAGTTTTGGCGGGGAGTTAGGTTTCTCATTGGGACTGTGTGTCTCACCCCGCTGGTTTTTGGTGGTTTTGTAGTAGTGTCCTAGAGTCATCCCTGTACTCTTAGGTCCTCGGAGGTGTTTGACGACATTTCACGAGGACTAGCTGTTGTAATTTTGGTATATCCTACTGCTGGTCTTACATGGCCTGTTATGTATGTATAAACAGGTGATGAACTCTGGTGCTAACGGTACAACTGGTTCCAATAAGCTGTGGACATATATCAAAGCTTATAATATTTTATAACATGTTTCTCTGTAGGATCTGGATGCAAAAGTTCTCTTATGCACGCTTTCTGCAATTGGTTTTAATTAACCCGTGTTTTTGGTAATATGTGGTTTCACGCGTTTTCGCATGTCATCTCGCTATCTGTGTGATGGCGGGGTGTCACAGTTAGTTTGGTATCAGAGCTCTAGGTTCGCTTGGTCTACAAGGATCTAGGACTAGGGTTGTGTCTATTGTTGTGAGTTTCCCAGATTTTCTTACAATGATCTTCTGCCCTGAGCCGAAGAAAAAGCTTAAAGCTGTCTGGAAACCATGAAGAACATGCTACTGAGAGCAGTGAGGCTGCATCATTTGATGGAGCTAGAGTGTGGGCACATGAAGATCGGGTGCCTGAGGTCCCCCAACTTGACCTAGCCATTCTTGAAAACCTTGCCTACCAGAAGCTTATGGGGCAGTTGATGGCTACGAGGAATCACATGGTGGAAAGAGTGCCAGTGCCTCTGCTAAGAGCACAGGCTCCCCATGGTGAATCATCAGGCATTGGAATACCTTTGAGTGGCTTCACTGAGTCAGAGCTTCAGATTACGCTGGAACGGCTGATCCGGCGGATGCAGATCTGCGGCTGACATGTCTCGAGAAGGCCTTCCAGATCCTCGACATCCCTGAAGCAGACAAAGTCAAGAATGTTGTCTACCTTCTGAAGGGTAGTGCTAGCCACTGGTGGGCCATCGAGGAGGAGAAGCGACCCGGTGAGGTGATCGGTTGGGAGGTTTTCTGGTGAGAGTTCATCAGCAGATACTTTCTGAAGACGTATCTAGATGAGAAGATTAACCAGTTTGAGCGTCTACACCAAGGGTCGATGAGCATCACTGAGTATGAAGCCAAGTTCATGGATTTGCTGAGGTTTTGTCCTCACATGGCGGTGACAGATGAGGAGCGGATCAGGCAGTTTGAGAAGGTTTCAGTGCTGAGCTATCGACACCTGATGCTGCTTTGGAGAATCAGGAACGGTTTGCTACGTTCGTGGAGTCTGTCCGCAGGATTGAACAGTCTGTCAGGGAGAAAAGGGAGTCCATGACCAAGAAAAGATCTTCTCAGTTCCAGGGACAGAGATCTGGTGGCTTCAAGAAGCTAAGGTTTTCGGCACCTTCCGTAATGCAGAGTTCTCGTACACCATCTCAGTGGTCTCCAAGTAAGGGAAGAGGGTGTGGATTTTTGCCATCCAAAGCACACAGTACCACTTCAGTGATAGTGACAGGGCCATCTAGGCCACAGATAGAAGGAAGGTCATGTTACCACTGTGAACAGATTGGGCACTTGAGGTCAAATTGCCCAAAGAGAGATGTCAAAGTAATGCAAAAACCGAGGTAGAGTCAACAAGTATCAGATAGACAACAGTCTAGTGGGCGAGGATGCGGTCCAACGTTGCAAGCAGGATCATCTGCTCAAGGAAGTAGAGGGTGAGGACGAAAACAAGCAACGACTCAATTCTATGCTATGAGTCAGCCAGAGGTGATAGTCAACCCGCGAGTGGTGACAGGTCAGATGGAGTTATATCATTCTGATTTGTCTTCTTGCTTTATATCTGTTCTAGTTGACCTGGGTGCTACACACTCTTTTATCACTCATAGTATACTTGATAGCTGTCCTTTACCTGTTATTTGTAAGAAAGATAGCCTATTGTTAGAAACCCCTCTCAATGGTTCCTCGATGCTTCGAGAAGAGTGTCTGTCTTGTGTTCTATCTTTCTTGGGACATAGTATTCAAGTGGATCTTATACCACTTGATATGTAGGAATTTGATGTGATCCTTGGGGGATACCTTAGAGAAGTATAAGGTTGTGTTGGACTGTGGTGCCAAGCAGACAGTGTTTGATGACGACAGAGAAAAGTGGATCTTCCAAGGAGATAGGAAGATTCTCCCGACGTGTTTAGTTTCAGTGATGGTGATAGAGAAGTTGTTGCGGTAAGGTTGTAAGGCATTCTTAGCTCACGTTATGGATACCAAGGTGAAAGGTCCTAGCCTTGAGGAGGTGACGGTTGTCTGAGAGTTTGTAGATGTGTTTCCCGATGAGTTCCCCGGTGTTCCCCCACCCCAAGAGATTGATTTTGAGATCAATCTAGTACTAGAAACGCAGCCAGTTGCACAGACACCGTATAGGATGGCTCTAGTAGAGATGGAAGAGTTGAAGAAGCAGTTACATGAGTTGTTGGAGAAAGGTTTCATCTGACCGAGCACGTCGCCTTGGGGTGCTCCAGTGTTGTTTGTTAAGAAGAAGGACAGATCGATGCGGCTATGTATAGATTACCGACAGTTGAACAAAGTCATGATCAAGAATAAGTACTCGTTGCCGAGGATAGACGATCAATTTGATCAGTTGTGTGGTGCTACAGTGTTCTCAAAGTTCAATCTACGGTCTAGATATCATCAGTTGAGGATTAAGGCAAACGACATACCAAAGGCAGCATTTAGGACGAGGTACAATCACTTTGTGTTTGTGGTTATGCCATTTGGGATAACCAATGCACCTGCTGCTTTCATGGATATGATGAACATGGTGTTCTGTCCGTTTCTAGATCAGTTTGTTGTAGTCTTCATAGATGACATCTTGATCTATAGTCGGGATAGGCGAGAGCATGAACAATATTTTCGACAAGTGTTGACTCTTCTTCGCCAACATCAGTTGTATGCCAAGTTCAGTAAATGTGAGTTTTAGTTGAAGGAAGTGACATTCTTGGGCCACATGATATCTAAAGAAGGAGTCAGAGTGGACCCTAAGAAGGTAGAGTCAGTGGCAGATTGGGAGCAACCAAAGATGCCGACAGAAGTTTATAGTTTTCTGGGTTTGGCAGGATACGACCGGAGGTTTATCAAGGATTTCAGTGTGATCGCGTTGCCGATGACAAAGCTGACCAGGAAGGATGTACCTTTTGCCTGGAATGATCGTTGTCAGCAAGCTTTCCAAAGTTTAAAGGAGAAGCTGACTAGTGCTCCAGTGCTAGTGTTGCTAGAGCTTGGGAAAGGCTATGTTGTTTTCTGCGATGCTTCTAAGAAGGGCCTAGGATGTGTGCTGATGCAGGAGGATCATGTGGTTTCTTTTGCTTCACGACAACTTAAGAAACATGAGGAGAACTATCTGACACATGATTTGGAGTTGGCAGTGGTGGTCCATGCATTAAAGATTTGGAGACACTATCTTTATGGGGAAGTGTGTCAAATCTTTACAGATCATAAGAACTTGAAGTACATCTTTTCACAGAGTGAGATAAACATGCGACAATGTCGTTGGATGGAGCTAATCAATGATTATGATTGCACCATTGAGTATCATCCTGGTAAGGCAAATGTGGTAGCTTATGCGCTTAGTAGAAAGTCATCTTCTCTCCCCATGAAGAAGGCGCAATTGAGATCCTTGGTATTCCATAGGAGGGATATGTTTGTCTCCTTGTGGCAGATGAATGTGCAGTTCAAAGTTTCCTTGTTGGTAGGCCTGTTGGCACAGATGCAAGTCAAGCCTACGCTGAGACAGCAGATCAAAGACACACAACATGCAGATGATACAGTACAGTTGATCAGGTCAGAGCTCGGCAACGAAAAGCATGATGGGTTCCATGAGTCCGAAGATGGACTAGTTTGCTATCATGGTAGGATGGTGGTCCCCGATGTTGATAATCTAAGAAAGCTAGTGCTCAAGGAAGCACACACATCGATGTATGCTATGCATCCAGGAGTCACCAAGATGTATCATAATCTGAAGGACCTGTATTGGTGGTCTGGCTTGAAGAAGGATGTAGTCAAGTTTGTGGCTAAGTGCGCAGTATGTCAGCAAGTTAAAGCTGAGCATCAGAAGCTGGCAGGTACATTGCAACCCATGTCGATACCACAATGGAAATGGGATCATATAACCATGGATTTCGTAGTTGGTCTACCAAAGACAGCTAGGAATCATGATTCCATTTGGGTAATAGTGGACAGGCTGACAAAATCTACTCATTTCATACCAGTAAAGATGACATATATAGCAGAAAAGCTTGCTCAGGTATATGTAGATGAGATACTGCATTTGCATGGTGTACCAACAACAATAGTCTCCGACAGAGGTCCTCAGTTCACGAGTCATTTCTAGGAACAGTTGCACAAAGCGTTGGGAACACAGTTGAGATTCAACACTGCCTTCCACCCACAGACGGAAGGTTCTTTGGCATCATCGTGGCATTGAGGAAGCCACGTGGGAGCTGGAGGAAGAGATGAGGAGGAAGTACCCCTCGCTTTTCTCTTCATATTTTGGGGACGAAATCCCTTTGTAGAGGTTTATGGCTTGTAAGGACCCTGACCTCTGTTTTGGGCTTACGTTGTTTGTTTTGCCTAAACCTTGTACTTAGTTTCTTGCTAATCACCTTTAGTGGTGATTAGGGCTTGCTTGTCTTTTGTTGAGAGTTGGAGGTGCTACTTGTGAAATAACCTAAGTTAAGGGTTGAAGAGAAAGTTTGTCACCTTGAGAGATGTCTTTCTCTCTCTTTGCTTCCTCTAGAGTTGAAAGGGAGGTTTGGTCTCGTACCTTTAGTTGTCTTGGGATTGGTTGAGCTCTGTTGGGCCTTGTTTTCCCTTATTTGGGCCTTGCCTTGCTTTGAGGAGCCCTATATCGGGCAAGGTGCACCTTGTGTCGGCCATGGGGGTATCACCCATGGGTGTGTCATCCAAGGTCATGGTTGTTTGAAGTGTGTCAGCCTTTGACTTTTTTGACCCTCTTGCTTTGGTTGTCTCACCCTAGCTTGGACATGTGGACGATCCCTGGATGAGTAGTGGCATAACATGTTGCATGTGGTTTGCAAGGTGGCAAGACGTTGGAAAAGTGTCCCTAAGTAAGGTGACACCTTGCCTTGGTTCCCCCTTTCATCCTCATCTATATATGCCTTGCCTTTCTCTTCCTTAGGAACCCTTTAGCTCTTTGTTGCCCTTCTCTTCTTTGGTGCACAACACACCTCCTTTGGAGTGCTTGGTGGCCGATCCCCCCTTGGTAGAGATCTCTTCTTCTTCCTCTAGCTTGGTGGTCGAACCCTAGGTGGACCTTGTTTCCTTGGTAAGCATCTTCCCTCTCTCCTTAGCATCTTCTTCTCCATCTTGCCTACTCTTCGGCCATGGTGGTTATGATTCTTGTTCCTTTTCTTGAGGTGGTCGAAAGTGGTGTGCTTGGAGCTAGGAGCTTGAAGCTTGGATCTTTGGAGCTTGAGGAGCTTGCTTAAGGTGGGTTACATAACTTCTAACCCTAGCTATACTACCTTCTTTATGTTGCATGATTCATATATGTTGATGATCGGCCATTGCATGTTATGTTTCTTGCTCTAGTACATGTTGTTGATCTTATGGATATAGTGAGCATGATATTGTTGATGTTGTTGATGGTTTATATGCCTTTGGATCTAGTTGGCTGAACCATAGTTTGGGGTTTTCTTGTTGAACAATACCCCTTTCTCTCCTTAGTTTTTGAGAAGTGAGTTTGAGCTCTAGTGATGTGGGAAATACCCCTCTCTCATTTAAGTTGAGAGGTGAGTCTACATTCTACTTGCTTGGGCAACTCCCTCCTCTTACCATGGATTTGAGAGGTGCGCTCTTGGATATGTGATGACCTAAGTTGAGGTTGATCCTTGTGGTTTCCCGATTTGTGATAGAGGTTGTGCAAAACTCCTCTCTCTTGGTTGTAGAGAGGTGAGCCGATCATCTTGATCAATTAGGGTTTGTTGCTCATGTGCTTGAGGTTGAAGATGACCTTGTCGGGTTGAGCCTTGTGCCTTGCATGATATGTCCTTTTTGTAAGTGCTGCCCGATAGCTTCTTGTCTAGGGTTTTACTTTTGGCCGATACACCTAGTTGAGATGGTTGGTTTGGTGCCCAATATGGTTCTCTTGGATTGAGATAGAGCTTGGGCGATACACCTTATATCTTGTGCTCTGAACGATACATCTTGAAGTAAGGTTGCCTGATACCCCTACCTTGTGTTGATCTTTAGCCGATATGATATGGAGTTGAGATGGTTGGCTTGGTGCCCGATATGCTTTGGTTGATATAGATCCTAGTAGGCTATCGTTGTGTTGGGTGACATGGTTTAGTTTTGGTGATGCCCAATATGGTGGTATAGAGAAACCCTAGTAGGTGCCTTAAGTGGTGGCCGAGATGATAAGCTTGACTTGGATGGACGTTATGACCTTCTTGACATAAGTGGTGTTGTCCCCTTGGTTGATATGATGCTTAGACCACATCTCTGTTTGTTTCCTTGGGCGACACAAGTTGGGTGAGTTTGAGCTGCCCGATATGGGTTGAGTGGAAACCCTAGTTTTTGCTTTATTAGAGGCTGATATGGAGTGTTGCCCTTGCTGACCGATAGACTTCCTTGAGGTTCTTTTGTGTTTCCTGTGTCATGAACATGTTGGGCGATACATTGCTGGCTTGGGGTGCCATGATCTCGACCGAGGCAATGGGGAGAATGGTTGCCCAATGCAACCCTAACCCTAGTTGGCCGGTAGGGTTCTAGCCGATACACCTCTTGAGCTGGTTGCATGATCCACCTTGTGCACCTGGTATGCACGGCAAGGTTGCATGATAACAACATGTTCTCTAGTTGCACGATACACCTTGGGGGTGGTTTGATATCTTCCAGGGTTGGCCGATATGTGGCTAAATGCCTAGGACGGTAAGCTTTTGGTGAGGGTTGTTTCCCTGCCCGATACCACCTGTGGTGAGGGATGCGCTACCCTCCACACTTTTAGTGAAGGTAGCAGGAGCTTTTAGTGAGGGTTTTTGATAACTCGGGAACCTAGCAGATAGTTCTTGATCATGTAGTTATATATTTGATGGTAATGATGATATGGATGATATGGTTTAACCACCTTGAGACCTGCATCTATGATGATAATGAGATATGATGATAGGTTGTGAACCAGGTATGTTTGGAAGGTCATGATGTTGTTACATATGATGTTTCTTCCCATGATGATGTGGTACATGATTATGATCACATGCATGGGGCATGCTGATATAGCTTATGCTTCTTAAAATGATAGCATGACAATCATGTAAATCTATGATGGCTTAAGTAATCTCTCTGGATGTATATACTAACCATGCAAGTATGTTGTTTGGATTCATAGCCAGGTAAGAGCTATGATGTATTTGTGCTTTGAATAGCACCATGTGAGGATAATCCTTGTTAATGAGATAATAGACTGATAGGTTTGAGGACCTGATAAAGGCTGAGTGCCTAGTTGAGGTGTTATCCTCTGATGTTGAGACAAGGGATTGCTATCCCAAAATGATGATGCATGATTATAATGCCTTGAGAGGCAGTGGTTGATATAATGAGGGATTGAGGTCCCATGACAATATGATGATGGCAATAATGATGTAATTCTAAAAGGCTATGTTTATACTTTGGTTGCCTCAACAGTTGGCTTAAAATATACTAATTAATTATAGATGAACATATCATGTAGTTTTCCTTGGATAATCCATATAGTTTTCCCGTATATATATGTAACAGGTTTATCCTGCGGGATTTTCCTGGAGCGCATATTGTTGAATATGCGAGGTTTTCATCTATCCTAAAATAGGAGGAATATGAGTACCACTGTGAATATATGGAGCATGGTGAACAGACCCATGGCTCAGGATATGTGATGATGAGCATGATGCGTTCATGGCTCGGATGTATGTACTAGCACCTGTGCTAAGGTGAGCTAGAGTTATGGGTAGCTTGCGAAGCTGACCTTGAGGCTGAGGCCACATAAGCATGAGACTGCGGTCCTACTTTGGTTTTCGTGCACTGACCATGAGGAGGTGAGGTCATGGAGTCTGACTCTCCCATTGACCTTGTATGGCACCAATGTTTGGGCTTCACATCCAAAGATTGGATTTGAGCAGGGACAGCTCACTTCCTCAGGGCATAATGAAACATAATCTAGTCGAATAGTATATCTTGCTTAGAGAAAAACACAAAATATTGTTTGAGTCCTTGCTTATATAGATGATCTAGTTATACCTTGCAGTTATGTATATGATCCTTATATTTTGTGATAAGTTCTTATAAAGCTTATCTTGTCAATCATGTTCCATAAAGGAAATATGGATATAGGCCTCATGAATATCTTGGTAAGAGTGATGGGAATAATGATCTTGCTCAACATACTGCTCTTGTTACACGCTTTATCAGTTATCTGCTTTTATTGCTTTAATCTTCTGAGGTTTTATAGTTTTGGCGAGGAGTTAGGTTTCTCACTGGGACTGTGTGTCTCACCCCGCTGGTTTACAACCTTTTTAGGTGATCGCTCTAGACATGGTGGTGATCGTGAGGTTGCGGCCAAGCAGCAAGAAGAGCAGTAGAAGGCAAGAGATGGACATGTTGTTGTTTTGGTGGTTTTGTAGTAGAGTCCTAGAGTCATCCCTATACTCTCAGGTCCTCGGAGGTGTTTGACGACGTTTCACGATGACTAGCTGATGCAATTTTGGTATATCCTGCTACTACTCTTACATGGCCCGTTATGTATGTATAAATAGGTGATGAACTCTGGTGCTGACAGTATAGCTGGTTCCGATAAGCTGTGGACATATATCAAAGCTTGTAATATTTTTATAACATGTTTCTCTACAAGATCTGGATTGAAAAGTTCTCTTATGCATGCTTTCCGCAATCAGTTTTAATTAACCTGTGTTTTCAGTAATATGTGGTTCTGCGTGTTTTCACGTGTCATCTTGCTGTCTGTGTGGTGGCGGGGTGTCACATCTGCAATGTCTTCCCTCACGGCATGGAAAAACCTTCATTTCTTCACTCACCATCAACACCATTATTATGACCATCTAACAATACCTTCACATTTAGTATACTCTTGTATTTATCTCTGTGTCCACCATAATCTAGGAAGATACCAGACTATCTAAATGCAACAGTGACTTGCTACCTCCTATTCGGATCCCCATCATCATCCTATGATAATAACTCCATGCAGCTAGATCCACCGCCATTGGTCGCCTCACTTATCACCCCATTGGTTTCCCTGGTAGGGTTTCTACTCATCTCTGCTCAAATATTTAAAGTATTTCCAACCTGTAGAATGTAACATCAAAGGAGGCATCATCGTATCTTTTTTAGTTGGAGGTTCCTATTTAATGAGGAGTGAAAATCTTGTATAGAGAGTGATATTTTTAGTTTCTCTATATCATAACCAAGTTGTAAGTCAAAGTTGGATATGTGTTTCACCCAAGCTCCTTCTTAAGGGGGGAGGGGTGGTTTTAGAGTTATTATTATTTAATTTATTATGTATATGTGCCCAATTACACTTAGACAATGGTTAAGTTTACTTCATTGTACTTTCCCCTCTCCTATATAGTGGACAAAAAATTTCCTTGTATCAAACATTTCATTAACTTCACATATTATTTTCTACATGGATATTTGGTGGGCCTATAGTTAGAATATTCTCATGAGCTTATTCTTATATGATTCCTAATATTTTAGAGCCCCGATAACTATCATGCATAGTTCTTACATCTTATGCTTCACAAGAATTTAGTTGTATTCATCATCATCATCATCTAAGCCTCAGTCCCAACTAGGTTGGGGTTGGCTACATGGATCCTTCATTTCTATTCAGCTCTATCATGGGCCATATTCTGGTTGAGATGTAGAGATTCAAAATCTCTCTTTATAAGCTCGTCCCATGTTAATTTATCTATTCCTCTTCATCTATTTATTGTGATTGACTCAAGAGAATTTCTTTGTATAGGCGCATTAGTAGGTTTGTGTTGCACATGTCCATACCATCTGAGTCGGCCCTCGCACAACTTGTCCTCAATTCTCTCCACCCCCACTTTATTCCTGATATAATCATTTCTCAAGCGATCTTTTTTTTCTTCCCACACATCCATCTTAGCATACACATTGCAGCCACGTTCATCATGTTGAGATCTTGTTTCTTCACTACCCAACATTCACTTTGATACAACATGATTGGTCATATAGCTATTCGATAAAACTAACTTTTTAACCTAAGAGGGATCTTCTGATCACATAATACTCCAATTGCACTCCTCCATTTCAACCATCCTATAGTGATCATGTGACAAATTTCATTTTGGACATCCCCATCTATTTGAATAATAGAATCCAGGTAATAAAATTTATCACATTTTGGTATATCTACTCCATCCAACTTGGCTCCATCATTCACACTACATGATTGGCTAAAATTGTACATATAATCAATTGATCCTCTTGCTAATTATCAATTCATTTGATTCTAATGCCTCTCTCCACCATTCAACTTTATCATTTAATCCATCTTTATCTTCATCAATAAAAATAATATCATCAGCAAATAACATACACCAAGGAATATCATTTTAAACATTCATTGTCAGATCATCCATAACAAGAATGAACATATATGGGCAGAGTGTGGATCCTTGGTGTGTCCCAACTGTGATAGGAAAAGTTGGTGTCTCTCCTCTAGGAGTCTTCACACTTGTAGTAGAGTTATCATACATGTCTTTGATCAAGTCTATGTATTGAATTAGCACACCTTTTTTCTTCAAAACCATCCACAACACTTCTCTGGGTGCTCGATCATAAGCCTTTTCCAAATCAATAAACACCATATGGAGATCTCTTTTGCTTTCTCTATACTTCTCCATAAGCCTCCTTATTAGAAAAATAACATATGTTGTTGATCTTCCAGGCATGAAACCAAATTAGTTTTTTGATATCTGCATTATAGATCTTAGCCTCTGCTCAATAATCCTCTCCCAAAGCTTCATTGTGTGACTCATCAACTTGATACCTCTATACTGTGTGCAGCTCTGAGCATCACCTTTGCTCTTATAGATGGGGACTATAGTACTATTTCTCCACTCATATGACATCTTCTTAGTCTTCATGATCTTGAACTTTGTTAACCAAATAACTCATTCATCCCCCATACTCTTCCATACATCAATGGGAATACAGTCGGGTCTGCATGCCTTTCTCATTTTCATCTTTTTCAAAGCATTCCTGACCTCAAATTGTGAAACTCGTCGTGTGTAAATGTTAACTCTTGTATTCATGTCACACGAGTCTCTAACACTATTTGTAGTATCTCCATTGAAAAGCTTATGGAAGTAATTTCTTTACTGGTTCTTGATATCATTGTCCTTCATCAACACCCTGCCATCTTCATTCTTGATGCATTTCACCTGACCCCCTACTAAACCCCCCTCTCTCATTCTCATTCTCTTTCACACAGACTTCTCTCTCTCTCTCTCATGCAGCCACCTCTTTCTTTGTCTCAGGCATAGAGAACTATCACATTTTATGGGCTAATGCGCCTAATTATGGTGTCAATGTACCCAATCATGGTCTTAATACACCCAGTTGTGGTGATAATGCACTCGGTTCTTAGTGTATGTGCATCATAGAAAATGAGCATAAATCTTAAGATAATGATCGAATATTATTAGTAAAGAACGCAATAATGGTGCTAATGTGTCCAAATATAGTACGCATGCGCCCAATTCTTAGGGTACGCGCATAATAGAAAATTAACACAAATCTTAACATAATGTGCCTAATATTTATAGTAAAAACCTCAATTATAATGTTAATGTGTCTAATAATGGCACTAATACACCAAGTTCTTAGGATATATACATAATAGCAAATTAACACAAATCTTAATATAATATTCAAGATTTATAGTAAAATAGCCAATTATAGTGCTAATGTGCCTAGTCATGGCATCAATGCACCTAGTTCTTAGGTGACCCAGACTTCACCATGCCGTTCTGGAACTGGGACCACCCTGACGGCATGGCGATGTCGGCGATCTTCACCCAGAACTCGGCCTCACCACTGTACAACCCGAACCGGGACCCGTGTCACATGCCATTGACTCTCATCAACTTCGAGGACTCCTGCACGGAGTACTCCGAAGAGGAGCAAATCGAGGCCAATCTGTGCTATATGTACAAGATGCTGGTCTCCGGTGTGAAGACTCCCGAGTTGTTCTTTGGGAAGAAGTACATCGCCGGTACTGACCCGAAGCCAGGACAAGGGAACATCGAGAAGCATCCACAACACGCCGCATAAGTGGGTCGGGAACCCAGCAAACCCTAACGGCGAAGACATGGGCGCGTATTACTCAGCTGGGAAAGACGCGTTGTTCTACTGCCACCACGTCAATGTCGACCGCATATGGGATATCTAGTTGAAGCTCCCCGGTGGGCTCAGGAAGAATATCAAAGCTCCTGACTGGTTGGAATCTATCTTCATCCTCTACGAAGAGGAAGCAAACCCCGTGAGGGTTAAAGTCAAGGATAGTCTCGACAGTGCAAAGCTCGGGTACAAGTATCAGGACGTCGACATCCTGTGGGCCAACAAGAAGCCCCAGAAGTCGACCGCCGTCCCAGCCGTGGAGTTCAAGGTATTGAAAGAGCCGACGTTCCCTCTTGTCCTCAAATCCCCCATCACCGCCACCGTGAAGCGGCCGGTGAAGCGACCAGTGAAGTCCCGGTCAGCGGCCGAGAAGGTGGCGGTTGAGGAGGTCCTGGTCATCGACGGCATCAAGATCGACAACAAGTTCAACGCCAGGCTCGATGTTTACATCAACGCCCCCGACGTCCAGAGCCTGGGACCTGGTCTGGCGGGGTTCGCTGGGTCGTTCACTAACATCCCCCACAAGCTCAAAGGTAAGAAGCAGGAGGAGCCGCCTACGAAGCTCAGGTTTGGAATCTCCGAAGTGCTGGACACCTTAAAGGCTGATGGTGATGGCACCATCACCGTTACTCTTGTCCCTCTCCAGGGTCGCAACAAGATCACCATCGGCGGTATCGGTCAGCACTCTACAAGTGTCTCTATAAGGGCATCACTAGTTTTGTCCTACGAGATGCAAATGGTTTATGGATCAGTGGAGGTACCCAGACAACCCCTTGCACAGATGCTTTACAAGTGGAAATACAAGCCGTGATCAGAGGAGTTAACAGAATCATAAATGAACCAAGGGATACCATCATAGAAACATATAGTCTATCAGCTTTCAAAATTCTCACAGGTGTCATACAAACACCCCGGAGATTCAAGCCATTCAAAAAGAACCTGCAACACCTCCTCACCCTGAAAGGAAATATTGAAATCACCCATAACAGGAGGTCATCTAATAGAATTGCAGACATCCTAGCCAAATGGTCAGCCAAGAATGACATCCAACAGCATGAATGGAGTGTATGCCCAGAACTCAGCCTCAATGAATATGAGAACAAGCTTCAATCATCTTTTGTTTCTGTATTAAACTTCAACCCTACCTACCGAGAGCAGTTTGAATAAAAATTATTGGTTTAAAAAAAAATTCAAGCACGAGGTTGGCATGGTGTACGTGAGATATGAGCAGCCACTGGCTAGTAGACATGTACAAAGAGGTTAGGTGTCATGCACAAAGTGCCACATGTCTACTATGCATCAACCATGCATCCACTAAACCGTGCATGCAACATAGATAATTAAAAACAAGGTGGGTCAGAGACCTCACTTGGTCCTAGAGGACCATCGCTTGAAGGAAAATATGGCCACAAAGGCTCATGGTCAAAGAGAAACCAAGCGACCAACATACATGAAACCCTAGGTCTTCAATGACCCAAAAGAGAGCTCCATCCCTCTACGACCGAAGGGGTTTCAAGGATCCACCAAAACACCATTCAACCATAGAGAAAACATCAAGGGATATCAAGGAAGGTCTCTAAAACTAAGAACATCAAAAGGTCAACATAACGTCAACACCAACCTACGACATCCTAGCAAACCCTAGAAACAACACTCAACATGTCACCTTCTCTCTCCTTCTCTAAACAAGGAACAACAAGGTGCCCCAAAGAATTATCCTATCTCTCATGATGCTAAGGAACAAAGGGAACAATCTGCAGGTGACAAATTGCAACATAACCCCTCATCATGGGTAAATTACAACTTGGTCCAAAATAAGCAAACATAGCTCAAACAACATCCAAACAGGACCAAACTAAAAATTTATAAGCATGTCACATGATATTAACGCATCTAAAAAGATTAGATTAAGGTTTAAGAAACTTATTAAGAAAAGAAAGAACCATCAAGCACTAAGATAGGTCAGGGACCTTACAAGCATAAAACGCTAACAAGGATTTCGCCCTCGAGATCCTACGCGAAAAGAGATGGGTACTTCCTACGCATCTCTTCCTTAAGCTCCCACATGGCTCCTCCATGCCATAGTGATGTTGCAAAACCTTAACCAAAATGATATCCTTCTTCTTCAACTTCTTGATCCTCCTATCAAGGATCAACACAAGACCTTACACATAAGATATGTCCTCTTCAAGCTCAACATCCACTGGTTGCAACACTAACTCTATATCAGGGTGACACTTCTACAATGCCAAAACATAATATACTGGATGCAACCTATGCAACTCAGGTGGAAACTCCAACTTATAGTCCACCTTTCCAACACGTGCCACCACATGGTAATGTCACATATACTTGGAAGCCAACTTACCTGTGATACACTCGTCACACAAAAGTGAGATTACTGATAACCTCCCATTTTGTGATGTCATCTTACTAGTTTTTCTCAGTTTTCCATACTCTTTCTTAGATAAATTAGATAGAATCTTTAACTTTCCACTCTATTGTGAATACACCATTAGACTAACTTTCTCCTTTTCTTCTTACAGAAAAACACAAAAAAAATTACAAAAAACTCCAAACGGTCCCAAGACCGAATGGAAGACAAACGGTCCTAAGACCGTGTGAAGACCAACCGGTCCTGAGACCGAATAAAAGTGAAACTGTCCCGAGACCACATGAAGCCAAACGGTCCCAAAACCGAATGGAGGCCAAACGGTCCCGAGACCCTGTGAAGCTAAACGGTCCCGAGACCGTGTGAAGCCATATGGTCCCAAGACCATATGAAGACCAATTGGTCCTGAGACCGAATAAAAAGGAAATAGTCCCGAGACCGCATGAAGCCAAACGGTCCCAAGACCGTATGAACACAAACTGTCTTCAAACTGTGAGAACTCAAATGGTCTCCAAACCGAGAAAGTCCAAACGGTCTCCAAACCGAAAGAGCCCAAACGGTCTCCACGACCGTTTGGACCAACATAACTCAAAACTGTTCAAGATTCTCTCAAAGCCTATAAATAGGACCTAAGGGGTCTTCACAAAGTATCAAAATCTTGGATGCCCAAAGGCTGCCCCAACCGTTCCAGAGCTATTTCATCATCCATCATTAGCCCCAAGGCTGCCAATTCAAGATCCACACTTCATCCTCAAGCTACTTTCTCTCTCATCGACATAGAAGGTGGGAAGTGAAGAATTCTTCATCAAGTCAATCACGTGGTGTGAAGATAGTTGCTCTCTACTCTAAGGGGTCGACCTTCCTCCCTCCTACATGGAGATGATGTTTTCTTTCTCTCTTCCCACCTCCTTCTTTGTTCTTGCCATGAGCGAGTAGTCCCATACACTAGGGTGCGGGGACTAGCCCCGCTACCCATATTTTCATTTCATACATTGTAATTCATGAGTTTGCAATAGAAAAATACTATCTTTTCAGTTCAACAGTAATCGTTTAATGAATGATAGTTGCTTGATCACCAACCTGTGTTATCTATTATCTACTAGTATGAATTGTCTACGTTTGTACTTTTATATTCGAATATCGACTGCATGTTGTTTCTTGATGTATGTAGTCACCATACATCCATTCGGTATCTAGGAATGTTTCTTAAGGAGTGGATCAAGGAGTGGAGTAAACTCACCTCCATCATTGTTCTTTCATACTATAAAATGGAATCAGTTGACGTATGAAAGTACAACCTTGACAAGTCAAGGAACACACTTTGTGAGGGGAGTAATGCAAAGTAAGTGACCATTCATTTGGGGATGGCTGGCATTGCAATACTCCCGCGTTTCTTGTAGTTAGTTATCTGAAAGGAAGCTAAGTTTACAAAGATACTAACTGTTTAGACCATTTTCTTTGCAAGCCATGTTATTATGATGTATGTTTTGATCCATGCGTAGTGGTGGTGAAACTCGGTCATAACCTAGTGATTTTCCAATTATCGTTTACAACCTCAAATTTACTTTTCCGTCATTTACTTTACTTTGCACTTTAGTTTAATCATCAAATCAACTCTTCGATCTAAATATCAACTTTTAAGTAGATAAGTAGAATTATTACGTTTTCCATCTTGTTAAACTCTTCACAAGACCGTTGTCTCATGGATTCGACCCTTAACTATACTACGATAAGACTTCCACGTATCTTAGCATACGTGGGTGGAGATCTTATTATAGCATATGTAAGACTAAACTGAGAGACTTACTATCTCTAGGATTTTTAGTGGTGCACGCAACTCAACGTAAGTAGAGGATCCATAAAAAATTGGCACTGTTGTCGGGGACAACGGAACGTTTTAATTTTACTTGTTAACTTTCTAGTTGATTAGGATTTTACACTTTTCTTTAACCATAATTCATATCATCTTGATTTTATCATTTCTCCGCATTATCTAAAGTGTGTTTCGTCTTCTACTCAGATAGAAAACGTATATATAATATTTGCATAACATCAGATTCTCCCCTGAACCAGAGTACGACTCAACCGCCAAAGAGCCACGGGAAACATGAGCATGAGCAGCCACCAACTAGTAGACATGTAATATTTCAAACGTGGAGGGCACTCCGCTCCTCCAACGTCCTATAACTACACCAGGGCACCTCTCTCAAACCAACCACCAGCTCATAAACTCTTGGAGCTTCCGGCTAGTAGACATGTGAAATTTCAAGCACGAGGTTGGCATGGTATAAGTGAGATAAGCACGAGGTTGGCTTGGTATACGTGAGATAGATACAGTGAGGTAGTTGGTACGTGGAGGGCACTCCGCTCCTCCAACGTCCTATAACTACACCAGGGCACCACTCCCAAACCAACCACCAGCTCATCAACTCTTGGAGCTTCCTTGGTTGTTCCACAGAGCCAAACCATGGCGAGCACCATCTCCCACCTCGTCTCTCCAAGCATCCAGCTTGCCTCCTCTGCATCCCTTTCCAGCCTCCCCAGGAGGTCTACTACAGGGTCCAGCTACCTCAGCGTCAGCCGCTCAATCCGCTGCCAAGCAGGCGCGGCTGACGGGGACGAGCGTGTCGGCGTCGACCGCCGCAACCTCCTCCTCGGCCTGGGCGGTGCTGCCACTGCAACGACCCTATACGGCCTAACCCCTCCGGCATTCGCCGACCCAATCGTAACCCCCGAGCTAAAAACCTGCGTCCCAGCCAGTCTCCCTTCGGGAGCACTCTACCCACCAGAATGCTGCCCACCATTCGGCAAAGGATCGGCGAAGGACTACGTGCTCCCGTCCGTAACAAAACTCCGCGTCCGTACCCCCGCCCACCTCTACTCGAAAGAAAACATTGCCAAGTACGAAGAAGCAACCCGTCTCATGAAAGCTCTGGACAAGGACGACCCCCGTTCCTTCAGCCAGCAGGCCAAAGTGCACTGCGCCTACTGCGACGCTGCTTACAACCAAGTCGGCTACCCAGGGAAAGAAATCCAAGTCCACTTCTGCTCACTCTTCCAGCCGTTCCACCGCTGGTACATCTACTTCTACGAGAAGATCCTCGGCAAGCTGATCGGCGACCCGGACTTCGCCATGCCGTTCTGGAACTGGGACCACCCTGACGGCATGACGATGCCGGCGATCTTCACCCAGAACCCGGCCTCACCACTGTACAACACGAACCGGAACCCGTTGCACATGCCACCGGTTCTCATCGACTTAGAGAACTCCAAGGAATACTCCGACGAGGAGCAGATCGAGGCCAATCTGTGCCGTCTGTACCAGATGCTGGTCTCCGGTGCGAAGACTCCCGAGTTGTTCTTCGGGAAGAAGTACATCGCCGGTACTGACCCGAAGCCAGGACCAGGGAACATCGAGATAATCCACAACACGGCGCATAGGTGGGTCGGGAACCCAGCAAACCCTAACGACGAAGACATGGGCGCGTATTACTCGTCTGGGAGAGACGCGTTGTTCTACTGCCACCACGTCAATGTCGACCGCATATGGGATATCTGGTTGAAGCTCCCCGGTGGGCTCAGGAAGAACATCAGAGCTCCTGACTGGTTGGAATCTAGCTTCATCCTCTACGACGAGGAAGCAAACCCCGTGAGGGTTTACGTCAAGGACAGTCTAGACAGCGCAAAGCTCGGCTACAAGTTTCAGGACGTCGACATCCCTTGGGCAAACAAGAAGCCCCAGAAGTCGACCGCCGTCCCAGCCGTCCAGTTCAAGGTATTGCAAGAGCCGACGTTCCCTCTTGTCCTCAAATCCCCCATTACCGCCACCTTGAAGCGGCCGGTGAAGTCCCGGTCATCGGCCGAGAAGGCGGCGGTTGAGGAGGTCCTCGTCATCGACGGCATCAAGATCGACAGCAAGTTCAGCGCCAGGCTCGATGTTTACATCAACGCCCCCGACGTCCAGAGCCTGGGACCTGGTCCGGCGGAGTTCGCTGGGTCGTTCAGTAACATCCCCCACAAGCTCAAAGGTAAGAAGCAGGAGGAGCCGCCTACAAAGCTCAGGTTTGGAATCTCCGAAGTGCTGGACACCTTAAAGGCTGACGGTGATGACACCATCACCGTTACTCTTGTCCCTCGCTACGGTCGCAACAAGATCACCGTCGGCGGTATCAGCATTGAGCTCACCTCCGAGTAAGTTGATCGGTATGCTTCTATCTAGGCCCTTCACCGGCGGCTCATGCAGTAACGCGATAGCTGTGCTGCATGAACGTACGGCACTTGAGAGTGGGTTTTGCCAGCGGCGCTCAATTACGTGGAATAAAATGTCCCAGTTAAGAATAAGACTGGCGTGCTGGTTCAGTGGTTTGTAATAGCGTCCTGTCCTGTCTGTATTTTTTTTAAGCTACTATCATTGTATCTGTGGGTTCGTTTGTGCTTGTGAGCGGTGGTAGGTAGGGAGTTGAGAGCAGTTTAAATTCTTCTGCTTCTATGAAGGGTCCTTGTTTCTCGGAGCCTCATTTTCATTCGCTGCCCTGAATATCTTAAATTTATTTTTTCCTCTATTTTGAAAATTGGTTTCTTAGAATCTCAATACTTGGTTTCAAACAAACTAGCAACTTCTATTTCACATAACTTCCGAAGAACACTTGCTAATTCTTGTTATTTTTTAGAAATAAAAATAAATGCCAGTGTTTAATTATACAACGCGAAATCATACATGAAAGCCACGTGATATATTTAATTTATACTATATGTACAATTACAATGAAATAGAAGACAGATGGGCAACAAGCTACATCACCAACTTATTTTGGATGTCAAAATCAATCCATATTAGATCCATAAATCTAGGGGACATATAACATTACTATGCATAACTTTTTATACTGTTTTGGAAAGCTCCACAACCTTTCCTGCTAAGAATCTAAACGTATCAAATTCAAAAAGTATAAAAACATGATGATTTCATATGCACATTTTTTCATGCTTGACCACATTGACTGCAACAACTTTTGGGGTAGCATGTTCCACAATTCTTATTACCATCTAAATAAAATATTTTGCTATAAATGATGCCACCTTCCACGAGAGTGGAGTTACATAGAAAGAAGAGGGTTATAAATCATTCTAATAAACTAAGGTGAAGTATTGTTTACATAATTTCTAATAGAATACCATAAAATGAAATGTCGGTACATAATTACCTTTCATTATGGTAATATTCAAACCGATATCCTAATATAAGAGGCCTCTTCTAGATTTTTTTGTGAGTGTAAGATACTAATGGATTTGCAGCTTTTGTACTACAAACACCTCTAGAAAAAATTTAAACCCGCGGGGGGGGGGGGACTATAACCTTTTGTGATCAAGAAATACTAAAATATATAGGAAGCATCTTATGATCGAATCTTTACAAATTCAAGCATTATAATGTGTAACTTGTAACTTGTAAAATTATTGAATAGCCCATACCAGACTACTAAGTTCCACGACGCATGTCATTTTTTTGGTTCGGCGGTTCCACCACACATTCAAGAAAAGCAAACAACTAATTAATTAGCTAATTACCACAGCTTGGATGCCCAAATCTGAGATTTTTTTTAGTGGAGAAGCCAATACTTGGACTAGATGCATCTGTCGACATGTGAATTTACATATTAAACGTCAGGGTGTCGTTTCAATTCACCAGACACGCGGCACCATCTAGAGTAAGGTATATACTCCACCTTCAAACAGGAGTTCAAATATATTCTCCCATGCGTATCCTTTAACTCCTGTTTGGTTCGGGACTGAGATTCCGTAGTCTAGTCTAGATTGGACTGGGCGGAGTTAGTCAGTAGATCTGAATTGGTATAGTCTGGATCCAGTCTGATTCTGTTTGGTAACCCAGTCTGATTCTGGTGAGCTGGTCTGGTTTGAGTCTGGTTTCAGTCTGATTTTATTTGGTTATCAGTCTGAATGCAGTCTGATTTTGTTTGGCAACCTAGTCAGGATCTGTCTATTCTGTCCTCTTCTAACAGAAATGACTTAACAGTTACACAATATGTGAAGCTGTGATGGCACTACAATACAAGTAAATTTTTTGGAAAAAAAAATAAAAAAATTGTCCATACACAATGTGGATGATATTATTTGTTGTTTAGTGGTATGGATATAAGATGAGTATGCACTTTTTATATGTTAATTTTAAATAAATAATATACATCTTGTATTTATGTATATAGTTATGCGTATTCGATCCAATAATTTGTAACCGACAAGATAATTGAAATTGTCATGATAGAACATAAAATTACGCACATGTAGCATAACCATTTGAATATAAACATGTCCATACCACAGTTACACATAATTCTTCCATAATAATAAAATAAATGACAAAGTGAAGAAGTTTTCATTTGAACTTAAATAACGCCCAAAATAAGGGATAATAGCATACTTTGGTCCTGGACAAATGCATCATGAACGAAGGAAGAGCGGAAAAAACATGAGCGACATTGCTTAGGCCTACTTCTACACATCCATATAGACATGCTAAGATGGCGGTGTGAATGAATGTTTATGTTGATCCTAGGTAGGACTATCCAAGTTGGCCCACTTCAGGGCCTCATCATATTCGTCCCATGAAATGGGACATTCTTCCTGCACAGGTTGAATGGGTTGTTGTTTGACATCGTCTTTTGGCCAGTCAAACAACAATGGCAGATGACAAACATGGTGATTGACTCCTTCCTTTCCTTGTTCCTGTCTCCCAGATTTGCCCCCATTAAGTGAAGTCTCGCAACATTTTTTTGCATACAAGGTTTTCTTTAACATATTTTTTTATCTTTGATGGAGACATCAATATCTTTTCGTACTTTTCCGGTGACTTTGATCTCGATGGCGGCATCTATATTTAATAAAAAAATAAAAAATATGAGCACACAATGACACTAGAAAAGTAATACTTACACCAATGTATAAAAATATAAGTTGTCAAGCAAACATACACAAATGCAAGTTTTAACACGATGTAAGTCTTGTTAAGCAAACATACACAAATGTATAAAAACATAAGTTGTCAAGCAAACATACACAAATGTATAAAAATATAAGTTGTCAAGCAAACATACACAAATGCAAGTCGGCTACCCAGGGAAAGAAATCCAAGTCCACTTCTGCTCACTCTTCCAGCCGTTCCACCGCTGGTACATCTACTTCTACGAGAAGATCCTCGGCAAGCTGATCGGCGACCCGGACTTCGCCATGCCGTTCTGGAACTGGGACCACCGTGACGGCATGACGATGCCGGCGATCTTCACCGAGAACCCGGCCTCACCACTGTACAACCCGAACCGGGACCCGTGTCACTTGCCACCGACTCTCATCAACTTCGAGGGCTCCTGCACGGAGTACAACGCAGAGGAGCAGATCGAGGCCAATCTGTGCTATCTGTACAAGATGCTGGTCTCCGGTGCGAAGACTCCCGAGTTGTTCTTCGGGAAGAAGTACATCGCCGGTACTGACCGGAAGCCAGGAGCAGGGCAAATCGAGTTAATCCACAACACGCCGCATAAGTGGGTTGGGAACCCGGCGAACCCTAACGGCGAAGACATGGGTGCGTATTACTCGGCTGGGAAAGACGCGCTGTTCTACTGCCACCACGTCAATGTTGACCGGATGTGGGATATCTGGTTGAAGCTCCCCGGTGATCTCAGGAAGAACATCCGTGCCCAGGACAAGGGAACATCGAGAACATCCACAACACGCCGCATAGGTGGGTCGGGAACCCAGCAAACCCTAACGGCGAAGACATGGGCGCGTATTACTCGGCTGGGAAAGACGCGTTGTTCTACTGCCACCACGTCAATGTCGACCGCATGTGGGATATCTGGTTGAAGCTCCCCGGTGGGCTCAGGAAGAACATCAGAGCTCCTGACTGGTTGGAATCTAGCTTCATCCTCTACGACGAGGAAGCAAACCCCGTGAGGGTTTACGTCAAGGACAGTCTAGACAGCGCGAAGCTCGGCTACAAGTATCAGAACGTCGATATCCCTTGGGCAAACAAGAAGCCCCAGAAGTCGACTGCCGTCCCAGCCGTCGAGTTCAAGGTATTGCAAGAGCCGACGTTCCCTCTTGTCCTCAAATCCCCCATTACCGCCACCGTGAAGCGGCCGGTGAAGTCCCGGTCAGCAGCCGAGAAGGCGGCGGTTGAGGAGGTCCTCGTCATCGATGGCATCAAGATCGACAGCAAGTTCAGCGCCAGGCTCGATGTTTACATCAACGCCCCCGACGTCCAGAGCCTGGGACCTGGTCCGGCGGAGTTCGCTGGGTCGTTCAGTAACATCCCCCACAAGCTCAAAGGTAAGAAGCAGGAGGAGCCGCCTACGAAGCTCAGGTTTGGAATCTCCGAAGTGCTGGACACCTTAAAGGCTGACGGTGATGACACCATCACCGTTACTCTTGTCCCTCGCTACGGTCGCAACAAGATCACCGTCGGCGGTATCGGCATTGAGCTCACCTCCGAGTAAGTTGATCGGTATGCTTCTATCTAGGCCCTTCACCGGCGGCTCATGCAGTAACGCGATAGCTGTGCTGCATGAACGTACGGCACTTGAGAGTGGGAAGGAGTATTAATCAAGTAGTCGACGTGGGTTTTGCCAGCGGCGCTCAATTACGTGGAATAAAATGTCCCAGTTAAGAATAAGACTGGCGTGCTGGTTCAGTGGTTTGTAATAGCGTCCTGTCCTGTCTGTATTTTTTTTAAGCTACTATCATTGTATCTGTGGGTTCGTTTGTGCTTGTGAGCGGTGGTAGGTAGAGAGTTGAGAGCAGTTTAAATTCTTCTGCTTCTATGAAGGGTGCTTGTTTCTCGGAGCCTCATTTTCATTCGCTGCCCTGAATATCTTAAATTTATTTTTTCCTCTATTTTGAAAATTGGTTTCTTAGAATCTCAATACTTGGTTTCAAACAAACTAGCAACTTCTATTTCACATAACTTCCGAAGAACACTTGCTAATTCTTGTTATTTTTTAGAAATAAAAATAAATGCCAGTGTTTAATTATACAACGCGAAATCATACCTTCAATTTCAGATTGAAGCCACGTGATATATTTAATTTATACTATATGTATAATTACAAGGCAAACGGGCAACAAGCTACATCACCAACTTATTTTGGACGCCAAAATCAATCCATACTAGATCCATAAATCTAGGGGACATATAACATTACTATACATAACTTTTTGGACCATTTTGGAAAGCTCCACAACCTTTCACGCTAAGAATCTAAAAGTATCAAATTCAAAAAGTATAAAAACATGATGATTTCATATGCACATTTTTTCATGCTTGACCACATTGACTGCAAAGACTTTTGGAGTAGCATGTTCCACAATTCTTATTACCATCTAAAAAAAATATTTTGCTATAAATGATGCCACCTTCCACGAGAGTGGAGTTACTTAGAAAGAAGAGGGTTATAAATAATTCTGATAAACTAAGGTGAAGTATTATTTACGTAATTTCTAATAGAATACCATCAAATGAAATGTTGGTACATAATTACCTTTCACTATGGTAATATTCAAACCAATATCCTAATATAAGAGGCCTCTTCTAACTTTTTTTGTGAGTGTAAGATACTAATGGTTTTGCAGCTTTTATACTACAAACACCTCTAGAAAAATTTAAAAGGGGGGGAGGGGGGCGTTTACCTTTTGTTATTAAGAAATACTAAAATATATAGGAAGCATCTTATGACCGAAGCTTTACAAATTCAAGAATTTAATGTGTAACTTGTAACTTGTAAAATTATTGAATAGCCCATATCAGACAACTAAGTTCCACGACGCATGTCATTTTTTTGGTTCGGCGGTTCCACCACACATTCAAGAAAAGCACATTGATTCCCCCTGAGCGCACTGTAATTACCAACTCCTTGGGTCATCCGGGTTCTGGCACCTATTTGAGGAGGAGGGGGAGCGGTAAGACTAAAAAAAAAGCAAACAACTAACTAATTAGCTAATTACCACAGCTTGGATGCCCAATTTTGAGATTTTTTTTAGTGGAGAAGTCAATACTTGGACTGGAGGCATCTGTCGACATGTGAATTTACAGATTAAGCGTCAGGATGTCGTTTCAATTCACTAGACAGGCGGCACCATCTAGAGTAAGGTATATACTCCACCTTCAAACAGGAGTTCAAATCTATTCTCCCATGCGTATCCTTTTTTTTTTTTGAAAAATCCAAACCTCTTTATTTATTCCATTTGTGGCTCCACATCATGATACAGCTTCACACTAGTATTATTTACAAGGATATCTTTGAGGTGATGCTTAAGTATACAGGTTGGGGGCGAATCGAAATAATGTTCGAGTGATTTGCTCCTGAGTTGGAATTTTGCCATTCCATCTCCTACTGAGTTGCATAGTCGCCGTTCATATTGAATCTTCGTCATACACACTACTTATTATTTTCTTAAAGATGTCTGAAGTAGTAGTGGCAAATCATATTGCCTTTGTTTTCTTTTATTTTTGTTGACGATTCCAGGTTTTTATTGCAAATTCAATTTCTTTTTCTTTTGGAATGGTGATCCAACTCATCATACCTCATGGGCGGTTCGATCTCATAGTTGCACATCTTAAACTTTGACTAACATAGTGTCACTTCTTTAGATGTATTTTGGATTCAGCTTATGTTTTCAAAATAGTGCCCTTTCCATTTATTTGCAAAAGGAGTACGGAATGATTAAGAAAGGCTCTCGACTTTTTGGCCACATGAATCATACCCTATAAAATTTCCTCTGATCTCGTCTCCTTTGCAGAAACACAGAAAAATATCTTCTAGCCTTGCTGACGCTCCTCCCATCCCCTTCCTTCTGCCTCGCCAAACCTACCACCCAAGTCATCAACTTACAGCGATCACACTCGACTTTCGTGAGTGGGGTGATTCTATCATTCAATCAAGTCGCGTCATGTGAAGTGGCGAACGAATATATGGATAGATCACAGTGTTCCTCGTACCGTTAATATGTACAGAGGTTCATCCTTTCAATAGATTTTTGGATTAAAAATTGGAAAATGATATCCAGCCCAGATCCCAGCTCAGAAACCAGACCCGGTTTTGACTGGTAGTGCGGAGCCCAACTACTGCCTAGCGACGTGATGGCGTGATGGCAGCTGCGTGATGGCTGCCGATGACGTGATGGCTGCCGGCTGGGTGAAAGAGAGGGGGAAAGAGGACGGGAGAGAGAGGGAGAGAGAGGATGGGAGAGAGAAGGAGAAAGGGTTGGAGAGAGAGTGGCTGTAGATGGGATAAATTACTGGTTGGGTGAGAGAGAGAGAGAGGGAGAGAGAGGAGGAGAGAGAGAGAGTGGATGAAAAGAGAGACAAAAATCAAGAGAGATATATTTGTTTTACTAATAACTTTCAAACCATTACATATTCTTTAACGAAATAAATTCCTTTATATTCTTGATGAAAATGTTTTCTAATAAGACTAATGTAGACATATTTTTTAGAAATATAAGGAGAGTGAAAAATCAAGAGAGATATTTTTGTTAAGAGAGAGTAAAATCAAGAGAGATATATTGGTTTTACTAATAACTTTCAAACCGTTACATATTTTTTAACAAAATAAAGTATGTTAGATTCCTGATGTAAAATGCATTCTAATAAGACTAATTTCGACATATTTTTGAAAAATATAAGGAGAGAGAAAAAATCAAAAGAGATATATTTGTTTTCCTAATATAACAAAATATTTACTAGGGATAACAAGAACATTTTTTGAAAAATATTTGTTCATTAATTTAAATGATTAAGTACATCTCTTCTCTCTAATGACAACATATTTTAAAAAAATATTTGCAATACTTTTTTCCTATTCTCTAGACAAAATAACTACTTTTTTATAACAAATAATACTTGGACAAAAACCAAAATTGACTAGAGATTACAAAAAAAATACTAGAGATAACAAGAACATTTACTAAATATAACACAAAACATTCTCTACATATAACAACTAATTTTTAAAAAAATACTACTTGGATAACAAAAAATTTGACTACATATAACAAAACATTTACTAGGGATAATAAGAAAATTTGTTAGGCATAACAAAAATAAATTCTATAGATAAAAACTAATTAAAAAAAATATTACTTGAATAACAAAAAATTTGTCTAAAGATAACATAACATTAACCAAAGATAACAAAAAACATTTGTTAGGGATAACATAATATTTACTAGGGATTACAAAATATTTACTAGGGATAATAACTAATATTTTTTAAAAATACTACTTGGATCATAATTAGTTTGTATAGAGATAACAAAACATTTACTAGGGATAACAAGAAACATTGCTAGGGATAACAAAGTATTTATGAATAATAAAATGTTTGTCTAAATATAATAAAACGTTAACCAAAGATAACACGAATATTTGTTAGGGATAACATAACATTTACTAGGGATGACAAAATATTTACTAGGGATAACAACTATTTTTTTTTAAATACTACTTGGATGATAAAAAATTTGTATACAGATAACAAAACATTTATTAGGGATAACAAGAAACATTGCTAGGGATAACAAAATATTTACGAATAACAAAAGGTTTGTATAAATATAACAAAACATTAACCAAAGATAACAAGAACATTTGTTAGGGATAACATAACATTTACTGGGGTTAACAAAATATTTACTAGGGATAACAACTAATTTTTAAAAAAAATTACTACTTGGATGATAAAAAAATTTGTATACATATAACAAAATATTTATTAGGGTTAACAAGAAAATTTTTCTAGGGATAACAAAACAAAATTCCTATAGATAACAACTAATTAAAAAAAATACGGTACTTGGATAACAAAAGATTTGTCTAGAGATAACAACACATTAACCATGGATAACAAGACATTTGCTAGGGAAAACAAAACATTTATTAGGGATAAAAAATAAAAAATTTTGACTAGAAATAATGAAAAATTTGACAACGAGAACAACATTCTACATGTGAGATAACAAACGATAACATACTAGATGAGACATAACAACTAGATTAGAAAAAAAAATTATTGCGTTTGACACTACTTCCCTCCTCCATTCTATTTTCTCTCTCATCACAATATGTAAATTTCTGAGAAGTGATATATTCAAAGTATCAGAAATATGTCGACATTAGTCTTATTGGATTGTATTTTTCATAAGGAACCTAACGGTTTTTATTTCATTAAAGAATACATAACGGTTTGAAAGATATTAGCAAAATACATTTCTCTCTCTTATTTTTTTCTCTCTCTGTAAAACTATTCTCTCTCTCCAGTCTTCTCTCTCACACCCTCTTTTTCCATCCACCAACCAGTCACGTCACCAACCAAACCCCTCTCCCACACTCTCTCTCCAGCCTCTCTCTCGTGCTCTCTCTCTCCAGCCCCCCTCTCATGCTCTTATCTCTCTAACCCGTCCCGTCATCATCACAACAGCAGCAGTTGTCTTCTCATCAACAGGTCTGTAGCAAATAATTGGGATGCTAGTGGACAAATCGGGTGTGGGTTCTGGTCTAGTATTGGGGATGTATACAAAAGCTCTTAAAATTTCCTCACGCTCACAGACTCATTCGTGTGATTGACACACATAAGAAATCGCTCGCTACTCACTGTCTTATCCTGCCACCAACCACCCCACATGCACCAGCCTGCCCCCCTACTCCCTACCCCTAACCCCCTACTAAACCCCCCCTCTCATTCTCATTCTCTTTCACACAGACTTGTCACTCTCTCTCTCTCTCTCTCACACACACACACACAACCACCTCTTTCTCTATCTCACGCACATAGAACTGTCACATCTTATGGGCTAATGCGCCTAATTATGGTGTCAATGTACCCAATCATGGTCCTAATACACCCAGTTGTGGTGATAATGCACTCGGTTCTTATTGTATGTGCATCATAGAAAATGAGCATACATCTTAAGATAATGATCTAATATTATTAGTAAAGAATGCAATAATGATGCTAATGTATCCAAATATAGTACTCATGCACCCAATTCTTAGGGTACGCGCATAATAGAAAATTAACACAAATCTTAACATAATGTGTCTCATATTTATACTAAAAAAACTCAATTATAATGTTAATGTGTCTAATAATGACACTAATACACCAAGTTCTTAGGATATATATAATAGTAAATTAACACAAATCTTAATATAATATTCAAGATTTATAGTAAAACAACCAATTATGGTGCTAATGTGCCTAGTTATGGCATCAATGCACCTAGTTCTTAGGATATGTGTATAATGTTTGTGCTGAAGTGCCCATTTATGATGATAATGTTTCTAAATTGACATGTATTGCACCAAATTTGACATGTATCACACCTACAATCAACCCAATGCACCCTAGTTCGAACTTGAATGCATCCAATTTGGACTTGAATGTGCCCAATTCAGACTTGATTGTGTCCAATTAGTACTGTAATGCACTTATTTGTCATTGCATCATCATCATCATCATCATCAACAACAACAACAACAACATCATCATCATCAGCATGATCATCATTATGGTCACCATCATCATCATCACCACCACCACCACCACCACCACCACCACCACCACCACCACCATCATCATCATCATCATCATCATCATCATCATCATCATTGACAACATCATCATCATCATTGGCATGATCATCATCATGGTCGTCCATATCATCATCATCATTGCCATCAACATCATCATAATCATCGTCATCACCAAGAATATCAACGTCACTGTGACACCCTGACGACGCCACAACAAGATTACTTAAAACAAAGTACATAACAAACACTAAACATCTAGGATTGTCATAAAATAGGGAAAATTATAACCAGTTAATATAACCACAAAAGTAGGAACATATTACATCTGAGTCCACATGAGACCACTTGTATTACATATCAGGCCAAAAGATGGTACATATCATTGTTCACATGGCCGACTGTCACATCCTATTACATATGATAACTTGTTCATATATATACAAATCATCTCTATACAACCATGGCCTACTGCCAGAATTCGTGTCAATATACAACATCTACAAAACACCCCCAAGGACCTGAGAGTAGAGGGACTACACATAGGACTCTACTACAAAGCACTAGCAGCAAATCCAAGCTCTAACAACTACTGCTCCTCTTATTGCTCAACCTCAACCGCACGATCTCTACTTCGTAGTGCACAACCACCTAAGAGATGTGGAAACCCACAGGGTAAGACAAAATGTCCCAACAAGATATATAACTCTCTGGTGTAACTATTATTAACACATATAAGCTAAAGCAAGAAGATAACATCACTCTCAGGTTGAGCAGATTCAGCTAAACAATATTGGTAAAGCATTTAACACTATTTAAGCAGATTATGCATTTACTACTGAGTTGTAGAACATCTTATACTTTATGAAGGAATATGAAGAACATACATAATAGTTGATTCCTCTTGTTTTATTATAATTCACGATATCAGTATAAAAGACAAGGCAAAGAGTCATCCAATGTGAGTTGTGTTCAACCCTAAGAAATGCACTACACGGATGTGTTACGTATTTTATTATGCCCTGAGGAGATGAGGTATACCACTCATGCTCCAACTGACCACTGCTAAGTCAAAATCAGTTTCATACAAGATCTAGGAGGAGCCAGACTCCTATGATCTCCCACACCCTCAGTCAGTCTGAATCTGTCACAGTGACATATAGAGTCCAACTACAAAATAGCCTAGTCTGCCATGGTATATAGGCACAACACTAGTGAAAACTGAGTTACGACCGCATCCACACTCCTGTCGAGGTATGAACACAACTATCCTCAAAACATATCATATATACTGAATCACGTCACTTTAGATACAACCTCAACCGTTCTCCTTCCAGGGTATGACCACAACCAATCCTATAAAATTCATATACTCAACAATATATGACTTTGATCTTCCACTAAGGGAGAACACATTTCACCATCCAGTAGATACTGGCATTGTATATGGACCCATGGCACATGGCAACTACGTGATTAGGGTTTCACTTGATTAGTTAAGCCAATTGGGTATCTTTTAGCATCAATCAAGTTATAATGTATAAAACCTAGACAAATTGTACAAAGATAAGGGTATGCTACAACTCCAAAAAATATAAACGAATGAAGTATAAACTTGTCACAACATCACTTGATACCACTGCCATACTGGCCATAAATGTTATCAAATCACTAGGGGATATCAATCCCTCATCACATCACTGGAGGATATCACCTCATACTAAGCATAAAGCCTCTGCCAGGTCATAAGACCCAAATCACATAATTCTTGCACAATCACTATTATCTCATCATGCCACATAAAGGCTCACAATCGTTTCCCTGTCTTATCAAACACATCATAGCATTCAATAGATATGACAATCACTCACCTGCAACATTTAAGTTATACAAGTAGGAGAGAGAAAGAATACCCCATTACATGTTACCCACTTCAAGTAATCAATCATTATCACCATATGTTCAAGATTAGGGTTAGGATTTTGTGTATGTATCTCAATAATGTTTCTAGATCAACAATATAACATTTCAAACCTCACACCACTAATTTTCATACTCTTGTGACATATAGACCAACCATCATCATAACTTGATAACCATACATAAGAACCATATGTCCATGGGTTACCTTCCGTCGAAGAGAGCATTAGGTCACAAATTCATGTGATTGAAGAGAACAATACAACATGGTCAAAGACACTAGCGACCAAGGGCACCACCAACTCAAATGGTTGAAGAGAATCAAACAATCTATGTGGCCGAAGGGATCTACCCAAAATAGCATGGTCGAAGGGGAACACCGAAGCCAGTGACTAAGACCATTAACAACACACCAAAGACCAATGGGAAATGCATGGAACAAGGCCAAACGGTCGTTGATCATATCAGCAACCAAAAATCATCACCAAAATCAAACGATCAAAGGGAACCATCACTTCCATCGGTCAATTAGGACCAACAATTCTATGCGATTGAAGAAGTCATTCCAAGAGACTAAAGCCGAAGGAAACAGTCTCATTCGACCAAGCTTCACTTCCTCACTTTCAACTAATTAGAACACAACCATGAAGAACATCTTAGAGAGAAAACCACTCATCTAGCATGATCAAAATAGGTGATTAACATCTTATAAAATTGGAACTTCAAGAGAAGAGGTCCATAAGGGAAAACATGTCCAAAACCCTAGAAATTTGATTACTAAACATAAGAAGATCAAGCCATAAAAGGAGAAGGATAACCATGCATTCACCACATGCATGGAGAACCAAAAACCTGCATCATTGACTGGCCAAAATATGAGGATTTGACTCAAAATAAGATACATCTAGGTCTTCTCATATGTTTTGATCCCTTCTTTACCCTTTTCATTGAGAAACCTAAGTGCTTAAGAGTTTTCTCTCTTTCCACCTCCTCCTGAGTTTGAGGGTTAAGAGTACTAAGGATTAAGAAATCCTCCACCAAATAATGAAAGGCATGTAAGGAAGATGTCATTGACATAAGTTTTAATGATGAAACTTAGAATGAGTTTAGTTACATGCTTAGGTTGCATGGCATGTGTTGTCGTTCCCTCCGGAGAACGCTAAGGTTAGACCACTCATAGGAATAAGAGGAGAGGGATAGCCTTGGAGGGGAAAGCCTCCAGGGAGAAGAAGAGACCTGGTGTATCCTATGAGGATGATGCTCAACCCAAAACCTTAAGAAGTGGATAGAGAAAGGGAGGACACATGAGTTGGATAACTTATTTATCCATGCATGAAAAAATATGGGTTAGGCATGCAAGCTTTACGTAAAGGTTTTGATTACACATGAGAAACATAGACTATGTGTGGTTGCATGACCCCTAGTGCCTTTTGGTGACCAAAAGTTACACCCCTCCAGATAGGAATCCTAACGGGCATATATGAGCAGGAAAGAGGCATGCACCTACATAGAAGTGAACAACATCAAGGCTAGAAATAGGTTTTAGTCCTAAGATAGAGGGGTTATGCCTGTTAGTTTATGAGATAGGCATACTGAAAGATATGAACAGGGAGTTTTGTGTTGATCTTGGCTGAACATAAGATTTGATAGTACGTTTCATCCAGTTGAGAATAGATGTGTATCTTAGGAGCCTTAACCTCATCTACAATGAAGGGACCCTTAGTTTTAGGCTAGTTAGAGGCTTATCTCAGGAGAGAGTGAGACCCAGATGAAGAAGGTTGGAAACCTAGACTCTGAGACATGAGGAATCATGAGAAGGTTTGGTATGATATGTCCTAGAATAGATGACCCTGAGTAGATGTGTGGAGTTGCTTCATGCATGGTCTATAGAGGTTTGTTGTACTTTAGATGCCTTTAGAGGAACAAAACCCTAGAAATGAGAAAGAGGCTTCTGGTACATATGTGTAGCTGATATGAGTACCTACCTTTTTTTAGGTTCAGGAAGGAGAGTTCCAAAGACCCTGGAGAGGTATCTATGATAACAAGATGTAGGACCTCACACCCAGTTGGTTGTCCTTGTGTAGGACTCTAGGGGTTGTTCACGTGGAAGAATGTTAGACATTTTATGCCATATCTTGTATGGGTTGGGTACATGTTTAGGAAGCTGAGCATGCAGTTTAGATAACTGATGCATAAGAGATGAGCCTACGATTCCGAGACCAAGGAGGGGATGTAGCAGTACCTGGTGCACATAATGCTCACAAGGTTGAAGTGGGTTCATAGGAACTAAGCATGGAACCCCAATGTGTTGGAATAAAAGGAAACCCCGCTTGAACTGAGATATATGATTGATGAGCCACTCACCCAAGTTGATTGCATATGATATTGGCCCAACCTGGGGGAATGATGAACAAGTATGACATATCAAGGAACTTAGAAATGGTATAATCAGTTGTCTACTTGCTAGCCATGTGCATGGGTAGCATGTACATGATGATATAAACCTTGGATGCAAGAATGTTTTGTGGCTTTTGTTGATATCAAGTGATGGTTTTATCCTATCATGAGAAAGGATCCTTCATGTTGGAGCGAGTACCAACTTCTATTGAAGTTTGAGGCAACCTTAAGGGTCACTTATAAGATCTTGATAGGCTAAGTGTAAGAGCACATAGTATGAGTGTGAATCTATAGACCTATGTATGACCATATCGAAGGGGCATAAGTGTAAGTTACCATGGAGTTAACCGGTAGAATGGGGCCAGACCTAGATAGGTAGGTCGTCATGTTTTCCATGAAGGGATGTAAGGTAAACTATGGGTGTCCAGAGAGATGATGGAGATACGGGTGAGAATTCAAGAATGAAATGTGCTTGAGTATCAACAAAGGAGCCACAAGATACGATAGAATCCTAAGTCAATACTAAGGTCAAGGAGGGATAAGACTGATGGAAGTAGGAGTTGACTGTTCCTTGAATGCACAAGACCATAGGGTCGGGAGGTAAAAGATACCTTCATATGAGGCCCATGGGTTAGGAGGTTGGCCACCTTCATGAGTTTATGGGGCCTAATGGGGTAAATATGAGAGGTAGTCCCTAGATGCATAAGGGTAAGTTCACCCCAAAAGTACCGACACCCTAGAGACTATGACGAAATGTCTAAGGGTTGTATATATGTGTAATGATAAGACATAAAAGTGATGGGGAAAATCCTTCCCATGGATGTAAACATAGAATTGAGATATTCATGGTGTGGAGTCATGTGAAGTATGTTTCAACTTAGACTGGAAAGTGTAATGGTGATGTGTGAAGCACCATCTCTACTCTTGGAACATGATGAACTATGTATTTGGACTGCAACCAAATGCTTATTTCATCTTTTTATGGATGTGAGAGATAGGATAAAATGCATGCCATACTAAGGATAAAAGTGATATGAGATATAAATACTTGAGTTGAAACCTTTTTATCGGGGATTGGAGGAAGTACCACACCCTTTTGAGATTAAATTGAATAGATGATTTGAAAAAATAAGGTGGATAAAGGTTATATAAGGACATACCTATAGAGAGTAGTTTAGATTTTATGAGTTTAAGGTTGGGTTTAGTAACCAAGATAATGGATGCCAGATCTCGAAGTATTTCCTGAGGCAGACAAATTAAAACCTGAGACAAAGATGATGAGTGGAGTATATGAAGGTTTATGTCTTCAAAGTTACCTATCACCCCAAAGAAGACTAATGTGGCAATAGGTGTTCTCAGCTAGAAATAGCTCAGGTGTGCAGTTGTCTTGTCTAGCTAGTGGAGAGGGCTGAAAGAGATTTCTAGGTGGACCCTACGATCATTGGAAAACTAGACATGTGTGGAAAACATCTAGATACAACCAGACTTGTAGATCGAGTTGGTGGTTGCCCAGTTAGCCAGCCTAGAGCTTGACGATATGAAAGGAGAGTAGGTGTTGAAATCCACTACTAGAGTGTTTTGGGGTTTTTGAGGATTTGCCCTTGAAGAATCATGTCATGCAAGAAGCTCATGATTCCAAGTACATTGTACACCCTGGTACTACCAAGATGATTAAGGTTTGTAGTGGTACCTTAGAAGCCTGTAATGAAGAAGGATATAGAGGCATATGTGGCCAGATATCAAGCATGCCAAAGGGTGAAGGCTGAACACTAGTAACCTAGTGGATTTCTATAGATGGTTGGAAGTTTCTTGAGTGGAATGGGGGCAGTTCACCATGGACTTTGTGGTGGGTCTCCCCAAGACCAAGAGAAGTCATGATGCTATATGGGTTATGGTAGACCGCCTTACCAAGTTAGCACATTTTCTTGCCTTAGAGACCACTACCAATGTGATAGATCCAGTTGAACTATAAATATGAGAGAGATAGTTTGATTGCATGGTAATCTGAGTTCAAATATTCTTGAGCATGGCCTTAAGTTCACTTTCATGTTGTAGAAGTAGGTACATGAAGAACTTGATACTAGATTGAAGTCTAGCACAACATATCACCCCCCTGACTGATGGACTATCAAGAGAGTATGATCCAAACTTTAGAAGGCTTTATGAGAGAATATGTGCTCGTTTGGGGTGGATCACGGGAGTAGTACCTACCCCTAGCTGAATTCATTTGTTATAACAGCTACCAAAGCCAGTATCGGGATGCATGAAGCTCTTTATGGGAGGTTGTGTCAATCACCGCTTCACTAGGGTGATGTCAGTGAGAGGACCTTGTGGAGGTCATAGAAACCAAAATGTATGTTGATGAAGTCGCTTTGATCGAGTAATGGCTGAAGAAAAGCCCAGGATCAACAGGAGTCACGTGTTGATGCGAAGCAGACTAACTTGCAGTTCACTGTGAGTGAGCATGTGTTTTTGAAAATCTGACCCCTCTGAGCTATAGCTAAGAATAGAGGAAACTTGAGTCCCCAATACACGAGTCTATTTGAGATTTTGGAACAGATTGGTTAAGCTGCTTTTGGTTATAGCCTTACCCCTTCAGGATAATATGATGCATGATGTGTTTCATGTGCCCAACCTTAGAGCATTATGTGAGGTACCCGAGCCATGTGTCGAGCATTGAACCTATTAAACTCTAAGGGAGGCTGACTTACCCTGAGTCACCTATGAGGGTATGAGATACCAAGATTAGAGAAATCAGGAGTAAAGGATAGAGATGGTAAAGGTTCTTTGGAAGCACCATGGAGAGGATGAAGCCACATGAGGGTTAAAGATGGACATGGAAAAGTCTTCTCCCAAATCATATGTATGTTTGTTGAAATTTTGAGGGAAAAATTCCTATAAGAGGGGAAGGATGTTATAACCCCAATTTTTGGGTTTATATGATTGAAATGCGATTTTCAAATAAAATGTGCATGTATGCAAATTTTATGATATATGTTCAATGAATGAGTTTTTTTTTGCAATATTTCCTTTAAATGAGTAATTTCATGGGAAAAATTCCTACAAGAGGGGAAGGATGTTACAACCCCAATTTTCGGGTTTATATTGATTGAAATGCAATTTTTCAATTAAAATGTACATGTATGAAAATTGTATGATATATGTTCAATGAATGAGTTTCTTTTGCAATATTTCCTTTAAATGAGTAATTTCATGGATCCTAATGAGTTAGCGAGTCCAATGTGATAAAAAGGGAAAAAAAGACAAAAGAAATCCCATAATATTAAAAAGGTAAAAGAAATAAGGATAATGGTGAGAATTATGTGAAATTCTCTAGAAAGTGGTATGGATGACCTTTATTGATTAGGTTTCAAATCCACTTAGTTTCTAATGAGAAAATAAATCAAAATAAAGAAAATGGAAGAGAAAGAAAGAGAAAATATGAATTTCAATTGCATAAATATGCCTTTTGAGTAGATAACTTGCATATGAAGAAAAATCTCTTCTATTTTTGAATTTCAGTCCCAAACTTTATACACAAGAAGTTAAAGTCATTTAGGACTGTCCTTTAAAATTTGGGATTAATTGGATATGTGGTTTGGGATATATGATTTTTGGTAGATTTTTTATAGTGGAAAGGAAAAGAAGAAATACATTAAATGTCATTAATTTGATTCATATTAGAACCTTATCCGGTTCTTTTATTTTATCAAAAGGCTTTGCAGTCATTAGATCTTGGATCTGACAGTGGTCGGTTATCTCCTATCCGAGGAAGGGCTGAATAGAGGATCTAATGTTTTCCGATTGATTTCCTCATTGTACATAACGTATATGAATTGGTAAACAATCCCAATAAGTTTGGGAGATCAATCTGAGTTATCTACCCCATGTTTCTCTATGATACGTAGCCTCTAGGAGTTTTTCCTGATTCATGATCCAAGGGCTTCTCAGCCACCATGGATGGGGCTATATATATATATATATATATATATATATATATATATATATATATATATATATATATATATATGGCCCTAGACTTCCTCTGAGGTTGTAAATTGCCTCTATAGGTTCGGTTGAATCCCACAAACCAACCTATACTCTCAATTTCCCTAATAGTCTCATGCTTCAGCCCTGACATCTCGAGGACCTCGCTGGAGAATCGTGTTGTCGCCCTCTTGTCTCCAACCACCCCTGAGGCAATTGGGACCCTTGACGACTTCGGTGGAGTGAGGTGAAGGTCAAGGAACCTTCTTCTGGCATGAAGGATGATGGGATCTCATAGTCAACCAGTGGGTTGACTAGATGCTCGCGCGGAGAGGAGCGAGCAGAGGTTGAAGAAAACCTCCTACAAAAAGACCTTCTTGTCCTGGCATGGTTGAGTCCAGGCGCAAGAATACCTGAGGGAAAATGTGTCTTTCTTCCCTGTACATGTGAGGCCAAGCCGCATCCAGCATGACGCGTCGAAGCGATCCACATGGAAAAGGATAAAAGTGATGAAATTGCTCACTTAACACTCTGTTATTAGTCCATAGGTAATTATATTGAATAAGTAATAATTAATTCTTGGTAACTTGGATGGCCATAATTAATATATGAAAATTGATAAAAAAATGCAAGGAATCCATTAAAAATAGAATTGAGGCCTAAATCTGCTTACAATTTGAAAAGTGTATAAAATGTCATCTTTAATGGTTTTATTATTGAAAAACCCTATGTTGTGATGATAATTATATCTAATGATGTTCCCTGGATCATTTGTGTTGAATATTAACCTGTTGTTAATAAAAGGAATAATTAGATCTAAAAATATGATCTTTGTACATAGTATGCTTGATTTAGGGTTCCATGTGTATGAAAATGCATTAACAGGCCTAGAAACCCTGTTACAACCCTGATTTTGGGTTCAGTTGCCGAGAAATGTAATTTCTCATATTAAGGATATTTAAAAAAATAATGATATAATGTATTTGGAATAAATGGATTTTGTTTACAATAGCCTTGATGTTTGTGTTGTGGTCTTTATTGGCTATTGGGCCCAAATAACAAGAAAATTCAATTAGTGAATGAATAATTGAATAATTGAGAAAAGAAAAATGTGGAAACCTCTAGAAGTCAAATCCAAAGAGGGATTTCGTGCCTCTTGGGTTCCTTGGGTTCCAAGGTGTCCAAAGTTGCATAAAGAGTGCAATACAAAAAGAAAAGATCAATTAATTATTTCTTTCTTAAGAAAGAAATTGAAAATAATGATAAAATGTGGAAAATTAGTGGAAAGAGGCATAAGTGAGATTTCTTGGTGAATTTTCATATCCATGAGGTTGCTAATATTAAAAGGAATGCCAATGAGGAAAATAAAAGAGAAATAAAGAGAAAACCTCAAAAAGAGTTATTTTAATAAGAAATAAACATGATAATAAAGAAATAATGCATATAGATGCATCTAGAGGGATAATGAATATCCAATAAAAAGGATTTCGAAATAATAGAGTTTCTTGGGATCCAAGGAGTCCCAATAAAGAGGAAGGAATGAGAAAATACTAAAATTGTAAAATAAGAGGATAATGTGATACATTATTAATGGATTTTGTGATAAGGATAGAAAGGAAGCATTTTCTAATAAAAGAGAATATAATTTCGTGCCAATAAATTAAAAAGCAAGTACAAAGAAGATAAAAGATATAATTTTTGAAATCCTAATAATTAAAGAAGAAGAATTATCGAAGGAAATTAGGAAAAAGAGAGACTTGCTCAGTAGTGAAGGAAGCACTTTCCTAATTAGAAGAGGGCTTGTTTGCTTCAACGGCAAGCATCCCAGGGCATTCCTACACTCCCCTATATAAGGGGTAAGGCCTTGGGCCGAGTTCAGAAGATCCCACACACCATCTTCTCTTCTTCTTCCATGTTCTCGTCCATAAACCCTAGCGGAGGAAAGCGCTATGATCCTGGCACAACAAGGAGACCAAGTGGGCTTGAGAAAGAAGTTGCACATTCCCCAATGTCAGAGCAAGCTCCAGCCAGCATCGCCATGCCCTAAACAGTGTGCCATAGCAGCAGCACGCCTGCATAGGGTGGCTGCAATTGCGGGTAAACTCTGCCAACCCTGGCCATATTGGCCAAGTTTTTAGGGTGCTCTGGGTGCGCCCAGCTACGTCGGAGATGGGGTGGTGGTTGGCATGGATTTTCAGACCTTGGAGAGGGAGGAGCAGCCCTGCAAAGAGCCGTCCTCGGCGACCATTGCTGCTGGTCGAAGGTAGGAGACGACCTAAGGGTCGTTAGATAGTTCTACCCCCCGCAATGTGTTGGATCGGATGGTTAAGTGGAGGGTAATCACGTCTTTTCGTTATGTTTACAAATCTGCAAGCAACGTTGCATGGGAATAGACACGTGGCGCTCTCCGATTGGCCAAGTAAGTAAAATCTTGCTAAATTCATAATTAAAGATTGGTAACTCCGATTAGGACAAATAATATATGAATTTTGCTCAAACAAATGAGAGGAACTCAATAAAAATATAGTTAGAAGATAATTCCTCTTGCTATTCGAAAAGTAGTGTAAATTATCATCTTTAATGCATTAAAGATTAAGAAACCCTATTTTGAAATGAATAAGTGTTTAATAGGGTTTAATGGATCATTAAAGTTGATAATAACTTATTAATTGTAAAAAGGTACTTTAAGATCGAAAAGGATGATGTTTGCATGTAATTAGTTTAATTTAAAGATTATGTGCATACATATGCTTGAAATTTGAAAAGTACATAAAGCTATCATCTTTAATGATTTAAATAATGAAAAACCCTTAGATTTGATGATAGATGGATTTAATGTTGTTCAATGGATAATTCAAGCCAATATTAACCTGTTGTTGATAAATGTGAAGATAGAATCTAAAAAGATGATCTTTTATATAATTGGCTTAATTTAGGGTTTCGTGCATGAATATGCATTAATGAGCTTGAAAACCCTAATTTTGGTGAATATGTTTTTTAATTATTTTAATTGTTCAAATCCATGAATAAATAGGGATATGATGATCCTAAGTCAATTTGGGTATAAAAGACTATTAAAATGGATAGTTAAGCAATTAAGGTTCATATAAGTAGAAAAGGGTATTTTAGGGTTTGTTGACCTAAAAGGGATAAAGTTTGAGAAATTGATCTAAGAAACCCTAATGAACATTAATGAAACCATAATGCGGATTAGAAACCCTAGAAAGTGAATCCAAGTCAATAAAGTAGATTCTTGATAAAGTGTGTAATAAATAGAGTACATATTCTTTTCAGGAATTATGTGATTGTTGAATTGCTTGCTTGGATTGCATTCTTGGTTGGATTGGCTTAATGCTTATGAAATCATCAAATCAGGTATGTGGTTGCACTAATGATTATCCTGACTAATTTTTCGAGGATTTTATCGACGTTTCCCTCATGGCTTGAAATAAATGTTGGATGCTTTTATTTCATGCAACTATAGAGTGACTATGGCTATCACTATGAATATACATGTATAATTGGCTAGATCCGGGTCCACCTCTGTGGCTTGTAAAGGCTAAAAAGCGGTAACCTAGAGTAAGGTCTAGGTTATTGTGGGTTAGAAATTGGGCTACCAAGTGTAGTACCATGAGACCCATTAGCATGCCATGAGTTAAGGAGTGGGCTACTTACGAGTAGTACCATGTGACTCAACCCTAGAAACTAGTTCACCTATAGGTGGGTCCATGAGGGGTTTAATGGGGATCTACCATAAGGAAGGTAGTATCTGAGTCTACTGTAGGGATAGCACAGAGGATAGGGTACTCATGGATCGCAGAGTTATATTTAAAGTGTAATCTTGGTTGTTAAATGATTAATTGAATGATTACGTTGTTATCATAGTTGCACGTTTATTGTTTCCCCCACATACCAGCTTTAGCAGACTGACATTTTGTTTGTCGACGTTTTAGGTACGAGCCAAAAGGACAAACAGTAAATCGTCATATTGTGAAATACATGAAATAAAATGCAAGGAGGATTAGTTAGAATAGAATCCATAAATGGATAGAAGTTTAGAGATCCAAGTTTTCAAAAAGGTATGCAAAAGTTTATTTTCTTACAGTTTTCCCATTTAGTCTGTTAAAATTTGATAATTGTTCTTGGTTAATATCTGAACCTTTGATCTGGAAGTTATGGATGTGGCTTCAACCTCTCGGTCTCCCTTAATTGGGGGTTATCGGGAGGTGGGGTCGTAACATTTGGTATCAGACCATAGGTTCCTCAGTTAACCATTAATAATTATTAAATTTTACAAACTCCATAGAACCCAAGGGAGTTATTAGAGGATTATCCGAAAGACAGAGGTGTCTAGAAAAGGATCATGCCCGAGGGCTGGCAATATTTTCCTCCGCACCGCTAGTCGGAATATGAGGACTCCCGGATCTGTGTGACTTCCTGGCCAAAGTCTTAGGGTATGAATTGAAATAAGATACCTTTAGGACTTTCTCATCTTATTCATCCCTTCTCATCAAAAATTCTGTTAAGGACCTTAAGGATTAGGGTTTTCTCTCTTCTCCTCACCCTCTTGAGGTATGGGTAATGTTAATAAGGTCTAAGGAATCCTCCATCAAATTAATGAAAGGCATGTAAATAAGATGTCATGGACATAATCTTAATAGATTAAGCACAAATTAAAGGATAGATACATGCTTAGGTCGTATGTCATAAGTTGTCATGCCCTCAGAAGAGACCTGAGGCTAGACCTTCTTGTCAGGAGGATAAATAAAGAGAGTTAGTCTTGGAGATAGAGATCTCCATTACAAGTAGAGACCTGGCACATCCTCTGAGGATGATGTTAACCCTAACCCTAAGTGAAGGTTAGAGAGAGAGATGGCATGACAAGTTAGACCAGGTGTTTGAATGGACATGCCTTGGATGACGTATGAGCCATGAGAGTTGGGATGACCTAGTACCTCTGGAGACCCAACCCTGGGAAGGGTCGTGCATGTTAGAGTGAAGGATAGATCCTTCATTGATGAGGTTAGAGAAGAACCTATGGAAACCCCATGAGCTTATATGGGCCTAATAGGCACCCAGAATGTATCTGTAGTGCGAACAACAGGTTGAAACCCTGGCTGGGAGAGTTTGATGGATAGCTTATGTGATAAGGATAAGGGGCTATGGATAACCTTGAGCAAACATAAGCTGAGCTTAGGCTTCACTCAGGTAGGATCATGCTTATGAGATTTATCCTTCATGAAGAAAGGACCTCTTATAGAGAGGTTGGTGTAGGATTAACTCTAGAGAGAGAGCAGGACCCCAGGCAAGAAGGTTGGAAGTCTAAAACCCCAAGATATGAGGACCAGTGGGGAGTCGAGGATGATGCGACCTAAGTGGATGATAGTAGTTGCCTCAAGCATAATTACTGGAGGCTGATGATATCTTGGTTGTCTTTAGAGGAACCAAACCCTAGAGAGAGGATGAGTCTATGTATACCTCTATACCTATGGTATAGATGAGAAGAAGAAGTTTTGTATACCCAAGAGAGGTTTAGTGACAGGTTGTGAGGCCTTGTACCTTGTTGGTTGTCCTTAAGGAGGACTCGACTCTGAAGTTTTGCTCGAGTAGAATGAAGATAGGAAGTGTGTGTCATACCTTATACATGCCTGATTTGTGGTTAAGAGATTGAGCATGCAGTTGGTCATCAAAAAGTAAACCTAGGGTTCCTAGGCCTAAGAGGGGAAGTGGTGTACCTAATGCTCAGGATGAGAGTTGAGTTTCTATAGATGTGAGAATAGTACTTCTTATGTTGAGAGGAAAGGGAAACCCCTTAAGTTAAGGTGTGTTTGACGAACCCCTCACATCTAAAGTTGATGACATGGGAAGGTAAGATCTTGATCCACTATTGAGGAAAGAGAACAAGTATGACCTATCATGGTCTAGTAGGTGGTCTGCTTGTGCCTTAGTAGCTGCTGGGTTAATCATGCTCATATGGATGTAAACCCTAAAGATGTGTGTGACCTTGTTGTCAAGAGTCGTAGTTTCCTCCCATCCTGGGAGAGGGACCCTTGGGTAGGATGCGTCCCAGTTTTGTGGGTTTTGAGAAAACCTAAAGGGGTCTCATAGGATCTTGAGAAGCTAAGTAAAGAAGTACATGGTATGAGAATGAACCTGTAGACCCATAAATATCCATCTCTAAGTACATGAGGATGTGTTACCATGGATGTAACCGGTATGGGGCCTGACTAAGGTAGGCAGGTCACCATGACCCCTATGAAAGGATGAAAGTCAGCCCTTGAATGCAGAAAGAGAGATGATGAGGGAAAGGTTCCAAGTTGAACATGTACTATAAGAGAATCCTAAGTCTATCCTATGGTTAGGTAGGGATAAGACCGATGGAAGTAGGAGTTTCCTAATTCCCTAGTTGCACATGACCATAGGGTTGGGAGGTAACAACTATCATTGTTTGAGGGCCATGGGTTAGGAGATCGATCACCTTCATGAACTCATAGGACCCAAAGGGCAGATGAGTAGGGCACTCTCTGGATGCATGAGGAAAGAGGGGTGACCCCAAAAGTGTCGACACCCTATAGACCTAGAGGAGATGACCAAGGATTGTGTTTGGATCAAGTAGGTTCGAGGTCAGCTCCATGGGAGTAACTTTGATATCAAAATGATTGTGATGTATAGACATAAGTTGCACGTTTCAACTTAGGTTTGAAGGTGTACTGGCAAGGTGGGATGTATTATCTCTACTTGTGGAATAGGAAGAACTTTGTATTTGGACGGCCACCAAATGCTTATTTCCTCTTGTTATGGGAGTGAGAGATAGGACAGTACGCATGCCATACACTAAAGATAAAAGATGATGTGAGTTGGAACGTTGCTACGAGGTATGAGGATAGAGAAGATAACATACCCTGGTAAAGTGAATGATGCATGGATGGTTTACAAACACTAAGAGGAATGAGGTAGTAACCTTATGAGGATGTTTGTATCATAATATATGAGTCATACAAGGTTGAGGTTGATCACCTAGAAGATGAGCTCAAAGTCTTCTTAATGGAGATAGACTTAGAGTTCGAGCTTGAGCTGATAAGTGAAATACAAGGAAGTGTATGTCTTTAATGTTACCTAATACCTAAGAATGTGAAGTAGTAATGGATGCTCTGGTTGAGTTATAAATGCCTATTTTGGCTAGAAGAGGTTGTTTGGATAACCCTAAGTTTGGAAAAGAAGATATGTTTGGCTAACACCAATGTAACGGGATCAGTTAATGGTTGCTTGGTGAGCCAGTCTAGTCCTTGATATAGTGAAAGAACCTCAGATACACTTCTTTGGATATGAAAGTAATAAAACCCTGATGAGAGTGGTTTAGGGTTTCTGAGGTATCAATCTTGAGGAATCATGACATACAGGAGATTAGGATTTTAAGATCACCATACACCGTTCTAAGAAGATAATAAGTGAATGTGGTACTTTAGATACCTAAAATAAAGTTGCATGTGGTATATGGCCATGCAAACCGAGGGAGAAGGACGAATACCAGTTACCTAGTGCATTGATATAGAGGATAAAGAGTTCCTGTGAGGGAATGGGAGTTCATCACTATGGATGTTGTGATAAGTCTCCCCTTGATCAAGGAAGGTCGAGATGCAATATGGGTTACGGTAGATTGCCTTACCTAGATGACATGAGAAAGAAAGTGTACTGTCAAGGGACAAGATCGAGTTGAACTACATATGAGAGAGATGGCTCAACTACACCATGAGGTTGAGTATAAAGTTTCTTGAGTTTGACCTAAAGGTTCCCTTCCAAAAGGTGGAAGTAGGTACATGAAGAACTCGATGTTAGTACAGTTTATCACCCCTAACTAATGGTTAGTATGATCCAGACTAAAGGGTCTGATGAGAGCATATGTGCTCATTCAGGGTGATAGCTAGAGACAGTTCTTGTCCTATGCAAGATGTGAAGATAACCACCATAGCCAGTATTGGGATTTAAAGAAGCTCTGTAAGAGAGGTTGTGTCGATCACCACTTCAGTAAGGTGATGTTGGTGAAAGGACCACATGATGGTTAGAAAAGGACCACAGTGTGTGTAGATGAAGTCGCTTTGATCATGCAATGGTTGAAAGGAGCCTAGAGATGATAAGATTCGTGAGCAGATGCAAAGTAGACTGACATGCAGTTCACTGTGGGAGAATATGTGACATGAAAATCTGACCCCTCTAAGTTATAGCTAAGAGAGCTGAGTCCCCGATGCATGGGTTCTTTTGACATGGTTTGGTGGAGAAGGTTAAGTTTGATCTTACCCCTCAAGATAAAGTAATGTGTGATGAGTTCCATGTGTCCAATTTAGAGCACTATGTGAGGTACCTCGACCATGTGCTGAGCAATGAACCTAGTGAGCCCCAAGGGAGGCTGAAATGGCTTGAGTCACCTGTGCAGTTTATAGACGCCAGGATGAAAGAACTCAAAGAAAAGAATATGTGATGATAAAGGTTCTTTGGAAGCGCCATGGGTAAGGTAAAGTCACGTAGGGGTCATTGATGGACATGGAAAAGTCTTATCCTGAATTGTTTGCTTACTTGATAGAATTTTGAGGACAAAATTCCTATAAGAGGGGAAGGATGTTACAACCCTGATTTTGGGTTCAGTTGCCAAGAAATGTAATTTCTCATATTAAGGATATTTAAACAAATAATGATATAATGTATTTGGAATAAATGGATTTTGTTTACAATATCCTTAATGTTTGTGTTGTGGGCTTTATTGGATATTAGGCCCAAATAATAAGAAAATTCAATTAGTGAATGAATAATTGAATATTTGAGAAAAGAAAAATGTGGAAACCTCTAGAAGGCAAATCCAAAGAGGGATTTCATGCCTCTTGGGTTCCAAGGAGTCCAAAGTTGCATAAAGAGTGCAATACGAAAAGAAAAGATCAATTAAGTATTTATTTCTTAAGTAAGAAATTGGAAATAATGATAAAATGTGGAAAATGAGTGGAAAGAGGCATAAGTGAGATTTCTTGGTGAATTTTCATATCCATGAGGTTGCTAATATTAAAAGGAATTCCAATGAGGAAAATAAAAGAGAAATAAAGAGAAAACCTCAAAAAGAGTTATTTTAATAAGAAATAAACATGATAATGAAGAAATAATGCATATAGATGCATCTAGAAGGATAATGAATATCCAATAAAAAGGATTTCAAAATAATAGAGTTTATTGGGATCCAAGGAGTCCCAATAAAGAGGAAGGAAAAAGAAAATACTAAAATTGTAAAATAAGAGGATAATGTGATACATTATTAATGGATTTGTGATAAGGATAGAAAGGAAGTAGTTTCTAATAAAAGAGAATATAATTTCGTGCCAATAAATTAAAAAGCAAGTACAAAGAAGATAAAAGATATAATTTTCAAAATCCTAATAATTAAAGAAGAAGGATTATCAAAGGAAATTAGGAAAAAGAGAGAGACTTGCTTAGTAGTGAAGGAAGCACTTTCCTAATTAGAAGAGGGCTTTTTTGCTTCGAGGGCAAGCATCCCAGGGCGTTCCAACACTCCCCTATATAAGGGGTAAGGCCTTGGGCTGAGTTCAGAAGATCCCACACACCATCTTCTCTTCTTCTTCCATGTTCTCATCTATAAACCCTAGAGGAGGAAAGCACTATGATCCTGGCACAACAAGGAGAACAAGTGGGGTTGTGAAAGAAGCTGCACCTTCCCCGATGTCAGAGCAAGCTCCAGCCAACATTGCCATGCCCTAAACAGCTCGCCATAGCAGCAGCACGTCTGCACAGGGCAGCTGCAATTGTGGGTAAACTCTGCCAACTCTGGCCATATTGGCCGAGTTTTTAGGGTGCTCTGGGTGCGCCCAGCTACGTCGGAGGTGGGGCAGTGGTTGGCGTGGAGTTTCAGACCTTGGAGAGGGAGGAGCAGCCCTGCAAAGAGCCGTCCACGACGGCCATTGCTACTGGTCGAAGGTAGGAGACGACCTAAGGGTCGTTAGACAGTTCTACCCCTCCGCAATGTGCTGGATCAGCTGGTTAAGTGGAGGGTAATTGCATCTTTTCATTATGTTTACAAATCTGCAAGCAACGTTGCATGGGAATAGACATGTGGCACTCTCTGATTGGCCAAGTAAGTAAAATCTTGCTAAATTCATAATTAAAGATTGGTAACTCAGATTAGGACAAATAATATATGAATTTTGCTCAGAAAAATGAGACAAATTCAATAAAAATATAGTTAGAATCTAATTCCTCTTTATATTCGAAAAGTAGTGTAAATTATCATCTTTAATGAATTAAAGATTAAGAAACCCTATTTTGAAATGAATAAAGTGTTTAATAGGGTTTAATGGATCATTAAAGTTGATAATAACCTGTTAATTGTAAAAAGGTACTTTAAGATCGAAAAGGATGATCTTTGCACCTAATTAGTTTAATTTAGAGATTATGTGCATAAATATGCTTAAAATTTGAAAAGTACATAAAGCTATCATCTTTAATTCTTTAATTAATGAAAAACCCTTAGATTTGATGATAGATGGATTTAATGTTTTTCAATGGATAATTCAAGCCAATATTAACCTATTGTTGATAAATGTGAAGATAGAATCTAAAAAGATGATCTTTTTATATAATTGGATTAATTTAGGGTTTCATGCATGAATATGCATTAGTGAGCTTGAAAACCCTAATTTAGGTGAATATGTCTTTTAATTGTTTTAATTGTTCAAATCCATGAATAAATAGGGATATGATGATCCTAAGTCAATTTGGGTATAAAAGATTATTAAAATGGATAGTTGAGCAATTTAGGTTCATATAAGTAGAAAAGAGTATTTTAGGGTTTGTTGACCTAAAAGGGTTAAAGTTTGAGAAATTGATCTAAGAAACCCTAATGAACATTAATGAAACCTTAATGTTGTTAGAAACCATAGAAAGTGAATCCAAGTCAATAAAGTAGATTCTTGATAAAGTGTGTAATAAATAGAGTACATATTCTTTTCAAGAATTATGTGATTGTTGAATTGCTTGCTTGGATTGCATTCTTGGTTGGATTTGCTTAATGCTTGTGAAATCATCAAATCAGGTATGTGGTTACGCTTATGATTATCCCGACTAGTTTTCCGAGGATTTTATCTACATTTCCCTCATTGCTTGAAATAACTGTTGGATGATTTTATTTCATGCAACTATAGAGTGACTATGACTATCACTATGAATATACATGTATAACTGGCTAGATCCGGGTCCACCTCTATGGCTTGTAAAGGCTAAAAAGGGGTAACCTAGAGTAAGGTCTAGGTTATCGTGGGTTAGAAATTGGGCTACCAAGTGTAGTGCCATGAGACCCATTAGCATGCCATGAGTTAAGGAGTGGGCTACTTACGAGTTGTGCCATGTGACTCAACCCTAGAAACTGGTTCACCTATAGGCGGGACCATGAGGGGTTTAATGGGGATCTACCATAAGGAAGGTAGTATTCGGGTCTACTACAGGGATAGCATAGAGGATAAGGTACTCATGGATCGCAGAGTTATATTTAAAACGTAATCTTGCTTGTTAAATGATTAATTGAATGATTATGTTGTTATCATAGTTGCACGTTTATTGTTTTCCCCACATACCAGCTTCGGCTGACTGACGTTTTGTTTGTCGACGTTTTAGGTACGAGCCAAAAGGACAAACAGTAAATCGTCATATTGTGAAATACATGAAGTAAAATACAAGGAGGATTAGTTAGAATAGAATCCATAAGTGGATAGAAGTTTAGAGATCCAAGTTTTTAAAAAGGTATGCAAAAGTTTATTTTCTTATAGTTTTCTCATTTAGTCTGTTAATATTCGATAATTATTCTTGGTTAATTGTCGAACCTTTGATCCAGAAGTTATGGGTGTGGCTTTGACCTCTTGGTCTCCCTTAATAAGGGGTTATCGGGAGGTGGGGTCGTAACAAACCCTAATTTGGGTAATTATGACTTTTAAGTGGCTTTATGTATGAAAATCCATTAATAGGGCACATATAAGACGATCATAAGCCAAATTGAGATTAAAAGACCCTAATGTGGATGATTTGAGTAATTAGGGTTTTTATGAGTAGAAAAGATGATTTAGGGTTTGTTGACCTGAAAAGGATAAAGATTGAGAAATAGATCCAAGAAACCCTAATGAATCCTAATAAGGCTTAGAAACCTTAGAAAGGAGTCCCAAGTCAATAAGGAGGTGTTTGGGACATGATTGTGATGACTAGGCATTATACATGCTTTTTAGGATCAAGATTTGCTTGATCGGTTGCTTGACTTGCTTGATTGGACTTCTTGATTGGATTAGATATGTTGCTTGTATTTGAGACTTCAAATCAGGTATATGGTTATGCTTATGGCTAATCTCTCTAGTTTCACGATGATTTCCAATGTTCTACCGGTTGCTTGAAATAAACTACTTGGATGAACTTTAATTCTTGCAACTATAAAGTGACTATGGCTATCAGTATGAATATATGTGCATGACTAGCTCAGATCGTAGTCCTCCTCTATAGATTTGAGTACTTCTGAGAGATGGATGACCTAGTTATTGGTCTACCCTTCAGGTAGGATCATTAGGTTATCATGAGTTGATGTTTGGTCTACCTTTGGGTAGGATCGTATGACTATACATCTCTATGTCTTGGTCTACCTTTAGGGTAGGATCAAAAGGGGCTATTTGGGATCTACCATATGAGGAAGGTAGTACCTATGATGACACCGTTCGAACAAAACATCATTCACTAGGTGGAAGTGATCATTAGCAGTGGATTACTAAAAATCACTAAAAATTAAAACCATTTACAAAGAGATCAATACACGGGAAAACTCTTTCAAAAAGAACCAAAGTAATTCAATTACATTCTGAATCACAAGTACAGATATTGTACCATTCCTTCTCGAGGATTACAAGCATCAACTGCCCTGTTTAAAACTATACACAGGCAGCATAAAAACATTGAGGCATCAAGCTAAAATATTAGATCGATTCATTAAACTAATTACTGACTCCGACGACCTGAGAGTACAGAGACGACACATAGGACTCTATATACAAGATATGACAGCCAGTGCCTCCACCTGAGTGTCACTGCTATCCCTGTTGTTGCTGCTGCTGCTCTTCCCCTGCTATAGGGTTTCTGCCTCTTCTTCCGCGTCCACCTAAAAAGTATTGGTGACCAACAGAGTGAGACCCAATCCCAGTGAGAGATATAACTATCCACCAAAAACATTATTATTGCAGTTTATTAGAATAAAACTGAGTAGAGGAATCATATATATTCAACAGCAGTTAAATCACTGTCTAAACATGTTAGAGAAATATTCTTATTCAAAGAATTTCAGCTATAACTTGCTAAAGCAGCATGTCACTTATCCAATAAGGAATATGAAGAACATGTATATCATTTATCTGATATACTAAGCTAGATAACATCAACCAGTGATTCTTGTATTTCAACCTTAAGCAAATACGCTACATGGCTGATGATTATATTTTACAATCATGCTTAATGCCTTGAAGAGATGAAGTATACCGTTCATGCTCTAACCGACCATGATTACGTAAAGCATCGGTACCACACAAGGTCAATGGAAGAGACAGACTCCAAGACCTCAACCTTCTCAGTCAGTATGAGATTATATGGCAAAGACATCACGTGTCACACTACAATTAGCTTGCCAGGGTATAGTGGCATCTTCGCTATAGAATTATAGCCCACAACATATACTCTCTTCAGGGTTATGGCCCGTAGCCAATGTCTGGTATCATATCATGGAGTCATGGCCCATAGCCATACTCAAATTGGGGTATGGTTCGTAACCAATCTCGTGCATAGGACATAGCCCGCAACCATTACTATGGGGCATAAGGATATAATTGCCCAATTACCCCCCACATATTCAAAAATATGCGCTCCGAGTTTAACTCATTTCACCATTCAACAAATTCTGACACTGATGGATCTGTGGTCAGGGCAACTATATTATATGATATAACTTGATTAATTAAGTGTATTACCATATTCTTTTAGCATCAGACAAGTTTCCAAACATCAATTATTTTAACAATTGCTACAAAGAATGTATAATACTTTCATCAAGTACTGTTCAAATCTTTAATAAAGCATTGGGATCTCAATCCCTCATTTCATAAGGAGCATTCTCATCCCTTTACAAACTCATCATCATGATTATAGAAAATGGGTATTCAAACCCTCAGTTTATCCAGGAACACTTGTTACCACTTATCATGTAACTAATACCTTCAGGTCATCTGACCAAGGTAAACGTGATACTTGCTACACAAGCAACTCACATGGCTCACATGGCCCATTTCATCTCTTATTACCTCTCACTAGGCAACAAAGCATGTTATGGCTCACAAGGCCCATTAACAATTTTCAAATAAATGAAACATAATAACTCATACCTGGCTATGCTCATCATCTCATGATACATGCATGGTTAGTACACTTGATAACATTTATATCAATTACATTTTAGCACCATGCTATACAAAGTAACACCAATTATACCCTTAATAGGGTTAGGGTTTCCCAATTCATACCAATCAGGGATACTCATCCCCTTACACAAATTAGGGCTAGGTTTTCAAATTAGGGTTTCATAATACATGGCATCACCCTGGATTAGGGTTTCATATCACATTACCCTATATCAGGGGTTCACATTACATCCTTACCTTCAATTAAGGTTTCTTATAACATTTCCCCTAAAATTAGGGTTTCATGTAGCTTTACCCAAAATTAGGGTTTTTCATGAAGCATTCCCTTAAATTAGGTTTTTTCATTAAAATACCCAGAATTAGGGTTTCTCATATCATTACCCTAAATTAGGGTTACACCATCACCCTAAATTAGGGTTTCTCATAGCATTACCCTAAATTAGGATTAGGGCTCATCAACCTTCTCAATTAGGGTTTCATGATTTCATCATCATGGATCAAACCCTAATTACATATTTTATTCATGTTGAAAGTGTTGAGGATTATCCACTACATGATTATTATACATGTATGAATTCCTCTCTCTCTCTCTATCATCTTCTCTAGGATGTTGATTACTTCAAACTTGATTACATTAGGTCAACCCATCATTCAAATGCATACATCTATGGTTATCATAGTGTATTAAGTTACTTCTTTCATAAGCATCAAAGGCTAACCACTTAAGAGGTACTAATCACTTAAGTACCTTAAAGATACGACCATTGTAATTACCTTTGATAAACCTCATCAACAATCATGGGGTTAATTTTGAATCAATTAGACCTTCAAATGGTTTTGAGGTATTAGACCCTCAAACGGTCTTAAACTACTATGACCTTCAAACATTCTTGAAGACTGTTAGACCTTAAACGGTCTTGGTCCTAAAACCTTCAATCGGTCTTAAGACCGTTAGACCATCAAACGGTATTGACCTTTAAGTCCCTCAATGGTTTGAGACCATTTGAATTAAATATAATTAACCTCAAATGGTTTGAAACCATTTAGACCTCCAAACGGTCAACTCCTCCAAACGGTCAAAGTACCCAAATGGTTTTGAAGTTCAATTTACCCATTCGATCTTGAGATCCATTACCCATTGGGTTTTGAACTCAATTACCCATTCGATCTTGAGGTCAATTACCCATTCGGTCTTGAACTCAATTATCCATTCGGTTTTGAGGTAAATTACCCATTCGGTCTTGGGTTAAATTACCCATTTGATCTTGAAACCGAATCCATCCATTCGGTCTTGAAACTAAATCATCAACCATTGATTTGAAACCGAATCAATCCATTGGGTCTAGGGTTTGCAATCAATGGACCCTCCAACATTGAAACCATTGGAATTAGATCAAATTGAGACCATTGGATCATCATCCAACTTATGACATCACCTGACCTCAAATGGTCTTGAGGTTGTTTGACCTCAAATAGTCTTGAGACTGTTTGCCCTCAAACCGTCTTGAGACTGTTTGGTGTCAAACGGTCTTGAGACCGTTTGATCACCAAAAAGCAAAAACGTTTGCACATGTTCTATGTTGAGGTGTGTGCTTAAGATGACATCATAATCTTCATGATTGAAACCTTCAAAATACACTGTGATTCTTGTGGTGAATTCAACAACCAATCAAAAGGAAAATCAAAAGTAAAGGAGGAATCAACATATGATAAAGGAATGAAATCAATAACAATGTTTAAGGGTTCAAGTTATATAACCCGCCTTCAAAATTGAATCCAAGATTCAAGCTTCACGTCCTCAATGGTGAATGAAGATATCTCAACTTTCCAAGGTCCATTCTCAAGTCTTTGAGTGAAATGAATGGCTAAGGTTGAAGATTGAATGAAGAAAAGAAGAAATTAAGCATTGAATTTCGATTTCCACCATGAATTCAAGGTTGAAGATGACTATGGAGCTTACCTAAAGGTAGCGGCACATCATCCTATTTCTCCTAATCTCCCTTGTGCATGGACAAAGCAAGGAAATAAAAAGGAATCGAAAAAGCCTTTCATGTGGGTTGAAAATGGGATGTATATAAGGAAATTTCAATGAGAGAGAAAGTGGTAAATAATTCCTTCAACTCCCAAAATTGGTGCCACATACTCCCCCTCAATCCCTTGCATATGAAGCCATCTTCCACACCTTGTAATTCCTCTTCATTATCCATGAATTAAAAGAAAACAAATTAAGCACCTTAACCATTATAATAATAATATCCAAAATTGAGTGGATATTACTTTTCCTTTAACTAATGTGAGTGAGCTCTCCACTCACTTTATATATTTCGTTGCCTTTTCAAGGAACAAGAACGTCCATTCTTATATAATTTCAACCAACACATTTTTGGTTGAATGTCACTTCAATTAATATATTTATTTTTACATTAAATTGAATTAGGGTTTCAATTATGCTTAAATCTTGATTATTTTAATATCAAAATTCTCTCTCCTCCAAAGTGATTCAAATGAGACGCCCCTCTCATTTTATTTTCTCTACATGATTCCAAGAAACATGAGGGACTCTCTAGAGGTGGTATTTTGCATATTGAACCCTAGGTTTTGGGTAGTTTGCACATTACACCAAAACTAAGTTTTAATGCACAACATTGCTCAACAAGCTCTTTCTTGGTACTCAGGCTGCCACAAGCCATAACTTTGCATCATTTTCATTCTTATGATGCTTCAAATCTTCAGGAACATTTTATCATGTAACATTTTTAGGTTAACCCCTCATCTTGGGTAATTTGCACTTTAGTCCAAAATAAGCAAAACAATGTTTCAACATTATTCAAAAAGGACTAAAATTGAAACATAAGTTCCTCTTGGGCCTTAATTACTTTTCCAGAAATAAGAGCAAGCATATAATTAAATTTATTAAGCAAAACATCTAGGGTTAAGGCATAACCTAGGTCAGGGATGTTACAGTACCCATGTCCACTACAGGGACAACACAGAGGCAAGCATATGTTAGGATTGAGTAGTTATGTTTAAGACGTAAAGTTTGATCTGTTAAGAAATAATTTGGTTGCAACTATGTTGTTAAAATATGTGAAAGCTTTTGGTTCCCCCACACACCAGTATAATTTGTTATAATGACCGATGTTTTGTTTGTCAGCAGTTTAGGAAAACATGAAAGTGGATGAATATTTAAAGTAACATTGGAAATATAAAGCTAAATAAAGATTGGAAAATTTAGATACATAGAAATCTACTTTGGGTAAAGTTCCAAACTCCTATTTTTAAAAGGTATGTGAAAGGGAAAAAATTATCATGTTTTAAGCTTAGTTGTGGTATAATTTAATAATTATTTTTTATTATTTGCAAGACCATTTGATCCTATTTTGGGATAATGGCACCATCTTCTAACCCTTCCTTAAATGGGGGTTGCCAAGTGGTGGGGTCGTTACATCAACCCATTCTATAAAAATCATAATTCTAGAAACTTAACAAGCTAGTTCCACATTCTAATGAAGACACATTATGTTTTGGCCCCTATCCTTCCATTCAGGCTTGCCAACTTTTCTGACGAATAGTGCTAATTAAGATCTTATATGATAGATGCTTTCTAACAAATACGATGTTATGATAACATCACAAGAGATTCACTTCAATCAAGGGGGATATATTGGATACATGCACATGAATTACTAGTCGACTAAATAAAGGTCATATCACATACAAAGAAATTGATACAAAAGCAAACTAAGCTACATGCAAGCAAACATAAAATGATGCATATGCTAGAAATAGGGAAGATATAGGGGATGGAAAATGGTATGTACCACCCACCTCCATCCCGAACTTAGAATTTTTATCATCTTGAGAGAATTCCAAGTTCAAGATAGAGGGAAGAAGATCACTAGGGAGGTGGAGAATGAAGTGGGGGCGAGTGGATGAAGTATCAACCTCATAGTAGTCCCATACCCAATACTAGGAGTTGAGGGAAGGGTATGCATGATGTTCCCCATAGTTCTCATAGAAAGACTAGGTGTGAGTGTAGTGTCCACTTATCAACATGTCAACGCTCCTGAGAATGATGCATGAGATACATGTGATCGAGTTGATAGTGATGGTGCTGCTTCTTGTACTCCATGCACACCTGTGACTGTTGCATGAGGTCCAACTACTGTTGGATCTCGTATAATCTGTAGGGTCCTTTGGGACCCTCATCCTTAGTGGTTTCATGGTGGGTGTGGTGGGGCTATGACAGAGGAGGTAAAATCTCATCAATATTTGCCTCCAAGGAGACGCTCCAGTGATGGGTTGTGGGCTCGGGGATGGCACACTCTAGAATAAGGTTCTCATGGAGGAACCTCTGTATCTAAGATGGCAAGTTCTATCGATCATAGAATACGATCACTACTTTAAACCTGGTATGGAGGGGCAGCGAGATCTAGGCAGTGGTATCACGAAAGATCAAAGAATACGCATCTACTTGGACATTAAGACAGATAACATGGCTCACCCACAAGTACGTGAGATAGATCAAATGTTGAGTCCCCTTAGGTTCAATGGCCTTGAAGGATATATGGGTGTAGCCCAAAAAGATGGTGATGGGAGTAAAAATGTGTCCCAGACTGAAGGGTGAGTTGGTGCTATAATTAGCATGGAGGTGGATGCAGTTGATGATGGCACTCCCCCATTTGAAAGGCTATCCATTGAGTAGGAACCATAGGATGTAGAGATCCATGTGAGTCACGGTGCCATGTGTGCCAGTCCTTCTATAGATGGTGCAAGAGAGGATTCAATGAAGATTGTAGATCACTGGGTTATGCAAACTAGAAGCCTTTGGTCCCGGAGGGATAGAGGGACCCATGTCGGTGAGATCTGCCCAGAATTTTGTTGGATCCTAGATGGGTGATTAGATGCTCTAGAGGGGGGGTGAATAGAGTTGAATGCACTTAAACAAAATTCATTAGACCTTCATGATATATGATAAGATAAGGTTTCTAATATGGGAAATTTGAGTGCAAATAAAACATACATAGCAAGGGAGAGAGAGAGATTGAACATACACCAATTGACAAGCTATGTAGAGTGGTTCCACACTTCAAACTAGAAGTATGTCAGTCCACTACCTAGAGAGGTCAACCTCTAGGATTTTTTAACCATTGCACTCTTATATTCATTCATAAGACTTACAATACATGACCCACCAAAGGACTTACCTATTCAATACAAAGAGTCTTAAACCTTACCAAGGACTTACCCACTTTGCAATGAGTCTTCGGCCTTCTACAAGGACTTAGCCACTCTTGCACAAGTCTTCAGCCTTGTAGGAATTACCCACTCTTCTTGGATCTTCAGCCTTTGACTTCACCTTCACTCGGAGAAGCTTTCACCAAGGACTTACCCACTTGAGCAAGGAGTCTTCTGCCTTCACCAAGGGCTTACCCACTCTTGCTCCAAGTCTTTGGCCTTGATCTTCACCAAGGGACTCCTTCCCTTGTTCTTCTTCCCCTCTCTTAGCCAATTGAGAGAACCTTCATCTTTATGGTTGAAATGAGAGATAGGGAGGTGATGGAAGGTGTGAATATCTCAATCCTACCTTAAAGAAGATGAGAATTGCATCATTATCTATCTAAATTTGAATGTTTGGTAACTATAAGATAAAGATACAACACCATTAAATCTAAATCTAAATACAGATAAGAAAAGTAGGAGTTCTTGAAGATGTGATTCAAGAAGATAATGAAGTAAAAGATAGATAAGTCTATGCTTATAAAGTATTTCAAGGTATGAAATCCACATAAGATGGAGAGAACTCCAATGATAAGTATAAAATGAGAAGATAAATGAGAACAATGACAAAGGAATAAGGTAGAACTTGAGTTAATCTCAGACCAACCTATGTGTGTAAGAAAGTGTTAATGTAAAATCAGCATAGCATGTGAAAGAAATTAAGGGAGATGATCCCTATTTAATGAAGAAAATGTGGAATATGAGTATTTACATGTTGATAAGTGGTTGAAAAATATAATAAAATAAGAGAACATACCCAAGTGTGATAAATAGTCATCAAGGAAGAAGTAATGAGATATGTTAATCATGATGATTCCTATGCTAATGGAAAGGAACAAAAAAAATGAAAAAGGTAAAATGATACATAAGAAGTTGTAATATGCATAATGAAAATAGAATTGGTTACCCTTTTGCTAGTGACCCTGAACAATGTTGCTATTATGTGGGAAGTATGTTTCCCTTTGTGTCTTTCCTTTCTAGGGCACAACTTTCAAGTGGACCATTGCCACTTGGTATGTGTGGATTCATTCTAAACATGAGGGTGGATAGCTTATTATAGAATAAGATTGTTTGGACTATGGTTCCACAATCATACATTTTGTGATGATTTTTCTTTTGAGTCTTCCAATAATTAGGAAGACTCCTCTTATATGTCTTGATATTTTTTATGTTGGTAAAAGTAGATGAGATAAGGATGTGTGTTCCTTATAGCGCATCAGGTGGATACCAAGGTAATGAATCCTAGTATCTAAGATGTATCAATGATATGAGAAATATGTGAAGGTTGGAGATGTTTATTAAATGAACATTCCAAGTATTCCTCTCCCATAGAGACATAGAGAGAGAGAGAGTTGATGATGATCCTATAAATGTTGTTTGAAGGGAAAAAAGTGATTCTATAATGTTGTGTATGGTACAATGATATATGGGCAAGACCACTATTAAGGATAGATGGTTCTTGGTCAATAGATATGTGATACTATGTTCCTTTAAGATAAACCTATGATAAAATATCAATGAATAAGATTTAGATTGGATAACATAATTTACATGACCATGATGAGTTTAGAGTTATGTCCTTTAGACTAACCAATGTACAAGTAGAATTAATGAATATGAGGAATAGAGTGTTCTAGTCATATGATACAAGTTATATCAAGCTTTAAATGATGACATGTCAAAGTATTTTAAATATGGTCAAAATTATGATCAATATTTCTTCAAAAACCTTAGGGTTTCTGAAGAAACAATAGTTATGAGACAAGTTGAACAAGAGTGAGATGGGGTTGATTAAGTGTCTTTATGGGATCATGATATGTATTTTACATAGTTTGTGTAAATCCTAGTAAGGTGAAGATAGTGTTGTTGTTTCACCCCTAACAAGGTTGACTAGGAATGATGTTTCCTTGTATGGAATGACAGCTTCCAACGTCAGTATTTCTTTTGATGCTGAAAAAGAACTGACAGGAGTTCTAGTGTTAGTGTGAAAAAAAGGATGGATACAATGCCTTTTTTATGGTTCAAGGAATGGTATGAGACACATGGCATGATTGGTAAAAAGCCAGAAAGTATGAATTTTGAGTAATGTGTTGATACAATAGATATAATTTTAGGATGATAGCTAGAATTTAAAGTTGAACATTAATACTAGAGTTATACAGATGACACAACAAGTTTCTACATTCCATATTGAGAATGTCTTCTTAGGTGGGGGTTTTTGTGCTGACCCAAGATGAGATACATATGAATGATGTGACATCACCATGATATGAAAGTAATCATGTGAAGGTAATAGGATGAGGTGCAAAGGAAGTAACCATCTTTGTTTACCTTGGATTTCGGGGGCGAAATCCCTGCTAGGGGTTTATAGTTGTAAGGCCCCTAAACTTGCTTAATGAGTTGAATGAGATTAATTATCATAATTTAATTCTTATAACCCTAATCTAACCTTTTGATACGTTTTGAAATAATAAGACAAGCTTAATTTTCAAATTTGGTCCAGTTTGGACACTATTTGAACAAGTTATGCAATTTTCTATACATTTTGGACTTTTCTACAATTTACCCAATTGAGAGATTTATTTGCAATTTGTCACATACATTATGTTCCTTAGATGTTATATTATCATTATGGAGTGTTTTTGAGCCATGGGGATCCTAGTTGAGCTATGGTTTGAAGGTGTTTTCATCAAGGGTATTTTAGGGTTTACCCCTTCATGGATGAGCTACCTTTAGTAGCTATCAACTAAGGAATTATGTAATTGGCTGAGAAATTCGATAAAGGAAAGATAAGCATGTCTATAAAGATATTGGGAGAGCTGCTTGTGTATGTGTTTGTATATTCTTAAAAAATTAAGGCCGTGGACACTTGGATAGATACTAGAATTTCAACTTTTTCTTTTTGCTTTATCTTAAAGTTCATATACTTATCCCCAAGCACCAAAACGAGCCATTTCCTCTTAAACACTTCCCTCCTTCTCCCAAACTCGTTCTCCTTCTGTTCAGCTGCGAATTTTTTTGCCCAAGGAAGAAGAAAGTGGGGATCTTCTTGGAAAATATTATAGGGTTGCAATTGAATTCCTTTTTGGGTCTAAAAAGCTTCCTCCTAGTGATCTTGACCTAAAAGTGTAAGTTTTACCTTATTTCCTCCATTTATTTCTTTTCTCTTCTTCCTCCTATATCTCTTCAGGTCAGAACCTTACTGTTCCATGGTAGAAATTGCTCTAAAGCTCTAAAACCCTACCTTTCTTGCTCCTTATGCTTAGGGTTTGCTCATTTGATGAAGAAATGTGCTAGATGGATGAATTCATAGCTTATTCTTGGAGTTTCTACCCTACCTGCTTGATATTTCTTCTTTTGGGTTTCATATTCTCATTAGAGACAAGTTTTATAACTTGCTCCACGTTTATTGCATACCATAAGCTTTCTAGATCATGTTCTAGCTTTTTTTTTTGGATTTGCAGGGGCCGAAGCCCCCCCCCCTCTCCAAATAGGTGCTAGAGCCCGGATGACCCAAGAGGTTGGTAAATACAGTTGCTCTACGGGAGGTATTGAACTCGGGACCCCCGGGGGGGCCAAGCCATTCCGAACCATCCGCGCTACAACCGGTCGGGTGATCATGTTCTAGCTTGAAAATGATGATCTATGCACTAAAAAGCTATGCTTGACTTGGATTTCGATTTTTATAATGTTCCCTGTTCTTATTTAAGTTATATATGAACCTGTAATCATGTGTATGTTATTCTTAAGGTACAATATGACTTGGATCAGGTTGGTTTGACAACCTATGGTGCTAAGCACCTATCAACCAATGGTCAATTTTAGGGCTTTAAGCTGATTTCTTCTATAAACCATGACCCGATGATGGTACCATTGCAACAACCCTATGGTGTTGTCTTCATAAAAACTAATGGTGGTGATTAAGGGTGTCAAATGATGGTGACAACCTATGTTCACCCCCTTAGGTCAGGTTTTGGATCAATTAGAAGTTTAACAATCAACCATTAAGTACCCTACTGATGTTATCAATCAATGTTGACATTAGCTTAATATTTGATGTTGATTAATGAATTAGTGTTGATCCAACAACCTATGGTGACTTAATGGTCACTAATGATGGTGGATCAGGTCTCTACAACCTGTGGTGAGTCAAGCATTGTAGTTGTAGCATCAATTAAGCCTTAGGCCAATGGTTTCTTGGGTCACTTGATGCAATGGCCGAACCTATACTATAATTGATGGTTTTAACATATGAACTTGACCCAATGGTCGAGATCTACTATTTATTCCTCCATTAATGTGGAATGATGGCTAATTTAATATGTTAGTCCTAAAAATGTGATTTAGATGGTTTGCTTTATATGATCAACTTAAGGAGCTTACTTGGTGACAATGGATGGCTTGTTTTAACTGAACAGTCGATTGTGGGTTTTACCCTACTCTCAATGGAACTTTTTGTGTTGATTATCAAGGGATGTCTAGGGTTATATGGTGACTCTTTCTAGATCACAAATCAATGACTTCATAGGTGGTTTATCCAAGGTGTTTACTTATGTAAACAACCAATAGTCTTACCTTTTAAACATCCAATAGTTCTGGGTGACATTGTGGTATGGCGATATGGGTTGAATGATGATGGAATAAATGGAGGGTTACCCTTAATAAGTTAGTCTTACCCATTCACTCATATTAGTAGAAGAGATTATAACCATATTGTGTTTATATGTAACCCTAATGAGGTATAGCTTGTTATACCTAGCTTTAATATAACTAAATGATGGCAATTGGGTATAATAGTCCTTGAATGACTAATACAATCATGGAGTACTCTATTATTTTTGAAACCCTAGTATGATATAACCTGATGGTTACACCTTGATTTATGTGTGAGTTCATACTTGAGAATAGTATGGAATGTGATGGTGATGCTTCACCTTATGCATCCATGATCCAATGGGGATGTCGTGAGTTAGGGTTTGGGTATGAGTGATGATTAGTAACATTGATATAATTTATCATGTTGAACCTAAATCTAATTCAATTAAATAAAGATAGTATTCATGTTTAACATTCTTATATGATGGAATTATGGTAAAATAACCTCCTTAACATGATCATAACCTTAATGTCTTAATTGGTGGTTGTCATAGCCACATGGTTGATACTTGCTTATGCGAAACATGTGCATTATGAATATGATGTGGGTTAATCATATCTAGATTCCTTGCATGTTGATATGATAAAGGAATGTTTGTAATGTTAATATAACCCTGCTATGATTGTTTATGAATATCTCCTAGCTCATTAATGCAATATTGTGTTGATCCAATGTATTATATGTAAGTGATGTTGTTGAGCCTTGTTATAAGGCATGGAGAGATAATGATGATCTTGTAGGGAATAGTATGATGGTCTTAATGACCTTTGGGCATGGTTGAGCCCTAAATGAGGTGTAATCCTCTTGTGTTGATAAGGGTTGATACATTGTGATATTGTGAAAAGGATTTATATCTTGTGATAGTATGATGACTAGTGTGGTCTCATGAATGGCAAGTGAATAGTAACATGTGATGATGAGATGAGAAATTATGTTTCACACATTTTATATCTTTTGAAGTTGTGATATTTATATGCTTGTTAGAAGTGAATTAGGGTTTGTATGTCCACTTGTTTGATGCATCCTTAATTCATCCAATTGGCATAACTAATCAAGTGAAACTCTAATCATGTAGTGCCATGTGCCATAGATCCATCTGAGTGTCAGAACTTGCCATATTGTGAAATGAGTATTCCTAAGGGAAACTCGGAGTGCATACTGATGAGTATGCGTGGTGCTTGTCATCGTGAATTCAAGTGTTTAGGAAGGATGACTACGGTCATACCTAGCCCTCATTTTGAGAACAGCTATGGTCATATCTTGGTGATTATATATGTGATGATATTGGAGGACAACTGTGGTTGTACCTCAAATGGTAGGGTATGCGCACCCACTTCCTTTCACTAGTGTTGTGACCTGTACCAAGGACAGACTAGGCTATTAGCAACTTGACCTTATGTGTCACTGTGGCAGACCCGTACTGACTGGGGGCAGAGAATATCTTAGAAGTTCGACTCTTCCTAGATCTTGTATGGCATTGATTTCGACTTTGTAGTGGTCAGATGGATTTTGAGTGGTATCCTCAATTTCCTCAGGGCATAATAAAAGATGTAATACAACCACATAGCATATCTATTTAGGGTTATACACAACGCTTCACATTGGATGATAACCCTTGTTTGTTCTCTTTACATAAAGATGATGCTTAGTGCAATTAAGAGACAGTAATTATACTTATGTTGTGGATATGCATAAGATTGTAAATGTGTACATACAGTATTCATGCTTATGTTGATATCTATACTACTGCTGATTATAATTAGGATTCTAGCTATATCATGTTGTTATTTATGTTTAGCATGCTAGCCATGCCTCTATAATTAGAAATGCATATACTACTAATCATGCTTATGCAAATACTCATACTTATGTTGATAGCTCTGCTTATGATATTGATCTGTTCAAACTGTTAGACATGCTAATGTTGTTAGATATGATTATGATGCTAGACTTATTCATGTTAATAGAGATAATATGCTACTATACTTGCTTATGCTTGTTATGCATATGCTATTGAATCTCTTATATGGTTAATAAGGAAAATGATGATAGTCAACTTGATGATGATAATTGTTATCAGCTCCTTTATGTATTTTGTTAATCATCAGTGTTGTTGATCCTATTTGTTATATATGATTAAACTGCTTAAACTATTTAATTACTTAAACATGTTGTAATCAATAAACGTTGTTGGAGGTTATATCTCTTTCTGGGACATGGGTCTCACCCTTGTGGTTCGCCACATTTTTTTTAGGTAATCAGAAGTGACGAAAACAAACATGTGGCAGCAAAGAGGATCTATAGTAATGAATCTTTGATAAAGTTGATTAGATGTCTAGTGTGTCCTACAGTCGTCCTTGTACTCTCAGGTCTGGGCGAGAAACAGTTTGTTAACATATTAATGATTGTTTGTGTGGCATATATGAATATTGTTCTCCTGTGTATATATGTTGTGGCACAGGCGATCGACCAATTTGTATCAAATTCTTGGCATAGTATGGATACAAGAAATATGTTGGGCTCTTATGCAAATGTTTTTGAGTAGGTGTTGATGTTGAAATCAGTTTTAGTTTACCCATATTTTTGGGTATGTGGTTCATTGGTGATTGATAATGTTTTATGTTTTGAGTAATCTCATTTAGTGTAATGGAGGCTATAGGAGGCACTTAACTATAGACTAGGAACCTCATGTAGAGTTTTACATTGAATGATCAACCTTAGAATGAAGCCCAAGGGGTCCTATTTATAGCTGGGGATGCCTCTTAGTCTGTGGGAACACTTAGAATAAAAACTAACCATTTTTTGTCTAGCAATGGATATATTTTAGATTGTTGCAACTCCACAATAGCTAGAAACACTTTTCTGCACTTTTCTGTATAGTCCAATCAATCAAGTTTCTATAAAGGAAACTCTATCGATCCTACTATGTGTTGGGTTTTAGGGGAGACAGAGAAGGCAGTGGAAACAAAAATTTTCTTCTCCTGAACCCAGTAAAAATGAATCACATCAACGTCTATACAATAGGAAGGCTGGCTTGTAGAGGCATACCTTGTCCCGAGGCTTGCTCGGTGACATTACCTCACGGCTTGCGCAGTCTTCACCTCCGGTCTTGGACAGTGTCTGTGTAGCTCCTAGTTTCACCGGGACTCTTAGAATTGACATCTATCCTCCGAGTGGAAGAAGTCTCCCGCCTCTGAAGTAGTCCACACGGACCACCTGGAACTCCGATCTCCTTGTCCCACAAGGAATCGAAAGGAGTCGCACCCTCCTATCGACGTACTAGCCACCAACACACTCTCCTGCCACCAGTCACTTTTCTGCAGTTGTCTTTCCCTTTCCGCGCGTTCCTTATCGGGTAGCACTTGCTCGGGCTCTCTTGGTTACCACAACCAGAGAGAATGACAACTTTGCAGATCAACTGGTCTTCTGAGTTGTTGTTCCTGAGAAGCCCCCAATACCCCTATATATATGAGGGTCATGGTACAGGGTTCTCTACCTCTGGCAATGCAGGATTAAAGCAGGAGTAGAAGGGTTCATGATTTTCCACAAAACTGACATACTACAGAAGTTGAACTTATCAGTTCACACCCTGAAACGATCATTTCGGGTCCTGAGCCGATCATTTGGGACTTGAGCTGATCGGCTGGGGCTCTGAGATGATTGGTTCACTTACTGAGCTGATTGGTTCATGGTCCTAATCCAACTCAAATTGACTTTCGTATTTGTTTCCAACTAATCAAATATTAATCCTTGTCCAAATCGAATTTGTACAAGTGAAAGAAATTGTATATGCAAAATAGTCTTTTGACTTTCCAAACGATCTATGTTGGTCCTCCAATTGTCTGATTCAATAATTAAACTGATCATTTCATGACACATGATCCGATCGACTCACAACATGAGCCGACCGGTTCAACAACCTGAGCCGATCAGTTCATCTCATGAGCCGATCAGTTGGGGCAACAGACTTGTGCAAATCAGTCAATCATAGTTTCAATCAATCTGATACTCTAATCAATCGGTCCAACACCTTGAACATTATGATATTGAGCTATCAATTGATTGAGTGTTTAATTGAACTACTAAACTCCTTTAGTAATAAATCTAAACATCATTTCTGGATAAACTCCTCTTCCAGGTTAAATCATGTGTGTGTGACCCTGTAGGTCCATTTCACGTTGGCAGTGAAAGTCCATAACACTTATGACTTTACAAGCAAAGAGTGGTGCCTAGTCACACATCAGTGCTCCCCAAGTGAAAAGGAAAGTTGGAGAACAACTTTCAATCCTACAATCCATGAATGGTGTTACAGTGAATGTATAATTCCTTTGTCACTAATATCTCGAATGAACTCGAGGCATGGAACAATCATCCTGTCAATGTTCATTCACTTTCTTGATCTCAGAGAAGATTGGAGGAGATATGTATGACATTAATATCACATACTGATTCACACATGCATGCATGCCTATCTCAATCCTACTCATCAAGTGGCCATGGATATCAAACTCCCTCAGGAGGGACAAATCCCATATCTATCACTCACCCCTCAAAAGCCCCATGTGTAAAAGCCACCCAGTCATCACCTTTATAACAACCCATGTTTCAGGACTGCATTTGATGATGTCAAAGTGTACCCAACAACATGTGTTGAGTGTAGTGATTTCAGGTCAAAGAATCACATTCACTACCATCACTATGAGAACTGACTGTGACTAGCATGTCATGGTTCCATGTGTCAAACTCACGGTGGGTCTGTCGGGTATACTTGTTCTCTAACAAGTACCTATGTGTTTGGTTTGATATCTCCATATCATGAATAACAAGATTCTATCATCAACCAACACCAAAATCTAGTCTTGTGTGTCATAGCTGTCTATCTACCTTCCACAATGACATCCGACTAGGGACATAATAAGAATGTACAACCTCTTAGCATATGTATGATCTCATCATTCAGGTCCTCAACCTGAAAGCATACATCATTGAGTACTGTCATTCTCTAGACATTCAATCTATTCTATCATTATCTCATATGACTGAACCCGAAAGAATTGGAAGCTTGCCTTTGATGTTTATCAAATCAATCTTAATGTATCCCACCAATCACCCATGATTGGCTCTCAGCGCATACATACCAACAGACTCCCACTTGAACTGCGAGCCAATCACCCTTAAATCATATTCACAGCGATCATCAAACATGTCCCACATGTTACTGTGCTCTAGTGTTAACATAGTGAGTTATGGCAACACCTTGCCAAAGTCGGTATTAATTGCATATCTCTCATCTATTCATTGTACGTCACACGTATGAGATGGAGTTGCTGTAATATGCGATCTAGTATTCCTTTGCTAACCTTTAGCCACATTGCATGACCAAGCTTACTTAACTTATCAACAATGACCGAAATATCTATAAGTTCATCTCATGAACTTCCAGATCCATATAGTATCCACTGATGTTCTCTAGCACACAGACACTCAACATTTCCTTTTAAACAGATTCATTTATCAACAAACATTCACTTTTATATATATCTTATATATATTTTACGATTTATTTTATGTCCCTTTTGGAAGTTCACATCAGTGTAACTCTTTACAGTGATCCCTTCCTTATTTCCATAGAACTAGTACTTATCAAGTTCTTATGGTATTCCAGTAACCCTTACTAGAACTAGACAGACATCCACTCGTCATGTCCCACATACGAGTTATCAGGATGAGCATATCATATTGTCATGTCCTACATATAATATGATAAATGCGTCTTGTTCTTGCCATGTCCATACATGCAAGATGATGGGATGATTACATACATGATAGATCCAAATCTATTCTTAGTGTTCCCATTCTTCATAAGAATTGGACACTTGGCCTTGGGATACTAACTCCATGTAACATGGACAAGTTTTCTCCCACTGAATCTGTGCATACTGAACCCTTCAATACATATTTCCAATGTATGCCCTCTCTTTTCAGGTCAAGAGGTTTTCGAGAACTATCTTTATAGATCTCTACTCCTATCGCATAGGAAACATCTCTATCTTCCTTAAAGATAATTTCCACTTTGGATTTCCATTCTAGAACATTTCCATTTCACATCAACATGTGGAATGTGAATACGCTCCCACTAAATCACAGATCCCTTCTTTATCTTTGACATATCAGTCAAACCCTTTGACAATATCATCAAAGTGAAGATCCAACTATGAGTTGCTTGTACTCAATCAATCACATTGATTAGTCCATTGTAACTTATAGACTTTATTTGCTTTAATGGATTCATAAACCTTATAGGTTGTGTCACATATACATCCTTATTTTATTCCTCATAGGAATGCAGTTTTAGTATCCGTATGCCAAATCTTTTAGTCATTAAGTTGCAATCAATAAGCATCATCCTTCTCATATTGTTATCCATGTGTCTTAACGCTTAAGACTCATTTGCACTTATGGATTTAAATCCCAATGGGTGTTACCATCAAGGTCATATCTTATGGTTCACATGGAAGTCATTTAGGATGTAATGGTCATAAACCATAACTCAAAATCTGGTTCCCCAATATTCATCCAGATAGTTGACTCATCACATGACCAACTCATCACATAGATAATCGGGGTGCATCTGTCAAGGGTAAGAACTCACAACTCTTTGTGATTCTTAATGTCCTTTATTAGTGTAGGGTATTCTTTATTTAAGAAGAAATTAGTTATTTGATAATCATGCTCTAATTTCTTAGAGTATGACTTCCTTGTTGATTTAGGCATCACCATGCCTTAATAATGAGCTCACTATGATACACTATCAAGGTTCTTAAACATTTGGTTCAAGTATTTCATTCATTGATCTCATCAAGAATTATCACTTTACCAAATTTGTACTTCATCTATGATATTCTTAAACACTTCAAGATATTCATATTGGAATTTCTCTAAACACCATTTGAAGTATTAGCATTAGCTCTAATAGGTATGTAAATACATCACATGGATTATACCTAATAGGATAATCATTCTCCCACTACCACTAGTGAAGATTGATTTATCATGTTCAAGAGATTCATGTCTCTTACTGGTTCTCTAACCAAAAGAGTCTAGATTTATCCATCATATGGAAATTAGAAATGAATTTCTCATGATTTATGCTAATTTGATTGTTTGAGTTATCAATAACTTTAAGGTATCGTTTTATCTTATGCATACCAAGTACCACAAGATAAGCAAGGCATTGCCACAAAGATTGAAACATCAACTTTATCAATTGCCATCATTGTCATACAATATGCAAAAATAATGTGTTTCTATCCATTGATAAATATGAAATAGCAGTTCATAACTCTATTACATAGCTTCAAGGCTGAAAATAAAATAAAGTACTCCTATCTATGGTGGCAACACTTGCCCCATTTATTGACTGCTTTACATTTTATATCTTGGTATCATATACCTCAAAAAAATGTTACAAGTTTATTTCATGATACCTTCAGGTGGAGACGTCCATCCCCTCCTTCTTCTTTAGTTCTTTTTGATAGAGTGGACAATTCCTCTTCCAATGTCTTGGCTTTTGACAGTGGTGGCAATTACCTCTCTTGGTCACACCTCCCTTGGCCTTGAGAGTTGAAGACGACTTGGGCTGCTGGCTAGCATCAGAACCTTTCTTAGCTTTGCCCTTGCCCTTACGCTTGGACTTGCCTTTCTTATTGTTGATCATCATCACAGACTTAGGCTTGTCCATCTTCATCTGTGCCTCAACTGTCCTCAACATGCCTAACAACTCTGTTCATGTTGTAGTTCATCACAAACTGACTGTAGGATTTTGGCAATGATTGCAGTATCATGTCAGTAGGCAACTCTTGGCTCAGGGGAAATCCCAGTCTTGTCAGGTTCTCTACATACCCAATCATTTTGAGCGTGTGAGGACCAACTGGGTCTCCTTCTGTCATGACACACTTGAACAGTGCCATGGAGACATCATATCTCTCTTGCCATGCTTGATCTTCATACATGTTCTTGAGATGCTGAATCATCTCAATGACATGCATGTTCTCATGTTGTCGTTGCAACTCGTGGTTCATGGAGCACAACATAAAGCACTTTGCATCAATGGCATCATCAGAATGCTTCTTGTAAGCGTCCCTTTCTGCCTTTAGTGTGGTAGGAGCAGGTTCCTCTAGAACTGGAGTATCCAGGACATAGAGCTTTCGCTCTTCGTGGAAGTTAGTCCCATTCAGCTTGTCCTTTTCAAGGACCGATCACAATGAAAAGTGATTGTTGGTTGTTTTATTTGTACTACAAAAGGAAATATATGGAGTTTAGTCCAAAACTCAATTTTGACTTATTTGGTTGATTTGAAAAAGTTGACGATATAATTAGGACTTTAATTAATTATCGCTCCCACTATTTTTTGTTCAAATTGATAGCCCTCACCATCAATTCAGAAGATTGTAGCGTACAATCTTCTAGTGGGTTAAGATCATGAAATCATCTGAGTCATGGACCAGCTAGGGTTGTCACCCACAACTTAGATCTTCCAGGTAGGCAACTTTTTCCAATTGCATCGTATGCAACTCTTTAAATATGTCATACGCAACTCCTTGCCATGATCACCTCCATGCCTCAAGGTGCTAGATCCTATCTAGGTCACCTTGTTAAGTCTGACCCAAAGCCAACACGATGAATAAGCACCCTACTAGGGCAGACCCACATATCCATCCTTCATGCTTCCACGAGATAGACGGTGCACCATGCTAGGGCGTGCCCACACTTGGACGATCAAGCTTTTCACGTGTGTTGCATTTGGAAGGCATCTAAAACTGTAATATTTAATGAGGGATTTGGTTTTTATAGGTACATATACATATCCAATCACCACAATACATAGTACGTATCATATGCATGCTATATCCCACAGTAAACATGTAAAATGATAAAAGTGATGATTATGGCCATCCTAATGTGATTCCTCGAGCCAAGAGGAATCACGGTCATCTAGGTCTACATCACATGCAACCTGTTTATGATGAAGTGTTATAGTCATCCGAGTTGATCAACTCATCACATGAATGACCTGCTCACCCTGGTCGGTCGTCTGGGTGCCACCAGCTGATCGGTTTGCCTGGTCCTCATGCATCTCCTCATGGCCTCCACCCAATCGTCTTATTCCTTGAACCAGTCATATGAATTGCCAACTGATTGGTTCACTCCTTGAACCGATCGTCTCAGTCGCCGTTCGCCGTTCTTTGACATAATAGGAAATAAAAGATATATCCTATTTTACATTTGAATTGGGAAACCCCGAGTTACATTTGGGGGGAGCAAAGGTAGGAAAGAAATCTTGAGTTATCATGAGTTACATCAGGAATAGGAGATAGGGAATCGGTGTGTAGACTGAGATGTAAGAAACCACATACAACCAAGAACACAAACATAGGGTTTATTGGCCATAACCATGCTATACATCCACCACAAAACTCATTTAAGGGTGACGCGTATCGAGTGCATTCATATTTCATATCATATATGTATATTGAGATTTGTGGATTTAGGATTGGACATGCACAAAGCCAATTTTATTCACATCTTATGCAATAAATAAAGGCGACAGACCAAAATCGATCATATCGATAAGCCTAAAGTATAGAGCAGTTGACGTGGCTCTGATACCACTATTGGGTTTTAGGGGAGACAGAGAAGGCAGCGGAAACAAAAATTTTCTTCTCCCAAACCCAGTAAAAAGGAATCGCGTCAACATCTATACAGTAGGAAGGATGACTTGTAGAGGCATACCTTGTCCTGAGGATTGCTCGGAGACGTTACCTCACAGTTTGCACAGTCTTCACCTCCGGTCTTGGACGGTGTCTGTGCAGCTCCTGGTCTCACCGGGACTGTTGGGATTGACATCTATCCTCTGAGCGGCAGAAGTCTACCGCCTCTGAAGTAGTCTACACAGACCACATGGAACTCCGATCTCCTTGTCCCACAAGGAATCATAAGGAGTCACACTCTCCTGTCAATGTACTAGCCACCAACACACTCTCCTACCACCAGTTTCTTTTCTGCAGTTGTCTTTCCCTTATTGTGCCTCCCTTATCGGGTAGCACTTGCTTGGGCTCTCCTGGTTACCACAACCAGAGAGAACGACAACTTTGCAGAGCAACTGGTGTTCTGAGTTGTTTTTTCCTGAGAAGCCCCCAATACCCCTATATATAGGAGGGTCATGGGATAGGGTTCTCTACCCCAGGCAATGCGGGATTAAAGCAGGAATAGAAGGGTTTGATATTTTCCACAAAACTGACATACTACAATAGTTGAATCAGTCGGTTCACACCCTGAAATGATCGTTTCGGGTTCTGAGCTGTTCGTTTGGGACATGAGTCGATCGGCTGGGGGTCTGAGCCGATCGGTTCACTTACTGAACCGATCGGTTCGTGGTCCTGATCCAACTCAAATTGACTTTCGTATTTGTTTCCAACTAATCAAATATTAATCCTTGTCCAAATCAAATTTGTACAAGTAAAACAAATTGTATTTGCAAAATAGTCTTCTGACTTTCCAAACGATCTCGGTTGGTCCTCGAATCGACCTGTTCAACAATTGAGTTGATCGTTTCATGACACATGAGCCGATCGACTCACAACATGAGCCGACCGGTTCAACAACCTGAGCTGATCGATTCATCTCATGAGCCGATCGGCTGGGGCAACAGACTTGTGCACATCAGTCAATCACAGTTTCAATCAATCTGATACTATAATCAATCGGTCCAACACCTTGACCACTATGATACTGAGCTATCAATTGATTGAGTGTTTAATTGAACTACTAAACTCATTTAGTAATCAATCTAAACATCATTTGTGGATAAACTCCTCTTCTAGGTTAAATCCTGTGTGTGACCCTACAGGTCCATTTCACGTTGGCAGTGAAAGTCCATAACACTTATGACTTCACAAGCAAAGAGCAGTGCCTAGTCACACATCAGTGCTACCCAAGTGAAAAGGAAAGTTGGAGAACAACTTTCAATCCTACAATCCATAAATGGTGTTACAGTGAATGTATAATTCCTTTGTCACTGATATCCTGAATGAACTCGAGGCATGGAGCAGTCATCCTGTCAACGTTCATTCACTTTCTTGATCTCAGAGTAATTTGGAGGAGATATGTATGACATCAATATCACATACTGATTCACACATGTGTGCACACCTATCTCAATCCTACTCATCAAGTGGCCATGGATATCAAACTCCCTCAGGAGGGACAAATCCCATATCTGTCGCTCACCCCTCAAAAGCCCCATGTGTCAAAGCCACCCAGTCATCAACTTTATAACAACCCATGTTTCAGGATTGCGTTTGATGATGTCAAAGTGTACCCAACGACATGTGTTGAGTGTAGTGATTTAAGGTCAAAGAATCACAGTCACCACCATCACTATGAGAACTAACTGTGACTACCATGTCATGGTTCCATGTGTCAAACTCACGGTGGGTCTGTCCAGTATACTTGTTCTCTAACAAGTACCTATGTGTTTGGTTTGATATCTCCATATCATGACTAATGAGATTTATTCATCAACTAACACCACAATCTAGTCTTGTGTGTCATTGCTGTCTATCTACCTTCCATAATGACATCCGACTAGGGACATAATAAGAATGTACAAACTCTTAGCATCTGTATGATCTCATCATTCAGGTCCTCAACCTGAAAGCATACATCATTGAGTACTGTCATTCTCTAGACATTCAATCTATTCTATCATTATCTCATATGACTGAACCAGAAGGAATTGGAAGCTTACCTTTTATGTTTATCAAATCAATCTTAATGTATCCCACCAATCATCCCATGATTGGCTTTCAGGGCATACATACCAACACTATGCGACAAGACCAATTTAAGCCATCGGTCGAGTTTGTCCTAGTATAACTTGACCGATCCACATAAATTAGTTTCAGTTTGTAGAGATATCGGTCAAATTTTGTGAAATAGAAACTTGGCCAATCAAAAATCATTTTCAAGATCCAATTAGGACTGGTCAAGTTTGCAACCCGACTGATGAACAACCTAATGTGAATTTCAAAAAATGGCTTTTGAGTGCTTAAATATTCAATCTAACTGCTCCTAATTTTTCTAAGCTTAATTACAAGTCATTCAATCATTACATGTGATTTACAACATGATTCTAATGGATTTACATCATATTCAAAAAATGTGCACTTGTATTGACTTTGACTTGTCTTTTCTCCAAGTTGAGATGTGCAAGTTAGGGCATTTGGAGTGTGTCTATACCTAATCAGAAATCACTCAAGTAAAGACATTAGCCACAAAATAAGTGGAATGGTTTAGTCATTATCAAAACAAGGGTTTAGTGAATTTCGACTTTGAATCAACATTGACCTAGAGTCAACAAATTTCTCAAGATCATACCAACTATTGTGGGAGATGTTGAAATGGATGATACATCTATTAAACCATGAAGAATCCCCAAATTAGAGGGTGAGAGAGGTGATCTGGATGGAAGTGAGATGACTAGTCTCCTCGAAAATCCAAAACATGCAAGTGGATCCCCCCTGAGAATGGAAGCGTCTCTCAAAGGTGGTCATGAACTCCAAGGTGAGATTGTTGTAGACCGAGAGAATGTGGTATGGGAATCGTAAGATGTGGTTCTCTCACAATATGTCGATGGAGTCATGAATGCCAATAGCAAAGTGGGTGGCTCCACACGCCCAGTGAGAAAGAGTGACACTAATTCCTCACATGTCTTCAAACTGTTGGAAATGATCATCATTGAAGAATTGGATGGAGTTTCTTGACAGAGGAAATATATGTGGAGGTGGAATAAATTGGTAGGAGAGTTAGGCACGAGGCTCAACTAGCCTTTGGCTTGGTTGATGAGATTGTCAAGGTCATTGAGGCTGGCCTCGATCTCCTTGGGGACATCAAGGAAGGAGTCACCAATGAGATCCACAATATGGATCCCTCCTCCCAAGACATGGTGTCGATGAGGGTTCTGGGGGGTGGGTTTGCAGAGGTAGTTGAGGAAACTGTAGTTGGAGTCATCTTGCGACATCTTCTTGTTGTTGGAGGATCCTGGTCAATTGAGTGGGAAAGCAAATAGATCGACTCATAGATGAGATACATGTGGTTGTAGGTGGACCGGTTGATCGACTGGTCGTCAGGTTGCTCAAAGCATCTATGAGATGAAAAGCTTGCAAAGGTCACCAACTGATCGATTAGCCAGCTCAGTCAGGTGATTTTCCCTGAATAAAAAGGTGGTGATGATGGTGGTGGTGTTAAGGAGGTGGTTCCAGAGGAGGTGCTTCTTGTGGAGGAGTAGCTTGGTGACAAAGGGGGAGGAGATGTTTTAAATATGGCTAGATGATGGAGTCAGCACATTACCGCTAACACTCATCAATAAGTGGGGTGGGTCGGGGCAGTGTGTCACCTATCTCATCCTACTGGAGGGTGCATGTGGAGGAGATTGGTGGTGGTGTGGGGTGTTGATCACCCCGAATCATTAATTGGTGGTTTTTGGAGCGAAAGAAGAGAGTGTGGTTGCTTGGGGGTTAGGGTTGGAATGGTGAGTCGAATCCTCCCCAGACAACCAACTTTTATAAGCTTGTCATATCTCTCTAGACAAATGATGGGTGAGGGAGTCGATTGACTTAGAGGACATGGCGGGGAATGAAGTGGTTCAAATCCCATTCCCAATCGTTAGATCTGGTCGACTGGTTGGGTGACCAACCGATCGACTCATTTTTCTTTTCTGTAACAACAAAGAAGATAAAAATACTAGTGAGAAGGACTAAGAAAAATGAAAATAAAAAATGAAAGGAATAAGAAGGGATAAGGTAAAAGAAAAAAAAAGGTTGGGTTGCCTCCCAGCACCGTATTTAATGTCAAAGGCTGCATGCCTAAAATCAAGTTGTGGATGGTTTAGGTTCAGAGAGAAGTAAGGGTAGAGGTTCCCTTGTCTCTCAATCTTCTTCCATGAGGGTTATGTTGTACTCCTTGTTCTACAAAATCATTTATAGTGAGATAATGCTTGATCCTGTATCCATTCACTGTGAAGTCACCTTGGAATTTTTCCCATAGGATGAATGCTCCACGTGTATAAGCATGCTTCACAAGATATTGTCTATACCATTTGGAATTTAGTTTCCCAATGAACAATCTCAATATGGAGTTGTATACTAGGACTTGGTCACCCACTTGAATGTCTTTTCTTCTAAAATGGCCACTATGCCACATCTTTGTTCAGTCTTTATAGATCCTAGCATTCTCATTGTATATCATGTGGAGTTCTTGAACGCCCTAAATTTGGAAGGAGCACTACTCTCCATCTATCAACAAGTTGAAGTTAAGTAGTTGAACCTTGTGCTCCATTTCATACAGGAAAGTGGCATGAATTTTCATAGATAATTTGAAAGGGTGTAGTTCCCAAGGGTGTTTTGTAGGGAATTTGATATGCCCACAAAGCATCACTAATCTTCAAAGCCCAATCCTTCCGTGTATGATTTATAGTCTTCTCTGAAATTGAATTAATATGTCGATTGGAGACGTCAACCTAGACGCTGGTCTAAGGATGGTAGGGAGAGGAAATTTTATGGCGAACACCATATTTTTTCAATAGTGCCTCAATTTGTTTTTCTAGAAATGTGATCCACCATCTGATAATATGGTGCGAGGGACCCCAAACATGGGGAAGATTATATCCTTGAAGATTTTCATCACTAATTTGCAATTTTTGGTCTTTTTGGGAATGGCTTCCACCCATTTGGACATGTAGTCCATAACTAAGAGGATATAATCAAATCCCCATGAAGAAGACAAAGGTTCCATGTAGTTGAGCCCCCCCCCCCCCAAATGTATAATATTTCCAAATCATGTCGGGAAGGCATAGGAAACTGGTCCCTCTTTGAAATATTTCTTGACCTTTGACAGTGATCACATGCAAGGATGAACTCATAGGCATCCATAGACATAGTGGGCCAGTAGAAACTACTTTGAAGTACTTTTTCTAGCGGTCTTTTGAGAACTCATATGCCCACTTGTAGGGCCTAAATAACATTGCACCAGGATGACATGGGCTTCTTCTTCTTCTGTGTTACATCTTCAGAAGAGACCATTTTCACATAGCTTAAATAGATATGGGTCATCCCAATAAAAGTTCCTAACATCATGTAGAAATTTTACCTTTGCATGTCCCATGTATTCAAAATGCAAGATGTCAATGCCAAGTAATTCATATAATCGATGAACTAGGGAATTGAGCTTCTGATCAACTGGTTGTCTGGAAACAAATTGTAGATAGACACTTCATCATCATTCTGAAGCTAAGATGAATGAGATGATTGGAAAGAATGTTTTTGGAGCCCCTCTTGTCACGGGTTACTAGATCAAACTCTTAGAATAGAGGTATCCACCAAAAGTGTCTAGGCATGGCATCATTCTTGGCCATTAGATAGTACATTGCACTATTGTTTGTGTAAACTACCACCTTAGATCCTCACCAGCTAGGAACAAAACTTGTCAAAATCATAGAATATCACTAACACTCTGTTTCCATGGTGGTATAGTTTCACTGGGTGTAGTCACATTTTGAGGTGTAGTAGATGATGAGACGGCGCTTGTCAATCCTCTGTCCAAGAATGGCTCAAACGGTGTAGTCACTTGCGTTGCACATAATCTCAAAGGGAAGTGACAAATCTGGTGTGTGGATGATAGGAGTGGTGGTGAGAATAGTTTTCATGCTATTGAAACTAGATATTAGGCCTGATCAAATTCGAAGGAAGTGTCATCCAATAGGAGGTTGGTGAGGGGTTTAGCAATCTTGTAGAAATTATAAATACATCTTTAGAAAAATCTAGCATGCCCAAGGAAAGCATGAATGTCTTCAACAAAGGTAGGGGGATAAATCTTGGTGATGAATTTTATTTTTGCGTGGTCTACTTCAATTCTCATACTACTCACTTATGGCCAAGGATGATTCCCCCCCTTCACCACACAATGTCACTTCTCCCAGTTCATAACCAAGTGTGCCTCTTCAAATCTTTTAAGTACCAGAGATAGATGTCATAGACAAGAATCAAAGCCATCTCAATAGATGGAGAAATCATCCATAAAGATATCCATAACTGTTTCTTCCAAGTTAGCAAAATTTGTAAACATGCACAACTGGAAGGTGGTTGGGGTGTTGTAAAGGTTGAACGGCATCCTTCGGAAAGGATAGGTCTCAAAGGGGCAGATGAAAGTAATTTTCTCTTGGTCATCGAGATGAATGGGGATTTGATAGTGTTGGGTTTTACGTGGTCAGAGTAGGCAACAAAAACAAAATTTTTACTTGACCATAAACCCATAAATAGCAGATCGCATCAACATCTATGTAATGGGAAGGATGGTTTTAGCTAGTTATACCAAGTCCTGAGGCTTGCTCAGTGACTATACCTTGCAGCAAGTATGGTCTTCAACCACCTATCTTCGATGACATCTTTGTAGCTCTTGGTCTTGACCTGGACTGCGGTTGACTGTTGTACTCCTGAACGGAAGAAGTGTCCCGCCTCTATAGATAGTCCGCACAGACTACCGAGAACTCTAGTCATCCTAAAAGATGGACTAGAAGGAGTTGTCACCTTTTGTCGGTGTACTAGTCACTGAAACACTCTCCCACCACCAGTTCCTGTTCTATAGTTGTCTTTCCCTTGGTGTTCCTCCCTGGATGGGTAGAACTTACTTGGGCTCTCTCAATTACCACAACCAGAGAGGATAACAACTTTGCAGAGCAACTGATGTTCTGAGTTGCATGTCTTAAGAATCCCCATGTACCCCTCTATTCATATTAGAGGGTACGGTCAGGGTTCCCAGTCTATGCGGGAGTAGAAGGGTCTGAAATTTCCATGAACAATTTACACTGCGGAAGGCGAACCAGTCATTTCATAACTAAACCATTCGTTTGGGAGTGTGAGCCGATCGGTTCACCAAGTGAACTGGTCATTTCACTTCCCAGACCTGCCTGTAATTGACTTTCCTTATTCGTTTCTAATTAACTCAAATATTAATTCTTGTCCCAATCGAATTGAATAAGCAAAATGAAAATCTTTTCTCACAAATCGGGAAAACCCAACACTGCTCATTTGGTCCAATTGAATCGATCGGTTCACTAGAGTGAACCGTTTGTCTCACTAACCATGAGTCGATCGGTTCACCCAGTGAACCAGTCAGTTGGTGGTCCAGATTGTGCAGAACAAAGTCAATTCAGTTCTCAATCAATCTGACACTCTAATTAGTTGGTTCAACACTTGAACTTGATTATTTTGAGTCAAATCTATTGATTGAATGTTTGATTGAGTACATAAACATTTTAGTAATCAATCCAAACATCTTTGTTTTATCAGAATCAATCCAAACATCACTCATGGATAAACTCCTCTTCCAGGTTAATCCTTTGTGTGTAATCCTATAGGCCCCATTTCACGTTGGCAGTGAATGTCCATAACTAGCTTATGACATCACAAGCAAAGAGAGGTACCTAGTCACACATCAGTGCTACCCAAGTGAAAAACAAAGTTGGAGAACATCAATCCTACAGTCTGTGATTGGTGTTCCAGTGAATGTATGATTCCTTGCTCTCTGATAACCTAAATGAACTCAAGGCATGGAGTTGTCATCCTTTCAATGTTCATTCATGTTTCTTGAACTAGAGCAGACTGTCTGAGATATATGTGGCCTCAATATCATATATTGATTCACATGTCACTACTACATTTTTGGCCAGTATCATCATTTCCCATAACATCATTTTTATTAGAATAGCCGACCTAATAGACTATTACATCAGTTTTATCATAAAAACCGACCTTACAGGTTTCCCACAACAAAAATTTGCACGATTTTGGCTTCGCGCCTAGATCTATAGCGTTGGCTTTTCCAAATAACTGATGCTATAGGGTAAAAAAAATGTGGGCACTGCTTTGGAACTCTAGGGTTAGTTTTTATGGATAACTAACCTTATAGATACTGACCTCTAGGTTGGTTTTTTCAAATACCCGACCTTATAGATGGTCTATAAAATTTCGAGCACCACTTAGTCTGTAGAGTCGGTTTTTTCAAATAACCGACCATATAGACCCGACTTGTAGCGTCGGTTTTGTCTGGTAACCGACCCTAAAGGTTGGGATGATATTAGACCAAAATGATATCATGTGTGTTTCATTTCATTTTGCTCGAAAGCACAGCGCTAGAGACCCCCTCCTTCTCTGTCATTGTGTCCAAGGAGCCCATTGATGTGTCCTTCTGACACCACCGTCGTGTCCAACGAGCTGAGTCATGTTGTGGCCACCGTGTCTAAGGAGTCGAGCCGTGTTGTGCTGCCGCCGAGCCATGTTGTCCCGCCGCCGCCAACTAAAGGTTGCAAGGTACATTTTATTTACCCAAAAATTAGTCACAAACTTCTAAAACCCTGCCTGCCATGGAAGAGCCCTTCTCAGTTGGAAAGGAGAGGCGGGGCAGGTGGGGGCTGTGGTGGACTGGCTGCTGTGGTCGGGGTTGTAGTCCGGCAGTGGGTGGTGATGGGTGTTGCGGTCGGTGCTGGGGTCCGCGGTGGGTAGCGATGGGTGCTGGTGGTAGTAGCACGATCGTGCCATAACCACGACCGTTTTTCTTCTTATTGTCATGTCGCAATTGAGGAGAGGTCCGGAGTGAATATATTTGTTAGGTAGCACGGTCGTGTTGGGTAGCACGACCGTGGTGGCTGTGGCTGAGTGAATATATTTATTAGGTAGCACGACCGTGCTGGGTAGCACGGCCATGGTGGATGTGGCTGATTGAATATATTTATTAGGTAGCACATCCGTGTTGGGTAGCACGGCCATGGTGGCTGAGTTGTTGAACTTCATTTATTAAAATCTTCCTATTCCTCTAAAATTGATGTGTATTGACCTTAATGCCTTACATTATAGGAGAATTGAATCATGCATTTGTGTTGTTGCAAGTGTTGTTGACTTGCATATATTTCTCGTTCAGCCTTCAAGTGAGGTATATAATTTTCACTCTCCCAATGTGCCATTAGGATTCATTTTGATTCAAATATTTAATACATACGGTAGGGCTTGGTAGACATTCCAGAAATATGAGGGTAGACATTGTGTAGTCTCAGATTGACACTTTAGGGTTTATAGATGAGATCATCGATGCATGATGTTTAACTTAATATATAAATATGACAGTAATACATTTATGTATCAACTTAGAAACCCGTTCAAAATTTACTCATTAGGAGTAAATTTTGGATAGTCCCCGGTTTGGGACTTTTTTGGATATTTAATCTCACTTAGGATGTAACTGTATAATGTATGTTTAGTTTTGAAGAAAATTTTAGTAGTATTTCCTCATTTGTTCTCTGGGTACATATGTGAGTGGTTATTTTCCATTTACATCGGTGTACTTGGAGAACTTAGGCGAAATGCTCCTAAAATTTTCTTTGAAACTAAACATACATTATATAGTTACTAGTGAGATTAAATATTCAAAAATGGGATAGGTGGTACACTTTAGTATAAAAATAATTAACTTCCTATCAATAAAAACTTATAGCTTATAGTATCAATATTAAATGCTCAATTTTATAATTAACTTTAATGTGATATAGAAAATGGATCAAAGTTGGATGTCTATCAAGAACCGTTACATTCCAGAGTTTGCCAAAGGTCTTGATGAATTTATCAGATTTGCTGAGGAAGATAGGAAACTACCTACAGATAGGCTATATTGTCCATGTAGAAATTGTGGTAACAATTTGAAAGTTGATATTGCTGAGGAAATTAAGAATCATGTCATATGCAATGGGATCATACAAGGTTATAATGAATGGTATTAGCATGGAGAGAAATTCAATTATGGATCAGAAAATGTCGATACTAATAGTTGTGGCATAGAAGATATATATAATGATGATAATGTCAATGATGAATCGATTCAGGATGACCCGATTCATGATGATATGGTTGATGAGATGCTATGTAGTTGTCGGGACAATGTCATTGATCCACCTTCTTTATTTGCAAACATTGTCCATGATGCTGAAAAACCATTATATAAGGGTTGTACTAAGTTCACGAGGTTGAGTGATGTGATGTGATTATATACTCTTAAATCTCAAAACTGGTGGAGCGATAAGAGTTTCACTTCACTGTTGTCTTTGTTAAAGGAAATTCTTCCTGAAGGCAATGAGCTTCCAATTTCAACATATCAAGAGAAGAAAATAATGTGCCTAATGGGAATGAAGGCTAAGAAGATTCATGCATGTCCAAATGATTGTGTGTTATTTCAAAAGGACTATTGTAATTTGATAAATTGTCCAAAATGTGGTGCGTCAAGGTATAAGACCACAAATTCAGCCAAAGCTAAAAATGTCTCTCCTGCCAAGGTGATGTGGTATCTACCAATAATACCACGATTTCAATGCTTATTTGCTAATATAGAAGATGCGCAAAATTTGTCTTGGCATGGGGATTTAAAGGCCAATGATGATGGCGTCCTACGACATGCATCTGATTCACCACAATGGAAGAAAATTGATTTATTATACCCTCAATTTGGTAAAGAACCAAGAAACTTAAGACTTGGACTCTGTACAGATGGAATGAATCCCTATGGTACATTAAGCAGCCAACATAGCATGTGGCCTGTTATGATTGTTATATACAATCTTCCTCCTTGCTTGTGTATGAAAAATAAGTATGTGATGTTGTCAATATTGATATCAGGGCCCAAGCAACCTAGAAATGATATTGATATTTACCTTCAACATCTAACTGATGACCTAATGAAACTATGGGAAGAAGGTGTTATGACATATGATGATTCACGTAAAGAGATCTTTAATTTGCGTGCTATGTTGTTTTGCATGATTAATGACGTTCCAACTTATGGAAATTTGTCTGGATATAACATAAAAGGATACAAAGCATGTCCTATTTGTGAGGAAAATATTGATTCAATTCGACTGATACATGGTGGTAAAATCATTTATCTTGGTCATCGGAGATTTCTCCCACTAGTGCATCCTTATTGAAGGCAATGCAAAACCTTAATGGGTGCTCCTAAACCTATACCAGGAAATGTTGTATATGATCGGGTGAAACATATTGTTAATGAATTTGGAAAGAGTTCAAGTAGTCATACTCTCGCATGTGACAAATCTCTATACAAGAAGAGGTCAATATTCTGGAATCTTCCTTATTGGAGATCTTTAGCAATTAGACACTGCATTGACGTCATGCATGTTGAAAAAAATGTTTGTGATAGCCTCATTGGTACGCTATTGAACATACCAGGAAAGACTAAAGACAACATCAAATCTAGAAAAGATTTAGAATTAATGGGTATAAGAAAAGAATTATCAGTGGAGATCAGGGGTCACCGCCAAAAATTTACCACCAGCTTGTTACACTTTGTCAAAGTAGGAGAAAAAGAGTTTCTGAGAGTGCTTGTATAATATTAAGGTTCCACAAAGATACTCTTCTCATATTTGTAGATTGGTATCAAAGAAGGATCTGAAGTTGATAGGTCTCAAATCTCACAATTGTCACACCTTAATGCAACAAATTTTACATGTGGCTATTCGATCTATATTGTCAAAGCATGTAAGGTTTGCAATCACAAGACTATGTTTCTTCTCCAATGAAATATGCAACAAAGTGATACATACTAATACTCTCGATAAATTATGGAAAGATGTAATTGTTACCATGTGTCAGCCTGAAATGTACTTTCCTCCATTTTTTGATATCATGGTTCATCTTGTAGTACATATTACAAGGGAGGTGAAGATGATGCGTCCAATTTTCTTACACTGGATGTATCCATTTGAACTCTACATGAGTGTTTTTAAAGGTGATGTTAGGAATCGTTATCGTCCTGAAAGGAGTATTATTGAGGGTTATGTGGTTAGGGAGGTGATGGAATTTTGCAATGATTTTTTGAATTGCAATGAAACTTCTAGCGATCTAAAAAAATTCCCATGACACTAGATCTTATTGTGGCAAAGGAACTCTGGGAGGACGAGTGAAAGGAATCAGTCATGAGTTGTGGGAACAAGCACATTTATATATTTTACACAACATCGATGAAGTTAGTAGCTACATCACAGAACATAATGATCTTATCAAGAGAAATCATCTACGATCCTGTTCAATGTGGCTTGCAAGAGAGCATAATCAAACATTTATTAGGTGGTTTGAAGAGAAAGTCTTTAATCAACTATCTGAATCACCGAATAATGTTGCTGAGAACATAAAATGGCTCGCCTTTAAGCCAAAAATGGATGTTATGTCATATGAAGGTTATGACATAAACGGATTTTCATACTACACAAAGCATCAAGATGAAAGTAGTGTAGTTCAAAATAGTGGGGTCACTGTTCAAGCTTGTTCATTGTATTTTTCTAGTGCCAAATATAAAAGACCACACAAAGTTGAGATGTCATATTACGACGTCATTCAGGACATATGGGAATTGGACTAAACAAATTTCAGAGTTCCTATCTTTAGGTGTAATTGGGTTGACAACAACAAAGGAGTTTTAGTGGATGAGTTGGGTTTCAAATTGGTGAATTTTAAAAAGATTGGTGAGAAAGATGAGCCATTCATCATGGCAGACCAAGAAAAACAAGTATTCTATATTGATGACCCGATAAATAAAAATTGGTCTGTCATTCTTCATGGAAAAAGGCAGTTTACTGTAGATCCTATAAATGAAGAAGAATACTACGAAAAGTATGATGATTCCAGCCCATTCCCAGTTGGTTTGCCAAGTGTAAATGTTGAAGATAATACCGATGAATATTATAAACGTCAAGACCATGCTGAAGGAATTTTACTTGACTAACAACTCAACTAATACAAGAGGCATGTATTCTTTGAATTATTTATTCTATTATCATTCAAACATGTAATCTTTTATCACTTGTGCTTTTATTATCACTTATGTTTCTTTTATCATGTATGCATGAAGGTTCTATAATGGTGAGTGAAGATGAACATTCTGAGCATGAGCACCATGAGGATGTTAGTGGTGATGCTAAGAAAAGTACAGGTCCCACACTGATGCGTAGGCTGCAGGAGCTCAGGGCCAAAGGGGAGAAATTGGCAGTCCAGTTTGATGTCACATGAGCACCTATTGGGGAACATGCCAATGCTTTCAAGCATTACGTAGGGGTGATCGTGCGTAGTAAGGTGCCAATAGATATATAAAATTGGCATGATGTTTCTAATGCCTTAAAAGACCTCCTATGGAAAGATATATATGTGAGTGGAAGTGATATTATTTTAATATGTTTTTGTTTATTGATTCTAATATAGTTTTCTTGGAAAGACATATCCTTTTTAAGACAACATTATTGCTTCTTTTGCATGTATAGGGTGTTTTTCATCTAAATGAAAAAGAACACAAGAAAAAAGTGCTACAACGTTGTGGTGTACGATGGAGGGCTTTTAAGACATATCGCAAAAAGGAATTTATAGATAATCCTAAACAAAAGAAGAAAGCAACAGATATGTATATTTTTATAGATCTTGAGGTGTGGGAAAGATTTGTTGTAACTAGGAACGCAGAAGAGTTTCAGGTAATAAAGATTGTGATGTATTGTATGAATCTTTAATTTTATACAATTAAGGAGGTGAATCTTTTTATATACGTTTTCCAAGTCTAAATTGCAATACCTCATTTTAAATGATTAGGCTATTCACGAGGCCCAAAAGGAAAGACAGGTCAAAAATATGCATGACCATCGCTTGGGGCCCGGTGGTTATGCCTTCCGCCGCCAACTACAAGAGAAGCAACTCTCTTCTGGAGAAGAGTCTAGTACAACTCCAGTTGAGCGTCCACCCTGACAATTGCAGTGGATTGATGCTAGAAAGAATTGAGTAGGTGAAATTGTCAACCCTGCAACTAAGGAGGTGGCACAAAAGATGGTAGGTTTATACCAACTAAGTAAAGAGTAACTCCCACAAACTTAGATTTATTTATATCTAATTGATATTGTGATTTAATATTTTTATTAACTATGAATAGATTGATCTCCATGAGCAAAGGAAGGAAGGAAAGTTCATCCCAACTGGCCACATGGATGAACTATCAATTGATCTTGGTACGAAGGAGCATCCTGGCCGTGTTAGGGGATTAGGAGATGGAATAGGATTCAAGTCTTATTTTGGCCCTTTGCAATCTAAAAGAGGTCGTGCAGGAGGTCTTACACAAGAGGAGGTTGAAATATTAGTAGCATAGAAAGTAAAAGAAATAATGTCTTCATTTCATCCTACTCAACCTTCTCAACCTATTCATACTGTGTGTCTCTCAAGTGATGAGGTACAAGCCCATGCTCCAGTTGTAGAAGGTTATGGGAGCACTCCCAATGACCCACCACAACAATCTGCAGTAAGTTTTTGTTCTATATGTTGTGTTATTAGTATGATATATATATATATATATATACATATATATATATAGTTGTAATAGGTATCTGGTTTACCGCTTCATATATAACTTATATTATTTCAATTCTAGGTTGGTATGAACTGTAAACGTGCATTGGAGGTTCCAGAATATAATGTTGTGGCAGCGGGTAAGGTATAAAATCTTGGTGGTACATTGCATTGTCAATAAATTACTGATGACATCTGTCGTGTGTTCATCCATCTTGTGTGTGACGGAATGGGGGACAAACCACTACCCATACCTAATCCTGAATATAGTACATTTGAAGAAGCTGAGGGTGCTATGGTGGATTGGCCTAGACACTTGGTTATCAATGACAAGGTATAACTTAATTCTACCATTTTTTCATATTTGACTGCATATATGAACTCATGTAATATAAGTATGTAATTTAATTAACAGGTTTGCAAACCAAAAAGTAAAAATTCTACTAGTCGTCCTTCTATGCCCAAGCCATCTTTTATTCCAAAATCCACATTTGATGAGTTGGGAAGTAAATGTAAATGTTTGTGTCGATACTTAGCCAACCAAAGCTCTGGATTACAAATGTTGATCAATTTAACAGAAGATGCAACTGGGAGGGACTTTGACAGTTATATTTTTCTTGATGATATTATATAGTTATTCCGGTATGATTGGCTGAATACTTCGATAATAGAAGTATGGATAAGGTAAGGATCTATCAATATAGAAAATTCCAATACACATTTTAAACTTATTTCTATATGTAATTAATTACAAATGTTTTACAACCATTTATATACTGAGACCACAAACTTTGATATAAGAAATGTTGGATTCTTAATTCCTTCAATCACTAGTCAATTGGAGACACATATTGAGGATGTGAATGAGTGCTTCTCTACTACATTCAAATATTTTGCTAGTGAGGGGAAGGAAATTATCCTAATTCCTTTTAACGTCTAGTAAGTATTATTATTCAATATAATTTAAATAATGAATAAAATTATTTATTTTAATGTTTGTTTATTCTTACTCAGAGCTAGACATTGGGAATTAGTGGTGATTGTCCCAAAATTGATGACTCTTTATTATCTTGACCCAATGGGTAAAACAACAAGGGGTCACAAACTGAAATTGTCAGCCATGGAGTAAGCATAAATATAGTCAATGCTTCAGCATGATATTTCTATTCAGAATTTCTATTTTACCAACTACCATTTAATTGATAGGGGTATAAAGGCTTTTCGTGAAGCTGGAGGACAAATACCCACAAAATTAAATACATTGATTTTGAAAAATGTCAAGGTAGCTACTTTGACAACTGCTTAGTCTTATATGTATTATTTTTCAACTCTTATATGTCAACTCTTATAGTCTTATCTCAACTCCTATTTATAGTAGTTTACTAACATTAGGTATAATTCGTTATTTGTAGTGTCCTATACAAAATAATGATTGGGCTTGTAGATACTATGTAATGAAATATATGAAAGCTATTGTCAAACAAGCATCACATGACATTCAGACTATAGATTAGGTAATAAAGAATAACATCATAAATTTACAAGTGATTGTAGTCATTTTATAAAATATTAGCATGTGTATTATCTGTTACAGATCTTTACAACTCAGCCTTACACGTGTGAGGTCTTAAATGAATTCCGAGAAGAGTGGTCAGATGCTTTTCTAAATGAAGTCAATATAGCATTGGATTAAATATATTAGCCCCATTTATGTATGTGGTTTTAATACTCTTTCATATTTACTTTTGTATCTGACATTTAATATCATCTCAGACTTGCAATCTATCATTTTGTAAATTATGATGTGCTTATGTGTAACTCAACTGAATATATGAATCATTTTTTTATGAATGTGTGGTTTGGAATGGTGACGGTTGAGCATCAATGCTCCCCTCTCCCATATCCTAGTTCTTTTTTTTCTTCTATTCTGTTTCTACAGAATTTTTTTTAAAAAAATTGTACCCTATAGGGTCGGCTATCTTAAAAAACTGACCTTATAGGTATCTCGGCCGTGCCGCATAGAATGGCTGTGTTGCGGCATAAAATGGTTGTGCCGTATAGCACGGCTGCGTTGGCATATGGTAGAATGGCTGTGCCACGTAGCACGGTCATGTTGGGATATGGTAGCACGGTCGTCCTAGCATATCCCAACACGGCTGTGCTACGCGGCACAATGGTTCTACCATATCCCAACACTGATGTAGACTCTATTGAGTCAGTTTTCTACAGATAACTGTCCTTACAGAGCATCTTTAGGGTCATTTATTAAGAAAAATCGACCTTATAGGGTCTGGTTATCAGCAAGCTCAATATAGACTCTATTGAGTCAGTTTTCTTCATATAACCGTCCTTACAGAGCATCTCTAGGGTCATTTATTAACAAAAATTGACCTTATAGGGTTCAGGTATAGTTTCTTTTCTCATTTGGGGTTAGTTTTTTACAGCCTCTTGGGTCGGTTTTTACTATATAAGGTCGGTTTTCTTTGGTTAAAAAAACCGACGCTATAGACCATTACTGTAGCGAAGACCACTTAGGCGTCAGCTGAAAAGTGACGATATAGGTTTAAAAAAATTGACGCTATAGAACATTATTGTACTAGTGTGTGCATGCACATGCCTTTCCCAGTCTCACTTATCAAGTGTCCTGGACATCGTACTCCCTTAGGAGGGACAAATCCCATATATACCACTCATAGTCTATCTCATGCGTCAAAGCCACACAATCATCACCTTTATAACAACCCATGTTTTAGGACTGCGTTTGATGATGTCAAAGTGTACCCAATCACATTCGATGAGTGTAGTGATTTTAGTTCTAAGAATCAAAATCACTACCATCACTATGAGAGATAATTCTGACTACCATGTCATGGTTCCATGTGTCACTCTCATGGTGGGTCTGTCTGATACACTGTTCTCTAACATGTATCTATGTGATTGGTTTAATATCATATATCATGACTAATGAGACACTGTCATCAACCAACACACACTCTAGTCTTGATGTGTCATTGTTGTCTATCAACCTTTCACAATGACATCTAACCAGGGACATAACAAGAATGTACATACTCTTAGCATCTGTATGATCTCATTGTTCAGGTCTTCAACCTAAAGACATGCATCATTGAGTATTGTCATTCTTTAGACATTAATTCCACTCCATCATTTATCTCATAATTGATTGACCTAGAATAAATTGGAAGCTTGCCTTTGATATTTATCAAATCAATCAGAACATATGTCAATCCAATCATCATATTATTGGGTCTCTGAGCATACATACCAACAGACTCCCACTTGCACTTAGAGCAAATTACCTTTGAATCATATTCTTAGTGATCTCTAAACATGTACATCATGTTTCTGTTGTGCTAGTGCTAATCCAGTGAGTTAGCAACATTTTGCTTTAGTCGGTATATTGCATGTTTTACATCTCCTCACTATATAAAATTTCATATGAGATGGAGTTGTTGTAATATGCCATCTGATATTCCTTGCCTTACAATTAGCTCCATAGTTTGGCCTAGTATTTCTACTTTGTCATCAATGGTTGGAATATCTATAAGTTCATCTGTATGAACTTCTAGATCCATATAGTATCCTCTGGTGTTCATAACATAAGGATACTCAACATTCCTTTTAGAATTCAATGGCTTTTAATTTATTCAAAATGTTTCCATTTATCAACACATATTCACTTTTATATTTTGCAATCATTTTTCTGTCATTTTGGAAGCTTGCATCAGTGTAAATCATTTACACTCAACTCTTCCTTTTATTACCATAGAACTAATCCTTTAATACTTCATAAGTACTTAAATAAGTTCTTTATGGTATTCCAGTGACTCTCACTAGAAGTAGACAGACATCCACTCATCATGTCCATAACATACGAGATAATTGGATGAGTATATCATATTTTCATGTTCAATACATACAAGATAATGAATGCATATATATATATATATATATATATATATATATATATAAATATATATATATATATATTCTTGTCATGTCCGATACATACAAGATAATGGGATGATTAAATACACGATAGATCCAGTTGCAAATGCATAAGGCATCTATATATGTGTTCCTATTCTTCTCAAGAATTTGGGACACTAGGCATCTAAGAGACTAACTCCATGTAATATTGACAAGTTTTCTCCCACTGAATCTCTACATATTGAACCCTTCAGCACAGATTGCTAATGTATGCTCTCTCTTTATCAGGTCAAGAGACTTTTGAGAACTATCTCTATAGGTCTCTATTCCTATCACAGAGGACATTTCTCTTTATTCCTTTAAAGAAGGTATTTCCACACCAATTTTTATTCTTAGAACGTTTCATTCCTCATCATCATGTGGAATAAGAATACACTCCCACTAAATCTTTGTAATCACAGCTCCCTTCTTTATTTTGATATATTAGTCAAACCTTTTGACTATATAATCAAAGTAAAGACTCCAGCTCTAAGGTGCTTTTATTTAATCAATCATATTGATTAATCTCTTACAACATATAGACTTCATTTGCATTAACAGAATTATAAAACCCTTTAGGTTGTGTCACATACACATCCTCGTGTTATTCCTACTAGGAATGCAATTTTAATATCCATATGCAAAATTTCATAGTCTTCAAGTTCCAATAGCAAGCATGATCCTTTACGACCTATAGCCATTGCAGTTGGTTAAATAAAATCATCATGTTCAACACTTTGAACTCACTTCAATTCATTTCAACCAATTAGCTCTTCAAATGTCATCCATGTTAGTCTTAACTCTTAAGGACCAATTGCACTTATGGGTTTTATCCCTATAAGTGCTACCATTAAGGTCATACCTAATTTGGTTCACATGGAAGTAATTTTGGATCTTATGGCTCTAAGCCATAACTCAAAATCTGGTTCCTCAACATCATCTAGTCTGATTATTGGCTCATCATCATATGACCAAATCATCACGTTTGAGTTAGTAGGATATCATTATCCATCAAGCTCAAGGTGTTTTCTACCAGATATATGAGGTGTATCTGTTACATAAGGAATTTGAGATTCCACAACACTTGTGATTCTCAATCTCCTTTTGTACCTTTATTTAGTGTAAAGCATGTTCTTTAGAAGAATTCTAGAAGATTAGTTATTTGTTTGATGATCATGCTCTTACTATTTAGAGTATAATTCCTTCTTTGATTTAGACATCATTATGCCTTAATCATGAGTTCTCTATGATACACTATCATAGTTACTCACAAGGTCCTCAAACATTTGGTTTAAGTATCTCATTTTTATATCATATCAAAGAATTAAATACCAAATTTGTTCTTCATTTATGATATTCTTGAACATTTCAAGATATTCATATTGGTATTTCATTAAATACCATATCTGAAGTATTAGCATTTATTCCAATAGGTATGTATATATATCAATATGTATTATACCTAATAGAATAGTCATTCTCCCACTACATCTAGTGAAGATTGACTTGTCCAAATGCCCAATAAACAAGACACTCATACCTCTTAATGGTTCATTAACCAAGAGAGTCTAGTTTATCCATCAACATGGAACCTAGAGATGAATTTCTCATTCATTTGTTTAGATGATAATGTTAATTAATTGTTTGAGTCATCAATAACTTTTAGGTATTATTATTCTATCTCATGCATACCAAGTACCACAAGATAAATAAGGCATTTCCATAGAAACATGAATTTTATTGATAGACATCCTTGTCATTACAAGATGTAGAAATAAAAATGTTTCTATATATTGGCAAAATGAAATAACTCTATTACATGCCCTTTGGGTTGAAATAAACTAAAAGGTATTACTATCAATGGCAGCAACACTTGCTCCATTCTTGATGAGTGTTCCTTTTTGGTCCTTTCATAAAGGCCATCACTTCTTTTCAGATCATGCACATCATATGTGTCAGATCTATATCTTGGTATCACATACCTAAGAATAAGAAGCATTTTAAGTTTATTTCATGATAACTGATGTGGAGACTTCCATCCCCTCCTTCTTCTTCTTTAGTTCATTTAGAGAGGGTTCTCTTCCAATGTCCTGGCTCATGACAATGGTGACATTTGCCACCCTTGTTCACCCCTCCCTTGGCTTTGAGAGTTGAAGATGACTTGGGTTGCTGACTAGCATCAGAACCTTTCTTTTCTTTTCCCTTGCCCTTTCCCTTAGACTTTCCCTTCTTTCTATTGATCATCATTATAGATTTTGGTTTGTCTTTCTTCATCTGTGCCTCAACTATCCTCAAAATGCCCAACAACTCTGTCAGTGACCTGTCAAAGTTGTTCATGATGTAGTTTATCACAAACTGACTGTAGGATTCTGGCAACGATTGTAGTATCACATCAGTAGCCAACTCTTGGCTCATAGGGAATCCCAGTTGAGTTAGGTTCTCCGCATACCCAATCATATTGAGTGTGTGAAGGCCTACTAGATCTCCCTCTGTCATGACACACTTGAATAGTGCCTTGGAGACATCATATCTCTCTTGTCATGTCTATGCAACTCATAGTTCATTGAGCACAACATCAAGCACTTTACATCAATGGCATCCTCAGTATGCTTCTTGTAACCATCCTTTCAGCCTTTGGTGTGGTGGGAGTGGGTTCTTTTGGGTCTTGTGTATCTAGGACATAGAGATTTCTCTCTTGAGTGAGAACAATTCTAAATGTCCTAAACCAGTCGTGGAAATTGTTCTCGTTTAGCTTGTCCTTCTCAAGGACCGATCACAATGAAAAGTGATTATTGTTGATAGTCGTTTGTTCTACAAAAAGAAAAATTGTAATATGTCCAAAACTCTTTTGATTTGATTTGATTTAAAAATTTGATGATTTTAATTAGGTCTTTAATTAATTATCACTCCCACTATTTTGATCAAACTAATAGCCCTCACCATCAATTCAGAAGATTGCATCGTACAACCTTCTAGTGAGCAAGATCGTGATTTCATCGAAGCCATGGACCAGCTAGGGTTGTCACCCACAACTAGAATCTTTCAGGTAGGCAACCTTTGCCAATTTCATCATATGCAACTCTTGATAGATGTCATGCACAACTCCTTTCCATGTTCATCTTCATGCCTCTAGGTGCTTGATTCGATCAAGGTCACCTTGTTAAGTCCAACCCAAAAGCTAACACAATAGATATGCACCCTGATAAGGTAGACCCACATATTCACCATCACACTTCACCACGCTAGGGTGTGCCCACACTTAGTCTATAAAGCTTTTCATGTGTGCTGCTTTTGGAAGGCATCTTCAACTTAATATGTTTGTTGAGGGGTTTTAATATGCTTATATGTATCCAATCACCACATATATAGTATGTATCATATACATACTATATCCCACAAACAAAACCATGCAATAACAATAAAGTGATGATTATGGCCATCCTATTGTAGTTCCTTGGAGCCACAAGGAACTATAGTCATCTAAGGTCTACATCACATGCAACCTGTTATTGATGAAGATATGTTCTTGCCAATCTGGGTTGACTGGTTCAACCTTTGAACTGGTCGACTAGCCTCTTGGCCGGCCAGTTGGTCTCCTCCAGCTGATTGTCTAGCTCCTCCAGATGGTCAGCTCATCTGATCGCCTAGGCTTCACGTTGGTCCACCAGTTGCTTGTCTCGCACCATCAGTCGGTCATCTTTAGTCTTTGTCATAACAAGAAATAAAGCTAATCCTATTTTACATAATCTTTGTGAAACCTTGAGTTACATTTGAGGGAAGTAAAGGTAGAAGAGAATCTCAAGTTATCTTTTGTTACTTTCAGAATAGAAGAAGAGGGCTCAGTGTGCAGACCGAGATGCAAACAACCATAACCAACCACACACATGCACATAGGGTTTATAGGCCATAATCATGCTACAAATCCACCATCAAAACCATTTTAGGGAAACACATATCGATTGCATATATAACATATCATATATGTATATATTAGTTTGGGATCATTTGGTATTAATCAAATATTCACATTAGTCATTTAAATATTTGCATCGTATGCAATAAAAAAAGACGATACAACCAAAATCTGATCATATCAATTATCACAAAACATAGAGTATTGACGTGGATCTGATACCACTGTTGGGTTTTGTGGTCAGAGTAGGCTACAGAAACAAAAAATTAACTTGACCATAAACCCATAACCAGAAGATCACATCAACATCTATGTTATGGGAAGGATGGTTTTGGAGAGTTATACCTGGTCCTGAGGCTTGCTCAACGATTATACCTCGTAGGAAGTGTGGTCTTCAACTACCTGTCTTCGATGGCATCTATGTAGCTCTTAGTCTTGACCCGAACTGTGGTTGACTATCATCCTCCTGAGCGGCAGAAGTCTCCCGCCTATATAGATAGTCCACACAGATTACCGGGAACTCTAGTCATCCTGAAGGATAAACTAGAAGGAGTTGTCCCCTTCTATTGGTGTACTAGTCACCGACACACTATCCCATCACCAGTTGCTTTTTTGTATTTTTCTTTCCCTCGTTGTTCCTCCCGGGATGGGTACAACTTGCTTGGGCTCTCTAGGTTACCACAACCAGAGAGGACAATAACTTTGTAGAGCAACTCATGTTCTAAGTTGTGTGTCTAGAGAATCCTCCTGTACCCCTCTATTTATAGTAGAGGGTAGGGTCAGGGTTCCCAATCTGTGCGGGAGTAGAAGGGTTTAGAATTTCCATAAACAATTTACACTGTGGCAGGGAAACCGGTCGTTTCATAATGAACTGGTCGTTTGGGAGTGTGAGCTGATCGGTGCACTAGTGAACTGGTCGGTTGGGAGTGTGAGTCGATCAGTTCACCCAGTGAACTTGTTGTTTCACTTCCTAGACCTTCTTGCAATTGACTTTTCTTATTCGTTTCTAATTAACACACATATTAATTATTGTCCCAATCGAATTGAACAAGTGAAACAAAAAACTTTTCTCACAAATCGAGAAAACCCAACACTGCTCATTTGGTCCAATTGAACTGATCAATTCACTAGAGTGAACATGTCGTCTCATTGACCATGAGTGGATCGGTTCACCCAGTGAACTGGTCGGTTGGTGGTCTAGATTGTGCATAACACAGTCAATTCAGTTCTCAATCAATCTGGCACTCTAAATAGTTGGTTCAACACTTGAACTTGATGATTCTAAGTCAAGTCTATTGATTGAATGTTTGATTGAGTATCTAAACACTTTAGTAATCAATCCAAACATCATTCATGGATAAGCTCCTCTTCCAGGTTAATCCTTTATATGTGACCCTATAGGTCCCATTTCACATTGGCAGTGAATGTCCATAACTAGCTTATGACATCACAAGCAAAGAACAGTACCTAGTTGCACATCAGTGCTACCCAAGTGAAAAGGAAAGTTGGAGAACAACTTTCAATCCTACAGTTTGTGCTTGGTGTTCCAGTGAATATATATTTCCTTTGTCTCTAATATTCTAAATGAACTCAGGGCATGAAGTTGTCATCCTTTCAACGTTCATTCATGTTTCTTGAACTAGAGCAGACTTGTAACATCCCGGACCTGGGTTATGGCTTAACCTTAGAATTTTTTCTTTAGTAAGTTATTTACAAACTTATTCAGATCTTTTGAAAAAGTAATTAAGACTCTTTGTGAAGTTATTTTCAAGTTTGATCTTATTTGCAAACTATGTATTCATTATATGATAGTCTGAGTGTAAAGTGCAATTTACCCATGATGAGGGGTTATATTGCAAATGTCACATGATTAAATGTACCTTAAGTGTTCTAACATCATAAGAGAGAGGATGATGCTAAGTGGTTTCTTGTGGAAAGCCTAAATTCTAAGTGAGAACTTGTTTGAATAATGCTAATTGCTTTGTGCATCAATTTTGGTACAAATTGTAAATTATCCAAAATGTAGGGTTGATGTGCAATTTACCTTTTCTTAAGTGTCCCTACTCCTTACTAGTATAATCTAGAGAAGAGAGAAAGAAGGAGACACTATGTTTGAATCATCCTAGAGTGGTAGCACTCTTGGTGATGAAAAGACTAAGGAAGTTGAATAGTTGAACGCTTTATATGAGCTAGATCAAGTTGTAGCCTTGGTATAGAAATCCCTATCAGACAAGGAGCCATAGAGGGAGTCTCCTATCAGTTTTTTGACTCTTGGCTTTACCCATGAAGGGTTGGGCACTTCTAATAAGCAATAGATATCAGTTAGCAACTTTTCTTTGGAAAAGGTTGTGTTGAATATAATAATAATGAGTGGAAGTAACTTGCCCTAGAAGATAACCAAAGGGACGACCCTTGTCCTTTACATTATCCTTGAGATTTTATTTTTGCATTTAAAGATATAGATGGGATGCATGAAAATACATGTGTAAATCCATGCATGGCTATGTGGCACTTAATAGCTTAAGGTAATGACACCTCTTACACTCTTTTTCATAAACCTCAAGTATAAATACCCTTCCCTTCACCTATTAGTAGAATTTTCAGATCTTGTTACCATATTTCCCTTAGATATCGTGCATACTACTCTAGTATCATGCATGAGAGAGGACTGTTGAGTTTAGAGCTTAATATCAGCCATAGAAGAAGGATGTCGACCAAGCAAGGTGATATCAACCTAGCAAGGTGATATCGGTCACAAGGAGTGAAGATATCATGCAAATGCTAAGGAGCTCAAGCCTTGGACTTGGATAAGCTCATCCTCTACCTTGGGAATGTGAAGAGTTGAATCTTGAAGCTTGGAATTTGCTTTAGAAGTGGGTTATATAACTTGAACCCAACTATGTTATTATTCATTTTCAATAATGTTGAACTTGTTAAACTATTTTCAATTTCGAGTTCTTATGATTAATTGATGTTCCTTTGAGTTCTAAACGCATGTTAGGACTATTTTCCATGTCTTAGGGCAGTAAGGATAATAGTCTATAGGTAGATGATGGTGAAATCACCATGGTATAACCCGACATAGGTTGAAATACCTTAAACCCGATATGGAAACCAAGATGAAGGATAACCCGATATGGAGATGGGTGATACCTCATACACGATATGAGGCAAGTCATATGAACGATATGGGAGGTACCTACTTACACTTTATACATGATACAAGGTTCAAATCATACCCCATGAATGATATAGTGCCAATTGAACACTCTAACCGATATTGAGTTGAAAACCCTAGATGATAGATTGAAATCTGATATACTCTATCCTTTGTGTAATGAATGGTTGTAAAAGAATTCAACTAGATATCTAGCTTGTTGTGTAATTATATGATAGAACTGATCTTTGAAAGCATAAAAGGATATGAGCCTAAGGGTCTACCTAACATGGTAACCTGATATGTTACCCAACATGCAACCCAATATGACAATCCAAGATGGGAAACTGATATGGTATCTTGTATATACTACTTGGACGATACCATAATGAAGCATATACCCTATGCCTGATATGGTGCACACCCCTTGCACAATATGACAGAAAGTGTACCCTTATACCTGATATGAGGTCAAGTTTTCATCTTATAAATGATATGAGGTCAAGTACGTCTAACTTGAGTGATAAATTCTAAGTGATAACTAACCCGAGATGGACACACGATAAGGTGTTAGGGGATATACCCTAAAACATGATATGATGATGTGGTTACACCACATGCCGGATATGGATACATGATAGGATGATATGTGCATCTTAAAGCACAATATGATATCATACATACACTTTGATACCCAATATGGTAGGTATGCTTCAAACCAATAGATTTGACTAAGTGATATATGTTGTATGTTAAATGCAACATTAATATGCAATGAGTTTAATTCAATTCAATAATGGTAAGATAATGGACCTTAAGAGAAGAATTAAGTAATTAACATCCTAGTGAGGATGAGAGAGAAACTAAACTTGGAATGTTAATTATGTAATAAGTACATGTTGATACTCCTATTATGAATGGAGTATGAATTAGGGTTTAATCTCTTATGATGAGAATTTTGAAACCCTAATTGGTTAATAAAGGTAAATCTTAACCCTAAGAATGGGTAATGAGATGATTTGAAACCCTAATTGATTGTTGAAAGGAAACCCTACTTTTAATTAATGGGAAGAATGTGTTTCTTTTATATTACATGGTTATGAAATGGATTTGATAATGTTGTTAGCATGATATACTAACCATGCAGGTATCATAAGGTAATGAGCATAGCTAAGTAAGAGTTATGATGTTTTTATAATACAAATTTAATGAGCTTTGTGAAACTATGTGAATTAATACCTTGGTCTGATGACCTAGAGGCAATAATTACCAGCTAAGTGGTGACAAGTACTCAGTGATGAACTAAGGGTTTGAATACCCAAGAATGATGATGACAATCAATTGAGATCCTAAGTGATATATGTGTTCCAAAGAATCATGAAAGTACTTGATAAACATATTGTATATTTCTTTGTAGCATCTAATATAATTCTTGTTTGCAACTTGATTGATGCTAAAAGATATTGTAATGCACTTAATTAAGCAAGTTAAATGTTATCATGTAGTTTCCCAGACCATAGATCCATTCAGTGTTATAATTTGCTAAATGGTGAAATGTGTTTTAACTCGGTATACATATTTTTGAATATGTAATTATTATACTTGGGTGCTCAGTGGACTCCCCAACTAAATAGGGATGCTCATAGGACTCCCCAACTACACCAGGTTGCTCAGTGGACTTCCTAATGAAACTAAACTAGGATCGCTCTGTGGTCTTCCTGATGAAAAATAATCCGAGAAAGCTCAGTGGTCTTCTCCCGAAGAGAGTACGGCTACGGCTGTAACTCTATAGCGAAGATGATGCTATACCTCGGAAAGCTATTTGAAGTTGACACAAGATGTCCTACCAGTTATCTTGTACTGACCAAGACAAGTGAGGTCATGACATCCGGCTCTTCCACTGACCTTGTATGGTACAAATGCTTAACGTAGTCATGGTCAGTTGGAGCATGAGTGGTATACCTCATCTCCTCTGGGCATAAATGTGAATGTAAATATGTAATCAGTCGTGTAGCGTATTTATTTAAGGATCAAATATGAAAAACACTGGTTTATGCCTCATTACTTTTATACATCTTAGTAGATAGATGTTATACATGTTCTTTATATTCCTTATAAAGAAAATAGATGACTTATATCTCTGTTATCAATATTTATGCTTTGCACTGCAAATAAACCTGCTTGCTTGCATAAAGTATCCTCTGCTCAGTTTTATACTATTTCCTGTGATAATAATATTTTTGGCAGAGAGTTATATCTCTCGCTGGGACAATAGTCTCACCATGTGGGATCCACAATTTTTAGGTGGACACTGATGGGGAGGTAGAAACTGGACTACAAAGGAAGGATTGTATCAGTAGGGACAACAGTAGTAGCTTAGGTTGAGTACACTATCTGTCGTGTCTTGTAGATAGTAGTCATATGTGTCGTCTCTGTCATCTCATTTCCTTGGGAGATAGTTATTAGTGTTTTTTATGAACGACTTGAGATTTTGGTTTGTTTTCCTCAAAGTTTTAAGTTGATGATGTATATGTTAAAGTAAATCAACCGGTACCTGTTATCCTCGAGAAGAGATAGTACATAGCATGTACGATATGAACCACATGTATATAAAGTTTTGGTTCTTTCAGTATGAGTTTATCTAAAAGAGGGTCTATGTGCAAAATGGTTTTAATTCTTAGTGATTTTTGTTAATTCCGCTGCTTATGGTTATTCTGCGATTATTACTGGTGATGGCTTGATTTATAATTGGGTCATCACAAAGTTTTGGTATTAGAGCCTAAGGTTCGTTGAGTCTACAGAGACATAGGATTATGTTTGTTGAGTCTATTCTAGTGTCCTCCAGTGTATCTTATAGTGACTTCTCCTCATACAGGAGAATAAGTAAAACTAAAAGATGGCTGGAGCACATGAAGAACATGTTGTGGAGAGAAGTGTTGCTGCACTAGGAGGTGGTGCAAGGAATCGGGCTAGAGAAGAACCAGTGCCTGAGAATCCCCAACTTGATCAAGCCGCATTAGAAAACCCAACTTTGCATGCTCTCTTTGGGAAATTCCTAAATACGATGACACATATGGCTGACCGGATGCCAACACTAACACCTAGGATACCAGTTTCTAGTGAGGGACATGGATCTGGCAAGACCTTTGAATGGTTATGCCGGGTAGGAGCCACTAAATATGCTGGTACAACTGACCCAGTAGACGTAGATTCATGGCTTACTGAGATAGAAAAAGCCTTTAGGATCCTTGACATTCTGGTGGTTGATAAAGTTAAGAATGATGTGTACCTCTTGAAAGGAAGCGTTGGCCACTGGTGGGCCATCAAAGAAGAGAAAAGACCTAGTGTTGAGATCGGATGGAAGGAATTCTGATGAGATTTTGTCAGTAGATACTTTCCTAAGACTTATCTAGATGAGAAGATCTCGCAATTTGAGTGTATTAGATAGGGACCGATGAAGGTTAGCGAGTATGAAGATAAGTTTATGAAGCTTCTACGGTTTTGTCCACACATGGCTACCATAGATGAGGAGAGAATTCATCATTTTGAGAAAGTTCTGAACTTTGAATTAAACACACCTATATCTACTCTAGAGAATAGAGAGAGGTTTTCCACCTTTGTAGAGTCAGTTAGGTGGATAGAAAGGTCTGTGACTGAGAAATGTGAGGCAAATAGTAGCAAAGTACCTACAGAGTTCTAGGGTCAGAGGTCTGACACTTTTAAGAAATCAAGGTTTACTGCACCAGTAGAACCACAGAGGTTCAGTGCTCAGACGTAGTGGATGTCCAACAGAGGTATAGGTCATAGTTTTCCACCAAGTGGAGCCCATAGATCAACATCGATGTCAGTGACAGGACCACCTAGGATGCAATGGGAAGATATAGGCTGTTACAGGTGTAGGCTGACAGGACATCCGATAAAGGATTGTCTAGTTAGAGACATAGAAGTAACCCAACCACTGAGGTAGAGTCAACAAGGCTCTCAGAGACAACAGTTCAGTAGTGGCACTCGAGGATGTAGACAAGCGTCCCAAGTAGGATCATCTGCACCAGCCAAAAGAGCATGAGGTCGGCAATAGGCAATGGTGAGGTTCTATGCTATGAATCAGCCGGAGGTAGCAGTTAATCCATGAGTTGTGATAGGTCAAATGGAATTATTTCATTTTGATATGTCTTCATCCTGTTTCGTATATGTTTTGATTGATCCGGGTGCTACACATTCCTTTATCACTCGAGAAGTGATTAATGATTGCAATATGACTGTCAATCGTAGAGTGGATAATCTATTATTAGAAACTTTGTTAGTCGAATCTGTAGTGTTGCGGGAGGTATGCTCTCCCCGTGTTCTTTCTTTCTCAGAACACAACATTTAGGTGGATCTTATACCACTTGAAACACATGGGTTTGATGTAATTCTCAGGATGGATACCCTAGAGAAGTATAAAGTTGTCTTGGATTGTGGTTCCAAGAAAGTTATGTTTACGAACGGTGATAAGACATGGGTTTTTTAGGGGGATAGAAAGATTCTTCCAACATGTCTAGTATCAACTATGGTAGCAGAGAGGTTGATGTGACAAGAATGCTTTGCATTCTTGGCACATGTGGTAGACACCAGAGAAGAGAGTCCTAGTCTTTGTGAAGTTCCTATTGTCAGGGAATTTGAGGATGTGTTTCCCGAGGAATTTCCAGATGTTCCTCCACCCTGAGAGATTGATTTTAAGATTAATCTTATTCTGGGTAGGCAACCTATAGCCCAAACACCCTATAGGATGGCGCCAGTTGAGATGGAAGAACTCAAGAAATAGTTACAAGATTTTCTTGAGAAAGGTTTCATTCGATCGAGTACTTCGCCATGGGGTGCTCCAGTTCTTTTTGTTAAAAAGAAAGATGGATCTATGAGACTATACATAGACTATAGACAGCTTAACAAGGTGACTATTAAGAACAAATATCCTCTACCAAGGATAGATGATCTGTTTTACCAGTTGTGTGGTGCAACAGTGTTTTCTAAGGTAGATCTAAGATCAAGATATCATCAGTTACGTATTAAGGAAAGTGGCATACCTAAGTCAACCTTTAGGATGAGGTATGGTCATTATGAGTTTTAGTTATGTCATTTAGACTGACTAATGCACTAGCTGCATTCATGGAGTTGATGAATAGAATCTTCCATCCATTCCTTGATCAGTTTGTAGTGGTTTTTGTTGGTTTATTACATTAACGAGTTTCAATCATAAAAATGATCTCTTACTCAAGTAGCTATTTCCCACAAGTATATGAGAGTAGTTGTAGTCGAGGTTGAACATAAGGAGTGTTGGTTATCTAGGTGCAAGAGTTATGATTTTCAATAATCTAGATCTTTTTAATAAGAGATGTTTTGTTGTGTTAACTAAGCAATCAAAAGGAAATGAACAAAAATAGAAAACACTTGTATTAAGGATCAATTTGGATTAGGGATTCTTGAGGATAGGGTTTCACATCCACATCATAAAATGAAGAACAACAAATATCAAGAACACTAGCAATAACACAAGGGAGGTTTGTATCCTACACCCACCTCTCGGTAGTGTAGAACAATCCTAACTTAGTATACCACTCCTGTGGATATACTATGATTCAGACTACAAACCTTTACTCCCCTACACATCTCAACCACTCTCATGGTCAAGGTAGTGCAGCTAAGGTACATCTCCTTACTCCTATGCACATCTTCCCAGATTATACAAAGAGTAGAAATCAAACATACAAAGTGGCCATCAAAGCATGTAAGAAGAATTAAACACCAATGAACCTTAGAACAATGAAACAACTGGAATTATATATGAAATTCATGTTCAAACATGCTATGACATGGGAGTTACTCCCCCATGCCCAAGAACAAGAGATCTACTCATCCATGGATGTAGAAAGTAGATACAAGGAGTAGAAAGTAATGCTAGACATCATAATAGAAGGAAATAAACTTGGATGTTTGTGGAAGAAGGAAGATAGACGTGAAACTCTGACCAAGGTGTCACAAATCTGTCCTTGCTGCTAGAAACTCTCCAGAAAACTTCACTTCGGAGCGTTGAGAAGAGAATGAAAGAGATTCCTACTGTAATTGTTGGAGAAGAAGGAAGAAGAAGAAGTTTTGCTCCTGGAAAACCACCTTTTCTCCCTTAGAATGCCTCCAACTCCTCCTTGGCTCTTCGTTGCTTGAGTCCCGATCCAAAAGATCTGAAATATGTCATGGTAACTGTCCCAAGATGGCTTGGGGTCATATATATAAGTGTGAGACAGTTACATTTGTGTTTGGGCAAAATCTGCAGGTCACACGACGTGTCTTTTATAAGACACAAAGTGTCTTATGCAATAATTAAAGTTTGGATCGAGTTTTGGGAGTTTACACGATGTGTCTTTAATAAGACACAATGTGTCTTTAATAAAAACATGGCATTTTGCTGCAAATTTGGAGTTTTGCATTTAGTTTCTAGACTGAGACACAGGCTATCTTTAATAAGACATGTCGTGTCTTTTTAAGACACGACATGTCTTTTTAAGATATGACATGTCTTTTTCAGACACGGTATGTCAATGGCTATTCTGGGCTATTGTGTATTCTGCTCATAACTTTCAGCGTGTAGGTCAGATTTACATGACGTAAAAAGTGGTATTTGTGCAGTTTCAAACCCCAAAACATGTAGATACTTGAGGAGTGATCCAATAAGTGATAATATGGTATATTCCTCACCATTTCATTGTAAAATGTAGTACCTACAATCCAAACCATGAGGCAAGTAAGAATAGCTAAAAATATAGAATCTAGCATGAATGAGAGTGATAATTGAGTCAAAACAACATTGATATGCAACCAAACATGATCTAAAATATGATAGGATTTGTGCACATCAAATCCCCCTAAGATTAAACCATTGCTTGTCCTCAAGCAAAAAGAGCATAGAAACACAAATGAAGAATTTTCAAGTTCATGCATAGATAAAATGAAAAGAAAGATGTGTATAAGACCAAACCAACCATGATCAACATGTTTATACTCATAGCCATCAATTCAACTTAAACACCCAAGAAAGAGATTTTTAGTTCAGTCGGGGTGGTTACAATTAAATGAATCAATCAATTAAACAACAATAAGTAGAATTTAGATGACCAAGCCAAGCAATTAGTGGATGTGCAACTCAAACTCTCAACTATTAAGGATACAAATGATGCAATCTTAGTTAAAATTGACAATTTTAACTGTACTCTCCTTTCTCAAAAATGATATGACAATGGATTATGGGTTCCGACACTCGGCTGCTAATATAGGCTTATGTACACATGGAATATCAGCTGGGGTATTTTACCATCTTTTAAGACATACCACCTAACCATCATGGCCAGATCAGACTTACACTAAGCTAGCATGATATGTGAGTGGTTTAGCCATCTTTTATGGGGTATAAAGATGAGATAAGACAAAAGAAATTTTAAAAGTTTTCCAAAACATAGGAGAGTCAACTAAATTGCAACATTAGCTGGATTTTATTCATTTTTTTTGAAAAAAATTCATTGAAAGAGTGGTTGAAAATGCACTAAGAGCTTAGCAAGGGCATCATGTATTCCAAATGATGTTGTAAAGTTGATTTACTCAAAAAAATTGAAACAATTACATGTTTTAAGCAATCATGGATGTGAAAGATGAATGCTTAGGCTAGAAGCATAAACCAGAGTTAAGCACATGTTTATGGCCAAAAGGTTACATTTGATTAATGCATGCCTTTTAAAATTTCTCCAAACGGAATTTCTCATCAAAAGAGGACAATCAGTTAAGCATAGGAGTTCTATCCACATATAAAAGACAAACCTCATATCATACTTGATTTTCCACGAGAAGAGCATAACTAAAAACAACAACTAAGAAAAAGATGATAAAAGGGAAATAAAACTACACTACCAGCCGGTTGCTCTCCCCCTAAGCTTGATATTTGTAGTGTCCTCACTGCATATAACAAACTCAAGAGGATTACAACCGGATACCTGTCATGGTAAATGATGAAGATGGAGGTCCATTGCTTTGATTTGAGGCTGGAAATTGTTGTGCTAAAGATTGATGCCTCCTTGCAAATATATCCTTGATTTGGGGCAAGCAAAAGCACCTATGAGCTGTAGCGAGAATAGTCTTTTGTACTCCAATACTATTTTTCTTTTCATTCTCCTATGAAGCATCATTAAAATATGAGTTGGGAAGAGTGTTCTCATTATAAAGCAATGTGTCATCTAGAGTGTGAGGAGGAAGGACATGTGGCTTGCTTAAAAAATCTAAAAGTAGATCATGTGGTTTATCTTTCTCCCCTTGATTTATAGCTTCATAATCCTCATAGGTATCAACATCATCAGACCTTGAAGGATATACTTCTATGACAACACCATTCTTCAATGTCACCGGCTTGAAATATGTAGGATTCATCTCTAGTGGACTAGGCAAGAAAGGTGGAAATGCTTCTTTGCTAGAAAGAGCTTGCTGGGCAATTTGTTTCTCCAAGATGTGTGTATGAGTGGCAATATCGTCCACCTTAGAAGAGAGTTGGCAAATGGTAGCCTTCATTGATTGTCTTTGTTGATGGAACTCTTCATTTTGCTGCATTTGAGTTGAAATAAATGTTGCAAGCATGGACTCTAATCTAGAAGTTACTTGTGGTTGTTGTGGCTGAATGCAATTCGAGTTCGCATTGTTGTAGTAGTCTGGTAAATAGAAGAAGCATAACATGTAGAAGATGAGTGTCCAAGCAACCCACATGCATCAAAAATATTGTTGGCTACTTGAATTAGTTGTGTGCTTAGATTCTCAAACCTTTGTGATAAAGTGTCTAGCCTTGCTGCAATCAAGTCTATAGCACCAACCGTGTGATCTTCCACTTGCATTCTGGAAGTAGTATGTGAAAAGGATGGGAGTTAGCTTGTAGCCAGACTCCATTGGCAATGATTTGCTACCATATCTTCAATAATAGCATATGCTGTTCCATAAGATTTTTTTCATTAGAGCTCCATTTGTAGCTGCATCAATAGACATCCTTGTATTGTAGCACAAACCATTATAGAAAGATTGCAATAGAAGCCAATTGCTTAGACCGTGATGTGGACAAAGATGTTGAAGATTTTTGAACATCTCCCATGTATCATACAAGGTCTCTCCATCCCTTTGAGAATAATTGATGAGTTGACTCCTCAGCTATAAAGTTTTTCTAGATGGAAAATATCTTGCCAAAAAGACCTTTAGAAGCTCCTCCCAAGTTCCGATTGAAGTCTTTGGCAAAGTATAGAGCCATGCCTTGGCTCTATCTCTAAGAGAGAATGGAAAGAGGATTAGGCATATCCCATCAGTAGGAACACCATATATCTTTATGGTCCTTAGTAACTGCAAAAATTCAGCAATGTGGAGGTTTGGATCCTCCATTGGTGTCCCTCCAAATGCATTCATTTGTAGAAATTGTATGACGGCTGGGCTGATAGAAAACTCCTCTGCCTCAAATTCTGAAATATTAATAGGCCCACTCATGTTCATTGTAGCTGTACCAAAGTAGTCCTTAAGAGGAAGGTCATCCTCCTTGACTAGTTCTTCATGTGGATCTGGAGGATTAGGTGGATGTGGAGTAGATAGTGGTGGTGTATGTGGTATGTATGAAGGTGGTGGATATGAGGGTGTGGAAGAATGTGGTATGGGTATTGGTGGTGTATATGATGGAGGTGGATTAGGTGTGAATGATGGTGGTGTGGATGAAGGATGTGTGGATGAGGGTGGTGCATATGAAGGTGATGTGGATGAAGGTGGCATGGGTGAATGTTGTTTGGATTATGGTGACATGGATGATGGTTGCGTGGGTTGTGATTCCTCCATACATGTTTGGGTTTCACTCCTTCTTGCTCCATGAGGGCTACAAATGATGTGTTCATTTTCTGAATGTAGAGATATGCATGGTTCAAGGATCTTTTTATGAACACTCCATATGCTCCTACAAATAAACAAGGTGAGTGAGATACAAAAACAAACATGGAAGATACAACAAATTATGATGATCATGATGAATTATGATTTAAGGATATGATGGTGGATATGAAGGTTGTGATCGATTCTTATTTACTTATCAATAACTCTTACTCTAATAGGAATATCGATGCTCCCCGGCAACGTCACAAAAAACTTGTTGGTTTATTACACTAATGGGTTTCAATCATAAGAATGATCTTTTACTCAACTAGCTATTTCCCACAAGTATACGAGAGTAGTAGTTGAGGTCAAACACAAGGAGCGTTGGTTATTGAGGCGTAAGAGTTATGATTTTCAATAATCTAGATCTTTTTAATAAGAGATGTTTTGTTGTGTTAACTAAGCAATCAAAAGGAAATGAACAAAAACAGAAAATATGTGTATTAAGGATCAATTTGGATTAGGGATTCTTGAGGATAGGGTTTCACATCCACATCATAACATGAAGAACAACAAAGATCAAGAACACTAACAATAACACAAGGCAGGTTTGTATCCTACACCCACCTCTTGGTAGTATAGAACAGTCCTAACTTGGTATACCACTTCCGTGGATATACTAAGATTCGGACTACAAACCTTTAGTCCCCTACATATACCAGCCACTCTCGTGGTCAATGTAGTGCAGCTAAGGTACATCTCCTTACTCCTATGCACATCTTCCCAAATTATACAAAGAGCAGAAATCAAACATACAAAGTGGCCAGCAAAGCATGTAAGAAGAATTAAACACCAATGAACCTTAGAATAGTGAAACAACTAGAATTATATATGAAATTTGTGTTCAAACATGCTATGACATGGGAGTTACTCCCCCATGCCCAAGAATAAGAGATCTACTCATCCATGGCTATAGAAAGTAGATACAAGGAGTAGAAAGTAGTGCTAGACATCATAATAGAAGGAAATAAACTTGGATGTCTGTGGAAGAAGGAAGATAGACATGGAACTCCGACCAAGGAGTCAAAAACCCGTCCTTGCTGCTAGAAACTCTCCAGAAAACTTCACGCCGGAGTGTAGAGAAGAGAACAAAAGAGATTTCTGCTGCAATTGTTGGAGAAGAAGGAAGAAGAAGTTTTCCTCCTAGAAAACCACCTTTTCTCCCTTAGAACACCTCCAACTCGTCATTGGCTCTTCCTTGCTTGAGTTTTTCTTCAAAAGGTCTGAAATATGTCATGGTAACTGTCTCAAAATGTCTTGGGGTCATATATATAAGTGTGAGACAATTACATTCATGTTTGGGTGAAATCTGTAGGTCACACGACATGTCTTTTATAAGACACGGTGTGTCTTATGCAATAACTGAAGTTTGGATCAAGTTCTAGGAGGTTATATGACGTGTCTTTAATAAGACACGACATGTCTTTAATAAGACATGGCGTGTCTTTAATAAAACAAGACGTTTTTTTGCAAATCTAGAGTTCTGCATTCAATTTCTGGACTGAGACATGGGGTGTCTTTAATAAGACACGGCATGTCTTTTTCAGACATGGCGTGTCAATGGCTGTTCTGGGCTGTTGTGTATTCTTCTCATAACTTTCAGTGTGTAGGTCAGATTTACATGCAGTAAAAAGTGGTATTTGCACAGTTTTAAACCCCAAAATATGTAGATACTTGAGGAGTGATCCAATATGTGATAATATGATATATTCCTCATCATTTCATTACAAAATGTAGTACCTACAATCCAAATCATGAGACAAGTAAGAATAGCTAAAAATATAGAATCTAGCATGAATGAGAGTGATAATTGAGTCAAAACAACATGGATATGCAACCAAACATGATCCAAAAGATGATATGACTTGTGCACATCAGTTTTCATAGATGACATCCTGATTTATAGTAGAGACAGTCAACAACATGAACAACACCTTCGTCAAGCCTTGACTTTGTTAAGACAGCACAAGTTATACGCTAAGTTTAGCAAGTGTGAATTCTGGTTTTCAGAAGTGTCTTTTTTTAGACATGTATGTTGATCCCAACAAGTAGATTCTGTTGTAGAGTGGGAACAACCCAAGACACCGACTGAGATTCACAGTTTCCTAGGTTTGGCGGGTTACTACAGAAGATTTATTAAAGATTTCAGCTATGTAGCATTACCCCTAACCAGGTTGACTAGGAAGGAAGTTCCTTTTGTCTGGAATGATGTGTCAGCATTCTTTCTAGTTGTTGAAAGAAAAGTTGACTAGTGCACCTGTGTTAGTTCTACCTGAGCAGGGAAAGGGATATGTTGTTTTATGTGATGCTTCCAAGAATGGTCTAGGATGTGTGTTGATACAGAGTGATCATGTAGTTTCTTTTTCTTCCCAACAGCTCAAGAAACATGAGGAGAATTATCCAATACATGATCAAGAATTAGCTGTAGTGGTTCATGTGTTAAAAATTTGGAGGCATTATCTCTATGGAGAAACATGTCAGATCTTCACAGACCATAAAAACTTAAAATATATTTTCTCACAGCACGAGCTAAATATGAGACAATGTCGCTGGATGGAATTAATCAAGGACTACGATTGTACAATTGATTATCATCCAGGGAAATCCAATGTAGTGGAAGATGCACTGAGTATAAAATCCTCATCTCCACTCTCTGATAAAGCACAGTTGAACTCTTTTGTGTGTTGTAAGTGGGATACGCTTGTCTCTTTGAGACAGATGAATGTGTAGTTAGAAGTATCTTTTCTATCTAGATTATTAGCTGAGATGCATGTGAAGCCTACTCTAAAAGAACAAATCAAAGAGGCCCAACTGGATGATACTATGATTTAACAGATTAGGTCAGAGTTGGGCAGTGAAAAGCAAGACGGTTTCCATGAATCAGAGGATGGGATAGTCTGTTACCATGGTAGGATGGTGGTTCCTGATGTCAATAACTTAAGAAAGTTAGTATTGGAGGAAGCTCACTCATTCATGTATGCAATGCATCCAGGGAGCACTAAAATTTATCATAACTTAAAAGATATGTATTGGTGGCCCAGTTTCAAGAAAGATGTAGCTAAGTTTGTTATGTAGTGTCCGATCTGTTAGCAAGTTAAAGCAGAACACTAGAAGCCTACAGGAACATTGCAACCCCTACCTATACCTTAGTGGAAATGGGATCACGTGACAATGGACTTTGTGGATGGTCTACCTAGAATGACCAAAAGTAATAATTCCATTTGGGTGATATTTGATAGGTTGACTAAGATAGCACATTTTCTTCCTGTCAAAACAACCTATACCACTGAGAAACTTGCATAGATCTATATAGATGAGATAGTGTGATTGCACGGAGTTCCATCTACGATTGTGTCTGATAGAGGTCCCCAGTTTACGAGTTGTTTTTTGAAACGACTACATAAAGCTCTGGGTACACAGTTGAAGTTGAGTACAACATTTCACCCCCAGACAGATGGGCAGTCAGAAAGGACTATACTGACTTTGGATGAGTTGCTTATAACATGTGTTCTTCAGTTTTTGAGAAGTTGGGACTTACATTTGATCTTGATAGAGTTTGCCTATAACAATAGTTATTAGACTAGTATTGACATGGCACCATATGAAGCGTTATATGGTAGATGTTGTAGATCTCCGTTATGCCGGTTTGAGACAGGAGAATACCAACTTTTGGGTCCTGAGTTAGTATAACAAATAACTAAAAAGATTAAAGTTATACAACAACAGCTGAAAGCTGCACAAGATAGACAGAAGTCCTATGCCGATAAATGTTGTAGACCTTTAGAATTCCAAGTTGGAGACAGAGTGTATCTCAAGGTCTCTCCTTGGAAAGGTGTTCTCATATTTGGGAAGAAGGGTAAGTTAGCTCCTAGATTTATGGGGCCTTACCCAGTGACAGCATGGATTGGAAAAGTAGCTTATAGGTTGGAATTGCCACCTGAGCTACATAGATTACATCTAGTGTTTCATTTTTCTATGATGAGAAAGTGTCATCCTGATACAAAGACGGTGTTGCAACCTGTACATGTTGAATTGAATGAACATATATCCTATGTGGAAGGTCTTATGATGATTCTTGATGGAAGAGTCAAGAAGCTGAAAAAGAAAGATATAGTTCTTGTGAAAGTTATCTGGCATCATCATGGCATTGAAGAAGACACATGGGAGCTAGAGGAAGAGATGAGGAGGAAGTACCCTTATCTTTTCTCTTGAGATTCCGGGGATGAAATCCCTTTTAGGGGTTGATAATTGTAACATCCCTGACATGGGTTATGGCTTAACCTCAGAAGTTTTATTTAAGTAAGTTATTTACAAACTTATTCTGATCTTTTGAAAAAGTAATTAAGACTCTTTGTGAATTTATTTTCAAGTTTGAGCTTATTTGCAAACTATGTGTGCATTATATGATGGTCTGAGTGTAAAGTGCAATTTACCCATGATGAGGGGTTCTATTGCAACTATCACATGATTAAATGTACCCTGAGTGTTATAATATCATAAGAGAGAGGATGATGCTAAGTGGTTTCTTGTGGAAAGCCTAAATTCTAAGTGAGAACTTGTTTGAATAATGCTAAGTGCTTTGTGCATCAATTTTGGTACAAATTGCAAATTATCCAAAATGTAGGGTTGATGTGCAAATTACCCTTTCTAAAGTGTCCCTACTCCTTCCTAGTATAATCTAGAGGAGAGAGAAAGAAGGAGACACTATGTTTGAATCATCCTAGAGTGGTAGCACTCTTGGTGATGAAAAGACTAAGGAAGTTGAATAGTTGAAAGCTTTATATGAGCTAGATCAAGTTGTAGACTTGGTATAGAAGTCCCTATCAACCAAGGAGCTATAGAGGGAGTCTCCTATCGGTTTTTTGACTCTTGGATTTTCCCATGATGGGTTGGGCACTTCTAATAAGCAATAGATATTGGTTAGCAACTTTTCTTTAGAAAAGGTTGTGTTGAATATAATAATAATGAGTGGAAGTAACTTGCCCTAGAAGATAACCAAAGGGACGACCCTTATCCTTTGCATTATCCTTGAGCTTTTATTTTTGCATGGAAAGATAAATATGGGATGCATGCAAATACATGTGTCAATCCATGCATGGCTATGTGGCACTTAGTAGCTTAAGGTAATGACACCTCTTACACTCTTTTTCATAAACCCCAAGTATAAATACCCTTCCCTTCACCTATTAGTAGAATTTTCAAATCTTGTTACCATCTTTCCCTTATATATCATGCATACTACTCTAGTATCATGCATGAGAGAGGAGTGTCGAGTTTTAGAGCTTAGTATCGGCCATAGAAGAAGGATATCAGCCAAGTAAGGTGATATCAACCTAGCAAGGTGATATCGGCCACAAGGAGTGAAGATATCATGCAAATACTAAGGAGCTCAATCCTTGGTCATGGATAAGCTCATATTCAACCTTGGGAATGTGAAGAGTTGGAGCTTGAATCTTGGAAGTTGCTTTAGAGGCGGGTTATATAACTTGAACCCAACTATGTTATTATTCATTTTCAATATTGTTGAACTTGTTGAACTATTTTCAATTTCATGTTCTTATGATTAATTGATGTTCCTTTGAGTTTTAAACGCATGTTAGGACTATTTTCCATGTCTTAGGGAAGTAAGGATAATAGTCTAGAGGTAGATGATGGTGACATCCCCATGGTATAACCCGACATAGGTTGAAATGCCTTAAACCCGATATCGAAACCAAGATGAAGGATAACCCGATATGGAGATGGGTGATACCTCATACACGATATGAAGCATGTCATATGAACAATATGGGAGGTACCTACTTACACTTTATACATGATACAAGGTTCAAATCATACCCCATGCATGATATAGTGCCAATTCAACACTCTAACTGATATAGTGTTGAAAACCCTAGATGATAGATTGAAATCCGATATACTCTATCCTTTGTGTAATGGATGGTTGTGAAAGAATTCAATGAGATATCTAGCTTTTTGTGTAATTATATGATATAACTAATCTTTGAAAGCATAAAAGGTTATGATCCTAAGGGTCTACCTAACATGGTAACCCAATATGTTACCCAACATGCAACCCGATATGACAATCCAAGATGGGAAACCGATATAGTATATTGTATATACTACTTAGACGATACCATAATGAGGCATATTGTTACGACCCCACCTCCCGATAACCCCCAATTAAAGGAGACCGAGAGGTCGAAGCCGCACCCATGACTTCCGGATCAAAGGTTCGGCAATTAACCAAGAATAATTATCAAATTTTAACATACTAAACTGAAAAGCTGTAAGAAAACAAACTTTGCATACCTTTTGAAATTTTGGATTTCTAACTTCTATCCACATAATGATTCTACGCTAACTAATCCTCCTTGTATTTTTCTTCATGTATTTCACAATGTGACGATTTACTGTTTGTCCTTTCGGCTTGTACCTAAAATGCCGACAAACAAAACGTCGGTCAGTCGAAGCTGGTATGTGGGGGAAACAACAATCTTGCAACTATGATAACCATGTAATCATTCAATTAATCATTAATCAATTAAGATTACGTTTGAAATATAACATCCGCGATCCATGAGTACCCAATCCTCTGTGCTATCCCTGCAGTGAACCTGGATCCTACCTTCCTTATGGTAGATCCCCATTAAACCCCTCATGGTTCCCCCTATAGGTGAACCCGTTTCTAGGGTTGAGTCACATGGCACTACTCGTAAGTAGCCCACTCCTTAAGTCATGGCAGGCTAACGAGTCGCATGGCACTACACGTAGGTAGCCCAATTTCTAACTCTCGGTAACCTAGACCTTGCTCTAGGATTACCCCCTTTTTAGCCTTTTCAAATTAACAGAGGTGGACCCGGATCTAGCCAGTTATATATACTCATTTATAGTGATAATCATAGTCACTTTATAGTGCATGAAATAAATAAACATACAATAGTTTAGTTGCATTCCATGCGATTAAACATCTGGGAATCCATCGGAAAACTAACTCGGGTAGTCATAAGAGTAACCACATACCTGACTTGGCGAGTCATACAGATTATTCAACATATACTTCATGTGTATACAATCAAGTCAATCAATAGATCCAAGCAAGTAATTCAATCATCACATAGTTCCTGAAATAAATATGTACTCTATTTATTACACACTTTATCAAGAATCTACTTTATTGACTTGGATTCACTTTCTAGGGTTTCTAATCTGCATTAAGTATTCATTAATACTCATTAGGGTTTCTTAGATCAATTTCTCGAATTTTACCTGTTTTAGGTTAACAAACCCTAATAGTACTCTTTTCCATTTATATAAACCCTAATTGCTCAAACTATTCATTATATAGTCTTTTATACCCAAAATTGTCTTAGGATCATCATATCCCTATTTAATTATATATTTGAACAATTAAAACATTTAAAAGTCATATTCACCTAAATTAGGGTTTTCAAGCTCGTTAATGCATAATCATGCACAAAACCCTAAATTAAACTAATTATATAAAGAGATTATCTTTTTAGATCTTATTTTCACTTTTATGAACAATAGACTTAAATTATCAATTTATCAACATTAAAACCATCTATCATCAAATCTAAGGGTTTTTCATTAATTAAATCATTAAAGATGATAACTTTATGTACTTTTCATATTTCAGCATATTTATGTACATAATCTTCAAATTAAACTAATTACTTACAAAGATCACCCTTTTCGATCTTAATGCACCTTTTTGCATTTAACAGGTTAATATCAACTCTTATGATCCATTAAACCCTATTAAACACATTAATCAGATCAGGGTTCCTTAATCTTTAAAGTATTAAAGATGATTACTTCCATTAATTTTCGGATTGAAAAAAGAATCAGACTTCAAACATAATTTATTTGGATTCCTCTCGTTCTGAGGATCAATTTTCATATAAGTTTCGTCTCAATCCGAGTTACGGTTTGCTAGATATAATTTTCACAAAAATTCACTTACTTGACCAATTGGAAGAGGCCACGTCACCCTTTGCCCATGCAATGCGCTGCGCCTGTTTTGGGAATATTTCGAATTGACCAAAAAGCCCCCGGGTAAGTGATCTGTTTGTTTAGCCCGCGGAGGGGCGTTTCTGTCCAACGACCAAGGGGTCATCTCCCACCTTCGGCCAGCCCTAGCGGCCGCCACCTACAGACCTGCGCGGGTTGGTTCTTCCTCCCCCAGGCCGCGATCGATGCCGGAACTTGTTGCTCTCACTCCGCCCTGCTCTGGCGCACCCAGGGTGCCCTTTTTCTCGTGGCTAAGGTGGTCTGTCCCCGCTCTTTGGCCATGCGTTTGCAGACGACATTGCATCCCGGCGGCTGCTGTTGTGTGCACTCCAGGGCATGGCTTCCATGGTCGTGAGTATAGTTGACACCGTGGTTCAGTCAGCTACCACTACAAACCATTGTTGGCTTATCATTGCTTCCTGGTTGTGCAACACTACTCGGTTAGGGTTTATTGACAAAACGAGGAAGAAGAATAAGAAGAAGAAATATTGGATTCTCTGGACTCGAGGCTAAGGGGTCTACCCCTTTTATGGGGTAGGATATCCTCACCCTAAGGTGTCCCTTCTAAGAGGAAACAAAGTCCTCTCCCTTTGGGGAAACCTATTCCTTCTATGAGAAGCAACTCTCTCTCTCTTTCTTAATTTCCTTCGGCAATCCTTCTTCTTCAATATTCTCTCCTTTAGATGGTAGGATTTTCGAAAATTATTACCATTATCTTTCTTGTACTTATGTTGGCACGAAATTATATACCTCCTTGAGTAAGAAATACTTCCTTAAAATCAATATTACATAATTAATTAATAATGCAATACATTATCCTCTTATTTTTCCTTTTTAGCATTTTCTCTTTCTTTCCTCTTTATTGGGACTCCTTGGATCCCAAGACATTCAATTATTTAGAAATTCTTTCTATAAGATACTCATTATCTTCCTAGATGCATCTAAATGCATTATTTCCCATTATCATGTGTATTTCTTATTAAAATATTTCTTTTTGAGGATTTCTCTTCATTTCTCTTTTATTTTCCTCATTGGCATTCCTTTTATCATTAGAAATCTCATGGATACGAAATTTCCCCAAGAAATCTCATTTATGTCTCTTTCCACTCATTTTCCACTTTTTATCATCATTTTCAATTTATTTCTTAATAAAGAAATACTTAATTAAACTTTTCTTTTCTTATTGCTCTCTTTTTGGAACCTTGGACTCCTTGGTATCCAAGGAACCCAAGAGGCACGAAATCCTCTTTGGATTTGCCTTCTAGAGGTTTCTACATATTTCTTTTCTTAAAAATTCAATTATCCATTTATTAATTGAATTTCCTTGTTATTTGGGCCCAATAGTCAATAAAGCCCAAAACACAATCAATCAAGGCTATTGTGAATGGAATCCATTTAACCAAAACAAAACATATCATTATTTGTTCAATTAGCTTTAATATGAGAAATTACATTTCTCACTATTTGGACCCAAAAATTGGGGTTATAACATCCTTCCCCTCTTATAGGAATTTTATCCTCAAAATTCAAACAAGCAAACAAACAATTTAGGGTAAGATTTTTTCATGTCCATCATTGGCCCCTATGTAGCTTTACCGTACCCATGGTGCATCCAAAGAACATTTATCATCACATATTCTTTCCTCTGAGTTCTTTCATCCTGGCGTCTATAAACTACATAGGTGACTCAGGACATTTCAGCCTCCCTTGGGGCTCATTAGGTTCATTGTTCCGCACATGGTCGGGATACCTCACATAGTGCTCTAAATTGGACACATGGAAAACATATCACATAACTCTATCCTGAGGGGTAGGGTCAAAACCTAACCATCTCCACCCATCCATCTCTAATGGACCCAGGTATCGGGGACTCAGCTTCCTCGACTGCAGCTCAGAGGGGTCGGATTCTCACATTATATTCTCCCACAGTGCACTGCATGTTAGTCTACTTTGCATCTGCTCACGACTCTTGTCGTCACTAGGCTCCTTTCAGCCATTGCATGATCAAAGTGACTTCATCTACACGCATTGTGGTCCCTTTTCTAACCATCATATGGTTCTTTCACCAACATCACCTTACTGAAGTGGCGACCGACACAACCTCCCTTACAGAGCTTCTTATAAAACCCAATACTGGCTATGGTAGTCATCATCACATCTTTCTTAGGACAAGAACTGTCTCAGGCTATCACCTTGCACATGCACATATGCTCTCATCAGACCCTTTAGTCTGGATCATACTAACCATTAGTTAGGGGTGACAAACTGTACTAACATCGAGTCCTTCATGCACCTACTTCCATCTTTTGGAAGTGAACCTTTAGGTTAAACTCGAGTACCTTTGAACTCACTTCATAGTTGAACCATCTCTCTCTCATGGGTAGTTCAACTAGATTTGTCCCTTGACAGAACTCTTTCTTTCTCATGTCATCTAGGTAAGGCAAACTACCATAACCCATATTGCATCTCGACCTTCCCTGATCCAGGGGAGACTTACAACATCCATAGTGATGAACTCCCTTTCTCTCTCGGGAACTCTTTATCCTCTATATCAATGCACTAGGTTACCTGTGCTCATCCTTCACCTTCGGTCATGCATGGCAACATATCACATGAAGCCTCATTATAAGCATCTCAAGTACTACTGTCACTTACTATCTTGGTAGTACCACGGTATATGGTGATCTTCAATCATGATTTCCTATTTGCCATGATTCCTCAAGATCGATTCCTCAGAAACCCTAAACCACTATCATCAGGGTTTCCTCTGCTTCCTATCCGAAGAGTGCACTTGAGGTTCTACAACTCTCCTTTCATAGCATCAAGGTCTAGACCGGCTAATCCAAGCAACCATCAACTTGTCCAACAGATCTCATTACATCTGAGTGTTATCCAAGCACCTCTCCTTTCCAAACTTAGGGTTAGCCAAACAATCCCTTCTAGCTTCTAGCCAAACAAGTCAGATGTATCTTAACCAGAGCATCCATTACCACTTCATATCCTTAGGTATTAGGTAACATGGATGACATACACTTCCATGTATTTCTCTTAGCATCTTACCTCAAACTCTATGTCTATCTTTGTTAAGAACACCCTCTGATTATGGTGATCAAATTCAACCTGGTATAACTTGTAAGTTCCACTTAGCTCAGGATAAAAACATCCTCATAAGGTGACTACCTCATTCCTCTTAGTCCTTGCAACCCATGTATCATTCACTTTACCAAGGTAGGCTATCTTCTCTATCCCTATTTCTCGTGGCATCGTTCCAATCATCTCTTATCCTTGGTGTACGGTATGCGTAATGTCCTATCTCTCACCCCCATAACAAGAGGAAATAAGCATTTGGCTACAGTCCAAATACAGAGTTCCCCCTGTTCCAAGAGTAGAGATGGTACATCCCACCTTGCCAATACACCTTTACATCTAATTTGCAACGTGCCACATATGTCTCTACATCACAGACATCATGATAACAAACTAGTCTTGAACCTACTGAGATATATATATCCTTGGTCATTTCCTCTAGGTCTATAGGGTACCGGATCTTTTGGGGTCATCCCTCTTCCCTCATGCATCAAGAGAGTGCCCTACTCATCTGCCCTTTGGATCCCATGATTTTATGAAGGTGATCAATCTCCTAACCCATGGCCCTCAGACAATGATATCTGTTACCTCCCGACCCTATGGTCATGTGCATTTGGGGAATTAGACAACTCCTATTTTCATCGGTCTTATCCCTAACTGACCCTAGGATAGACTTAGGATTCCCCATCATAGTACATGTTCACTTAGAACCTTACCCAAGTCTTCATCATCTCTCTTTCTGCATTCATGAGCTGACCTTCATCCTTTCATTGAGATCATGGCAACCTGCCTACCTTGGTCAAGCCCTATATCGGTTACCTCCATGGTAACACATTTGCATGCACTTAAAGATGGATATCTATGGGCCTACGAGTTCATTCTCATACATGTACTTTTCACTTAGCTTCTCAAGATCCTAAGAGACCTCTTTAGGTTACCTTAAACTAACCAAAACTGATATACACCCTACCAAAGGTGTCTCTCTCCCAGGATGGGAAGAAATCTATCTCTTGACAGCAAGGTCACAAAAGCTCTTAGGTCTAGGGTTTACATCCACATGAGCCTACTTAACCCTAGCAAGCCATTAAGGCATAAACAGATCACCTACTGATCCATACTAGGTCATACTTGTCCTCTTTCCTCAATGCTAGATCAAGATCATACCTTCCTTTATCATCAACCTAGCTATGAGGGGATTATTACACATACCTTAAACTTAAGGGACTTCCCTTTTCCTTTATTCATGAGGCATACCATGCTCGAAACTATAGAAACTTAACTCTCATCATGAGCATTAGGTATACCACTTCCCCTCTTAGGCCTAGGAACCCTAGGTTCACTTTTAGGTGTCCAACTGCACGCTCTATCTCTGAACCATGAATCAAGCTGGCAAAAGGCATCTCTTGCACTTCTTGTCATCCTTCAACTTGAGAAACACTTAGGGTTGGGTCCTCCTTAAGGACAACTCACAAGGTACAAGGCCTCCTCACCTGCTACTAAACCTTCCTAGGTCAAAGGAACTCTTTTTCCTACCTCAAAAGGTAAACACATACACCGTAGGCACACATGCACCAGATGCCTCATCTTCTATTTCTAGGGTTTGGTCCCTCTAAAGGAAACCAAGATATCATCAACTTTTAGGGATCGATCATGAAGCAACCACTATCATCCATTGTTCAGGGTTTTAGGCTTCCAACCTTCTTACTGGTTTTCGTGCTCTCTCTAGGGCTAACCCTACATCCAACCTCACCATTAGAGGTCCTTTCTTCATGAAGGATCAACCTTAAAAGCATGCCCTACATGGGTGAAGCCTAGGTTCGAACATTTGATTGCTCAAGATCATCCATAACCCTTTATGCTCCCTCATAATTCCTTATCCAGGGTTTCACCGTACTGTCAGCACTATGACGTGCCCTAGGTGCCAGCTATACCCTACTTGCACAAGCCCAGAGGGTTTCTAAGGTCCTTCACTAACCTCATTATCTAAGGAGCTATCTTTTACCCTAACATGCACGACCCTTCCCAGGGTCGGGTTGCCAAAGGTGTTAGGTCACCCATGGATCATATGGCATCCCAAAGGCATGTCCTTTCAAACACCTGGTCCAACTCATCTCTCTCTAACCTTTACTTAGGGTTAGCATCATCCTCAGAGGATGTGCCAGGTCTCTACTTGCAATGGAGATCTCTATCTCCAAGACTATCTTATCCTCCTGACAAGAAGGTCTACTCTCAGGTCTATTCTGAGGACATGACAACTTATGTCATACGACCTAAGCATGTATCTATTCTTTAATTTGCGCTTAATCTATTAAGCTTATGTCCATGACATCTTATTTACATGCTTTTCATTAATTTGATGGAGGATTCCTTAAACCTTATTAACCTTACCCATACCTCAAGAGGGTGATGAGGAGAAAGAAAACCCTGATCCTTTAGGTCCTTATCAGAATTTTGTAATGAGAAGGGATGAATAAGATGAGAAGTCCTAAAGGTATCTTATTTCGATTCATACCCTAAGACTTTGGCCAGGCAGTCACACAAATCCGGGAGTCCTCGTATTCCGCCTAGCGGTGCGGAGGAAAATATTTCCAGCCCCCGGTCGTGATCCTTTTCTAGACACCTCCGTCTTTCGGATAATCCTCTAATAACTCCCTTGGGTTCTATGGAGTTTGTAAAATTTAATAATTATTAATGGTTAATTGAGGAACCCTAGCTCTGATACCAAATGTTACGACCCCACCTCCCGATAACCCCCAATTAAAGGAGACCGAGAGGTCGAAGCCACACCCATGACTTCCGGATCAAAGGTTCGGCAATTAACCAAGAATAATTATCAAATTTTAACATACTAAACTGAAAAGCTGTAAGAAAATAAACTTTGCATACCTTTTGAAATTTTGGATTTCTAACTTCAATCCACATAATGATTCTACGCTAACTAATCCTCCTTGTATTTTTCTTCATGTATTTCACAATGTGACGATTTACTGTTTGTCCTTTTGGCTTGTACCTAAAACGCCGACAAACAAAACATCGGTCAGCCGAAGCTGGTATGTTGGGGAAACAATAATCTTGCAACTATAATAACCATGTAATCATTCAATTAATCATTAATCAATTAAGATTACGTTTTAAATATAACATCCGCGATCCATGAGTACCCTATCCTCTGTGCTATCCCTGTAGTAAACCTGGATCCTACCTTCCTTATGGTAGATCCCCATTAAACCCCTCAGGGTTCCCCCTATAGGTGAACCAGTTTCTAGGGTTGAGTCACATGGCACTACTCGTAAGTAGCCCACTCCTTAACTCATGGCAGGCTAACGAGTCGCATGGCACTACACGTAGGTAGCCCAATTTCTAACTCTCGGTAACCTAGACCTTGCTCTAGGATTACCCCCTTTTTAGCCTTTTCAAAGTAACAGAGGTGGACCCGGATCTAGCCAGTTATATATACTCATTTATTTTGATAATCATAGTCACTTTATAGTTGCATGAAATAAATAAACATACAACAGTTTAGTTGCATTCCATGAGATTAAACATCCGGGAATCCATCAGAAAACTAACTCCGGTAGTTATAAGAGTAACCACATACTTGACTTGGCGAGTCATGCAGATTATTCAACATTACTTCATGTGTATACAATCAAGTCAATCAATAGATCCAAGCAAGTAATTCAATCATCACATAGTTCCTGAAATAAATATGTACTCTATTTATTACACACTTTATCAAGAATCTACTTTATTGACTTGGATTCACTTTCTAGGGTTTCTAATCCGCATTAAGTATTCATTAATACTCATTAGGGTTTCTTAGATCAATTTCTCGAATTTTACCTCTTTTAGGTTAACAAACCCTAATAGTACTCTTTTCCATTTATATAAACCCTAATTGCTCAACTATTCATTTAATAGTCTTTTATACCCAAAATTGTCTTAGGATCATCATATCCCTATTTAATTATAGATTTGAACAATTAAAACATTTAAAAGTCATATTCACCTAAATTAGGGTTTTCAAGCTTGTTAATGCATAATCATGCACAAAACCCTAAATTAAACTAATTATATAAAGAGATTATCTTTTTAGATCTTATTTTCACTTTTTATGAACAATAGACTTAAATTATCCATTTATCAACATTAAAACCATCTATCATCAAATCTAAGGGTTTTTCATTAATTAAATCATTAAAGATGATAGCTTTATGTACTTTTCATATTTCAGCATATTTATGTACATAATCTTCAAATTAAACTAATTACATAAAAAGATCACCCTTTTCGATCTTAATGCACCTTTTTGCATTTAACAGGTTAATATCAACTCTTATGATCCATTAAACCCTATTAAACACATTAATCAGATCAGGGTTCCTTAATCTTTAAAGTATTAAAGATGATTACTTCCATTAATTTCTGGATTGCAAGAAGAATCAGACTTCAAACATAATTTATTTGGATTCCTCTTGTTCTGAGGATCAATTTTCATTTAAGTTTCGTCTCAATCCGAGTTACGGTTTGCTAGATATAATTTTCACAAAAATTCACTTACTTGACCAATTGGAAGAGGCCACGTCACCCTTTGCCCATGCAATGCGCTGCGCCTGTTTTGGGAATATTTCGAATTGACCAAAAAGCCCCCGGGTAAGTGATATGTTTGTTTAGCCCGCGGAGGGGCGTTTCTGTCCAACGAACCAATGGGTCGTCTCCCACCTTCGGCCAGCCCTAGCGGCCGCCACCTGCAGACCTGCGTGGGTTGGTTCTTCCTCCCCCAGGCCGCGATCGATGCCGGAACTTGTTGCTCTCACTCCGCCCTGCTCTGGCGCACCCAGGGCGCCCTTTTTCTCGTGGCTAAGGTGGTCTGTCCCCACTCTTTGGCCATGCGTTTGCAGACGACATTGCAGCCCGGCGGCTGTTGTTGTGTGCACTCCAGGACATGGCTTCCATGGTCGTGAGTATAGTTGACATCGTGGTTCAGTCGGCTACCACTACAAACCATTGTTGGCTTATCATTGCTTCTTGGTTGTGCCACACTACTCGGTTAGGGTTTATGGACAAAACGAGGAAGAAGAATAAGAAGAAGAAATATGGGATTCTCTGGACTCGAGGCTAAGGGGTCTACCCCTTTTATGGGGGAGGATATCCTCGCCCTAAGGTGTCCCTTCTAAGAGGAAACAAAGTCCTCTCCCTTTGGGGAAACCTATTCCTTCTATGAGAAGCAACTCTCTCTCTCTTTCTTAATTTCCTTCATCAATCCTTCTTCTTCAATATTCTATCCTTTTGATGCTAGGATTTTCGAAAATTATTTCCATTATCTTTCTTGTACTTATGTTGGCACGAAATTATATACCTCCTTGAGTAAGAAATACTTCCTTAAAATCAATATTACATAATTCATTAATAATGCAATACATTATCCTCTTATTTTGCCTTTTTAGCATTTTCTCTTTCTTTCCTCTTTATTGGGACTCCTTGGATCCCAAGACATTCCATTATTTAGAAATTCTTTCTATAGGATACTCATTATCTTCCTAGATGCATCTAAATGCATTATTTCCCATTATCATGTGTATTTCTTATTAAAATATTTCTTTTTGAGGATTTCTCTTCATTTCTCTTTTATTTTCCTCATTGGCATTCCTTTTATCATTAGAAATCTCATGGATACGAAATTTCCCCAAGAAATCTCATTTATGTCTCTTTCCACTCATTTTCCACTTTTTATCATCATTTTCAATTTATTTTTTAATAAAGAAATACTTAATTAAACTTTTCTTTTCTTATTGCTCTCTTTTTGGAACCTTGGACTCCTTGGTATTCAAGGAACCCAAGAGGCACGAAATCCTCTTTGGATTTGCCTTGTAGAGGTTTCTACATATTTCTTTTCTTAAAAATTCAATTATCCATTTATTAATTGAATTTCCTTGTTATTTGGGCCCAATAGTCAATAAAGCCCAAAACACAATCAATCAAGGCTATTGTAAATGGAATCCATTTAACCAAAAAAAAACATATCATTATTTGTTCAATTAGCTTTAATATGAGAAATTACATTTCTCACTATTTGAACCCAAAAATTGGGGTTATAACACATATACCCTATGCCCGATATGGTGCACACCCCTTTCCCGATATGACAACAAGCGTACCCTTATACCTGATATGAGGTCAAGTTTTTAGTTTATAAATGATATGAGGTTATGTACCTCTAACTTGAGTTATAAATTATAAGTGATATCTAACCTGAGATAAATACACGATAAGGTGTTAGGGGATATACCCTAAAACATGGTATGATGATGTGGTTACACCACATGCCTGATATGGATACATGATAGGATGATATGTGCATCTTAAAGTATGATATGATAACATACATACACTTTGATACCCGATATGGTAGGTATGCATCCTACCATATCTGTGAAAAAGGAGGAACTATGTAAATCTGTGAAGTGGTTTATGGAAGGAGGATGCATCCTAAGACAGGTAAATCACGTTTTTCTGGTTCTTATCCCTAAAAAGAAGATGACGTCTTCCCTGGAAGACTTCAGACCGATAGCGTGCTGTAATGTGCAATATAAGGTTATAGCGAAGATTTTGGCAGAGCATTTGAAGATGGTTTTACCACTCATTGTCTCAAAAAACCAGGGAGCATTCATTGCAGGTCATAGCATCAATGATTGCACCTTATTAGCGGGTGAATTCATGCTAGATTTCATTGTGATGAGAGGCCATAAGAAATCTTGTATGAAGCTTGATGTCTCGAAGGCCTACGATAGTGTCAACTGGAAGACTCTGTGGTGGATCATGTCTAGAATGGGGTTCAATCAGAAGTGGATAGACCTTATGAAGCAATGTGTTACTACGACGAGCTACTCTCTACTAATCAATGGATCTCTGTGTGGCATCTTCAAAGGAGGGAATGGATTGAGGTAGGGCGACCCCCTCTCTCCACTACTCTTCACGATAGTGATGGAGTATTTATCTAGGTTGATGGAGAGGAAGGAAAAGAAGAAGGAAATAGCCACTTACACCGTTCACGGTACAAAAGTGATGAGTCATCTCATCTTTGCTGATGATGTATTAGTGTTCCTTGAAGCGAAACCTGGGTACCTTGCTCAAATGAGACAACTTCTTGTTCAATTTGGGGAAGAAATGGGGTTGCATACAAACATCCAGAAGACTCAGTTGTTCCTCTCCACAAACTGTCAGGGGGTCAAGGAAAGCATAGAAGAAGAAATGGGTATTAATGCCAGCAAACTTCCCACTAGATATCTCAAATTCCCTTTAGTAGGTGGAAATGTAAAAGTCAGTGACTTCACGGAATGTTCGGACAAATTGGATGATATGATCAATAGATGGCCATTGACGAAAACTTCCATGGCAGGCCGGATTACACTCACCAAGTCGGCGATTGAAGGTCTACTGATTTTTTGGGTGCAACAAGGGGAAATATTCTTTGTTGTACTGCTTAGAATGGAGATGGAGATTTCCAATTTTGTGTGGGCTAGCAACATTCACCCCATGAAGTATAGTAGGTTGGCTCACCCCAAGGAGGAAGGAGGAGTAGGGTTGAAATCTCCCAGATTGATAGCTACTTGGGGCACAGTTAAAAGAATATTCAAGTATCTGCAGAATGATTCACTGTGGGCAAAGTGGATGAGAATGAGATATCCCAAAGGCCTGGACTTCAATCCCAGAACCAGAGAAGGAACTCGAGGGTAATCAATCGAATGACAGAAGTATGGCAGGAAATCAAAGGCATCAACGACGCAAGAAGCTCCTGGAGCTTAAAGGAAAAGCAAGAGAGGATATGGGAACTACTGCAGCCCAGAAATGATGAGCACGTATCAAAAAATACATGGACTAAAGCTGGTATTCCAAAATGGGAAATGAGTCTCTATAGGGCCATACAAAACTCTTTTCCTACCCTAGACAAGATGGAGAAATGGTATCCAGGTACAGACACAAGTTGCTACCTCTGTGAAGAAGAATCAGAGTCCCAGGGACATATCTTTGGGGCATGTAGGTATACGAAGATTGTTTGGGAACTTCTGTACTCCAAAAAGGGAATGAGAAGATGGGAGCTGAAAGAGACAACAGACATGTTCACTGATATGCCCAAGGAAGAGATGGTGATGCTATCTGCAGTACATTTTCATGTATGGAAAGAGAGGAACAATAGGAGACACAATGCAAAGAAGAGGAATGAAGAAGAACTGGCATGCAAAATCTACAAAATTATTTGTAATAGAATGAGTGCATAGATACTTTATGTACTTTAGTGTGAGTTTTGTAGTGTTGGACTACAATGTATCTTTTCCCCAAAAGCTAATTGGCTGGAGGGTTTCGGAATAAATTTACCTAATTCCGATATGGTAGGTATGCTTCAAACCAATAGATTTGACTAAGTGATATATGTTGTATGTTAAATGCAACATTAATATGCAATGAGTTTAATTCAATTTGATAATGGTAAGCTAATGGACCTTAAGAGGAGAATTAAGCAATCAACATCCTAGTGAGGATGAGAGAGAAACTAAGCTGGGAATGTTAATTATGTAATAAGTACATGTTGATACTCTTATTATGAATGGAGTATGAATTAGGGTTTAATCTCTTATAATGAGAATTTTGAAACCCTAATTGGTTAATAAAGGTAAATCGTAGCCCTAAGAATGAGTGATGAGATGATTTGAAACCTTAATCGGTTGCTGAGGGGAAACCCTAATTTTAATTAATGGGAAGAATGTGTTTCTTTTCTATTACATGGTTATGACATGGATTTGATAATGTTGTTATCATGATATACTAACCATGCATGTATCATAAGGTAATGAGAATAGCTAAGTAAGATCTATGATGTTTTTATAATATAGATTTAATGAGCTCTGTCAAACTATGTGAATTAATACCTTGGTCTGATGACCTAGAGGCAATGATTACCTGTTAATTGGTGACAAGTACTCAGTGATGAACTAAGGGTTTGAATACCCAAGAATGATGATGATAAGCAATTGAGATCCTAAGTGATATATGTGTTCCAAAGAATCATGAAAGTACTTGATAAACATATTGTATCTTTCTTTGTAGCATCTGATATAATTCTTGTTTGCAACTTGATTGATGCTAAAATATACTGTAATGCACTTAATTAAGCAAGTTAAATATTATCATGTAGTTGCCCAGACCATAGATCCATTCAGTGTCAGAATTTTCTGAATGGTGAAATGATTTTTAACTCGGTATATGTATTTTTGAATATGTAATTATTATACTGGGGTGCTCAGTGGACTCCCCAACTAAACAGGGATGCTTAGTGGACTCCCCAACACACCAGATTGCTCAGTGGACTTCCTGATGAAACTAAATCAGGATCACTCAGTGGTCTTCCTGATGACAAATAATCTAGGAAAACTCAGCGATCTTCTTCCGAAGAGAGTACATGCTACAGTTGTAACTCTATAGTGAAGATGTCTCTATACCCCAACAAGCTATTTACAGTTAACACAAGATTTCCTGCCAGTTATCTTGTACTGACCGAGACAGGTGAGGTCATGACAGCCGGCTCTGCCACTGACCTTGTATGGTACTGATGCTTAACGTAGTCGTGGTCAGTTGGAGCATGAGCGGTATACCTCATCTCCTCTGGCCATAAATGTGAATGTGAATATGTAATCAGTCGTGTAGCATATTTGTTTAAGGATCGAATACGGAAAACATTAGTTGATGCCTCATTACTTTTATAAATCTTAGTAGATAGATGTTATATATGCTCTTCATATTCCTTATAAAAAAATAGATGACTTATAACTCTGTTATCAATATTTATGCATTGCACTACAAATAAACCTGCTTACTTGCATAAAGTATCTTCTGCTCAGTTTTATACTATTTCATGTGATAATAATATTGTTGGCATAGAGTTTTATCTCTCGCTGGGAAAATAGTCTCACCCCGCGGGATCCACAATTTTTAGGTGGACGCGGATGAGGAGGTAGAAACTGGACTACAGAGGAAGGACCGTATCAGTAGGGACAACAGTAGTAGCTCAGGTTGAGTACACTATTTGTCGTGTCTTGTAGATAGTAATCCTATGTGTCGTCTCTGTACTCTCAGGTCCTTGGGAGATAGTACTTAGTGGTTTTTATGAATGACTTGAGATTTTGGTTTGTTTTCGTCAAAGTTTTAAGTTGTTGATGTATAAGTTAAAGTAAAGCAACTGGTACCTGTTATCCTCGAGAAGAGACGGTACATTGTATGTACGATATGAACCACATGTATGTAAAGTTTTGGTTCTTTTAGTATGAGTTTTTCTTGAAGAGGATCTATGTGCAAAATGGTTTTAATTCTTAGTGATTTTTGTTAATTCTGATGTTTATGGTTATTCTGCAATTATTATTGGTGGTGGCTTGATTTATAATTAGGTCGTCACAAGACTGTCTAAGATAAATGTGAACTTAATATCATATATTGATTCACATGTGCATGTGCATGCCTTTCTCAGTCTCACTTATCAAGTGGCTTGGACATCATACTACCTTAGGAGGGACAAATCCCATATCTATCACTCACAGTCTATCTCATATGTCAAAGCCACCCAATCATCACCTTTATAACAAGCCATGTTTCAGGACTACGTTTGATGATGTGAAAGTGTACCCAATCACATTCGACGAGTGCAGTGATTTCAGGTCTAAGAATCACAATCACTGCCATCACTATGAGAGATGATTCTGACTACCATGTCATGGTTCCATGAGTCACTCTCATGGTGGGTCTGTCTGATACATTGTTCTCTAACATGTATCTATGTGCTTGGTTTGATATCATATATCATGACTAATGAGACATTGTCATCAACCAACACACACTGTAATGACCCCATCTCTCGGTAACCCCCACTTAAAGGAGACGAAGAGATCAAAGCCGTTAGCCCAATAAATTGGATCAAAGGTTTGACAGATAATCAATAACAATTATTAAATTCTACCAACTATACTGAAAAATGGTAAAAATAAAAACTTTGCATACCTTTTGAAAACTAGGATTTCTAAACTTCTATCCATGGATATACTAATCTAACTAATCCTCATGTGCACGTTAATCCTCATTTAATTCCACATGCCACTTTACTATTTGTTCTTTTCATTTGTACCTAAAACGCCGACAAACAAAACATCGGTAGTAAGAAGTTGGTATGTGGGGGAAACAATAATCGTGAAACTATAATAACAAAGTAATCAGCCAATTATCATTTAACAGCCAAGATTACATTTTAAACCATACTACTCAATCCTTTCATATCCCCTATCTCTATGTTGTCCCTACAGTGGACATGGATACTACCTCTCTCATATGGTAGATCCTTACCCCCATGGCCCTACCACACAGGTAGCCAATACCTAGGGTTATGGAGTCACTGGGCCCTACCCAAAGGTAGCCCAATCCCTGACTCATGGTGACTTGATGGTCCTACCCCATTGGTAGCCATGTACTAAGTCATTCAATGACCTAATGGACCTACCCCATCGGTAGCCATGCACTAGGTCAATCTATTAAGCTACATAGGGGACTAGGATCTGAGCTAGTAGGCACATATCTTAGGTGATAGTCATATCCACATTATAACTTGCAAGAATTAAATGCAACCAATAGTTTAACTCATGTCATCGATAAAACCTCAAAAATCCTTGGGAAACTAATTTAGGATAATCATAGGCGTAACCACATATCTGTACGGTAGATTTGGAGACAGAACTATGTAGAGAGAGAAAATACAATCAAGCAAGCAAAGTACACAGAAATCCTAAAATAAACATTCCAACTTCCTTTTATCAATATTTATCCCATTTCATCACATTACTTAGGATTTCAATTTCAATTTTAGGGTTTCCTTGGGAATTAGGGTTTTTACCTCTTCTTTCAATATCATGATCCTTAATATATCAAAACTACATAAAACCCTTAATTTCTCATTTTAGCACCCTTAACAAGTTTAGGATCTTTATTAAGCATCTGATTTCTCTAATCTAGATAAATATGATTTTTCTCTCCTTTTATCCCAAGTTAGGGTTTCCATATATATTATCCTTCTTTTATGGATTACAACTCTAAATTAGGCAATCTTGCATTCAAAATGGATAAACAAACCACCTTTATCATTAACAGGGTTAATCTTATCAACTTTTAATACATTTTACTAGAAAATTAAGGTACTTTTGCAAAACGGAGTAGAACTAGGTTCCCAAAGTATTTTTATCAGATTCCTTGTATTTTTCTACACAACTTTCATGTATAAAGTTTTTTCATTATACAATCCTAGTAATTTCTATGAATTTTGCAAATAAAACACTTTTCCTGGATTATTCGATTAAAGAGGAATAATTACCAAAAATAATGGGCCGCTCGATTTGTGGTCCTATGATCTACTTCTTGGATATAACGATCCCATTTGTGCATGCCTAACAGAAGCTGCTCCCACTCTGGAGTGTTGGATTCAACTGAGATCACCGTGGACTCAGATCGTACGGCGACGGGTCGTCGTCTTCCTCAGTCTCAACAACTTCGTGAGGTCAACCTAGAGGTTGACTCTGAGCTCTCGACTTCCTTTGCCCACACCGATCGTCCAGGGAGCTCCGCCTCCCCTCGAAGAAGTTGGTAGCTGGTTCAATTCCTCGCCTGAGCTTCTCTAATGTCATCCCCTACTCGTCGGACTCTGGCGAGGATCACCGAGGTGTCGGGGTTGCAGATCAGGATGAAAAGACCAATTGAGCGCACAAAACACTCCTCGCACTCTTCCGCAGAGGTTGGGCTAGCGAGAAAAGATGTTGGTTCCATCCATAATCCTCCCCTATATATATGTTCGAGGTTAATCTTGTGAGGTTTGGGTGTTTCCCAGAAAAACCTCCAATCATGCACAAACCAGGGATGATTCCCTACGGTTTCATCTCCTAAGTCCAATGGGACTATCACCAGGCTTGCTCATACTCTGGATCACGAGAAATCTCGGTTGGAAACTCTCCATGTAACTTGTAGAGTCCTAGTCCGCTTGGGACTTAGATGATGAGTGTCCCACGTTCGATCAAGATCCAACGGACCTCATTGCTCGCGATAAAAAACAAAGGAAAGTATTTTTCCTAATCATAATAATTCCCAATTTTTGAGATAACTTGAAAAAATGATTTCTCCCAAACCATAACTCCTTTTTGTCTCAAATTTTAAGGGAAGGTTTTTCTTGGCATTATCTATATTTTTACGAAATTTGGGAAAGAAATTACAATGGATGTGAAGGCTTCCTTCTCTCCTAAGTTATTCATTAATTTATTCAAAATTAATGGTTATTTATTTTCCCCTTGCTATTATCTTGTTATTTTGGGTCGCTTGGACCTCAAGAAATCCTAAAGTCATAGATTACCATATAGGGGAAAATCTATTTGCCTTTATCTTCTTTTGAAAGTCAATTTCTCATATTCCCCTTTTATTAATCAATTTCTTTTCCTTTTTAATTTTCTTTTTAAGGATTTCTCTTTATCTCTCTTCTATTTTCCTATTGAAATTCCTTTTAACATTAGGAATCCCTGGGATATGAAAATTCACCAAGGATAACTCAATTATACCTCTTTTCACATATTTTCCACATTTTATCATTATTTTCAATTTCTTTCTTAACAAGGAAATACTTAATTGGTCTTTTCTTTTCTTATTGAATTATCTATGCAACTTTGGACTCCTTGGGACCCAAGGAACTCAAGAGGCATGAAATCCAACTTTGGATTATATTATTTTGACTTCTAGAGTTTCCACACCTTTCTTTTCTCAAAAACTTAATTATTCATTTACTAATTGAATTTCCTTGATATTGGGCCCAATAGCCAATAAAGCCCACAAAGCAATAATCAAAGCTATTGTAATGAAATTCATGCATTCAATCAAAAGATATCATTATTTGTTCATTTATCTTTAATATGAGAAATTACATTTCTCAGCAAATGAACCCAAAATTGGGGTTGTAACATCCTTCCCCTCTTATAAGAATTTTGTCCTCAAAATTCCATCAAGCAAACAACAAATAGGATAATCCTTTCTTATGTCCATCAGGGCTCCCATGTGGCTTCACCCTTTCCATGGTGCTTCCCAAGAACCTTCATTATCTCATATTCTTCCATCTGAGTTCTTTCTTACCTTGGTATTTCGTACCCTCATAGGTGACTCAGGACTTTTCAGCCTCTCAAACAGCTGAATAGGTTCAGGGCTCAACACAGGGCTTGGGTACCTCACATAGTGCTCTAGATCAGACTCATGTAACACCTTATACATCATGTTATCCTGAGGGGTAAGGCTAAACACATCCTTCTCCACCAATCCATCTCAAATGGACCCATATATTGGGGACTCAGCGTTTTTAGTTGTAGCTCAGAGGGGTCAGATTTTCACATTATATTCTCCCACAGTGAACTGCATGTCAGTCTGCTTTGCATCAGCTCATGACTCATGTCACCCTTGGGCTCTCTCTCTGCCATTGCATGATCAAGCGACTTCATCTGCACACACTGTGGTTCTTTTCTGACCTTTGTTAGGCCTCCTTCACCAACATCATCATAATGAAGTGGTGATCGACACAACCTCCTTATAGAAATTATTGCATCCCGATAGAGGCTATGGTGGTTAACATCACATCTTAAGAATTGTCTCTTTGTATCACCCTAAACAAGCACACTTGCTCTCATCAGACCCTCTAGTCTGGATCATACTAACCATTAGTTAGGGGTGATAAGCGGTACTAACATTGAGTTCTTCATGTATCTACTTCCACCTCATGGAAGTGAACCTTTAGGTCACATCCAGAACTTTTGAACTCGCATCATGGTGTAGTTGAACCATCTTTCTCTCTTATGTAGTTCAACAGAATCTGTCCCTTGATGACATTCTTTTTTTCTCGTGTTATCTAGGTAAGGTGATCTACCATAACCCATATTGCATATTGACCTTCCTTGGTCAAGGGGAGACTTACCAAAACTTCCAAAATGGTAAACTCCCACTCCCTATAGGGGACTCTTTATCCTCTATGTTAAAGCATTGGGTTATTGGTGTTTGTCCTTCACCTACTATCATGCATGGCCACAAGCCACATGCATGTTCATCTTAAGCATCCAAATTGCTACTATCTCTTACTATCTCTGTAGTATCACGGTGTATGGTGACCTTAAAACCATGATAACATGTATGTCATAATTCCTCAAGCTGGATACCTCGGAAACCCTACACCATTCTCTTCAGGGTTTCATCACTTTCCTTTCCAAAGAAGTGCATCTGAGGTTTTACAACCATCCTTTCATTACATCACAGACTAGGCTGGCTAACCAAACAAGCATTTACTTGATTAACCGCTATTGATACATCTGGGTGTTAGCCAAACTAATCTCTTTTTCTCAACTTAAGGTTATCCTAGCAACCTCAACTTCTTCTAGCTTCTAGCTAAACTAGGCATCTATTTCTCAACCAGAGCATTCATTACCACTTCACATCCTTAGGTATTAGGTAATGTTTGAAGACATACACTTCCATGTATTCCACTTATCATCTTGTCTCAAACTCTGAGTCTATCTTCATCAGAACACTCTGAGCTCATGCTCTTGATTATCAAACTCGACCTTGTATCACTTGCAAATTCCACATAGGTCATGATAAAACATCCTCATAATATGACTACACTATTCCACTTAATGTTTTTAAACCATTCATGAATCATTCACTCCACCAGGGTATGTCCTCATCTCTATCCTCATACCTTGTAGCAACGTTCCAACTCACATCATCTTTATCCTTGGTGTATGGCATGCGTACTGTCCTATCTCTCACTCCCATAACAAGAGGAAATAAGCATTTGGCTGCAGTCCAAATACAGATTTCTTCCTATTCTAGGAATAGAGATGGTACATCCCACCTTGCGAGTACACCTTCAAATCTAAGTTAGAACATGCAATCATCATGATATTGCTTCCATGGGAAAACTGGTCTTGAACCTACTTGGGTCCACACCCATTCCTTGGTCATCTCCTCTAGGTCTATAGGGTGCCGACACTTTAGGGGTCATCCCTCTTCCCTTATGCATCTAGAGAGTGCCCTACTCATCTGCCCTTTGGGTCCCATGAGTTCATGAAGGTGATCAATCTCCTAACCCATGGCCCTCAAACAATGATAGATGTTACCTCCTGACCCTATGGTCATGTGCAACTAGGGAATTAGGCAACTCCTACTTCCATCGGTCTTATCCCCACATGACCCTAGGATAGACTTAGGATTCCATTATAGTACATGTCTAGTTTAGAACCTTACCCAAGCCTTCATCATCTCTCTCAGCATCCATGATTGACTTTCATCCCTTCATAGGGGTCATGGCAACTTGCCCACCTTGGTCAGGCCCCATACCGGTTACCTCCATGGTAACACATCCATATGCACTTAGAGATGGTTATCTATGGGTCTACAGGTTCATTCTCATACCATGTACTTTTCACTTAGCTTCTCAAACTCCTATGAAACCTCTTTAGGTTTCCTCAAAACCCACCAAACTGGTAAACACCCAACCAAAGGGTCCCTCTCCCAGGATGGGAGGAAACTACAACTCTTGACAACAAGGTCACAACCGTCCTTAAGGTTTATATTCACATGAGCATGCCTAACCCAGCAGCTACTAAGGCACAAGAAGACCACCTATTAAACCATTCTAGGTCATACTTGTTCTCTTTCCTCAACATTAGATCAACTTAGTTATGAGGGGTTCATCAAACATACCCTTAACTTAAAGGGGTTTCCTTTACCTCTAGACATGAGGAGTACCATGCTCGAAACTATAGAGACTCAAATCTCATTATGAGCATCAGGTACACTACTTCCCCTCTTTGGCCTAGGAACCCTAGGTTCACCTTTGGGTGTCCAACTGCATGATCAATCTCTTAACCACAAATCAAGCATGTCCAAGGTATGTCATGCACTCCCATGATCCTTCTACTCTAACAACCCCTCAAAGTTGGGTCCCCTCGCGGACAACCAACTAGATGAAAAGCCTCACCACTGGTTACCTAAACCTATTTAGGGTTTAAGGCACTCTTTGTATCATCACAAAAGGTAGACACCTTCACAATAGGCACAACGGTTCCAAAAGCATCATTCTCTCTCTAGGGTTTGATTCCTCTAAAGGCCACTAAGATATCATCCATCTCTAGGGATCAAGCACGAGGCAACCACTATCATCCACTTAGGTCGCATCATCCTCAACTCCCTACTATCCCTCATATCTCGGGGTTTAGGCTTCCAACCTTCTTGCTTGGGTCTTGCTTTCTCTCTCTCTAGAGCTAGTTCCACATCCAACCTTACTACCAGAGGTCCTCTCTCCATGAACGATCAAGCTCACAAGCATACCTGTGACGTCCCTGGATTTTCTAAAAATTAATCTGGTGTGTGACATACAAATTAAAACCCCCACCTCAGTGAGAATCCCAATTTAAACACCCCACACTAGGCTAAGAAGAAGAAAATCAAGGGAGTCAGAAGGAAACAATCAGTAGCACATGTACATAAACAATAATAAAACCATACACACATGTTCACCATTCAACATATAATTACAACATGAATTGTTACAACATTTGATATTACATATTGAACAGCAAATTGAAACATACACATGTACTACCACTAAACTATAGGATCTTAAGACAACAGATCCACCTGTACATCATCTCGCCACACAACTCTCAACTATCCTGGATTTCCAAGAGCATAACCACAACCTAAACAAAAGATTATATGCGGTACACGTCAGCACAATATTTCATGAATATTGTACTGAGTACGCCTACGTGTCTTTTTATATACCTCTCATCATATCTTGGCAATAAGATAAAACTAATACTTGGCAGTAACAGAAGAATATAAGAAAAGCGTATACTGGCAAAAAGATATTCATTAACAAGAAAGAGAACACACATATTTTAAGCACATTTCCATCATATATCTCGTACATCTGCCCCCAAGGGCTTTGATGTTTTTAGGCCTTATGATCTACTACCAAAGAGATTGAGATCATTTTACGTGTGATCTACTACCAAAGAGTTTGAGATCTAACACATGTGATCTACTACCAAAGAGTTTGAGATCACTTCAATGCACTGTACTATCAAAGAGTTTAGTGCTACTATATGATGGATCAAATATCTTATGTTTCATGTGTTCATAGCCATAAGTATGGAAAATCATGCAACATTTCATACAAGCCAATCATTTCAATCAATACCATATGCCAAGTCTTTACTACCATATAACACAAGCATAATGTATAATAAGCCAAGTAAGAGGTAATGGCATACCTTCTAAAGAGACATCCTAATCACATATTCCTCATGTCAACTATGTATCCCAGGTCAAACCATGATAAAGATAAGATCACATACGATCATCAGGTTCTCATCTTATTATATCTCATCTTAACCCTAATTATGTGCATTAGGGTTTCTCTTAGTTTATTAGGATATGTGCATTATTACTTGTATTCTAGTCTTATGATTGTCTCACTGATGTCATATTCCAGATTATGATTCATTATCCGAACATTATCTCCCATAGTATTTTTGTGCACATTAATTAATCCTAGGTTACATCATTAACCTAGATTAGGGTTTTAAACCATGTATTAAAGGTCAACTTCATATAACATGAATTATACGCATCATCATGATCTCATCATCAAATCTGAGGTTCCAAATATTGATATGAGCTTACTCTGTGAATTTCATCATTTATTGTGCATGTATGTATTTAATACATTTTATTTAGGGTTATTAGCCCTAATTAGACATATTAATCAAAATACATGATTTCGTACATCATCATCATAATCACTGACGTACACTGGATTATAAGCATGAATATTGATTTACTGACATATTCTCATAATTTTAGGCCAACGTTTGATATTTATTATCCATCAATTAAGCATTTCAAAACTAACAAGATATCACTGATATTCATGCATCAAAAGCCTGATATTTTGCTTTAATTGTGTTCTACTCATTTTTCTGAACATTTTTGTATATTGTTTGTAATTTTCTGATCAACAGGCTATTTTATATGAATTATCTAATATCTGTGAGTTTATTGGGTATTTACCTTTTGCAAGCCAGTGGTGTGCCGCCACGTGGCCACTAGGGGGCGCGGCTCCTTTGCTGGTTCGGAGGCTAGGGCTGGGACCCGGTCCGGATCTTTTGTTGGATCCACAAACTCAGTGATCCGCTAGCTCGATCACGCTCCTTCCTTTCTAGCGGTCTCGTGCGGACGCCTGCTACCTGCGCCCTCTGTTCCGCAGGGCGCCGCCATGTGTGGAGGCCTCCAGTGAGCAAACAAGCTTCGTCTAGCAACGTTCAGCTCCTGGAGATCCTTGGCAGGGCTTGGAAAACACAATCCCCTCATTCTCGGCTTGCCAGGGCGACATCAATCGCTCCAGCGCTCCACATCCGTGAGGCTGCCCGCCATGGCCGCCGTCATGGATGGCTTGCATCGGTGAGGAATCAGAGGTGACACAGTGCTCCTACTCATCTCCTAAGGATTCCATCGGGTTCGAATACCCCTTCCGGACCTCTACAACTACTCAAATCCTGGTTTCTTCTTGTGGATCTCCTTCTCGATGAGGGCGTCGTCGTCTCCTTTCGGTTGTGACGGAACAAGGAGGCGACCCGCCTCTACCCATCTTTGTACCAGTCTAAAGCTTCGAAAAGCTTCGCGGCACCTCATCTTACATCATGTGGCCATCCAACTACACCATGGAGGTCTATCTATCCACTTCAAACTCGACCTTCATTTTCAACTAAGCTTAGATTCAGCTGCCATGTAAGACTCTGCGACATCCTACGAATACAGCTATAACTGGATCCTTCCATCTCCTTCTTACTTCTATTTCTCCTATCATCCTCTGGTCTACTCTCTAGCTCTGTCTTCATCTTCGTGAGTCACCTACAGAAGGCAATGGAGAGGTGGGGAGGAGCGGACCCTGAAACTCCCTAGTCTGGTGGTAGTTTTCTTCAGATGAGGGATCATACGATTAGTAACGAGTAGGGGAGTCCCACTCTCCAGTTAAATCTTTCCCACCTCCCACGATCACGACTAGTGGTAGCTGGGAAGGCCAACTGCCCACTTCGTTTCTCCTCCAGGCCACGATCATCCATGAACAGGTGATTCGAGTATCTATTCCAATTGCCCATGATGTCTAACTATGCGACCTTGAAGACAAGATTTAGACCGTCCAATCTGACCCATCGAATGGTCAGCACAGGGCCACCTTGTGAATCTGCATCCCTTAAGCCAGGAGAAGCGTGACATTGCCTACTATCAAAATTAGGCAGAAGGGAAAAGCTCTTGGTCGTAATTACATAAAGATATCAAATATTCACAAACTTTAAACATCTATAACTTCTTATTAGATGGTCTAATCATCACCGAATTTTGATCATAGCTTCCTAATCACTCAAGATCCATGTTACCATTATTTGACCAATCAACCACTTAGTCCAAAAATTCCACATACTTAGGGCATAAATCATGATATAATAACAAGTGACTTTCATCTTTTACCAAACCAATTGGAATACATTTATATGATCAAAATCCACTTAAGGGAGTATCATTATGCCATTAAGCATTTAAAAGGATCTAAAAGTTCACTTCGTCACATCCTACACACCTTAAAAGATATTTCGTCCTTGAAATTACGCCAAAAACCACTTTGTCACATCATATACATCTTAAAAGAAATTTCGTCCTCGAAATTAAGCCATCCTCTTACTTCAAGGAAAAGCAAAAGATATACAACCAAGTGCTGGGCACCATCTAGGTGAAATCTCACCATAAACATAAGCTCCATAACCTTATCCAAACTACCATTAGGAGGTTTTAAAAACATCTAAGGTGAAACCTCACTTCATAGGAGGCTCAAACAAGGGTTTAGAAGCTTTGGTTATGTCATGACATATTTCATACGTTAGGGTTGCATTCTTATCTTTACCCATGCATTATTATTCAACTTCATATTACCATGTTCTAAAGGAGTTAACTAAGGTTAACCCATTATCAAGGTCTCATCAACATTTTATTGAGATAATTGTTAGAACATGTTCAACATTAACATATGCCTTTTAGGAGGGTATTAACTATAGTTAACCCACTTTATCCATCTAGATCATATCAATGTGCCATAAATGTTGTGTTGTGCTATCTGTTAAACTATATTTTTCATCTTTATTAAGCACTAAGATTAACACCTCATGTAACATGTTTCCTTCATATGATCTTATTTCATTACTCATAATAACTTACAACATTTAATGGTGATTTCATCACAAGATTAACCAACAATTTCACGTTATCATCATTATTTATGTATGTGGTTAACCATTTCAACTTTGATGTCATTAACCATCTCTAGATATTTCATCATATCATGTCTATATGTCATATCTCAAGATTAGATCACATCTTTACAATATTATATCATGGTTGTGTTAAACAAACTTATATGAGTGGCTTGTCAAAACATTTATCAAAACTTCATCTAGTCAAACTGAGGTTCTCCTAACACATATCATGAGGGTAGTGCCATGCTCACTCTCTCCGAGCTGACTCAACTCTATGAGTATCTCACATGCATATACTTTATCTTTCCTCTCTTAGTCTAGGGTTCTCGGATTACCTCATTGGTACTAGTGATTAACTTCATAAGATCTAGCCACAAAGCACAAACTGAAACATGCTATGACATACTCTTCATAGGTTTTCTACCCATGAAACATCTTACTTAAAACTTTCTTATATATACCACTAGATTCCTATGTGGGAAACCACCAACCCGAGCATGAGGCTTCACAGAACTAACATAGCTACCTCCTCCAGGGTCTTGGGCTCTCTCCCTCACCCAGATGGCAGGCACTCATATTCATACTCACATGCACATAATACCAGCCTCTCTCTGTTTCTAGGGTTTGGTCTTCCCAAGGACATCTAGGGTTCTACAAGACTATAGGAATCATGCATAAAGTGACTCAACTCGATCACTCAGGAGTAGTCTAGTTTAGGACATATCATATCACAGATCTCATAATTCTCATATTTCTCATATCATGGATTTTAGGTTCTCTGACCTTCTCCCAATGGGTCTCACTCTCTCTGGAGTTAACCCTGAAACTAGTCCTAACACTAGAGGTCCTCCTTCGTAAAAGAGATTGAGGCTCATGGTGACTCACAACTTGTCTTAACATATATTATCTCATAAAAAGCCTAGTTACTTGCATCATCAAAGCTTATCTCAAATCCTCAAAACCAAACTTAAGTCCTCAAAGACAAACTTAAATCATCTTAGTCATCTTATAAGACTTACATCATATCATCAAACTTATATCATCTATTCCATCTATCGTATATATCAAAAAGGCTCTAGACATCTAATCTAGAACTACTCTCTCTTCTAGACTGATGTCATTCACTTTCACTTAGGTTGCATGACCACCTCCTACTCGTACATGTGTGGGCACACATTTTTGTAATACATATATATAATAAAATATTATATAGTTTTTCTCCGATAGAACAAGCGTCATAGAAAACTATCGAGGTTCGATCCGTTTGGAATCAAAAACCAAATCCTGAAAATGAGTGTCCCACACATAGTAGAGAGTACAATGTCATGAAAACTAGTGAAAAGGGTGAGAACAAGGGGTAGACTAGTGTAGCTACTCTAGACAACGAGCGACATATGTCTAGGGTTTATCTTCCCTTGATGCACGTCATTTCCAAATAGTGCAACGTCCCATACCGCTGCACTATAAGGAAAGAACGACATCTAAGGACTTGCTATACAACAAGCACTAGTCTAGGCCTAGTTCTCAGACATCTAGGTGCTAACCTAGAGGCTAGGTCAGATCTAGTCTCTAAAAGATGACTAATATAACCCTAAAGATATTATTAAGTTCAAGGTTTTCGGGTTTTGAGTTGCATAGTGAGCAAATGTCAGGCTTTGCTATTGTTCATGCTATGATACCACCTGTGACATCCCCGGATTTTATAAAACTTAATCTTGTGTGTGACATCCAAATTGAAACCCCCACCTCAGTGAGAATCCCAATTTAAACACCCCACACTAGGCTAAGAAGAAGAAAATCAAGGGAGTCAGAAGGAAACAATCAATAGCACATGTACATGAACAATAATAAAACCATACACACATGTTCACCATTCAACATATAATTACAACATGAATTGTTACAACATTTGACATTACATATTGAACAAAAAACGGAAACATATACATGTACTACCACTAAACTACAGGATCTTAAGACAACAGGTCCACCTGTACATCAGCTCGCCACACAACTCTCAACTATCCTGGATTTCCAAGAGCATAACCACAACCTAAACAAAAGATTATATGCGGTACACGTCAGCACAATATTTCATGAATATTGTACTGAGTACGCCTACGTGTCTTTTTATATACCTCTCATCATATCTTGGCAATAAGATAAAACTAATACTTGGCAGTAACAGAAGAATATAAGAACAGCGTATACTGGCAAAAAGATATTCATTAACAAGAAAGAGAACACACATATTTTAAGCACATTTCCATCATATATCTCGTACATCTTCCCCCAAGGGCTTTGATGTTTTTAGGCCTTATGATCTACTACCAAAGAGTTTGAGATCATTTTACGTGTGATCTACTACCAAGGAGTTTGAGATCTAACACATGTGATCTACTACCAAAGAGTTTGAGATCACTTCAATGCACTGTACTACCAAAGAGTTTAGTGCTATTATATGATGGATCAGATATCTTATGTTTCATGTGTTCATAGCCATAAGTATGGAAAATCATGCAACATATCATACAAGCCAATCATTTCAATCAATACCATATGCCAAGTCTTTACTACCATATAACACAAGCATAATGTATAATAAGCCAAGTAAGAGGTAATGGCGTACCTTCCAAAGAGACATCCTAATCACATATTCCTCATGTCAACTATGTATCCCAGGTCAAACCCTGATAAAGATAAGATCACATACGATCATCAGGTTCTCATCTTATTATATCTCATCTTAACCCTAATTATGTCCATTAGGGTTTCTCTTAGTTTATTAGGATATGTGCATTATTACTTGTATTCTAGTCTTATAATTGTCTCACTGATGTCATATTCCAGATTATGATTCATTATCCTAACATTATCTCCCATAGTATTTTTGTGCACATTAATTAACCCTAGGTTATATCATTAACCTAGATTAGGGTTTTAAACCATGTATTAAAGGTCAACTTCATATAACATGAATTGTACGCATCATCATGATCTCATCATCAAATCTGAGGTTCCAAATACTAATATGAGCTTACTCTGTGAATTTCATCATTTATTGCGCATGTATGTATTTAATACATTTTATTTAGGGTTATTAGCCCTAATTAGCCATATTAATCAAAATACATGATTTCGTACATCATCATCATAATCACTGACGTACACTGGATTATAAGCATGAATATTGATTTACTGACATATTCTCATAATTTTAGGCCAACGTTTGATATTTATCATCCATCAATTAAGCATTTCAAAACTAACAAGATATCACTGATATTCATGCATCAAAATCCTGATATTTTGCTTTAATTGTGTTCTACTCATTTTTCTGAACATTTTGGTATATTGTTTGTAATTTTCTGATCAACAGGCTATTTTATATGAATTATCTAATATATGTGAGTTTATTGGGTATTTACCTTTTGCAAGCCAGTGGTGTGCCGCCACGTGGCCACTAGGGGGCGCGGCTCCTTTGCTGGTTCGGAGGCTAGGGCTGGGACCCGATCCGGATCTTTTGTTGGATCCACGAACTCAGTGATCCGCTAGCTCGATCACGCTCCTCCCTTTCTAGCGGTCTCGTGCGGACGCCTGCTACCTGCGCCCTCTGTTCCGCAGTGCGCCGCCGTGCGTGGAGGCCTCCGGTGAGCAAACAAGCTTCGTCTAGCAACGTTCAGCTCCTGGAGATCCTTGGTAGGGCTTCGAAAACACAATCCCCTCATTCTCGGCTTGCCAGGGAGACATCAATCGCTCCAGCGCTCCACATCCGTGAGGCTGCCCGCCATGGCCGCCGTCATGGATGACTTGCATCGGTGAGGAATCAGAGGTGACACAATGCTCCTACTCATCTCCTAAGGATTCCATCGGGTTCGACTACCCCTTCCGGACCTCTACAGCTACTCAACTCCTGGTTTCTGCTTGTGGATCTCCTTCTCGGTGAGGGCATCGCCGTCTCCTTTCGGTTGTGATGGAACAAGGAGGCGACCCGCCTCTGCCCATCTTTGTACCAGTCTAAAGTTTCAAAAAGCTTCGCGGCACCTCATCTTACATCATGTGGCCATCCAACTACACCGTGGAGGTCTATCTGTCCACTTCAAACTCGACCTTCATTTTCAACTAAGCTTAGATTCAGCTGCCATGTAAGACTCCGCGACATCCTACGAATACGGCTATAACTGGATCCTTCCATCTCCTTCTTACTTCTGTTTCTCCTATCATCCTCTGGTCTACTCTCCAGCTCTGTCTTCATCTTCGTGAGTCACCTACAGAAGGCAATGGAGAGGTGGGGAGGAGCGGACCCTGAAACTCCCTAGTCTGGTGGTAGTTTGCTTCAGATGAGGGATCATACGATTAGTACCGAGTAGGGGAGTCCCACTCTCCAGTTAAATCTTTCCCACCTCCCACGATCACGACTAGTGGTGGCTGGGAAGGCCAACTGCCCACTTCGTTTCTCCTCCAGGCCACGATCATCCTTGAACAGGTGATTCATGTATCTGTTCCAATTGCCCACGATGTCTAACTAGGCGACCTTAAAGACAAGATTTAGACCATCCAATCTGACCCATCCAATGGTCAGCACAGGGCCACCTTGTGAATCTGCATCCCTTAAGCCAGGAGAAGCGTGACATTGCCTACTATCAAAATTAGGCAGAAGGGAAAAGCTCTTGGTCGTAATTACATAAAGATATCAAATATTCACAAACTTTAAACATCTATAACTTCTTATTAGATGGTCTAATCATCATCGAATTTTGATCATAGCTTCCTAATCACTCAAGATCCATGTTACCATTATTTGACCAATCAACCACTTAGTCCAAAAATTCCACATACTTAGGGGCATAAATCATGATATAATAACAAGTGACTTTCATCTTTTACCAAACCAATTGGAATACATTTATATGATCAAAATCCACTTAAGGGAGTATCATTATGCCATTAAGCATTTAAAAGGTTCTAAAAGTTCACTTCGTCACATCCTACACACCTTAAAAGATATTTCGTCCTCGAAATTACGCCAAAAACCACTTTGTCACAATACCTCTACATGGGTGAAGCCTATGCTCATGATTATCCATAGCCCTTTATGCTTATCTCATAAGCCATCCATCCGATCCTTCTGGCTTCAGTTTTAACTTACTTCTTGTACTACTGATGTACTCTGGGTGCAAGTTATATCCTACTTGCAACAGCCCATAGGGTTTCTATAGGTTCTTCACTAACCTTACCAATGAAGGAGCTATCCTTTGCTCAAACATGCACGACCCTTCCCAGGGTTGGGTTGCCAAATGTGCTAGGTCATCCAACCTCTCATGGCTCGTATGGAAAACCAAAGGCATGTCCATCCAAACACCCAGTCAACCATGACATCTAACTCATCATGTCATCCCTCTCTCTCTAACCTCCACTTAGGGTTAGGGTTCACATCATCCTTAGAGGATGTTCTAGGTCTCTACTTGTAATGGAGATCTCTACCTCCAAGACTAACTCTCTCTACTCATCCTCCAGACAAGAAGGTCTAGCCTCGGGTCTCTCCTGAGGGCAATAACAACTCATGTCATATGACCTAAGCATGTATTTATTCTTTAGTTTACGCTTACTCTATTAATCTTATGTCCATGACCTCTTATTTACATGCTTTTCATTAATTTGATGGAGGATTCCTTAAACCTTATCAACCTTACCCATACCTTGAGAGGGTGAGGAAAAGTGAGAAAACCCTAATCCTTAAGGTCCTTAACAGAATTTGAGTTGAGAAGGGATGAACAAGATGAGAGAGTCCTAAAGGTATCTTATTTTGAGTCATAACCTAAGACATCGGCCAGGCAGTCACACAATCTGGGAGTCCTCGTATTCCGACTAATAGTGCGGAGGAAAATATTGCCAGCCCCCGGACGTGATCCTTTTCTAGACACCTCAATCTTTCGGATAATCCTCTAATAACTCCCTTGGATCTATGGAATTTGTAAAATTTAATAATTATTAAAGATTAAGTGAGGAACCTAGGCTCTGATACCAATTGTAATGACTGGGCCCACTGCCCAAGGCTCTAGAAGAGTTTCAAGAATGACGACTGGCCCCACAAACCACCACTAGCCTTAACTGCACACTTTGTCTACACTGACGTGCATGCCGGGATCAACTTCCCGACTGGTCACCCATCCTAGTACTACTCCAAGCTGACCATGCTTAACTATGGAGTTCTTTAGAGATGGGATCCATGAAAAGGAGGTGCACCTTGGTGATATGGGTAGTCCAATCATTCCTTTCAAGATCCTATTATCCGAGGCCTCAAATCCTGGGATGTTACAATCTCCCCCATTTAGACTCTTGACGTCCTCGTCAAGGCTCAACTATAAGGCCTCATAATCTCTTCCCCATTTCAGTGCAGACACACAATGGCCCATGGTCACCCAGCTCTCGATCACAGAATACCAGCACAAGGGTGGCTACGTCAACCATGGACAACCCTTTTCTACATGCATGGACCGCACAACTCAAGATTGGAATGCCATGCCCATGTGGGCCCCACCTACTGGAGGGGAATTGGCTCTGATACCAATTGTAATGACCACGTCTCCCGGTAACCCCCACTTAAAGGAGACCAAGAGATCAGAGTCATTAGCCCAATAAATCGGATCAAAGATTCGACAGATAATCAATAACAATTATTAAATTCTACCAACTATACTGAAAAATGGTAAAAATAAAAACTTTGCTTACCTTTTGAAAACTGGGATTTCTAAACTTCTATCCATGAAGATACTAATCTAACTAATCCTCCTGTGCACGTTAATCCTCATTTAATTCCACATATGCCACTTTACTGTTTGTTCTTTTCATTTGTACCTAAAACGCCGACAAACAAAACGTCGGTCAGCAAGAAGCTGGTATGTGGGGGAAACAATAATCGTGTAACTATAATAACAAAGTAATCAGCCAATTATCATTTAACAGCCAAGATTACATTTTAAACCATACTACTCAATCCTTTCATATCCCCTATCTCTGTGTTGTCCCTACAGTGGACATGGATACTACCTCTCTCATATGGTAGATCCTTACCCCCATGGCCCTACCACATAGGTAGCCAATACCTAGGGTTATGGAGTTGCTTAGCCCTACCCAAAGGTAGCCCAATCCCTGATTCATGGTGACTTGATGGTCCTACCCCATTGGTAGCCATGTATTAAGTCATTCAATGACCTGATGGACCTACCCCATCGGTAGCCATGCACTAGGTCAATCTATTAAGCTACAGAGGGGACTAGGATCTGAGCTAGTAGGCACATATCTTAGGTGATAGTCATATCCACATTATAACTTGCAAGAATTAAATGCAACCAATAGTTTAACTCATGTCATCGATAAAACCTCAAAAATCCTCGGGAAACTAATTCAAGATAATCATAGATATAACCACATACATGTACTACAGATTTGGAGACAGAACTATGTAGAGAGAGAAAATCCAATCAAGCAAGCAAAGTTCATAGATATCCCGAAATAAACATTTCAACTTCCTTTTATCAATATTTATCCCATTTCATCACATTACTTAGGATTTCAATTTCAATTTTAGGGTTTCCTTGGGAATTAGGGTTCTTACCTCTTCTTTCAATGTTATGATCCTTAATATATCAAAACTACATAAAACCCTTAATTTCTCATTTTAGTACCCTTAACAAGTTTAGGATCTTTATTAAGCATCTGATTTCCCTAATCAAGATAAATATGATTTTTCTCTCCTTTTATCCCAAGTTAGGGTTTCCATATATATCATCCTTCTTTTATGGATTACAACTCTAAATTAGGCAATCTTGCATTCAAAATGGATAAACAAACCACCTTTATCATTAATAGGGTTAATCTTATCAACGTTTAATACATTTTACAAGAAAATTAAGGTACTTTTTCAAAACGGAGTAGAACTAGGTTCCTAAAATATTTATATCAGATTCCTTGTATTTTTCTACACAACTTTCATGTATAAAGTTTTTCCATTAGACAATCCTAGTAATTTCTATGAATTTTGCAAATAAAACCCTTTTCCTGGATTATTCGATTGGAGAGGAATAATTACCAAAAATAATGGGCCGCTCGATCTGTGGTCCTGTGATCCACTTCTTTGATCTAACGATCCCAGTTGCGCATGCCTAATAGAAGTAGCTCCCGATCTGGAGTGTTGGATTCAACTGAGATCACCGTGGACTCAGATCGTAGGGCGACGGGTCATCGTCTTCCTCAGTCTCAGCAACTTCGTGAGGTCAACCTAGAGGTTGACTCTGAGCTCTCCACTTCCTTTGCCCACACCGATCGGCCAGGGAGCTCTACCTCCCCTCGACGAAGTTGGTAGCTGGTTCAATTCCTCACCTGAGATTCTCTAACATCATCCCCTACTCGCCGAACTCCGGCGAGGGTCATCGAGGTGTCGGGGTTGCAGATCAGGATGAAAAGACCAATTGAGCGCACAAAATACTCCTGGCACTCTTCCGCAGAGGTTGGGCTAGCGATAAAAGATGATGGTTCCCTCCATAATCCTCCCCTATATATAGGGTCGAGGTTAAGCTTGCGAGGTTTGGGCATTTCCCAGAAAAACCTCCAATCATGCACAAACCAGGGATGATTCCCTACAGTTTCATCTCCTAAGTCCAATGGGACTATCACTAGGCTTGCTCATACTCTGGATCACAAGAAGTCTCGGTTGGAAACTCTCCATGTAACTTGCAGAGTCCTAGTCCACTTGGTACTTAGACGATGAGTGTCCCACGTTGGATCAAGATCAAACGGACCTCATTGCTCGCGATAAAAAACAAAGTATTTTTCCTAATCAGAATAATTCCCAATTTTTGAGATAACTTGAAAATTTGATTTATCCCAAACCATAACTCTTTTTTGTCTCAAATTTTAAGGGAAGGTTTTTCTTGGCATTATCTAGCTTTGTACCAAATTTGGCAAACAAATTGCAATGGATGAGAAGGTTTCCTTCTCTCCTAAGTTATTCATTAATTTATTCAAAATTAATGGTTATTTATTTTCTCTTTGCTATTATCTTGTTATTTTGGGTCCCTTGGACCTCAAGAAATCCCAAGGCACGGATTCCCATATTGGGGAAATTTTATTTGCCTTTATCTTCTTTTGAAAGTCAATTTCTCATATTCCCCTTTTATTAATCAATTTCTTTTCCTTTTTAATTCTCTTTTTAAGGATTTCTCTTTATCTCTCTTCTATTTTCCTATTGAAATTCCTGTTAACATTAGGAATCCTTCGGATATAAAAATTCACCACGGATAACTCAATTATACCTCTTTTCACATATTTTCCACATTTTATCATTATTTTCAATTTCTTTCTTAACAAGGAAATACTTAATTGGTCTTTTCTTTTCTTATTGCATTCTCTATACAACTTTGGACTCCTTGGGACCCAAGGAACTCAAGAGGCATGAAATCCAACTTTGTATTATATTCTTTTGCCTTCTGGAGGTTTCCACACCTTTCTTTTCTCAAAAACTTAATTATTCATTTACTAATTGAATTTCATTGTTATTGGGCCCAATAGCCAATAAAGCCCACAAAGCAATCATCAAAGCTATTGTAACGAAATTCATGCATTCAATGAAAAGACATCACTATTTTTTCATTTATCTTTAATATGAGAAATTACATTTCTCAGCAAATGAACCCAAAATTGGGGTTGTAACACACACTCTAGTCTTGATGTGTCATTGTTGTCTATCAACCTTCCACAATGATATCTAACTAGGGACATAACAACAATGCACATACTCTTAGCATCTGTATGATCTCATTGTTCAGGTCCTCAACCTGAAGACATATGTCATTGAGTATTGTCATTCTTTAGACATTAATGTTGCTCCATCATATATCTCATAATTGATTGAGCTAGAATAAATTGGAAGCTTGCCTTTAATATTTATCAAATCAATCAAAACATATGCCAATCCAATCATCATATCATTGGCTCTCTGGTCATACATACCAACAGATAGAACCCCAGGTAACCATCCAAGTAGCTAAAGCGCTCTATGTGAGCAAGGCATTCCAACACAGAATCGAGAAAAGGTGAGGGAAATGATCTTTTAGGGTGGCTTTCTTTAACTTGTAGTAATCAATACACATCCTTCACCCAGTAATGATACAGGTGGGAATGAGTTCGTTGTTATTGTTTTTTACCATGATAATTCCACCATTCTTGGGCACAACTTGGACAGGTTTCACCCATGGGGATTCATAAATTAGATATATAATTCCTATGGTAATAAGCTTGATGACCTCAAGACAGACGATGTTCTTTATGCCAGGATTCAACTTGTGTTGAGGGTCTCTCGAAGGCTTGTATTCTTCACCATAGGGATTTTGTGCATACAAATATTTTGACTAAATCATGTTAGGTCAGTCATCTTATACCCCAAAGTAGATTTCTGCTTCCTTAGCTCAGTCATGAGCCTATCTTCTTGCTTGAATGTAAGATCAGAATTTATTAGGATAGGGCAAGTCTCTTTGTTGTCAAGAAAACATAGTTGTGTCTAAGTGGAAGGGGCTTCATCTCAGGAACCTTTGGTGTCTTAACTTTCTCTTCTACAACAAAGACCATATATAGTTCTTTAATTTCAGCTTCATTATCTTCTTCAAAGGTGTCAACATTGGCTCGATATTGATGAATATGCTTGTCCTCAAAGTCAGATCTGGTGGGTGTTGCAAGGGTTGTCTAGAGTGGATCTTCATAAATCTCCCACTCTTATCTGAGTTGGGAGAGTTTTTCTATGGCAATTGTTTTGGATCTAAAGTCTCTAGAGGGGATGAATAGAGCTACAAAATTTCTCACAAAATATATTAGACCTTCAAATTATATCAAGATTTAGGCAATAGCTCAATTGCAATTTGAAGTCTGTGGGCTATTTAGGCTAACAAGTTTCAATCCTAACAAGGAAAGTTTACCCAACTTAACCAATGTCCGCAAGTATATGGAGGTAGTGTAGTCAAGGTCGTACACAAGGAGCTTAAGTAATTAATTGAGTGCAACAACACTAAAGTTCAACAATCTAGATCGGTTTTTAAAAGGATGCTAGTTGATTATCTATTGCAGAAATTTAGACTTAAACAAAAAACAAAAAGATTTAGTAAAATAGGTTAAGATTCAAAGATCAAGGATCTTGGACATTAGAATTTCACTCACATATCATAGCACATCATAGGAACACGAAATATTAAACATACATAAGTACTTGTTTTAAAGGAAGGTTGTGTTGCATTTCACCTCCCGGTGTAAGTGCAATGATCTCAACTCAAAGTCACATTCTCATGCATAAATTTCATTTTTGATCACAACATGTTCCTCAACTCATTTATCTCCAATCTCATGGTAGAAAAAAGAGTTTCCAAGAAGAGCACCTCCATACATTCCTACCTATCTTCTTAGATCCAGCAAGAAAGCATAACACATGCACATAAAGTGGTCAGCAATACATACAAGAAATGATAGAACTGGTACTTTCATGGTGGAAAAGCAAGCAACATAGTATTTAGTACGAAATTAACTTATTCCATACATACTATGACATGGGAGCTACTCTCCTATGCCCAAGAAAAGGAGATTACTCGTCCATAATCATGCTTTGCATATTTGCTTCAGAAAAATATAATGGATATTTTCATGGATGACTTTAATGTATACGGTGATTCCTTTGATCAATGTTTATTGAACCTGTCTTTAGTCTTAGCCCACTGTAAAAAGGTTAACCTAGTGCTAAACTGGGATAAGTACCATTTCATGGTACAATCTGGTGTAGTACTAGGACATGTCGTTTCTAACAAGGGTATTGAAGTGGACAGAGCAAAGGTTGAAGCCATAGAAAAGATGTCTACCCCATTTTCAGTCAAAGACATCCATAGCTTTCTTGGCCACGCATGTTTTTATAGAAGATTCATTAAAGATTTCTCTAATATAGAGAAGTCGTTGTGTTCCCTACTTGCAAAAGATGTCAAGTTTGTATTTGATGATGATTGCCACGTAGCCTTTTCTAAGCTCAAGGAGGCCCTCATTTCATCCCCAATTATTCACCTCCGGATTGGGATTCTCCTTTTGAGTTAATGTGTGATGCAAGTGATTATGTAGTGGGAGCTATTTTAGAATAGCAAAAGGACAAGAAACTCCACGCCATCTATTATGCAAGCAAGACCCTTTATGAAGCGCAAATCAACTATACAACCACAGAGAAGGAAATGCTAGCCATTGTATATGCTTTTGACAAGTTTTGACAATATTTGGTGGAATCTAAGGTGATTGTATATACTGATCATGCTGCCATAAAGTATTTGCTGAATAAGAAAGATGCCAAACCACATCTTATTCACTGGATTTTGCTTCTACAAGAATTTGATCTTGAGATCCGGGATAAGAAAGGTACAGAAAACAATGTTGTTGATCATCTTTCTAGATTAACCACGGAGGTTGGAGATCCATTTCCCATTGAAGATCATTTGCCCATTGAAAAGATCTATGTGTTGTCATCTACTCAAGCACCATGGTTTGCAGACATTGCCAACTTTCTTGCTACCAGACAACTACCACCTGATTTGATGTATCAACAAAAGAAGAAATTCTTTCATGATGTGAAATTCTATTATTGGGATGATCCATTATTATTCAAGCATGGAAGTGATTGGATAATCCACCGGTGTGTTGTTGAAGAGGAAATCCCAAACATTTTTACTAAATTCCATGCCTCTCCTTATGGAGGATACTTCAGAGGACAGAAGACGGCTACTAAGATACTACAAGTTGGCTTCTATTGGCCCACATTATTCAAAGACTTCAATATATTTATAAAATCTTGTGATAGATGTCAAAGAACAGGAGGTATATCCTGTCATGACGACATGCCCCTCAACTCTATCTTAGAGGTTGAGGTGTTTGATGTATGGGGAGTGGATTACATGGGACTATTCCCATCCTCTTGTGGGTACCAATACATTCTTATTGCTTGTGAATATGTGTCCAAATGGGTTGAGGCCATTCCAACCCAAGCATCGGATGCCAAATCAGTAGTAAAGCTTTTTCAAAAGATCATATTTCCTCGGTTTGGAGTTCCTCGAGTCGTAATTTCAGATGGAGGCACTCATTTTGCTGAAAAACAATTCAACAACCTTCTCTCTAAATATGGTGTAACTCATAAGATCTCTACGCCCTATCATCCTGAAACTTTTGGGTAGGTAGAGGTTTCAACCCGACAGCTGAAAAACATCCTTGAAAAGACTATTTCTAGTTCAAGAAAAGATTGGGCTTTACAGATTGATGATGCATTATGGGAGTATCATACAGCCTATAAGACTATCATAGGAACTACTCCATTCAATCTGATCTATGGCAAATCTTGTCACCTTCCGCTGGAGTTGGAACACCGTGCTTTGTGGGCCATTAAATTCTTGAACTTTGATATGAGGAAGGCAGGGGAGAAGCGCCTTTTGTAGTTGTAGGAACTTGAGGAACTTCGCCTTGATGCGTATGAGAATGCAAGGTTGTACAAAGAGAGGACAAAAGATTGGCATGACAAAAGGATTCACATGAAGGACTTCTAAGAAGGAGATAAAGTCTTGCTATTCAACTCTAGATTAAAGCTATTTCCAGGGAAGTTGAAATCAAAGTGGTCCGGCCTATTTCTTGTGCTAAAGATTTTCCCATACGGAGCTGTGGAACTCCAAGGCAAAGATGGCAACTTCAAAGTGAATAGACAACATTGCAAACTTTATTCTTGTGGAGATGAAGTGGATAAGGGAGCCTCTTTCTCCCTTCAAGATGCTTGAAGGAATTGAAGAGCCTTACTCCAGACTCTAAATGGAGGACCTTGTGGGAGTTGACCCCACATTAGGATAGATTTCTTTTAAAGTTCTTCAAGTCAAAAACACTCTTTAATTTCATCAATAAGTCTGTCATGGATGAATGTAATAATTTAGACTTGATTGCCGCCATATCTATCTTTATTTCGTGTTGATTGACTGCTATTTTCTATAGAAATTCCAAAATACATGGTGTGTCTTTATTTGACACGGTGTGCACCTCAGCAGAAAATATACTGTAATCAAGATACATCTCTAGGTACATGGCGTGTTTTTTGCCAACATGTCATGTTCTATTCATGAATATGTTTCTATAAACTAACACGTTGTGCATTTACTAAATGCACGACGTGCACCTGGAGAGCTGCAAAACATAGACACTTTCTGGAAAATCGCATGATGTGCATGCACTGACGCATGTCGTGCACCTGGGAGCTACAAATGTGTAATAAGTTTTTGGAATCATACACAATGTGCATTTATTTGATACACACCATGCGTCTATCTTTCAACTGGGCATCAAGAGTTTCTGTAAACTTGCACGACATGCATTAATACATGCACGCTATGCATCTTGGTGAAAAGGCACATCTAAAGAGAGAATTCAAAGAGGAACACGCCGTGCATACCTAATACATGTCGTGCATCTGAGCGTAAAAGGTTTTTTTTTGGTGAATCACGCGCCAAGACCAATGCTCTAACCAACTAAGTGTAAAAGGTAGTTTGAAAAGAGGAAATTAAAGAAGAACATGTCGTGCATGCCTATGCATGCCGTGTCTTTTTTCTCATAAAGTTTGGCCAAAAAGAGGGGCGCACGACCTAATTTCTCACTTGAGAAATCATTCGTGTGAGAGTAGCCCTAGTAGCTGTGCGCTGCCTCCTTTTTCCTAGACTCAGACGTGCACTCACACACGTCGTTCCCCCTTCTTCCAACCATGCACCATCCACGCAGCCTGCACCGCCACCACGCTGCCAACACTGCACGTTCTGAAAGCCATGCACGCCACCTCCAAACAGTAGAAACCCTTGTGCTGCCTCCACGCTCGACCTAGCACCAGCACCAGTGACGCCACCAGCACCGGCAATGTCGTCAGTGGCTTCTTCTCTTCCGCCCAGCTTCAATAGTGACAACGACATCACCACCTCAGCAAACGACTCCACCAACCAGCCACCAGCGTGCCAACAGCACTGCCACCATCCACCCTTGATGGCCCTAGCGTCTAGTGCCCTGCTGCCGAGAACTCGCACCTCAACAAAACCACCAACACCATCATTTCTCCCATTTTTCCCTCCACTCACGGTGCTAATTTTAGACTGTAGAAAATCTGTAGGTGCATGGCATTCCCCCATGCTGCACATCATGCATTCAATCTTCAGGGAAGAAGGAACACCTTCCAGCTGCATGATGTGACTGTAATCTACACACCGTGCACTACTACAGAACAATGACACCAATCAAGAGGGGCTCGGGCAAACGCCATGGTGGAGCTTCATCTTCCACGACACCTTATGAAGAAGTTGCATTTGTACCATCCACCCAATTCCGAGTCACCCCGGAGGAGGATGCAGACTACCAATTCCTCATCACTAGGTGGGTATTACCTTCCCTCTATGTTTTTGAAGAAGTTCTAGACAAGTTGGGCTTCAAGAATGAGGTAATGGGGTATCTTTGATTCTTAGGTCTCCATCTACTCTGTACTAGAGTTGCAAAAACCTACCCCCGCCTTGTTTATGAATTTTTGACCACCATTAAGGCGGAAGACGACCCCCAAAACCACTGTGAGACGTATCCGAAGATCAGTTTTCGTCTTCTAAACAAATGTTTTGCTATGGATCTTTGACAGTTTTGTACTTTTCTTGGGTGCAACTATGGAGGCTATACTGACTATCCACCCACCTTCCATAGTGATACTTTTTAATCTGAAATTACCAGTGAAAAGGTGCACAAAGCTAGGCATGCATGAGCTTCTCCATTCCATAACCCAATTTTCAGAGTTGTGCAATTCCTTCTAAGCACCATTCCTTTTGCCAAAAATGAAACTCAAGGGGTTGTGGGCAAAACTGACCTTTTCTTCTTGTGGTGCATGGTCAAAAATGAGCAAATCAGTTCTGGTTACTACATTGTCAATAAACTTCTAGAATCCAAGAAGAAGAAGTAGAGAGAGGCGGGTGATATCATGTGTGGTGGGATGCTCACTATTGTAACGCCCAGGCCCACTATCCAAGGCTCTAGTAGTGTTTTAGGAATGAAGACTTGCCCTATAGACCACCACTAGCCTTAACTACGTGCTTTGTCCTCACTCACATGCATGCCAGGATCAACTTCCTGACATGTCACCCATCCCAGTATTACTCCAAGCTGAGCACACTTAACTATGGAGTTCTTAGTGATGGGCTCCGAGAAAAGGAGGTGCACCTTGGTGATATGGGTAGTCCAATCATTCCTTTTAAGATTATGTTATATGAGGCCTCAAATCCTGGGATGTTATAATCTCCCCCACTTGGACTCTTGATGTCCTCATCAAGGCTCAACTATAAGGCCTCATAATCTCTTCCCCATTTCATTGCAGACCCACAATGGCCCATGGACACCCAGCTCCCGATCACAGAATACCAGTGCAAGGGTGGCTACGTCAACCATGGACATCCCTTTCCTACATGCCTGGACTGCACAACTCAAGACTGGCATGCCATGCCCATGTGGGCCCACCTACTAAAGGGGAATTGGCTCTGATACTATTTGTAACGCCCGGGCCCACTTCCCAAGGCTCTAGTAGAGTTTTAGGAATGATGAATTGCCCCACAGACCACCACTAGCCTTAACTGCGCGCTTTGTCCTCACTCACGTGCATGCCAGGATCAACTTCCTGATAGGTCACCCATCCCAGTACTACTCCAAGCTGAGCATGCTTAACTATGGAGTTCTTAGTGATGGGTTCCCGGAAAAGGAGGTGCACCTTGGTGATATGGGTAATCCAATCATTCCTTTTAAGATTATGTTATCTGAGGCCTCAAATCTTGGGATGTTACAACTATACTTTCAATGTAGCTAGGGTTAGATGTGGCTACTTTAGAACCTGCACCGGGGTTTTAGCATGATCTAGAGGAGGAAAAACAAAGAGATCCAAAAATGTAACCACAAGAAGGAGGAATTCCGGCTTGGGGATGAAATTCTCCTCCTTTAGCTGCTCCAAAATGAACTGGCTCCTCCCCCGAGAAGCTGCACAAAGTTGGGGAAGCTTGGTTGCACCTTGGAGAAGACAATGGAGAAGACGAGAAGAAGAAATGGCTCCTTTATTGAGAAACCACCTCCTTTCTCCTCAAAATTGCCCTCCTTTTCTCTAGACTTGCTCTGGGATGAGGGAACTTTGAATTATGACCGTGGATAACTACCCATTAAGTTCCCCCTTCATTTTAAACAAAACATTGTAACTTTCAAATTTCTAAAACTGACAGTGACACGGCGTGCGTCCCAAGTGCATGCCATGCAAAATCCTCGACAATTGCTCCAAAATGTACTGCGCACGTCGTGTGCTAAAGTAACGCATGCCATGCGACTTTCCAGTAGATTTTGATTTGCTTGATGCTCCAGGTGCACGCTATGCATTTTCTTTTTGGCACTTTTCTTGAAACTCACAAGCCGTGCTCAAGGCCTAAACACGTCATGCATTTTGCTGTTTGGGTGAATTGAAACTCTTCTGAAATATTGCATGTCGTTCCTTTAACATGCACACTATGCATTCTGTTGTTTCAGCAGAATTAAACTCTGCAATTCAGTCTTTCTTGGAACATATCTGCAATGCAAGTTATGTGATAAGTAAAGTAATGAAAAGATGGCAAAAGTAATATGAAAAGAGGCTAAGTGATATCAAAATGAATCAAATTTGTGTGTGATAACATGTGAGAAGATGATGTGGAAAACACACAACAAATCCCCCTAAGCTTGAACTATTGCATGTCCTCAAGCAAAAAGAACAGGTCTACATTCAAGGTGAAAGAATAATCAAGCTCATGAATGGATTAAATGAAAAGAAGATATGCAATCAGCTCAACCAACCATGTACATTGTGTTTGTGTTCATTGTTATCTTCTCAGTTTAGACATCTAAGACAGAGAATTTAAGTTCAACAATGGTGGTTCCAAATTCAAACAAGATAATCAACTAGACAACACTAAATAGAATTTGGATAATCAAGCCAAAAAATCAATCCATGTACATTACAACATTTTTAGCTAGTATGGATGTAAGATGATGAAATCAGTGCTAACATTAACAAACTTAGTTATACTCTTTTTCTCAAGGATAATTTTTGGGTTTCCGGCATTCGGCTGCTAATTTAGGCGTATGCTCATGTGGAATGTTGGTTGGGGTATTGTTTTTACCCTCTTTTGAATTTCATATCACCTAACCATTGTTGCCCGATCGGACTCACACTAGGCTAGCATAATATGTGGGCCATTTGCCATCTTTTACTAGGTAAAGGTAAAAAATTGATAGCACAAGTATGGTGCAACACCAAAGAGTCAACAAGAGTGTTAAGTCTAGCAAGATTTCAATCATTCTTTTGAAAAAAAATTCACTAAAAAAATGATTGCAAAAGCACTAAGGGTTTGGCAAAATTATCCCGTATTCTAGTAAGTGTTGCAAAGTTGATTAATTTGCAAAAATGTGGAACCATTACATGTATTGAGAGATCAAAGATGTAAAAATTTGAGATTTCAAACCACAAACACAAAACAAGATCATGTACATGGGGACTTTCCATTTTCATTTGATTCATGCATGCTCTTGAAATTCTTTTCATATAGCCACAAGAAATACAAGGGACAAGATAGATCAAGCATGGAGTTCATTCTAACATGGTGCCTTAAATCATAATAATATTACCATCAAAGAAAACTGAACATGGAATAAAATAGAAAACAAACTAACACAACTGACTCAAATGAAAGGAATTCAAGATGAAAACTACAATTACGGGCCGGTTGTGCCCCCCCCAAGCTTGAAATCAGCAGTGTCCTCACTGCATTAATCAAACTTATGGAATTCACAACTGGGTATCTATCATGGATAAGATCATAAACAAGGGCCACCGCCCTCCTGATCGGGGGAAATCTGGCTGACAATGTTGGAGATGTCCATCGACAGGGTTGAGGAGTCAGGCTGTTGTGGTGGAAACTCTGGTGGCTACAGTGGTGGTGGTGGCTAATATGGTAGCGGGATGGAGTAGTGGCCCTGAGAGATGTGCCACGAGTCCATCTGTTGAACCATGTCATGCATCGCAGTATACTGCGTGCTCAACTGGTCCAAGCGGCTGTGAAAATGGTCAAACCACTGTTGGACATAACCGTAAAGATGCCTCACATCAGGCATCGCCCAAGTGTACTCCGTCTAAGTACTAGTAGAGGGTGGAAGTGGTGTTGTGGCTGTAGTAGTAGCTACTGCTACTATAGAACTACTACCACCATAGGTGGCTGCCTCCGCTTCGTCCTTTGGTTTTAACTCAACTTTCCAATTAGCTTTGTTGCTGAGGTCATTGCGGGCTGCATCGAGGATGACAATGAACTGTTTCTTTGTAAGAAAAACCTTGAACTTGCTAGAGCTATCACAGTGCCTTGATATTAGGCCACAAGAAATAAGATAATTGATGTCTAATAAAATCAGAGAATATGGCCATCATGCACCGATGGAATGTCACAGGAGTGTTGCAAAGACCGAACGACATACAGTGATAGGCATATGTTCCATAAGTACAAGTGAATGTGGTTTTCTCTTGGTCAGGCGGATAAATAGGAATATGAAAAAATCTGGAATACCCATCCAAGTAACAAAAGTAAGTATGCTTAGTGAGGCGTTCAAGCATCAAATCAATGAAAGGTAACTAAAAATGATCCTTGTGGGTTGCCTTATTCGGGTGTCGGTAGTCAATACACATACTCCAGCTGGTGACTATGCATGTTTGTATTAACTCATCATTGTCTCCCTTAATGATAGTTGCACCCCCCCTTCTTATGAACCACGTGAATGGCACTAACGCAGGGGCTATCACTAATGGGATAAATGATTCCAGCATCAATTAATTTGAAATTTTCTTTCTTTACCACTTCAAGCATATTTTGATTTAGGTGCCTAGGTGGTTTAGCTGTTGGTTTAGCATCATCTTCCATGTTTATTCTATGCATATAGATTGAAGGATGAATGCCTTTTAAATCATCTATGGAATAACCAATGACGTCTTTATACAAACGCAGTTCAGCAAGTAATTTATTTTCTTGGTCATTGGTTAATTCATCATTTATTATAACATGTGATGTAGAATTTGGATCAAGAAATGCATACCTCAGCCCCGGTGGAAGGGCTTTTAGTTCTACCTTTTTCCATGTTGTACCTTCATCAAATTTGTCATCAACAAGTGGAGCATCTTCATTAATAGCTTGTGCTTTGGAAATAGGAAGTGCTCCAGAAATTTCAGATTTGTTCATTTCAGCCATATCATTATCACAATGATTAATCATCAAATCAGCAATATCATCATTATCCTTCTCAATTGGATCAATAGTATCTAACAAACATATTTCTTCAACATGTGTGGGTGCTTTCATGGCATCATAAATAGAGAATTCCATCGCTTTCTCACCAACACGTAGAGTGAGCTTTCCTTCCCAAACATCGAAAAGACATCCGACAGTCCTCAAGAATGGTCTTCCAAAAAGAATAGGATTGGAAGGGATTTCCACCATATCAAGAACAACAAAATCACATGGTATATAGAACTTTCTGATCTGCACTAGTACATCCTCCACTATACCTTTTGGGTATTTAATAGAATGATCAACTAACTCAATAGCCACCTTTGTCAGCTTCAAATCTCTAAGATCCAGTTCTTGCCATAAGGTAGATGGAATGAGACTAATACTAGCACCAAGGTCTAATAGACCTTTGTCAAAAGTGGTATTGTTGATCTTACATGGCAGTGTAAAAGCTCCCAAATCATCAAGCTTTTGTGGAAGGTAGTTTTGAATAATAGAACTCACTCTCTCCAAAAGCATTATTGTTTCAACTTTATCAACCTTACTTCTTTTAGTTAAGATATCCTTTAGGAACTTAGTATAAGAAGGAATCTCGGCAATAACTTCAGCAAAAGGAAGATTGACATGTAGTTTATTGAGAATGTCCATAAATTTCCTAAACTTGAGATCCTCCTTCTTGTTGTCCAACCTTTGAGGAAAAGGTGCAATAGCCTTGAAAGAAGGTGGTGTTTCAGTCATACCTTTCTCCTTGCTACAATTGAGAGTGTTGGACTCCTCTTCATCGGCTACCTCCATGTTCTCCTTGGGTGGAGAAGGTCTCTCAATTTCAACTCCACTTCTTAGAGTAATTGCATTAGCTTGTTGCCTTGGGTTCACTTTCGGTTGGTTTGGAAGAGAACCATACTGCGGATTCCTTTGTTATTCTAGAGCTTGCTGTGCTATTTGGTTCTCCAACATATTGGTATGAGTGGAAATGCCATCCACTTTTGTGGAAAGTTGAGCAATAGCATCTTTCAATAGCTGTCATTTCCCCAGAGTTCTTCATTCTACTGCATTTGTGTAGACATAAATTTTTCCATCATGGCTTCTAGAGAAGAACTTTGGGGTTGTTGTGGCTGTTGGTAACCCCTATTATTAAAACCCAGTGGATTCCCTTGTCGGTTGAAATGTTGTTATTGTTGCGGCTACCGCTGTCCTTGTTGGAAGTTCTGAGGGTTGCTTATGTTCTGGTAGGAGAAATTAGGATGATCTCTCCATTGCATATTGTATGTGTTGAAATAGGGATTGTACTGCTCGTTCCCTTACATTCCAACGACATTGACCTATTCAAAACTCCCTTCAATTGCATTAGGAGTGAAGAACAAACAAGAAGTATGTATTGCATTACCACAAGCTTCACATATTACTTCAGCTGATTGGATTTGCAAAATGGTCATCTTCTCAAACTTCTGTGTAAGAACATCGAGTTTGGTAGCAATAAGATCAATGAAATCAATAGTATGTTTCCCTCCTTGCTTCCCAGTCGAAGAACTAGTTGTAGAGGTTGATTTTGCTCCCCTATTTGATCCCCATTGGTAGTGATTAAGTGATATGTCTTCAATAATGTCATAAGCCTCCCGATAAGACTTAGTCATCAATGCACCATTAGCTGTGACATCTAGTGTCAACTGGGTGTTGTAAACCAGTCCATTATAGAAAGTTTGAAGTAGCATCTATTTGGTCAAACCATGGTGCGGGCAAAGGAGTTGAAGATCCTTAAACCATTCACATGTGTCATATAGAGTTTCTCCTTCATTTTGAGAGAAATTGGTGAGCTGATTTCTTAATTGGCTGTCTTGCTAGGCGGGAAGTACTTTGCAAGAAAAGCATTAAAGAGTCGGTCCCAGCTTTTGATTGAATTCTTTCGAAGAGACAAAAGCCATGCCTTGGATCTATCTCTTAGGGGGAAGGGAAATAGCATCAGTCTAATTCCATCAGTAGATACCCCGTTGATTCGGAAAGTATTCAGATATTCCAAGAACTTGGCAACATGAAGACTTGGATCTTCATTAGTTGTACCTCCAAAATGATTCTGGTGTATCATATGCATCATAGAAGGACCAATAGAGAAATTGTTCGCTTCTACTACAGGCAGGTCAATGGCCCCACAAATGTTTGTGGCGGCCGGCATTGCGAAATCCTTCAAAGGACGGTCATCCTCCATGGTTGGATCACTTGGTGTAGCTTCTTCCAAGGGTGAAGAAGATGGCATTGGTGATGATGGTGGAGTACCTCCTAGCATTGGTGACTCTACTCTCCTTGCTCTTATTAAGCTTGAAAGAGTACGCTCGATCTCAAAGTCTAACAACGCATATGTTTGAAGACCCCTTTGTGAGTGACGCATACAACCTGGAAAATACCAAGAGAAATTAAGAACACAACAAAAAGGTATATGAAATTTGAAAATTGGAGATGGTGATCTAGTCTCAAATACTAATTAGCACTTACTACTTCAATTAGATTACCGTAGCTCACCGGAAACGATGCCAAAAACTTGTTGGCTATTTAGGCTAATGAGTTTCAATCCTAACAAGGAAAGTTTACCCAACTTAACCAATCTCCACAAGTACACAGAGGTAGTGTAGTCGAGGTTGAACACAAGGATCTTAAGTAATTAATTGAGTGCAACAACACTAAAGTTCAACAATCTAGATTGGTTTTTAAAAGGATGGTAATTGATTATCTATTGTAGAAATTTAGACTTAAACAAACAATGAAAATATTTATTAAAAGAGGTTTAGATTCAGAGATCAAAGATCTTGGATATTAGAATTTCACTCATATCATAGCACATCACAGGAACACGAAACTTTAAACATACATAAGCACTTGTTTTAAATGAAAGGTTGTGTTGCATTTCACCTCGCGGTGTAAGTGCAACGACCTCAACTCAAAGTCACATTCTCATGCATAAATTTCATTTTTGATCACAACCTATTCCTCAACTCATTTATCTCCACTCTCATGGTAGAAAAAAGAGTTTCCAAGAAGAGCACATCCATGCATTCCTACCTATCTTCTCCGATCAAGCAAGAAAGCATAACACATGCACATAAAGTGGCCAGCAATACATGCAAAAAATGATAGAACATGTACTTTCATGGTGGAAAAACAAGCAACATAGTATTTAGTAAGAAATTAACGTATTCTATACATGCTATGACATGGGAGCTACTCTCCCATGCCCAAGAAAAGGGTTTTACTCATCAATAATCATGCTTTGCAGATTTGCTACAAATAATTCAGGTTTTAGCATGATCTAGAGGAGAAAAAAAAGATCCAGAAATGTAACCACAAGAAGGAGGAATTCCATCTTGGGGACGAAATTCTCCTCCTTTAGCTGCTCCAAAAGGAACTGGCTTCTCTCCCAAGAAGTTGCACGAAGTTGGGGAAGCTTGGTTGCACCTTGGAGAAGACAATGGAGAAGAAGAGAAGAAGAAATGGCTCCTTTGGTAAGAAAACACTCCTTTCTCCTCAAAATCGCCCTCCTATGCTCTAGACTTGCTTTGGGACGAGAGAACTTTGAATTATGACAATGGATAAGCACCCATTAAGTTCCCCCTTCATTTTAAACAAAATATCATAACTTTCAAATTTCTAAAACTGACAGTGACATGTCGTGCGTCCCAAGTGCACACCATGCAAAAGCTTCAACAGTTGCTCCAGAATGTACTGCGCATGGCGTGAGTTGAAGTAATGCACGTCGTGTAACTTTCCAGTAGATTTTGATTTGCTTGATGCTCCAGATGCACGCCGTGCATTTGCATGCACGCCGTGCATTTTCTTTTCTGCACTTTTCTGGAAACTCACACGTCGTGCTCAAGGCCTGAACATGTCATGCGTTTTGCTATCTGGGTTAATTGAAACTCTTCTAAAATATTGCACGTCATGCCTTTAAGATGCATGTTGTGCATTCTGCTATTTCAGTAGAATTGAACTCTGCAATTTAGTCTTTCTTGGAACATATCTGCAATGCAAGATATGTGATAAGTAAAGTAACGAAAAGATGGAAAAAAGTAATATGAAAAGAGGCTAAGTGATATCAAAATGAATCAAATTTGTGTGTGATAACATGAAAAAAGATGATGTGGAAAACACACAACAAATTCTTATCTAACAAGCATAGCAAGGATGAGAGAGATTAAGAGCAAGCATTTGACAAAGGGATGTAGAGTGGTTCCACACTTCAAACTAGAAGTGAGTCAGTCCACTACCTAGAGAGGTCAACCTATAGGACTTTGCAAGTGTTTTTCTCTATATTATCACCAATAAGAGTTGTAGAAATAGACCACCAAAGGACTTACCCATTCAACCACAAGGAGATATCCACCTTACCAAGGAGCTTACCCACTTAGCTTGAGTCTTCAGTCTTTACCAAGGTCTTACCCACTCAAGCTCAAGTCTTCCGCCTTGAAGGACTTTTCTTCTCCTCTTGGATCTTCAGCCTTTTCCTTCTCCTTCACCTGGAGAAGATCACCACCTCTTCATCAACCTTGAAGAGGACCACCTACAGCTCCTTCTTCACTCGATAGAGCTTGCTTCAGCTGTTCTTCATGAAAGAAGGGGATAGGGAAGTAGTGAAATATTGAGAGCTTTACATGAACGAATGTGGAGCTCTCTTACAATAAGCCTAACTCACTCATAAATCATGAAATGAAGTGTAAACTAGAGAGATAAAGGGGCTCAAGGAGTAGTAGCACACTCAACTACAACAAGGACCTTGAATGTATGGAATGAGGAAACTTGGAATGAACTCCAAGGGGTCCTATTTATTGTTGGGGGTGCTCCCTTGAGTTGGGGAGCACTTAGAGTCGAAATATAGCCATTTTCTTCAAAGAAATGGATCTATTTTCACCCCAAACAAGTCACCAATGGTTATAATCAATTTTTCTACATTTTCCATACAATGCATTCGATCGAGTTTCAGTAAAGGTAACTCGACCGATCGACTAAAAGACAAACCCAATTTTCAAACTATCGGTCTAGTTTGTTCTGGGAAACTCGACCGATCAGCCAAAATCACATTTGGTCAGTGAGTCGGTCGGTCGAGTTCTTTGAATGCTTAACTCGACCGATGGCCATCTTCAGAAAATCAATCCATAGGATCGGTCGAGATTGGAACTCGACCGATTAATAGCATGTGATCAGTTTTCTAATTTTGCTATAAAGTGATTAAAACTTGGTATTAACTATTCTACATATTTTTCTCATCTTAGTTACAAGTCATATCATCAATACAAGTGATTACAAATATCTTCTAAGGTCGTTTGAAGTTATTTCCTTATTAGCACACTTGCATTGCATTTGACTTGAACTTGGACAAGCTAGGGCTTGTGTAATTTGATCCTTTTCATGTACCTAAAGCCTGAAATCAATATTGAATACACATATTAGATACATATGAATGGAATGGTTAATTCATTATCAAAATCTGGACAATGTATAACCTCTAGGTCAACATTCTCCCCCTTTTTAACAATGCAAACCATTCCTCAAACATATTGAAGAGGATATTGAAATTATACCTTTGCCTTGTGAATTGTAGGGGGATTCAAGATTTGAACAATGTGAATTTGCTCCCCCTCAATCTATTCTTACTGTAACCTACATAGTTAGTATATCTACACAAAGAAATATAACATACATGTACTATATGGTCCTTTATAAAGTCACATAATAAATCATATAATGAACAAGAAAATGATCACATAGGAAATAAAAATAATATGGTTGATTTTCAAGACATTGAAATTTTCTCCCCCTTTTGACATTATAAAAAAGGAAGGGGGTAGAAGAGCATAAAAAGAAGGTCTTCTCCAAGCACAACCAAGTAGATATCCAAAACATGCAATCTCATAACATACATCAAGTAGAGACGAGAGAACCAAACATGCTAAGTCATAATAAAAAAATATGGTGAAACATGGCACCAACTCATAAGATATAACAGATCAAAGAGTACGAGTGCACATAAGAAGGATTACAACACATAATGCAATTTCTAATAAAACAACTACAATCGAAGACGATGAAAGCTAAAAAGAGAAAATAGTACAAATCAGATCAGGTGCCTAGATGTTTTTAATACAAAATAGCCTAGAAAGATATATATGATCAACAAACTAGACTAAAAACTAAGAACATATAGACATCTAAGATATTTATATCCATAGCATCGTCATCCTCAGCATCAGGCTCGTAGTCCTCATCTCTGTCTGAAGGTGCAACAACATCACCTTCATTTACCGAAGTCACCACCAAAACCACTAGAGCCATCACCATCATCAGATGCAACACCATCATCCTCGCCATCATCGGCATCAGCAGCCTCATCATCAGCCTGGTCAGGCATCTCCTCATCAACAGAAGGACCGAAGCGACGGCTGGGCCAATGACCATTCTGCTCATCCCAAGTCATACCAAGAGAATAGAGCTCAATGTCCTGAGGGAAGGAAGGAGCAGAATCACCAAGAGTGGCCAAGGGGCTAGCAGGTAGAGGTAGGATGACTGGATCAGGTCCACTAATATTAAAGGGTGTGGGAGTAGAAGCGGGTGTGGGAGTAGCAGTGGGACGTGCAGGTGCATGTGGAGGGGTGGGTAAAAGTAATTGTATTCATAGGATGCATAATCACTACCTGGGTATGGTTGGTAGGTGGGGTATGGGTGTGTACAGGATAAGTTCATGTTAAACATGATTGAACATAAATCCTGATGTAGGTGCTCCTGGACCTGGAGGTTGTATGCCTGTTGGTGTATCATATAACCCATGAGGGCTTCATTGGATACACAGAATGAGGCACGGATAGGTCGGGTAGGGCGAAGGAGCATGGGTTGATGTAGAGGCAGGAGCACTTGAGGTAGAGGCAGAGGGTGAGGAACCGAGTGTGGTAGAGGAAAGGATAGGAATAGATTTTTGGATAGTGGTCTCACTGATACACACTCCCTTCTGGGCAGGTCTGTAGTGGAAGTCATGGAAGAGTGATTTCTCAGTAGCAAACTGGAAAAGACTACATATCAAGGCAGGATAAGGAAGATGGGTGCCACGGGTGTTCTTTCCAGAATCGAACCAAGTCATGTGGTGGAGGATGTATCTATACCACTTGACTTTGACATTCTCTAAAATGTATTACATTATCACCGCAATGTTCTCTGCAATATCCGTTTCATTTTTCTTGGGGTGGATGTTGCAGTTGACCACTAGGGCTAATATACGCTTCTTGAGATCTAAGGAGGAGGAGAGTCGGGTGCTCTTCTTATTATAGGGAACCTCAGGTTTCTTCAAGTAATGATGGATATTGGGAAGGGTGATTTTGTATTGCTTGTAGAAACCTTTAGGGTCAAGCAGGTCAAAATACTCACCATAATCCTTACGCCAGGAGTCATTCTCATCGACACCTGGTACAAAGATGTTCAGGATATCCTCTGAGACTTGGAACTTCTTCCCGGCTATCATTGATGTAAGGATGACTTGAGTATTAGGAGGGGGTACAAGGGTGTCATAACTCTAACACAAGTTTGCATAGAATTCATGAACTACTTTTGTGCTAGTCATATAGTTGTGAAAGCATGCACGCTCGACACCTAGGGTTGATAGGTGGTGAACTTGAAGCAACCTTGGCACTTGATCGATAACCTCTTAGAGTCTAGGGCTAGGCTCAAAGAGGGCTCTAAAGGGAAAAGGACTCCATGGAATAAGATCCTTATACCGATTAACAACCTCGTTTGAGAAAAAGAAGGTCTCATCGGAGGGGATCAATCTAGAAGACGAGGAGGAGGATGGTGCACTGCTAGGGGCGGGGTTCTTTCTTCTATTAGAAGTCATGGAGGCAAATGGAGAGGAAGAAGAGATCAAACGCACAAACCACTCCACCAAAAATGTTCACACACCTAGGTTTAGCAAGGGGGAAGGTCTCCCTAGGTCAGATTAGGGCTAGCTAAGGGAAGGAAAGGTCGAGGGTTGAGAGCTTAGGGCTTGAGAGAGTGGAATTGGTCAACTTTTTTCTAGTTGAGAGGGAGAATAGTCGGTCGAACCCAACTTAAGTGAGCTTCAGCCCGGTGATCGGTTGAGTTATGTGAACTCAAAAACTCAACCGATTGCCCTTTTTAAAAAATCTCTTGGCCATGGATCAGTCGAGTTTGTCCTAGGGAAACTCGACCGATGGTCAACCTGACCTAAAACCATCGAACTTAATTTCTAACCATATGAATTCTAATTAAATTTATTTTCAAGTCCATTATGTATATTGAACATACTTAGGCACATATCGCTCATCATTGGGTACTATTTTGCGATAAAACATGTGTTTGCAAAAAAATACCCAAAAATAAGAGAAAAACAAGTCAAAATGAACATGAAAAATCGATTTTAAGCACATTAGCAAGCGAAGAGAATCAAGATAGATGCAAAACATATAGGATATATTAAAACTAGCTAGAAGTCATATCAGATTCATTCAAAGCAGTTATAAGCAATTTTGATCTAATAAATTTAAATTGCTCTCTAGCTAGAGGTTTAGTGAAAACGTCTACCAGCTGATTTTCTGTATCCACATGTGTGATATAAATATCCTTCTTGGCAATGTGATCACGAAGAAAGTGATGGAGAACCTCTATATGTTTAGCTCTACTATGCAATATAGGATTGTAAGACAAGTTAATTACACGAGTATTATCACAATAGACAGGAGAAGCATCAAAATGAATGTTAAAGTCTTAGAGCATGTTCTTTATCCATAGGACCTGGGCACAACAACTCCCGGCTGCAATGTACTCAGCCTCAGTGGTTGATAATGCCATGGTGCTCTATTTCTTGGAGAACTAAGACACCAAGCATTAACTAAGAGGAAGCCAGTGCCACTTGTGTACTTTCTGTCAATCAAGCATCATGCATGATCAACATCACTATAGGATGTAAGAGTAAAGTCCCTTGACTTGGGATACCATAGACCAAAATTTGGAGTTTTGGTTAAGTACCTTAAAATCCTCTTAACAGCTATAAGATGTGATTTCTTAGGATTTTATTGAAATCGAGCACACAAGCCAACACTAAACATTATATCAGGTCTAGATTCAGTTAAGTAAAGTAAACTTCCAATCACACCTCTATAGAGCTTCTCATCTACCTTCTCACCTTCTTCATCTTTATCAAGTTTGGTGGTGTTTGACATTGGTGTGTCCATCGGCTTGGTGTTCTCCATCCTAAAGCACTTAAGTAGTTCACTTGTGTACTTGCCTTGGTTGATGAAGTTCCCATCTTTTATTTGTTTGATTTTAAAGTCGAGGAAGAATGTGAGTTCACCCATCATACTCATCTTGAATTCACTATGCATAAGATCACTAAATTCTTTGAAAAGATCCCGCCAAAAATGATATCATCAACATATATTTGAATGATAAGAAAATTGTTAGAAGTGTGTTTTAGAAGTAAGATAGATACTACTTTGTCCATGATATAACCATGATCTAACAAAAAGTTCTTTAATTTCTCATACCAAGCCCTTGGTGCTTGTTTGAGCCCATAGAGAGCTTTTTGCAACAAATACACATGGTTAGGTAGACTATCATGTTCAAAGCCCAGAGGTTATGCAACATACATTTCCTCCTCAATTGTACCATTCAAAAATGCACTTTTAACATCCATTTGATACAAAAGAAAGTCTTTATAACTAGAAAAAGCAAGCAACATGTGAATGGACTCAATTCTAGCTATAGGTGCATATGTCTCATCAAAGTCTATACCTTCTTGTTGATTGTAGCCTTGAGGCACTAACCTTGCTTTGTTCCTTTCCTCTTTGCCACTTTCATCTAGCTTGTTGCAGTAGACCCATTTGGTGCCAATGATCTTTCTATCACTTGGTCTTGGTATAAGGGTCCACACTTTGTTCCTCTCAAATTACTCTAGCTCCTCTTGCATATCTAGGATCCATTCTTCATCCCCAAGAGCTTCTTTGACGTTCTTAGGCTCGAGTTGTGAGATAAAGGCATTGTTGGCTTATTCTTTGTTGAATGTAGCCTGTGTCTTCACTCTTTCAAATGGGTCACCTAAAATCAGATCCTTTGGATGATTCTTTGCAAACTGGGGAGTTGGATCCTTCTTTTCATCATCTTCGTCTTCTTCTTGAGAAGCCACCTCATTTCCCTTTTGGATGATATTGAGTTCTTTAAGGATAGGAATTGCTTCACTCGCAACATCATCATTTGGAACAATATCTTTGGGAATAGATGGGTTAGTCTCAATAAACTTTACATTAATAGATTATTCTACCTTAGCAAGATCAATATTGAAAACTCTATAAGCCTTGCTAGTAGTGCTATATTAAAGAAAGAAAGCCTTATATGATTTCGGATCAAACTTCTCAAGAGAATCTTTCATATTAAAAAATAAAACAAGGACATCTGAAAACATATACATACTCGATACAAGGCTTCCTACCACTCCATAGCTCATAGGGGGTTTTCTTAAGAGAAGGATGAGTAAAAACATAGTTTTGCACAAAATAAGATGTACTGATAGCTTCAGCCCAAAACTTCTTAGGAGTATCATACTCAAGAAGCATGGTCCTATCCATATCCTATAAAGACCTATTCTTCCTCTCTACAACCCCATTTTTTTGAGGTGTTCAAGGTGAAGAGAAGTTGTGTGCATAACCTGATTCATGACAAAAATGCTCAAAAAGCTCATTTTCAAATTCTCCCCCTTGGTCACTATAGATGGAAACAATTTGACAAGAAGCTTCATTCTCTACCCATTTGCAAAAACTCGAGAAAACATCTAGCGTGTCACTTTTGGAAATGAGAAAGAAGGTCCAAGTATATCTAGAGAAGTCATCGACAATAACAAGGAAATACTTGGAACCACAAAGCGATTGCATTCTCATTGGTAAAAATAGATCAATATGAAGAAGTTTAAGAGATCTCTTGGTGCTAAGGACTCCTTTGTATTTGAAGGAGGACTTGGTTTGGTTTTCTTGTATACAAGTTTGGCATTCCTCATCCTTTTCAAAATCCAATGTAGGAAGTCCCTTGACCAATTCCTTTTTGCTCAACTTCTTCAATTGATGCATACTTACATGACCAAGTCGGCAGTACCAAAGAGAAATGTCATTCAAGTTGACTACTAGGCATCTACCAACTACAGGCTTAGTAGAGTTAAGAACAATAACATAAATATTACCATTTATAGTTCCCTTATATATAACTTGGCAGGTGAGGGAATCTAGAATCAAGCATTCAAAGGAAGTAAATAGCACAAGGTAAACATCATCGCAAAGTTGACTAACACTTACTAAATTGTGATGTAGGACATCCACAAAAAGAACATTCTTGATGCACAAGGATTCACCTACATCACCCTCACCTTTGATTTTACATTTCTTGTTATCTCCAAAGGTGACTGATCCTCCTTTCTTCTTTGTGAAATTGTTGAAATGGCTTAAGTCACCGGTCATGTGCTTTGTGCAGCCACTATCAACAATCCATCTACCCTTTTCCTCACCAATATCTTCACTTGTAGAGGCCATGAGAGAAAGGTGGCACTCTCCATCTTCTTCCGAGCTAGAGCTGCTTGAAGATGAAGCTTCCCAAGCCACATGAGTTGCATTCGTATGTCTCTTCTCCTTCTTGTCCTTCCTCTTGTGTTTTCTCTCCTTCTTGTAATCCTCTTCCTTCCTTGAACTTCTCTTGTGGTGAGAGTTTCTTGACTTTGGGCATTCACTCTTGTAGTGCCCCTTTTGACCACACTTGTAGCATCTCAGAGTAGAGGAGGAGGATGCTTGCTTTCCCTTGATGTAGTTAGCTTCATGCTCACGAGGGCCTTCATCTTCACTAGAGGAGGAGGGAAAAGTCTGGCAAGAAAGTTGTTGTTGAAGGATGACAATCTCCACTTGTGCTTTGAAATCACTATCTTTGATCTTCTTGGCCTCCTTCTCTTCTTGCTTGGCTTCTTCTTCTTGCTTGTCAAGTCTAGGCTCATGGGATTGAAGATTTCCAATGAGTTCTTTAGTTGGGATGTCACCAAGGCTCCTCACTTCTTCAATGGAGGTGACCTTTGACTCCCACCTCTTTGGAAGAGTTCTCAAAATCTTTGAGTTAATGACGCCTCTATCCAAAATGTTGCCCAAAGAAGCCAGCCCATTGATGACGACATTGAGTCTTGAATACATCTTTGCAATGTCTTCTTTCTTTCCCATCTTGAAGTTCTCTAGGAGGTTGTTCAACATGTAGATCTTTACCTCCTTGACTTTCTTTGTGCCTTCATATGTGATGCACAGCTTGTCCCAAATCTCATAGGTGGTGTCTCATGATGAGATCTGATTGAACTCCGTGGGGGTGAGGGTTGTGTAGAGGATGCTAATGGCCTTGTAATTGAGTTGAGCCTCCTTGAGAGTAGCTTCACTCCATTTTGCAACCACTCCGGTTGGATTCTTATAAGGTGTGACCATCACCTTTAACATATCAAAGTTCATCCCTTGAATGTAGAACTGCATCTGCCTCTTCCAATAGAGGAAGTTGGTGTCGTCAAAGATCGGAGGACGCATGAAGAAGCCTCCCTCTAGGTTGAGTGAACCAAGTAGGTTGTCACCCATCTTCTTGTCTTGTCGGACATTGTTGGAGAAGATCCTTGGCTCTGATATCACTTGTTGGATCTAAGAGCTCTAGAGGGGGGAGAATAGAGCTAAAAAAATTTCACAAAATAGATTATACCTTCAAATTATATCAAGATTTAGTCAATAGCTTAATTGCAATTCGAAGTCCTATCTAACAAGCATATAAAGGATGAGAGAGATTGATAGCAAGCATTTGACAAAGGGATGTAGAGTGGTTCCACACTTCAAACTAGAAGTTAGTCAGTCCACTACCAAGAGAAGTCAACCTCTAGGACTTTGCAAGTTATTTTCTCTATATTATCACCAATAAGAGTTGTAGCAATAGACCACCAAAGGACTTACCCATCCAACCATAAGGAGATATCCACCTTACCAAGGATCTTACCCACTTAGCTTGAGTCTGTAGCCTTTACCAAGGTCTTACCCACTCAAGCTCAAGTCTTCCATCTTGAAGGACTTTGCTTCTCCTCTTGGATCTTTAGCCTTTGTCTTATCCTTCACCTGGAGAAGATCACCACCTCTTCATCAACCTTGAAGAGGACCAGCTACAGCTCCTTCACTCGATGGAGCTTGCTTCATCTTTTCTTCATGAAAGAAGGGGATAGGGAAGTAGTGAAAGATTGAGAGATTTACAAATACAAAGGTGGAGCTCTCTTACAATAAGCCTAAATCACTCACAAATCACGAAATGAAATGTAAACTAGAGAGAGAAAGGGGCTCAAGGAGTAGTAGCACACTCAACTATAGCAAGGACCTTGAATGTATGGAATGAGAAAACTTGGAATGAACTCCAAGGGGTCTTATTTATAGATAAGGGTGCTCCCTTGAGTTGGGGAACACTTAGCGTTGAAAAATATTCATTTTCCTCAAAGAAACAAATCTATTTTCACCCCAAACAAGTCACCAACAATTATAATCACTTTTTCTACATTTTCCGTATTGTGAATTCGGTCGAGTTTCAATAGAGGTAACTCGACCGATCGACTAAAAGACAAACCCAACTTTCAAACTATCAGTCGAGTTTGTTTTGGGGAAATTGACCGATCAGCCAAAATTGCATTTGGTCAATGAGTCGGTCAGTCAAGTTCTGTGAATGCATAACTCGACCGATGGACATCTTTAGAATATCAATCCATAGGATTGGTCGAGATTGGAACTCAACCGATCAACAACATGTGATCGATTTTCTAATTTGTCTATAAAGTGATTAAAACTTGTTATTAAGTGTCCCACAAATTTTTCTCATCTTACTTACAAGTCATATCATCAATACAAGTGATTACAAAATTCTTCTAAGGTCATTTAAAGTGATTTCCTTATTAGCACACTTGCATTACATTTGACTTGAACTTGGACAAGCTAGCTATTATGTAATTTGATCCTTTTCATGTACCTAAAGCCTAAAATCAATCTTGAATACACATATTAGATACATATGAATGGAATGGTCAAGTCATTATCAAAATATGGACAATGTATAACCTCTAGGTCAACAAATTGAATAGGTTAACTTCCTCCTAGAAGTTTGGGTCTCTCATGCTTTTGAAAAACACAAAACTCTAGAGTTTTTCATCCTAGTTGTAGGAGAATGGAGATCGCCTCCACATCTATCAAGGTACCAAATGTCGCCAAAAAATGATGGATGAAGATGAAGGGATAACGAAGATCTTCCTTGATGTCCATGATGATCAAATCACAAGGAACATAAGCTTCCTTACCAACTTTTATTGGTACATCCTCAATGATGCCCATGGGTTTGGTCATGTAGATGAGTCTGCAAGTTAAATAGTCATAGTAGTGGGCAACATATCTACAAATGCCAATCTTTTACACATACTATAAGACATGATAGGGATACTGGCACCGAAATCCGTGAGCCCCTTCCTACAAGTGTTTTCACCCAGATAACACCCAATCCAAAAGTATCTCAGGTCTTTTTGCTTTTTGGGTATTTTTTAAGAATAATGTCAAAAGTGGTTCTTGCAAGATTTATTGTCTCATATTCTTCAGTGGTGTACTTATTGGTTAACAAGGTCTTTAAATATTTGTACGAAACGCATCTCAAAAAGTGCATCCGAAAAGGAGATGTCTATATGAAATTTCTTCATAGTGTCTTTAAACTCCATGAATATGATGTCCAACCTTTTATGCTTGAGGCATGATGATAAGAAGGGTGTGGCTTATAGATTGGAACATTAGGTTTGATGACCTTGACTAGAAAATATTCGACTATGGTTTGTTCCTCTAGATTGGGAATTGTGACTGCCTTAGGTAATTGATCTTTTCAAACTATCACAACATCATCATCATCGAAGTCAATGGGTACAATGGTGGGCTTCTCAGGAAGAGGGGGAGGAGGAGCATACACATTCTCAAAATGTGTAGAAATGACTTTCAATTACTTGGGATGCTTTAGATTATTTTCATGTTTCCCAATAAAAGTTTCCGGGGGTGGGTGTTGGTTGGCAATGATTGGGTCACTTGGGAGTCAGTTTCCTTTAGAGATGTCGTCTGGGATAGGATAAATTGTTTAACCTCTATTAATTGTTCATTAATGGAAGGAGAAGGATTTTGTTGTTGCGTCTGTGGTTCTTAATTGAGGCTTGGGAACTATGGGCCTAGATTTTGGAAATTACCCTAATAATTTCTTTGGTTTCTAAAAGTTTGTTGATTGTTATATTGGAACCCAAGGGGTGGATGACCTTTATACTTCATTTGATGATATCGTTGTTGTGTTACATTCTCAAAAATAGAGGGGTTGGCATATTGGAACTCAGGATGATTCTTGGTTTGATTTGGGTTAGAATATGCTTGATCAGGAATGCTATGGATGGAGTTGAGTTCCTCCACCTATTTCCCATCTCTGGATTGAATGGGGTGTTGTAGTGAATTTGGCACTGTTGTATAGAGTGGTCATAGCCTTGGAAAATACCACAAAGGAATTTTTCACATTTAACTTGTTGTTTCTAATATTGAAGTCGTTGTGATTGTCCACTTCTTTCATTAGCACTAAAAGAGGACTCAAGTTGGTCTTACTTCAAAGTGAACATATTGAGTCTTTTGGTGATAGACTTTAACTGATAACTGTCATTGGCTTTGGATACTGTGATAAACCCCCTTTCCCTCGACTAGATTGGGCTTGGGTCTTAGTGCTTCTTTTTACTACTTCCCAGGCACTGTTGAAATTTTGAAACATGAAATAACCTCCTGAGGAGGTATCAAGGAAGGTCTTTGTATCTTCATCGACGCACCAATATAATGTTTTGATTAACTATACTTGGGAGATGTCATGATGTGGGCAATGGTGAAGAAGTTATTTAAATCACTCCCAAGCCTCACCCATGGTTTCTCCTGGAGACATGCAAAATTGGGGTGATTTCCCCTCAATACTGGTAGGCGAGGGACAAGGGATGATACTTTTTGATGAATTTTGACTGGAGGGCTTGCTAAATGGTGACACCTTCCATATCATTATACCAAATACTTCCTAGGTTAGACAGTGAACATTTGAAAAGTCATAGTTTGAGGGTGTCATCGGAGACACTTGGCATTTTGTACAAGGTGCATAGGTTGGTAAAGTGATGAAGGTGGTCTTGAAAATTTTCTCCCATCCTACCAGTGATTTTCTCCCATCCTACCAGAGGAAGGATTCCCTTGGAGTATGGTGATCCACTATGTGCGGATCTTGAACTGGGGATCAGTGATGGCAGCGGGAACCACGAGGTGTAGTGTATCAATGGTGGAGGGTACTAAAAGATCCTTGAGTTGTTTCTATAATTCTGCTTCATGAAGGGCAGCGTATCAGGATTCTAACTTAGAGATAGCAGTAGCCTTTGATTTGGATGTGATGGTCTCTCTCTATGGAGCTAAGTCCTTCTCTATCCATCAGTTGATTTCCTCTTCTAAGGCCATCCTAATCTGGTGGGTCTGGTTTAGATGATGGAAGGTTCTATCAATCTCAGGATCAAAAGTGAATGGTGTATTGACAATGCCTTTGGAGTGTCACATACAATGTTTGATACATGAGAAAAAGGTTAGACAATAAAAAGTAGATTTAAGAAGATAAGAGTGAATGTCAAAAGTCAATAAAAGAAAATTTGTTGAAATTAACATCGTCGTTCCCAGCAATGGTGCCAAGATTTAATGTGTCATCGTGAACACACCAAATCCACTGGGAAGATTTTCCCTAGATTGTACCCTTTTAACGACAAACTTCCCACTTCTAAACAAGTAGGTTGATTTGTGTATACAAGGGGTCAGTCCCAAAGAACGGCGTTATTAAGCATTAATCCAAACCAATTGCGATGAATAGAAAGTAAATTCCAGTTTGAAGAGTTTGGTTAAACTAAAACAAGAAAGTAAATGTGAAAAAGTGAACTAAATTATCAAGAGAAATAGAATAAAAGAAAAGTAAATTACATAAGTGAAACTAATTAAGATTGGGTTTTAATTCAATTGATGGGATCGTCGTAAGTCTGGGTTTCACCACTATGAGCCTTTGTAATTATCTTATCCACTTCTAATTCCTTTTTTGATAAATTTTAGACTAGGACCATGTAGATTTGTTCCTTTTGGAAAACATATCCCGTGGATCAAACTACTCACAGACGCGAGGTCTCAGCATTCTTTGAGTTTTGGTTCAATTGTCCAACAAGTTCCTCTCTGAGGTCTCATCAAGAAACATGTGAGTTATATTCAATGTTCTAGTCCACAAGTTTGAGGTTTCATCGTTATGTATCATAACAGTCATGAAATACAAATGATTAGGTCCTAATCCATGTTGTTAAGAGAATAAAGACTCATCATTTATTATTTTAAAGGAATTACAATTTTCTAATTTCTTGACGAAATGAAATGCATTTTTGGACTGGTGTTATAGGAGTAAGAATGAATATGAAACCTATAAAAAGAGAACAAAAGTTATAAGAAATCTAATATGGACATAAAAACAATGAAATTGCAATTATTTCCTAAAGTTGAGAGAAAAAAACAACATAATGTCTTGAATAATTGGCCTAAGCAATGTGATAAAAAGTGATGAATATGCAGTCATCACATATCCATCAAAGAAAACAAAAATAATTTCAAATAAATGACTATGGCTGGATGCAATCCATATTCAACACATCATAGTTCCCAATATAGCAATTTATATGCTTCATTGGCTCTTTAGTGTTCTATTCATGGAAAATTTATGACTTGATCAAAGCAATAAGTCTTGGATCAAATTTTTAGCTTCCCACATTGACTTCCAATCATCTAATGGGACCCAATTGTGTTTAAGCATATGAATCCTTGATTTTTTTCCTAAATGGTCTTCTCATCATTTGAAAGTGCCACATTCTCATTATCTTCCCCATGGTTAGACATGTCGTCTTCTTCTTCCACATTTTTTTCTTGGATTATCACTTGTTCCTTCATGTCCATTGGTATGACTTATGGTGTTGTTGGTGATATATTGTGATCTGAGGATGAAATATAGGAATCTCTATAATCAGTAGTCCATTTCTGGAACTTGCACTAGAAAAGTAAAAAAATTGAATGTGGAAACACAAAATATTAGACAAAAAGAAAAACAATCTTGCAGTTGACTCTAACTGAAAGAAAATTGAGAAAAAATGAAAAAAAAAGTCCTTGAGTAGCCGCTTTAGCACTCGTAGTGTTGGCACTGCTAATTCCTCAGTAACGGCACCAAAAACTTGATATGACTTAAGTATGTGTGCAAAATAAAAGTGTATGCATAAGAGTAGTAAAGGGACTCAAAGAGGCCCAAATGTCAATCTCGGGGAATTGGGACAACTAGAAACAAAACTACGACTAACTAAAACAGATCTAAGCCTAAGAAATTATTTGGTTGAGTGATTAAACTAAGATAAAGAATTAAACTATAGGGAATTAAAATGGATTGGAGATCTAATTTTTGGATTATGTATGATACTAGGTTCACATTGGTGTTGGTCTATGCATGCATTCTATTCAATCAAAATAAATTATGTTGCTTTTGTGGATCAACTGTATATAGCTTGTACTATTTGCTCTCTCATTGTGTACACTATCCAACCTAATGACTAACCCTCTCTCACAATGTTAATAGAAATTCAAATGATACGATCTCTCTTTGTAAAATCTACATTGTAGGGGTTTGCACACTCTTATAGTGTGTTGTTGATTTCCATAATAGATTCTTTAACTATTAATCCTTCTCTCACATTAATTAACAATCTATCACATATTCATGGTGATCAAGCATAAATAAGTCAATGAAGATTTTTCATTATCAAAATCTAAAGAAAAGATAATCTATATTGAATTGCACATAAACATGCATAGAATAATCACTGGGCTACTTTCAGATCTTAAAGAACAAGGGGCTTATCCCCTCATGCTAAACATGAGATTAAGGGAAGGAAAGGAAGAGAAAACAGACATAGAAAAATCATCTGAGATGATGCAAGGTTGGTCCCTTTGAAGATTGATCACCTTCATGAACTAGTTGCACATGACCATATGGTCGGAAGGTAACAGCTATCATTGTTCGAGGGCCATGGGTTAGAGATTGATCACCTTCATGAAATCATGGGACCCAAAGGGCAGATGAGTAGGGCACTCTCTGGATGCATAAGGGAAAAGGGATGACCCCAAAAGTGTCGGCACCCTATAGACCTAGAGGAGATGACCAAGTATTGTGTGGTGATCCAAGTAGGTTCGAGACCAGTTTTCCATGGAGGAAATTTTGATATCATGATGTTTGTGATGAGTTGCATGTTTCAACTTAGATTTGAAGGTGTACTGGCAAGGTGGGATGTACCATCTCTACTCTTGGAATGGGAACAACTCTGTATTTGGACGGCCGCCAAATGCTTATTTATTCTTTTTATGGGAGTGAGAGATAGGACAATATGCATGCCACACACCAAGGGTAAAGATGATGTGAGTTGGAACGTTGCTACAAGGTATGAGGACAGAGAGGATAACATACCTTGGTGGAGTGAATGATACATGGATGGTTTACAAACACTAAGAGGAATAGTGTATTCATCTTATGAGGATGTTTTATCAAGAGCTATGTGGAATTTGCAAGTTAACCAAGGTTGAGTTTGACCACCATGAGGATGAGCTCAGAGTTTCTTGATGAAGACAAACTTAGAGTTTGAGATGAGATGATAAGTATAATACATGGAGGTGTATGTCTTCGACATTACCTAACACTTAAGGATAAGAAGTGGTAATGAATGATCTGGTTGAGATATAGCTGCCTAGTTTAGCTGGAATCTAGAAGAAGTCGAGGTTGTTAGGCTAACCTTAAGTTGAGAAAAAGAGATAAGTTTGGATAACACTCAGATATAACGAGATCTGTTGAACAAGATTAGTGGTTGTTTGGATAGCCAGCCTAGTCCGTGATATAATGAAAGGATGGTTGTCGAACCTCAGATGTACTTCTTTGGAAAGGAAAGTGATAAAACCCTATTGAGAGTGGTTTAGTGTTTTCAAGGAATCAACCTTGAGGAATCATGACATATAGGAGATCATGGTTTTAAGATCACCAAACACCGTGAAACTATAAAGATGGTAAGTGATAGTGGCACTTTGGATGCTTAAAACAAAGTTGCATGTGGCCATGCAAGCTAGGAGGCGAAGGACGAACACCAGTAACCCAGTACATGGATATAAAGTATAAAGAGTTCCCAAAAGAGAATGGGAGTTCTTCATTGTGGATGTTGTGAGTCTCTCATGGACCAAGGAAGGTCGAGATCCAATATGGGTTATGGTAGATCGACTTACCTAGATGACATGAGGAAGGAAGAGTACTGTCATGGGATAGATTCGGTTGAACTACTTAAGAGAGAAAGATGGTTCAACTACACCATGATGCGAGTTCAAAAGTTCTTGGGTATGACCAAGGTTCACTTCCATGAGGTGGAAGTGGATACATGAAGAACTCGATGATAGTACAGTTTATCACCCCATACTAATGGACAGTATGATCTAGACTAGAGGGTCTGATGAGAGCACGTGTGCTCATTTAGGGTGATACATAGAGATAGTTCTTAAGATGTGATGTTAACCACCATAGCCTTTATCGGGATGCAAGAAGTCTTATAGAGAGGTTGTGTCGGTCACCACTTCATTAAGATGATGTTGGTGAAGGAGGCCTCGTGAAGGTCAGAAAAGAACCATAGTGTGTGTAGATGAAGTCGCTTTGATCGTGTAATGGCCGAGAGAGAGCCCAGTCATGACATGAGTCATGAGCTGATGCAAAGTAGACTGACATGAAGATCACTATGGGAGAATATGTGATGTGAAAATCTGACCCCTCTAAGCTACAGCTGAGAAAGCTGAGTCCCCGATATATGGGTCCATTTGAGATGGATTGGTGGAGATAGTTCTGTTTAGCCTTGCCCCTCAGGATAACATGATGAGTAATGTGTTCCATGAGTCTGATCTAGAGCACTATGTGAGGTACCCAAGCCATGTACTGTGCCCTGAACCTATTTAGCTTTTGAGAGGCTGAAATGTCCTGAGTCACCTATGAGGGTACGATATACCAAGGTAAGAAAGAACTCAAATGGAAGAATATGAGATGATGAAGGTTCTTGGGAAGCACCATGGAAAGGGTGAAGCCACATGGGAGCTATGATGGACATATGAAAGGCTTATATTATTTGTTTGTTTGCTTGTTGGAATTTTGAGGACAAAATTCTTATAAGAGGGGAAGGATGTTACAACCCCAAATTTTGGGTTCATTTGGTGAGAAATGTAATTTCTCATAATAAAGGTAAATGAACAAATAATGATATAATTTGTTTTGAATAAATGGATTTTGTTTACAATAGCCTTGATGATTGGGTTGTGGGCTTTATTGGCTATTGGGCCCAATTACAAGGAAATTGAATTAATAAATGAATAATTGAGTATTTGAGAAAAGAAAGATGTTGAAACCTCTGTAAGGCAAAAGAATGCAATCCAAGGATGGATTTCGTGCCTCTTGGGATTCCTTGGGTTCCAAGGAGTCCAAAGTTGCAAAGAAAAGGCAATAATAAAAGAAAAGATTAATTAAGTATTTCTTTATTAAGAAATAAATTGAAAACAGTGATGAAATGTGGAAAATAAGTGAAAAGAGGGATAATTGAGTAATCCTTGGTGGAATTTCGTATCCCAAGGATTCCTAATGTTAAAAGGAATACCAATGAGGAAAATAAAAGAGAAATAAAGAGAAATCTTCAAAAAGGGATATTTTAATGAGAAATAAACAAGATAATGTGAAATAATGCATATTGATGCATGTAGAAGGATAATGAGTATTCCTTAAAAAGGAATTTAGAATTACTTGAGTTTCTTGGGATCCAAGGAGTCCCAATGAAGAAAGAGGAAAGAGAAAATACCAAAATTGCAAAATAAGAGAATAATGTAATGCATTATTAATGGATTTTGTGATATTGATGAAAGGAAGTATTTTCTATTAAAAGGAAAACTTAATTTCGTGTCTAAGGGTTAAAAGTCAAGCAATAGAGTAGGTGAGAGGAATTTCGAATTCCTAATACCTAATGGAAAAATATACATATAGAGAGAGAAAGATACTTCAAAAGTAAGGAAAATCTCTTTCCTATTAGGAGAAACCTTGTTTGCTTTGTGGGCAAGTGATCTGGGGCATGGATACTCCCCTATAAAAGGGGTAGACCCTTTGGGACGAGTTCCAGAGAGATTCCGCATCTCCCACTCTCTTCCTCATCTTTTTCTTGCTCCCTCATGATCAAAACCCTAACGAGAGCTTACACCTATCTCAAGGGCACCAAAGAGCGGGGAGGAAGTCTCGTCGAAGGCACGAAGCCCCCACGATGGTCTGAGATGGTCGACCATCATCTTTATAGCTGCAGCTGTCGAGCATAGCCTACGTAAGGCCGACACCCAGGTTGCAGGTCGTGCGCTTGGCCAGCTCAAAACGGCCATGCTGGACGTGAGTTCGGTAGCACCCCACATGCGTGAGGACACAACGGAGGTAGGGTAGGGTTTCCTGGCGAGAACCACAACCGGGGGAGGAAGAAGAAGCCCACGGAGTGCTGCAGGTTGGAAGCAATGGTGGCCGCTCTTGACAGGTCAAGAATGCTTGCTTTGGCCAGTTATAGCATGACCTGGATAATGCCCTAGGTGCGTCGGAGGTAGAGGAGCCTGGGCGGCCCTCGGCGGTGGTCCCTGGGTCCTAGGGTGGAGGGGACACACCTGCAATCGAGCTATAGGTCGGTGGCCTCCTGCGTCACGCAAGGTTGAAGAAGGATTGGCGCGTTTGACAGTTCTGCCCCTCTGTGGGCTGAATAGAAGATGGACTCAACGAGGGAAAAACCGTAATTCGGTTATAAACTCAAAGGCAAGTCGTATTGGATGCATAAGATGACATGGCGCTCTGTGATTGGCCCGAAGTAAGTGATTCTTGTTAAATTGATAAATAAATAACAGTAGCTCGGATAGATGTGCATTATACATGAATTTTACTCAGAAAAATGAGATAAATGCAATAGAAATATATTTGAAGCCTAATTCTGCTTGAAATTCGAAAAGTAATGGAAGTTGTTAACTTTAATGTAATGAAGATTAAGAAACATTATTTGGATATGATTAATGTGATTAGTAGGGTTTAATTGATGGTTAAAGTTGATATTAACATGTTAATGATAAAAAGGGAAATTGGGAACAAAAAGGATGAACTTTGCACGTAATTCGTTTAATTTAGAGTTTATGTGCATAAATAGGCTTTAATGGGCCTTGAAACCCTAATGTTGGTAATTAGGACTACTAATGGCTTTAATTATTTGATTTCATGTATAGAACTGAGTTTTCATGGTTATAAGATATTTCAAGCGTTAAAGTTCCTAATTTGTGGATAAATAACCTTAATATAGAAATTAGGGTTTTTGAATGAATAAAGAATAGAATTAATGGCAAATCGAGTTCATATGTGAATTGGACCATAATGAACTATTAATTGATGATAAATGTGTATAATGATCTTGTCATGGATTAAAGGGATAAAAATAGTAGCTTTAATGTAAAAGAGGCTTAATGAGCTTAATTAATGGTTAATTATGCCTTAAATCCGGAATTAAGGATTTGATGTGGAAATAATTAGGGTTTGTGATCAATTGCATTAAATTAGGGTTGAAAATAGTAAAAGATGAAGGGAAGCCCTAATTGCAATAGAAACCCGAAAAGTGAATTAGAAACCCTAGGAAGCGAGCTAGGTTTAATGGATCTTGATGACATGAATAATAAAAAGGGAACTACGTGATTATTTCAGGATCTTGTTGAAAATGCCTGCTTGCTTGGATTCTTATTTGCATGGATATTTCTGTTCAAATCGTCAGATCAGGTATGTGGTTAATTATGAATAACCACCTTAGTTTCCCAAGGATTTTCTGGATGGTTAATCGCATTGAATGCAAATTATCAGTTTGGATGTTCATACTTGCAAACTATAAAGTCACTATGATTATCACATTAATAATAGAAGTATGGATTCTCACACTTACATGCCACCCTGATGGATGATGCCAAAGGTTAGGCCCAGATGGGTAGACCAATGGACACCTTGAGTGGTGACCCCAGACACCAAGATCAGGAATGAGAAGGTGTCCTATGATATTGCATAACTAGTGGGCACCATGGGTGTTGACCCCCAGGCACCAAGCTCGGGATTGAGAAGGTGGCCTTAAGTCATAGGCAAAGGAAACCCTAAGGTGGGTATGCCAGGGTTAGGGCAAAAGCGGTGGAGAATGTCATACTGAAAAGTGTAAATTGGCTTGTTAATTAACTTGATTGTGATAATTAGATTGTTATCCTTATGTGCAAACTTTTAGTTGTTCCCACATACCAGTATATTTCGATATATTGACCGACGTTTTGTTTTTTGGCATTTTAGGAACAACAATTGAAAGAACAAATAGTAAAGTGAAACATTGTGGAAATAAGAAATAAAGCGCAATGAGGATTAGATAGAATAATTCAAGCTCTGGATAGATAGATTCTAAAGTTTTCAAAGGTAAGTAAAGTTTTAATTTTATACCAAATTCTAGTTAGTTAGTATAATTTCATAATTATTATTGATTATTTGTCGAACCTTTGATCCTGTTAATTGAATAACGACTCTGACCTTCGGGTCTCCCTTAATTGGGGGTTACCGGGAGGTGGGGTCGTTACAAGATTCCATGCAGGACATCTTGTGTCTCTGCTAAATAGCTTTCCAGGGTATACTGGCAACTTCACTATAGAGTTACAATGGCGGCTGTAATCTCTTCGCAATTGAGAGATTTCATGTTTATCTCACATCGATCTGGCATTAACATTATTGGGAGATTCATGATACATCCATCCCGGCATCGGGAGATTAATGATACATCCATCCCGGCATATATATATAACGAAGGATTGAGAGATTTAATGTTTATCTCACATCAATTCCTTCATTAGGGCGTAAGGATATTCGCGCCCATAACCCCCACATACTCAACAGTATGCCCTCCAGGAGATCCTGTAGGAAAACTTGTTTCACCATCATCAACTACTGACGATGATGAATCTATGGCCAGGGCTCTACATGATAAGATTTCACTTGATTAATTAAGTACATTACCATATTCTTTTAGCATCACTTAGGTTTCCAATCATAAATTATTATAACAAATGCTAAAAAGAATGTGTAATACTTCTAACAAGTGCTTTTCGAAACTTTATAAAACATTGGGATCTCAATCCCTTGTCACATCATGGTGGTCTCATCCCTTAACATCTCATCATCATGATTATGGAATATGGGTATTCAAGCTCTCAGTTCATCAAAGAACACTTGTTATCACTCATCAGATAATTAGTACCTTCAGGTCATCTGACCAAGGTAAACATGATACTTGCTACACAAGCATCTCACAAGGCTCTCAATCCCATTTAATTTCTTATTACCTCTTACTAGGCAACAAAGCATATTATGGCTCACAAGGCCCATAAAACAATTTCAATAATAAAACATCATAGCTCATACCTGGCTATGTCCAACATATCATGATACATGCATGGTTAATACTCATGATAACAGTTATATCAATTACATATCAGCACTATGCAATGTAAAAGTAGCATCACTATTCCCTCAATAGGGTTAGGGTTTCCAAATTCATGTCAATTAGGAATACTCATCCCATTATCCAAAATTAGGGTTATGGTTAATCATCATATTGCCCAAGATTAGGGTTTCACATCACATAACTGCATTAGGGTTTCACATGGAATCACCCTTGATTAGGGTTTCACATCACATCACTGCATTAGGGTTTCACTTAGCATCACCCTTGATTAGGGTTTCACATCACATCACTGCATTAGGGTTTCGTATGACATCACCCTTGATTAGGGTTTCACATCACATTACTGCATTAGGGTTTCACATGGCATCACCCTTGATTAGGGTTTCACACCCCATTATCTTGAATTAAGGTTCCTTATAACTTTTCCCCAAATTAGGGTTTGATATAACTTTACCCGGTATTAGGGTTTCATGAGGCATCCTCTTAAATTAGGGTTTTTCATTATATTACCCTGAATTGGGATTTCTCATATCATCACCCTAGATTAGGGTTACACCATTACTTTAGATTAGGGTTTCACCTAGCATTTCCCTAAATTAGGGTTAGGACTCGTCAACCTTCTCGATTAGGATTTCACCTAGCATTGCCCTAAATTAGGGTTAGGGATCATCAACCTTCTTGATTAGGGTTTCACCTAGAATTGCCCTAAATTAGGGTTAGGGCTCATCAATCTTCTCGATTAGGGTTTCATGATCTCTTTATCAAGGATCATACCTTAATTACATATTTTATTCATATTGAGAGTATTGAGGCTTAACCACTACATGATTATCAAACATGTATGAAATCCTCTCTCTCTCATCCTCTCCAGGATGTTGATTACTTAAAACTTGATTAGATTAGGTCAACCCTTCATTCAAGTACATACATTTAGGGTTAGCATAGTGTGTTAAGTTATTACTTCCATAAGCATCAAAGGTTAACTCCTCTAAGGGTACTTAATCACCCTAGTATCTTAAAGGTACAACCATTGTAATTATCTTTGATATACATCATTAAAAATCATGGGGTTAATTGATCTTTCATCACATTAGGTCTTCATACGGTTTTGGTTACATTGAACCTCCAAATGGTTTTGACCTCCTTGACCTTCAAACGGTTTTGAAATTACTAGACTTACAAACGGTCTTGAGGTCACTTGACCTCCAATCAGTCTTGAAGACCGTTAGAACTTAAACAGTCTTGGTTCAATTAAATATCCAAACTGCCTTGAGGTGTTTGACCTCCAAATAGTCTTGAGGTGCTTAACCTCCAAACGGTCTTGAGGTACTTGACCTCCAATCGGTCTTGAAGACCGTTAGACCATCAAACGATCTTGATCTCAAAATCCCTAAATGGTTTGAGATCGTTTGAATTAAATATTATAAAACCTTAAATGGTTTGAGACCGTTTAGTCCTCAAACGGTTTGAGACTGAATGGTCCTCAAATAGTTTGAAGACCGTTTGGTTAATTCAGCAATGAAACTGATTGAACTTAATTTAGGGTTTTAACTTCAATCGATCTAGGGTTTGTAATCAAGAAACCATCAAATGTTGAAACCTTTGGGACTAGATCAATTGTAACCATTGGATCTCCATCCAACCATGGCACCACTTGACCTCAAACAGTCTTGAGACCGTTTGAGTCATTCAACATAGAAATCCAACTCAATCAATTTAGGGTTTCAACCAATCAATCCGATTAGGGTTTGTAATCAATGGATCATCCATTATTGAATCTATTATAATTAGATCAATTTGAACCATTGGATCGTCATTCATCCACATCAGCAATTGACCCCAAATGGTCTTGAGACCGTTTAACCTCAAACGGTCTTGAGACCGTTTGATCACCAAACGGTCTTGAGACCGTTTAGTCATCAAAATTGTAAATTGTATGCTCATGATATTTGTTGAGGTGTGTGTTAAGATGACATCATCATCTTCAAGTTACAAACCTCTGAAATTTTATGTGACCTTTGTGGTCATTTCAACAATTAATCAAAAGGAATTTCGGGAAAGAAAAAGGAATCAACATATGATGAAGAAATGGAATCAATAAAGATATTTAAGGCTTCAAGTTATATAAACCACCTTTAAAATTGAATCCAAGCTTCAATCTTCAGGTTCTCAATGGTGAATGAAGATTTCTCAACTTCACAAGGTCCGTCCTTAAGTCTTTGAGTGAAAATGATAGCTAAAGTTGAAGATTGAATGGAGAAGAGAAGAAAATAAGCATTGAATTTCAATTTCCACCATGAAATCAAGGTTGAAGATGACTATGCAGCTTACCTATAGGTTGGGGTACGTCCTACTATTTCTCCTAAGATCCCTTGTGTTTGGCCAAAGCAAGTAAAGAAAGAAGAGATGAAAAAGTCTTTCATGTGGGTGGAAAATGGGGTATATGTAAGGAAATTTCAAGAGAGAGAAAGTGTTATAAAAATCCTTTAATTCACAAAATTGGTGATACTTATCCCCCTCACTTCCTTGCATACGAATCCATAATCCTACCCTTCAAAATCCTCTTCTTTATCCATGAATTAAAAGAAAACAAATTAAGCCCCTTAATCAATATAATAATAATATCCAAAAATTAGTGGATATTATTTTTTCTTTAACTAATGTGAGTGGGCTCTCCACTCACTTCAGATATTTCGGTGACATTGCAAGGAACAAGGACGTCCATACTTATAAAAATTCAACCATCACATTTTTTGTTGAAGGGCACTTCCATTAATATATTTATTTTTGCATTAAATTGAATTAGGGTTTCAATTACGCTTAAATCTTGATTATTTTAATATCAAGATTCTCTCTCCCCCGAAGAGATTCAAATGAGATGTCCCTATGATTTTCTTGTCTTTAATTGATATCAAGAAATATTAGGGACTCTCTAAAGGTGGTATTTTTCATATTGAACCCTAGGTTTTGGGCAAATTGCACATTACACCAAAACTAGGTTTTAATGCACAAACATTGTTTAATAAGCTCTTTCTTGGTGCTCAGGCTTGTGGTAGTCATACCTATACATAATTTTCATTCTTATGATGCTTCAAACTTGAGGAACATTTTATCATGTAACATTTGCAAGTTAACCCCTTAACTTGGGTAATTTGCACTTTAGTCCAAAATAGGAAAAACATTGTTTTCAACATTATTCAGAAAGGACTAAAATTGAAACATAAGCTCCTCTTGAGACTTAATTACTTTTCAAAAGATAAGAGCAAGCATATAATTATCTTTCTTAAACAAAACATCTAGGGTTAAAGCATAACCCAGGTCAGGGATGTTACAAATTATCCACCCCTAATAGGGATTTTGTCCCCGAAATCATCAAGAGAAAAGAGTAGGGTACTTCCTCCTCATCTCTTCCTCTAGCTCCCACATAGCTTCTTCAATGCCACGGTGATGCCAGAGAAATTTCACAAGACATATGTCTTTCTTTTTCATTTTTTTAATTCTTTTATTAACGATCATCAGAGGTCCTTCTACATATGATATATCATCATTTAATTCTACCTCCATAGGTTGCAAAACTAACTCTGTGTCAGAATGACATTTTCTCAACATGAAGATATGGAACACTGGATGCAACTTATGCAGCTCAGGTGGCAACTCCAACTTATAGGCTACCTTTCCAATCTGTTCAATGATTGGATAAGGCCCCATAAATCTAGGAGCTAACTTTCCCTTCTTTCCAAATCTAAGGACACCTTTCCAAGGTGAGACCTTGAGATATACTTTGTCTCCAACTTGGAATTCTAAGGGTCTTCATTGTTTGTCAGCGTACGACTTCTGTCTATCCTGTGTAGTCTTTAATTGTTGTTGTATTACTGTAATCTTCTCAGTTGTCTGTTGTACTAACTCAGGACCCACAAGTTGATATTCTCCTATTTCATACCAACATAAAGGAGATCTACAACGTCTATCATATAATACTTCATATGGTTCCATATCAATATTGTGCTGATAGCTATTATTGTAAGCAAATTCTATCAAGCTCAGGTGTAGATCCCAACTTCCTACAAACTGAAAGACACATGCCCTAAGAAAATCCTCCAAGGTTTGTATGGTCCTCTCAGATTGTCCATCTGTGTGTGGGTCAAAGGCAGTACTAAACCTTAACTGCATACCCAAAGCTTTATGGACTCGCTACCAAAAATGGATCGTGAATTGGGGACCTCTATCAGAAACAATAGTAGTTGGAACCCCGTGCAACCACACTATCTCATCTATATATATCTGTGCAAACTTCTCAGCAGTGTAGGTTGTTTTGATAGGAAGGAAATGTGTTGTCTTAGTCAACCTATCAAATATCACCCATATGTAATCATGACCTTTGGTTGTTCTAGGCAAACTAACCACAAAGTCCATGGTCACATGATCCCATTTCCACTGCGGTATAGGCAAAGGTTGCATTTTTCCTACGAGCTTTTGATGTTCAACTTTAACCTACTGACACACTAGACACCGCATAACAAACTCAGCTACATCCTTCTTCAATCCTAGCCACCAATACATATCCTTCAAGTTACAATACATTTTGGTGCTCCCTGGATGCATTTCATACATCGAAGAATGAGCTTCCTCCAAGACTAACTTCTTTAAGTCATTGGCATCAGGTACTACCATCCTACCATGGTAACAGACTACATGATCCTCTGACTCATGAAAGCCATCCCGTTTCTCACTACCATACTCTGACCTGATCTGCTAAACCACAGTATCAGTTTGTTGTGCTTCTTTAATCTGCTGCCTCAGAGTAGGTTTCACTTGCATCTCAGCTAACAACCTGTCTAACAACAATACCTTAAGCTGTATATTGTTTTGCCTCAAGGAGATAAGCATATCTCTTTTAAAGCACACTAAGGAGTTCAACTGTGCTTTTTCTAAGGCTGGTGATGATGATTTCCTACTTAGTGCATCATCCACTACATTAGCCTTCCTTGGATGATAATCAATTGTACAATTGTAGTCCTTGATTAACTCCATCCAGCGGCATTGTCTCATGTTCAAATCATGTTGTAAAATGATATATTTTAAATTATTATGGTCTGTGAAAATCTGGAATGTTTCTCCATAAAGATAATGTTTCCAGATCTTCAAAGCATGAACCACAACAGCTAGCTCTAGATCATGTGTCATATAATTCTCCTCGTGTTTATTAAGTTGTGGAGAGGCAAAAGAAATCACTTGATTATCCTTCATCAACACACATCCTAGACTATTCTTAGATGCATCATAGAAAACTATGTACCCCTTCCCTTGCTCAGGTAACACCAGCACAGGTGCACTTGTTAAGCTTTCTTTCAACAGCGGGAAAGAATGTTGACACTTGTCATTTTAGACAAAAGGAACCTCCTTCCTGGTCAACTTGGTTAGGGGTAAAGCTATAGAACTGAAGTTCTTAATGAACCTCCTGTAATAGCCTGCAAGTCCTAGGAAACTGCGTATCTCTGTTGGTGTCTTTGGCTGTTCCCATTACAGGACAGACTCTACCTTCTTAGGATTAACACAGATACATGAGGCAGATACTACGTGTCCTAGAAAAGAAACTTCTGTTAACCAGAACTCACATTTGCTAAACTTAGCATACAACTTATGCTCTCTTAGCAAAGTTAAAGCCTGACGGAGGTGTTTCTCATGTTGTTGAGCATCTCTACTGTATATCAAGACGTCATCTATGAAGACTACTATGAACTGATCAAGAAAAGGTCAAAAGATTCTATTCATGAGTTCCATGAATGCAGTTGGTGCATTAGTTAGTCCAAACGACATAACTATGAACTCATAGTGACCATACCTTATCCTAAGGTAGATTTAGGTATGTCACTCTCCTTGATACGCAACTGATGATATCTCGACCTCAGATCTATCTTAGAGAAGATAGTTGCACCACACAACTGATCAAACATGTCATCGATCCTTGGCAAAGGATACTTGTTCTTTATGGTTACTTTATTCAATTGTCTATAATCAATGCATAACCACATAGATCCGTCCTTCTTGACAAAAAGAACTGGAGCACCCCATGGTGAAGTACACGGTCAGATAAAACCTTTCTCAAGAAACTCCTACAACAGTTTCTTGAGCTCTGCCATCTCATCAGGTTCCATTCTATACGGTGTTTGTGCTATTGATTGCGTGCCCGAGATTAGATTAATCTCAAAATCAATCTCTCGAGGTGAAGGAACACCTAGAAGTTCCTCAGGGAACACATCTTGAAACTCCCTAACTATCGAAACTTTAGAAAGATTAGGGCTCTCCATGATGGTGTCTACCACATGTGCCAAGAATGCAAAGCATCCTTGTCTCATCAACTTCTCAACTACCATAGCTGACACAAGATAGGTTGGAAGAATATTTCTATCTTCCTGAAAGATCCATGTGTCACCATCATCTGCGAACACAGCTTGCTTGGAATCACAATCCAAGACAACCTTATACTTTTCTAGGGTGTCCCTCCAAAGAATTATATCGAACCCATACATCTCAAGTGGTATAAGATCCACCTGAATGTGATGTTCAAAAAAGGAAAGAATGCAAGGAGAGCATACCTCCCGCAGCACTACAAATCCCAATAAAGGGGTTTCTAACAACAGACTATCTGCTCCATGACTAACAGTCATATTGCAGTCAAGGATCACTTTTCTAGTGACAAAGGAATGTGTAGCATTCCGATCAATCAAAACAGATATGAAGCAGGATGAAGACATATCAGAATGAAATAGTTCCATCTGACCGGTCACAAGTCGAGGATCGACTACTGCTTCGGGTTGATTCATCGCATAGAATCTCATCATTGCTTGTTGTTGACCCTATGCTCAGATGTTGGGTGTCTACGAACCAGCTTGGGATGCTTCTCCATGTCCTCTAGCGCCACTCAGAATTTGTCACCTCTAAGAGCCTTGCTGACTCTGTCTCGGAGGTTGAGTCACACTTACCTCTCTAGCTCGACGATCTTTCATCAAATGTCCCATCTTTCCACATATAAAACAGCCTCTGCTCTCCCTCTGTGGCCTGGGTGGTCCTGTTACTGACATTGAGGCTGAGCTGTGGGCTCCCTCTGGTGGTAAATTATGACCTCTACCCCTACTCAACATCCATTGCATCAGGGTATTGAATTTTAGTGGTGCTATTGGTGTAGAAAATCTCGGTTTCTTGAAACTTTTGGACCTTTGTCCTTGAAATTGAGTATACACCTTCATACTCTTAGTCTGACGCTTCTCAATCACCGACCTTTCTATCCGTCTCACAAACTCCACAAAGGTGGAGAACCTCTCCCTATTCTCCAAGGCAGACACAGGTGTGGTCAAATCAGCGTTCAGCCCCTTCTCAAAACACTGAATTCTCTCTTCTTCAGTAGCTGCCATATTCGGATAGAACCACAAAAGCTCCATGAAATTAGCTTCATACTTGCTAATGTTCATTGGTCCTTGCCTTAACCTCTTAAACTGGGAGCTATTCTCATCTAGATACGTCTTGGGAAAGTATCTATTGACGAATTCTCATCGGAAATCTCCCCATCCGATTTCAACACCTGGCATCTTGCCTTCTTCTATTATCCACCAGTGGCCAGCACTCCCTTTTAGAAGGTATATTGCATGCCTCACCTTCTCTGCTTTAGGGATATTAAGGATTTTAAAGGCCTTCTCCAACTCAGTCAACCACAAGTCAGCATCTGCTGGGTCAGCTGTACCAGCATAATCTGTGGCTCCAACCCGGCAAAGTCATTTGAAAGTCTTGTCGGCTCCCTGTCCTTCATTATGGGTTGGTGCCCTAGGTGTTGGTGGTGGAATCCTATCCGCCATATGCGTCATAGTTGCCATGAACTACCCAAATAGATCATGGAAATTTGGGTTCTCTAGTGCAACTCGGTTAAGTTGGGGATGTTCGGGTACTGGTTCCTCCCTATCCTGGTCCCTTGCACCTCTTCCTGGTGCAGCAATGCTGCTCTCAGCAGCATGTTCTTCATGTGATCCAGACATCTTTAAGTTCTTCTTCTCCTATATGGGTAGAAGACACTATTAGATAAACTGGAAGACACTAGAACAGACTCAACAACCTTAATCCTATGTCTCTGTAGACTCAGCAAACCTAGAGCTTTGATACCACTAAACTGTGATGACAAAATCCAAACAGGGGATAATGACAAATGTGGAAGAGATCATTAACAGCAGATTACTTAAAATCACTAAAAATTAAAACCATTTACAAAGAGATCCAAACACAAGAAAAATCTTTTAGCAAAAACCAATGTATTACATATACATTCTGGTCCACAAGTACATACCATGTACCATCTCTTCTCGAGATTTACAAACATCAACTGCTCTGTTTAAACTATACAAAGGCAGCATAAGAACCTCTAGGCATCAATCCAAAATCTCATATTGATTCATTAAAAGTACTAACTACTAACTCCCAGGACATGAGAGTACAGAGACGACACATAGGACTCTCTACACAAAATATGACAGCCAGTGCGTCCACCTGGAATGTCACTATTGTCCCTATTGCTGATGTTGCTGCTACTATTCTTCCCCTGCTATAGGGTTTCTGCTTCTTCTTCTGTGTCTACCTAAAAAGGTTGGATCCCTCGGGGGTGAGACAATTGAAATTGCCCCAGTGAGAGATATAACTCTCCACCAGAAATATTATTATTGCAGTTTAATACAATAAAACTGAGTAGAGGAATCATATATATTCAACAGAAGATATGTCAATGTCTAAACAAATTCGAGCATTATTCTTATTCAAAGCATTTCAGTTGTAACTTGATAAAGCAGCATGTCACTTATCCAATAAGGAAATGAAGAACATGTACAACAATTATCCATCTAGGATATGCTAAGCAAGGTAACATCAGCCAATGATTCTCACATTTCAACCTTAAGCAAATACGCTACACAGATGATTACATTTTACAATCATACTTAAGCCCTGAGGACATGAGGTATACCGCTCATGCTCCAACCGACCATTGTGAAGTCAAAATCGGTACCATACATAGGTCAAGAAAGAGCCGGATTCCCATGACCTCCCTTATCTCGGTCAGTACGAGATTCCATGCAGGACATCTTGTGTCTCTGCTAAATAGCTTTCCAGGGTATACTGGCAACTTTGCTACAGAGTTATAGTGGCAGATGTACTCTCTTCGCAATCGAGAGATTTCATATTTATCTCACATCGATCCAGCATTAACACTATTGGGAGATTCATGATACATCCATCCCGGCATTGGGAGATTAATGATACATCCATCCCGGCATATATATATAATGAAGGATTGAGAGATTTAATGTTTATCTCACATCAATTCCTTCATTAGGGCATAAGGATATTCGCACCCATAACCCCCGCATACTCAATAGTATGCCCTCCAGGAGATCCCGTAGGAAAACTTGTTTCACCATCATCAACTACTGACGATGATAGATCTATGGTCAGGGCTCTACATGATAAGATTTCACTTGATTAATTAAGTACATTACCATATTATTTTAGCATCAGTTAGGTTTCCAATCATAAATTATTATAACAAATGCTACAAAGAATGTGCAATACTTCTAACAGGTGCTTTTCAAAACTTTATAAAACATTGGGATCTCAATCCCTTGTCACATCATGGTGGTCTCATCATTTAACATCTCATCATCATGATTATGGAATATGGGTATTCAAGCTCTTAGTTCATCAAAGAACACTTGTTATCACTCATCAGGTAATTAGTACCTTCAGGTCATCTGACCAAGGTAAACATGATACTTGCTACACAAGCATCTCACATGGCTCTCAAGCCCATTTAATTTCTTGTTACCTCTTACTAGGCAAAAAAGCGTATTATGGCTCACAAGACCCATAAAATAATTTCAATAATAAAACATCATAGCTCATACCTGGCTATGTCGAACATCTCATGATACCTGCATGGTTAATACTCATGATAACAGTTATATCAATTACATATCAATACTATGTAATGTAAAAGTAGCATCACTATTCCCTCATTAGGGTTAGGGTTTCCAAATTCATGTCAATTAGGAATACTCATCCCATTACCCAAAATTAGGGTTATGGTTAATCATCATATTGCCCAAGATTAGGGTTTCACATCACATCACTACATTTGGGTTTCACATGGCATCACCCTTGATTAGGGTTTCACATCACAACACTGCATTAGGGTTTCACATGGCATCACCCTTGATTAGGGTTTCACATCACATCACTGCATCAGGGTTTCATTTGAAATCACCCTTGATTAGGGTTTCACATCACATTACTGCATTAGGGTTTCACATGGCATCACCCTTGATTAGGGTTTCACACACCATTGTCTTGAATTAAGGTTACTTATAACTTTTCCCCAAATCAGGGTTTCATATAACTTTACCTGATATTAGGGTTTCATGAGGCATCCTCTTAAATTAGGGTTTTTCATTATATTATCCTGAATTGGGATTTCCCATATCATCACCCTAGATTAGGGTTACACCATTAATTTAGATTAGGGTTTCACCTAGCATTTCCCTAAATTAGGGTTAGGGCTCATCAACCTTCTTGATTAAGGTTTCACCTAGCATTGCCCTAAATTAGGGTTAGGGTTCATCAACCTTCTCGATTAGGGTTTCACCTAGCATTGCCCTAAATTAGGATTAGGGCTCATCAACCTTCTCAATTAGGGTTTCATGATCTCTTTATCAAGGATCATATCCAACTTACATATTTTATTCATGTTCATAGTATTGAGGCTTAACCACTACATGATTATCAATCATGTATGAAATCCTCTCCCTCTCTCATCCTCTCTAGGATGTTGATTACTTCAAACTTGATTAGATTAGGTCAACCCTTCACTCAAGTACATACATTTAGGGTTAGCATAGTGTGTTTAGTTATTACTTCCATAAGCATCAAAGGTTAACTCCTCTAAGGGTACTTAATCACCCTAGTATCTTAAAGGTACAATCATTGTAATTATCTTTGATATACATCATTAACAATCATGGTGTAACATCCCTGATCTGGGTTATTCTTTAACCCTAGATGTTTTGCTTAATAAAGTTAATTATATGTTTGATCTTATTTCTTGAAAAGTAATTAAGGCTCAAGAGGAACTTATGTTTCAATTTTAGTCCTTTTTGAATAATGTTGAAACATTGTTTTGTTGTTTTGGACTAAAGTGCAAATTACCCAAGTTGAGGGGTTAACTTGCAAATGTTACATGGTAAAATGTTCCTCAAGTGTTGAAGCATCATAAGAATGAAAATGATGTAGAGGTATGGCTGCCACTAGCCTGAGTACCAAGAAAGAGCTTGATGAGCAATGTTGTGCATTAAAACCAAGTTTTGGTGTAATGAGCAAATCACCATAAACCTAGGGTTCAATATGCAAAATACCACCTCTAGAAAGTCCCTCATGTTTATTGACATCATTAAAAGAAATGAAAATGAGAGGGGAGTCTCATTTGAATTAGTTTGGAGGAGAGAGAATCTTGATATTAAAATAATCAAGATTTAAGCATAATTGAAACCCTAATTCAATTTAATGCAAAAACAAAATATTAATTGAAGTGCCCTTCAACCAAAAATGTGTTGGTTGAAATTATATAAGTGTGTACGTTCTTGTGCCTTGCAAAGGCAACGAAATATCTAGAGTGAGTTGAGAGCCCACTCACATTAGTTAAAGGAAAAGTAATATCCACTCAATTTTGAATATTACTATTATAATGGTTAAGGTGCTTAATTTGTTTTCTTTTAATTCATGGATAATGAAGAGGAATTAGAAGGTGGGGAATATGACTTCGTATGCAAGGGATTGAGGGGATCATGTGGCACAAAATTTCGGAGTTGAAGGATTATTATATCACTTTCTCTCTCATTGAAATTCCCTTGTAAACATCTCATTTCCAACTCAAATGAAAGGCTTTTTCGACCCTTTTTTCTTTCCTTGCTTTGGTTGAATACAAGGGAGCTTAGTAGAAACAAGTGGATGTCCCCCAACCTGTAGGTAAGATCCATAGTCATCTTCAACCTTGAATTCATGGTGGAAATCGAAATTCAATGCTTAATTTCTTCTTTTCTTCATTCAATCTTCAACCATTAGCCATCCATTTCACTCAAGGACATGAGGACGAGCCTTTGGAAGTTGAAGAAGCTTCATTCACCATTGAGAACGTGAATCTTGAAGCTTGGATTCAATTTTGAAGGCGGGTTATATAACTTGAACCCTTAAACATTGTTATTGATTTCATTCCTTTATCATTTGTTGATTCCTCTTTTACTTTTGGATTTCCTTTTGATTGGTTGTTGAATTCACCACAAGAATCACAATGGATTTCGAAGGTTTCAAGCTTGAAGATGATGATGTCATATTAAGCACACGCCTCAACATAGAACATGTGCAAACGGTTTTTCTTTTTGGTGATCAAACGGTCTCAATATCGTTTAAGGTCAAGAGGACTCAAATCGTTTGAAGGTAAAATGCTGATGTGGTTGGATGATAATCCAATGGTTCCAATCAATTGAATTTTAAAAGGTTTCATGTATGTATGATCCACCAATTGCAAGCCCTAATCGATTGAATTGATTGAAACCCTAGTTGAGGGAATCGATTTCAAGGTTGATTGACCCAAACGGTCTCCAGACCATTTGGAGGTCAAACGGTCTCAAGACCGTTTGGAGGTCAATGGTTGATGGTGGTGTATGTTTGGAGATCCAAGGGCTACAATCTGATATACTTTCAATAGTTCAATTGATGGATGGTTCAATAAGTACAAATCCTAAATTGATTTGATGTTGGAAACCTTAATTGGTCCAATCAATTTTGAGGTGGTTTGGACCAAACGGTCTCAAGACCGTTTGACACCAAATGGTCTCAAGACCGTTTGAGGTCAAATGGTCTCAAAACCATTTGAGATCAAACGGTCTCAAACTATTTGAATTATCCAATCGGTTTCAATACTCAATCGGTTTCAATGTTGGATTGTCCATTCAGTTTCAAATCAATGGATGGATTCAGTTTCAAGATCGAATGGATGATTCGGTTTCAAGACCGAATGGGTTGATTCAATTTACAATTGGTCAAGACCGTTTGAAAGGTTGATCAAGACCGTTTGGAGGTCTAAATGGTCTCATACCGTTTGAAGGTCCAAACGTTCTCAAACCATTTAGAGGTGTGGATCCAAACCGTTTGAAGGTTTATTAGTCAAAATTGTTGAAGGTTCAATTGATCTCAGAACTAAATGAGTACTATTAAAAGTAACTCAAGATTGATTATAATGGAAGAACCTCTAAAGCACTTAGGTGAATGAGTACACTTGGAGTGATTATCATTTGATGCCTATGAATATGATGAATTTAATACACCATAATAATCATAGGTGTAGGTGTCCTAGTGAAAGGTCGAGCCAACTAAAAGATGTATGGGTTAATGTACATCCTAGAGAGGATGAGAGAGAGGGAAACTCATACTGCAATGTGCAACATTGACACCTTTAATAGGTATAGGGTATGAATTAGGGTTTGATCCATGATGATGAGATCATGAAACCCTAATCGAGAATGTTGATGAACCCTAAACCCTAATTCAGGGTATTTTAATGAAAAACCCTAATTTAAGGGAATGCTTCATGAAAACCCTAATTTTGGATGAAGCTACATGAAACCCTAATTTTAGGGGAAATGTTATAAGAAAACCTTAATTCAAGGTAAGGATGTAATGTGAAACCCTGATATAGGGTAATGTGATAGGAAACCCTAATCCTGGGTGATGCTATGTATTATGAAACCCTTATTTGAAAACCTAGCCCTAATTTGTGTAAGGGGATGAGTAACCCTGATTGATATGAATTGGGAAACCCTAACTCTATTAAGGGTATAATTGGTGTTACTTTGTATAGCATGGTGCTAAAATGTAATTGATATAACTGTTATCAAGTGTACTAACCATGCAGGTATCATGAGATGATGAGCATAGCCAGGTATGAGCTATGATGTTTCATTTATTTGAAAATTGTTAATGGGCCTTGTGAGCCATAACATGCTTTGTTGCCTAGTGAGAGGTAACAAGAGATGAAATGGGCCATGTGAGCCATGTGAGTTGCTTGTGTAGCAAGTATCATATTTACCTTGGTCAGATGACCTGAAGGTATTAGTTACATGATAAGTGGTAACAAGTGTTCCTTGATAAACTGAGGGTTTGAATACCCATTTTCTATAATCATGATGATGAGTTTGTAAAGGGATGAGAATGCTCCTGATGAGATGAGGGGTTGAGATCCTAATGCTTTATTAAATATTTGAATAGTACTTAATGAAAGTATTAGACATTCTTTGTAGCAATTGTTAAATAATTGATGTTTGGAAACTTGTCTGATGCTAAAAGAATATGGTAATATACTTAATTAATCAAGTGATATCATATAATGTAGTTTCCCTGACCACAGATCCATCATCATCAAAATTTGTTGAATGGTGAAATGAGTTAAACTCGGAGCGCATATTTTTTAATATGTGGGGTTCATTGGGCAATTATATCCTTATTCCCCATAGGAATGGCTGCGGGCTATGTCCTATGCATGGGATTGGTTACGGACCAAACCCCAGTTTGAGTACGGCTACGGGCCATGACTCCATGATATGATACCAGGCATTGGCTACGGGCCATAACCCTGAAGAGAGTATATGTTGCGAGCTATAACTCTATAGCGAAGATGCCACTATACCCTAGAAAGCTAATTGTAGTTTGACATGTGATGTCTCTTCCATATAATCTCGTACTGACTGAGAAGGTTGAGGTCTTGGAGTCTGGCTCTTCCATTGACCTTGTGTGGTACCGATGCTTTATGTAATCATGGTCAGTTGGAGCATGAACAGTATACTTCATCTCTTCAGGGCATTAAGCATGATTATAAAATATAATCATCTGTGTAGCGTGTTTGCTTAGGGTTGAAATACGAGAATCACAGGTTGATGTTATCTTGCTTAGTATATCAGATAAATGTTATACATGTTCTACATATTCCTTATTGGATAAGTGACATGTTGCTTTATCAAGTTATAGCTAAAATACTTTGAATAAGAATATTGCTCTAACCTGTTTAGACAATGATTTAACTGTTGTTGAATATATATGATTCATATGCTTAATTGAATTCTAATAAACTGCAATAATAATGTTTTTGGAGGAGTTTTATATCTCTCACTGGGACTAGGTCTCACTACATTGGTCACTGACACTTTTTAGGTGGATGCGGAAGAAGAGGCAGAAACCCTATAGCAGGGGAAGAGCAGCAGCAGCAACAGGGACAATAGTGTCACTCAGGTGGAGGCATTGGCTGTCATATCTTGTATCTAGAGTCCTATGTGTCGTCTCTGTACTCTCAGGTCCTCGGAGTCAGTAGTTAGTTTAATGAATTGATCTGAGATTTTGGCTTGATGCCTCAATTTTTTTATGTTGTCTATGTATAGTTTTAAGTAGGGCATTTGATGCTTGTAATCCTCGAGAAGGAATGGTACAATATATGTACTTGTGAACCAGAATGGAATTGAATTACTTTGGTTCTTTTTTAAAGATTTTTCTAGTGTATATATCTCTTTGTAAATGGTTTTAATTTTTAGTGATTTTTAGTAATCCACTGCTAATGATCACTTCCGCCTGGTTTATGTTGTTTCGTTCGTCACAAGTTTAGTGGTATCAGAGCTCTAGGTTCACTGAGTCTACAGAGACATAGGATTAAGGTTGTTGAGTCTGTTCTAGTGTCTTCCAGTTTATCTGATAGTGACTTCTACTCATATAGGAGGAGAAGAAGAACTTGAAGATGTCTGGATCACACGAAGAACATGCTGCTGAGAACAGCATTGCTGCACTAGGAAGAGGTGCAAGGGACCAAGCTAGGGAGGAACCGGCACCTGAACATCCCCAATTTGACCCAGCCATGATAGAGAACCCAACTTTCCATGCTTTGTTTGGGCAGTTCATGGCAACCATGACGCATATGGCAGATAGGATGCCACCACCTACACCTAGGGCACCAGCCCATAATGAGGGACAAGGAGCTGGCAAGACTTTTGAGAGGCTTCGCTGGGTAGGAGCTATAGAGTATGCTGGTACAGCTGACCCAGCAGATGCTGACTTATGGTTGACTGAGCTGGAGAAGGCTTTCAGAATCCTCAATATCCCAGAAGCCGAAAAGGTGAGGCATGCAGTGTACCTTTTAAAGGGGAGTGATGGCCACTGGTGGACAATAGAAGAGGACAAGAGGCCAGGTGTCAAGGTCAGATGGGAAGAATTCCGATGAGAATTCATCACTAGATTCTTCCCCAAGACTTACTTAGATGAAAAGATATCTCAATTTGAGAAGATAAGACAAGGATCGATGAACATTAGCGAGTATGAGGCTAAGTTCATGGAGATTTTGTGGTTTTGTCCGCATATGGCAACTACTGATGAGGAAAGAATTCGACATTTTGTGAAGGGGTTGAACGCTGAATTGACCACTCTTGTGTCTGCTTTAGAGAACAGGGAAAGGTTTGCCATGTTTGTGGAGTCCGTCAGACGGATAGGGAGGTTTGTGATCGAGAAGCGACAGACCAGTGGTAAGAAGGTGTACACTTACTTTTAAGGACAAAGGTCTGAAGGCTTTAAGAAGCCAAGGTTTTCTGCACCGGTAGCACCATCAAGATTCAATACCCAGACGCAATGGACGTCAAGTAGGGGTAGGGGCCGTAGTTTTGTTCCAAATAGAGCCCCCAGCATAGCATCAACATCGGTGATTGGACCTCATAGACCCTATCCTAAGACTAGGATCTGCCATCAGTGTAGAAAAGTGGGACATCTGGCAAGGGATTGTCCAGTCGGGAACACAATGGTGACTCAACCCCAGAGGCAGAGTCAGCAAGGCTCTCAGAGGAGGTAGTTTTCAAGTGCCACTCGAGGACGTGGGAAAGCGTCCCAAGCTGGTTCATCGGCACCCAACAACCGAGCACAGAATCAACAGCAAGCAATGGCGAGATTCTATGCGATGAATCAACCCGAAGCAGTAGTCAACCCTCGAGTTGTGACAGGTCAAATGGAACTATTTCATTCTGATATGTCTTCATCCTGCTTCATATCTATTTTAATTGATTCGGGTGCTACGCATTCCTTTATCACTTGAAGAGTGATTCATGACTGCAACATGACTGTCAGTCATAGAGCAGATAAGCTGTTATTAGAAACCCCTTTGCTTGGATCTACAGTGTTGCGGGAGGTGTGTTCTCCCTGCATTCTTTCCTTTTCTGAACATCACATTCAAGTGGATCTTATACCACTTGAGATGCATGGGTTCGATATAATTCTTGGGATGGATACCCTAGAAAAGTATAAGGTTATCTTGGATTGTGATTCCAAGCAGGCTGTGTTCACAGATGATAGTGACACATGGATCTTTCAAGGAGATAGAAAGATTTATCCAACCTATCTTGTGTCAGCTATGGTAGCTGAGAAGCTGATGAGACAAGGATGCTTTGCATTCTTGGCACATGTGGTAGACACCACAATGGAGATGTAGCGACCGTCTCGTGAATACAGAGTTAACTAATTTAAACTAATGCGGAAGCGATTCGTTAGCAGTGGAATTACTGAAAAATTTAAACTTTTTCATAAAGAAACATGATGAGTTATTTACAACTGATTCATCATTACATCTCTGTAATAAGCACATCTCGAGTGTTGCAAACATCAATTGCCTTGTTCACTGTTCAAGGCAAGATACAAAAATCTCGAGGCATTGAGCCAAAAATCTCAGATCTATTTAAAACATCTAAAAACTCCTAGGACCTGAGAGTACAGAGACGACACATAGGACATTCTATACATAAGACTTGATAGACAGTGTCTCCACCTGAGGATCACTGCTGTCCCAGATGTTGCTGCTGCTGCTGTTGCTCACCCACTAAGAGGTTTCTTCCTCTTCTTCGGCGATTACCTAAAAATTAATCCCACGGGAGTGAGACAATTGAATAATTGCCCCAGCGAGAGTTATAACTCTTCGCCAGAAGCTTTGTTATTGCAATAAAGGAATAACATTAAGCAGTAGAATTACAAACATTCAACAGTAGGTTTAACATAGTATAGACTAAGTGAAGCAACCTTCTCTTAAGCAATCATTTCAATTATAACTTAATTGAATGACAAGACATATATCATTAAGGAATATGAAAAACATGTATACTAGTTATTTAACTAGAGCACTAAAAACAATGTAACATCAATCATTGTTTCTCGTAGTTCAACCTAAGAAAATATGCTACACGACTGATTAAGTTTTTCAAACATAATTATGCCCTGAGGAGATGAGTTACACCTCTCATACTCCAACCGACCATTGATAAATCACAATCGGTACCATACATAGGTCATCAGAAGAGCCGGATTCCTATGACCTCATCATCCTCAGTCAGTGTGAGGAACAACATGCAGAACATTTTGTGTCTCTACTGTAATACCTTTCCAGGGTATTCTGGCAACTTCGCTATTTAGAGTTATAGTGGCGTGCGGTACTCTCTTCGCCATCGAGGGATTTCTTGTTTATCTCACATCGATGCGGCATTAACAACATCATCGGGAGATTAGTGATACATAATCCCGGCATAAACATATAATGAAGGAATGAGGGATTAAAGATACATCTCACATCAATTCCTACATTAGAACGTAAGGATATTCGCGTCCATAACCCCCACATACTCAAAAGTATGCTCTCTAGGAGTTCCCTTAAGAAAACCTATTTCACCATCATTTAACTTCTGACAATGATGGATCTATGGTCAGGGCTCTACATTATATCATTATACTTGATTATTTAAGTACATTATGGCATTCTTTTAGCATCAGGCATGTTTTCAAACATAAACCAATAAGACAATTTCTATAAAGAAAGAGTACTAATTGTATCAAGTTTATGTCACATATTATTAACTTTGGGATATCAATCCCTAACATCCTCACCATTGTGATTCAAGAATATGCGTGTTCAAACCCTTAGATCATCAAAACACTTGTTACCAAGTAACATATTGACATCAAGTCATCTACCAACATGACCTTGATTATAGTAATGTAGATATTTCTTATGGCTATGACAGCCTATCAATCTCATATGTTACCATTTACCAGGCAACACAACATGTCATTACTTTCAAATCTCATAAAGTGCTTTTAATGAATATGACATCATAACTCTTACCTGGCTATGATCACTTTTGTATAAAACCTGTATGATTAGCACAATTTGATAACATGCACCTAATGTCTATATAGGCACAGTACAATTTATTTCCCAATTCAATCATAGAGTTTCATGCTTAAAAGTATAACCCAGAATTAGGGTTTACTATTCACATTATATCACATTACCCTAGATTAGGGTTTACTATTGACATTACATCACATTACCCTAGATTAGGGTTTACTATGAACATTACATCACATTACCCTAGATTAGGGTTTACTATTCACATTACATCACATTACCCTAGATTAGGGTTTACTATTCACATCATAGTGAATTAAGATCATACCAGCATCATGTATGAGGATTACTTCCATTAATGCCCTCAAATTAGGTTAAGATTCATTAACTATCATAATTAGGGTTTCCATGATCTCACCATAAAGGATCATACCCTAATTAGGTGTATTCATACATATTGGAAGTGTATTACTTGATTCTTATTCATATAAGGAATCTTCTCTCTCCTCATTCTATCAAATGATGTTTACATCACTCTTGATTAGGCTAAGTCAAATCAACCTTGTCACCATGGTTTATATCATTACTATTATGGTCATTAAGGTTCACTTGCTCAAAGAGTATTAGTCACTCTAGCCCATCAAGGGTACTTTTGTAATTATCACCATTGACTGTCACATACACTAATCCACTAATTACTTAGTCCCTTGATCACTTTAGGTATCTATGGGGTTTAGGTTAATCAATTACTAAATCATCTTGATCACTAAGGCATCAAACGATCTTGACCTTCATAAACCTCAAACGATTCTTCACACTAAACCCCCAAATAGTTTTGAACCAACCTTTGAAACCGTTTGCTGGAGTTGACCGTTTGGTTTAGTTGACCTTGAAACCATTTGGTCATGAAGACCGTTTGGCCAGGTTGAGGTGAAGACGGTTTGGTCTTGTTGACCGTTTGGCCAACTTTGACTTTGAAACCGTTTGAACATAACCAACCTTGAAACCGCATGAGCACCAAACGGTTTGGGATCGTTTGGTACCAAACGGTCTTGAGACCATTTGGACTCAAATGGTCTTGAGACCGTTTGGACTCAAATGGTCTTGAGACCATTTGGACCCAAATGGTCTTGAGACCGTTTGGACCCAAACGGTCTTGAGACCGTTTGGTCCAAACACCCTCAAAACCGCATTGACCAAAAAGTGTCTCAACCTTTCCAATTGAGTTAAGGTTTCCAATGTTGAACCCCTCAATCGTTCATGCTCTTGTTGGCCACTTATCAAACGAGTCAATTAGGTCAACCCTAAACTTATTTGACACCCAATTGACCCTCAATTGATCACCAATTAGGGTTTGGGTCAATTGAATTAGGGTTTGGAATCGATCACCCTTCAACATGTGTCAACATGAGTCTAATTGATGTTGAACCATTGAGCCATTATTCAATTTGGTCATGACCTGACCCCAAACGGTCTTGGGATCATTTGGATGACCTCCAAACGGTCTTGGGATCATTTGGATGACCTCCAAATGGTCTTGAGACCGTTTTCTCAAGTCAACACCAAAATCTAACTCAACCTATTGAGGTTTGATTCATTGATTTGATCATTAGGTCACTAATCGATTATACTTCAAATTGTTACTTTTCAATCTTCAACCACTTAACCATGGTCAACCCTAGACCTCCAAATGGTATTGGGTGACCCCCAAATGGTCTTGGGATCATTTGGAAATTCTACAAACGGTCTTGAAACCGTTTGCCCATTATTTCATCAAAACCTAAGTCATTCTCTTAAGGGTTGAACCCTAGATTTGTCACCAAATCAGCACTTAATTGTTCAACAACTTGATATCATTGGACCCTCAATTGGTTAAACCCACTTAACCCTAGACCTCCAAACGGTCTTGGGTGATCACTAAACGGTCTTGAGACCGTTTGGTTGATTCCCAAATGGTTTTGAAACCGTTTGGGCCACTCAGCCCAAACTTGAACATGATTGACCCATTGAAATCAGCAATAAACCCGACTAGGGTTTAGGTGACTAATGGGCCTTCAATTGGTGATTTACTTGGAATTACTTGATGAATTTTAATGGGTGATTAGTCCACATTGTTTTACAACAGTCCTACAAATGGTCAACGCTTGGTCAATGCATAAAAACGGTCTTGGACCGTTTGTTCTCAAACGTTCTTGATTGAAACTGATTGCTTTCAAACGGTTTGGCAAACTGTTTGGTCAAGACGTGGGAGACCGTTTGCTAAAGTTACTTTTTGGATAAACATTGGTAATAACGTCATCATCTTCTACCTCAAGAATAGGGGCTGTTCTTCACAGATTTTCTAGCAAGAACACTTAGAAGTGTCTAAAGGAAGAAGAACAAGAATGATTCTAGGAGAAGAAGATGCAAGAACAAAGCATAAGGTTTAGAGTTATAAAACCCGCCTTTGGTCTGATCCAGAGCTCCAAGCTCCATGCCTTTAATGGTGGATGAAGCTCCAAAGGTTTCCCAAGCTTCGTTCTTCAAGATTTGGATGGAGAAGATGGCTAGAAAGAAGAGTTATGTAAGGAAAACTACTTAAACCAACCTTGTAGTAGGGTTTCCACCATGAATTCAAGCTAGGAGATGATCAAAGCTTACCCAAACCAGCTTGGTCATCCTCCTCTGCTTCTGAGCTTATCCTTAGTCAGTCCAAAGCAAGAAGATGAGAAAAGGAATAAGGGAAACTATCCCTTGCTTTGTTGAAACGAAACCTTATATACTTTTGGTTATTTTCAAGGCAAAGGAAAAGTAGTTATTTCTTTTATTTCCTAATCATTTCCACCATGGCTTGCCCCTTCCATGGCCACGTTTCTTTCTCCTAATCACATGCGAGACTCCTCCCTTATCCAAGATTATAAGGAAAAGAAACCAAACACCTTATTAAGCTATATATGTATAAAAGGCCATTTTGCATAAAACTTGGTTATTTAGTTATTAAGGTTATTTTTCTTCTTTGATTATTCAAATGAGGCACCCTCCTCATATTATTTGCTCTACTTGATGCCAAGAAACATGAGAGGTACTCTAGAGGGTATATTTTACATGTTGCACCCTAAGTTTTGGGTAAATTGCACTTTACACCAAAATTAGGTTTTAAAGCACAAGGATTGCTCTACAAGCTATATCTTGGTGCTCAAGCTTGTGGAATCCATACCACTACATCATATTTATTCTTTTGATGTCTCATTATCAGAGGAACATATTAACATGTGCAATTTGCAAGTTAACCCCTATACTTGGGTAATTTGCACATTAGTCCATTATTAACAAAACATAGTTACATCATTGTTCAAAAAGGACTAAAATTGAAATGTAGGTTCCTCAAAAGCTTTAATTATATTACACAAGATAACCAAAAGCATTTAATCACATATTTAATCAAAACACCTAGGGTTAGTTCATAACCCAGGTCAGGGATGTTACAAATTATCCACCCCTTACAAGGATTTCATCCCCGAAATCAACAAAACATATTAAGGGAAAAGAGTAGGGTATTTCCTTATCATCTCTTCCTCTAGTTCCCATGTGGCTTCTTCAATGCCACGGTGATTCCAGAGAACTTTGAAAAGACTTATGTCTTTCTTTTTCAGCTTTTTAATTCTTTTATCAAGAATTGACACAAGTCCTTCCTCGTAAGACACATCATCATTCAGTTCTACCTCCATAGGTTGCAGAACTGATTCTGTATCAGGATGACACTTCCTAAGCATGGAAATGTGGAACACAGGGTGTAACTTTTGTAATTCTGGTGGTAATTCTAGTTTATAAGCTACCCTTCCAATCCGTTCAATGATTGGATGAGGCCCCATAAACTTAAGAGCTAACTTTCCTTTCCTTCCAAATCTCAGGACTCCTTTCCATGGTGAGACTTTGAGATACAATCTGTCTCCAACCTGGAATTCTAGAGGTCTACGACGCTTATCAGTGTAATATTTTTGCCTATCCTGTGCAGTCTTTATCTGTTGTTGTATTATTTGAATTTTCTTTGTGGTTTGTTGCACAAGATCAGGACCTAAAAGTTGATTCTCACCAGTTTCATACCAACATAGGGGTGATCTACAATGTCTACCATACAGAGCTTCATAAGGTGCCATGTCAATGCTATGTTGATAGATATTGTTATAGGCAAACTCTATCAAACTTAGGTGCAGATCCCAACTCCCTGTGAACTGAAGAACACATGCTCTAAGCAAGTCTTCTAAAGTTTGTATAGTCCTTTCTGATTGTCCATCAGTCTGAGGATGAAAGGTTTTACTAAACCTTAACTGAGTATCTAAAGCTCTATGAAGTCACTCCCAAAAATGACTCGTAAACTGGGGACCTCTGTCAGAAACAATGGTAACTGGGACCCCGTGCAGCCGCACTACCTCATCTACATACAATTGTGCCAGCTTTTCAACAGAAAAGGTTGTTTTGACAGGTAAGAAATGTGATGTCTTCGTCAACCTATCAACTATTACCCAAATGGAATCATTTCATTTGGCTGTTCTGGGTAAACCAACCACAAAGTCCATGGTCACATGATCCCACTTCCAATGTGGTATGGGTAAAGGTTGTATTGTTCCTGTAGGATTCTGGTGTTCAGCTTGAACTTGCTGACATACAGGACACCGCATAACGAACTTAGAAACGTCTTTCTTCAAACCAGGCCACCAATACATATCTTTCAAGTTTCGATACATTTTGGTGCTTTCGGGATGCATAGCATACATTGAAGAATGAGCTTCTTCCAGGACTAACTTCCTCAAGTTATCCACATCAGGCACTATCATCCTACCGTGATAGCATGCTACCTGATCATCTGAATCACAGAAACCATCTCGTTTCTCACTACCATACTCTGATCTAATCAGCTGAACTGCAGCATCAACCTGTTGTGCCTCCTTAATTTGTTGTCTCAGGGTAGGTTTTATATGCATCTCTGCTAACAATCCGCCTAACAATGATACTTTTAACTATACATTGTCTTGCCTTAAAGAGATAAGCATATCCATTCAAGAGCATACCAAGGAATTTAGTTGTGCTCTATCTAAGGCTGGTGTTGCTGATTTCCTACTCAAAGCATCAGCAACCACATTGGCCTTCCCTAGATGGTAATCAATTATACAATCGTAGTCCTTGATTAACTCCATTCAGCGGCGTTGCCTCCTGTTAAGCTCATGTTGAGAAAAGATATACTTAAGGTTCTTATGGTCTGTGAAAATCTGAAACGTCTCCCCATAAAGGTAATGTCTCCAGATCTTCAAGGCATGAACCACAGCAGCTAGCTCTAGATCATGTGTCGGATAATTCTCCTCGTGTTTCTTAAGCTGTCGAGAAGCAAAAGAAATCACTTGTTTATCCGGCATCAAAACACATCCAAGTCCATTCTTCGAAGCATCACAGAAAACTATATATCCTTTTCCTTGTTCAGGTAACACAAGCACAGGTGCACTTGTCAACCTTTCCTTCAACGTCTGAAACGATTGCTGACACTTATTACTCCAGGTAAAAGGAACATCCTTCTTGGTCAACTTAGTCAAAGGCAAAGCTATAGAACTGAAGTTCTTAATGAACCTCCGATAATAGCCTGCCAACCCTAAGAAACTTTGAATTTCTGTCAGTGTCTTTGGCTGCTCCCATTGCAGAATGGATTCTACTTTTTTAGGGTCAACACGTATACCTGAAGCAGATATTACGTGTCCAAGAAAAGATACTTCTGGTAACCAGAACTCGCACTTGCTAAACTTAGCGTATAGATTATGCTTTCTTAGCAAAGTTAGAGTCTGACGAAGATGATGTTCATGCTGTTGAGCATCTCTACTATAGATCATAATGTCATCTATGAAGACAACAACACACTGATCGAGAAAAGGTCGAAAGATTCTATTCATGAGTTCCATAAATGCAGCTGGTGCATTAGTTAGTCCAAAAAACATAACTGTGAACTCATAGTTACCATATCGTGTCCTAAAGGCAGACTTGGGTATGTCACTATCCTTCAAACGGAGTTGATGATATCCCGACCTCAAGTCTATCTTTGAGAAGATGGTTGCACCACGCAACTGGTCAAAGAGATCATCAATCCTCGATAAAGGATACTTATTATTTATTGTTACTTTATTTAGCTGTCTATAATCAATGCACAACTGCATTGAACCGTCTTTCCTTTTAACAAAGAGAACCGGAGCACCCCAGGGTGAAGTACTCGGTCGGATGAAACCCTTCTCAAGAAACTCTTGCAGTTGTTTCTTGAGTTCTGCCATCTCAGCAGGCACCATCCTATATGGTGTTTGTGCTATAGGTTTCGTGTCTGGGATTAGATTGATCTCAAAATAAATTTCCCGAGGCGGTGGCACACCTGGAAGTTCTTCGGGAAAGACATCTTCAAATTCCATGACTATAGGAACTTGGACAGGGTTAGGACTATCCATGGTAGTATCTACCACAAGGGCCAAGAATTCATAACATCCTTGCCTCATCAGCTTCTCAACAACCATATCTGACACAAGACAGGTGGGTAGAATCTTTCTTTCTCCTTGAAAGATCCATGTGTCACTATCATCAATAAACACAGCTTGCTTGGATTCACAATCCAAGACAATGTTATACCTTTCTAAGGTATCCATCCCCAGGATTATATCAAATCCATACATCTCAAGTGGTATAAGATCCACTTGAATGTGATGTTCAGAAAAGAAGAGAATGCAGGGAGAACATATCTCCTTTAACACAGCAGATCCCATCAATGGAGTTTCTAACAACAAACTATCTGCTCTATGACTTATAGTCAGATTGCAGTCAAAAATCACTCTTCGAGTGATAAAGGAGTGTGTAGCACCCGGATCAATTAAAACAGATACAACGTAAGATGTAGACATATCAGAATATAACAATTCCATCTGACCTGTCACAACCCTAGGGTTGACCACTGCATCAGGTGGATTTATTGTGTAGAATCTTGTCATTTCTTGTGATTGATTCGGTGCTCGATTTCCTGGTGTCGATGATCTAGCTTGGGACGCTTGTCCACATCCTCTAGCATTACCTAGAAGCTGTCTCCTTTGACAACCTTGCTGATTCTACCTCTGAGGTTGAGTCACACTCACTTCTCTGGCTCTGCAATCCTTCATTAGATGTCCCATCTTTCCACATATATAACAACTTTTGTTCAGTTATTGTGGTCTGGGTGGTCCTGTAACCGATTCAGATACTGAGCTATGGGCTCTTCCCTGTGGTAAAATTTGTCCTCTTCCTCTATTTGATGTCCATTGCATCTGGTTACTGAATCTAGGTGGTGGTGTAGGCGCTGAAAACCTAGGTTTCTTGAAACCTTTAGATGAAGATCCTTGGAACTGGGGATACATCCTCTTGTTATGGGTCTGTCTCTTCTTTGCCACAGACCTTTCTACCCTTCTGATAGACTCTACAAAGGTAGCAAACCTTTCTCTATTCTCTAGGGTAGACACAGGAGTAGTCAACTCAGTGTTTAACCCTTTCTCAAAAAGTCTAATCCTTTCTTCATCTGTAGTTGCCATGTGCGGAAAAAACCGCAAAAGTTCCATGAACTTAGCCCCGTACTCGCTAATGTTCATTAAACCTTATCTTATCCTCTCAAACTGAGAGATTTTCTCATCCAGGAACGTCTTAGGGAAGTATATATTGATAAATTCCCGTCGGAAAGCTTCCCATGTAATCTCCACTCTAGGACTCTTCTGTTCTTCCATGGTCCACCAATGACTAGCACTCCCCTTGAGAAGATACACAACATGTCTAACCTTCTCAGCTTCAGGGATGTTTAGGATTCTAAAGGCCTTCTCTAGTTTAGTTAACCACAAGTCAGCATCTACTGGGTCAGCTGTTCCAGCATACTCTATGGATCCAACTTGGCGAAGTCATTCAAACGTCTTGTCGATTCCTTGTCCTTCAGGATGGGTAAGTGCCCTAGGTGCAGGTATAGGCATCCTATCAATCATATGTGTCATGGAAGTCATGAACTGCCCAAACATGGCTTGGACGGCTGGGTTCCCCATGTCAGTTGGATTGAACTGGGGTGGTTTAGGTACAGGTTCTTCCCTCTCTTGGTCTCTTGCACCTCTTCTGGGTGCAGCGACACTACTCTCTGCAACATGTTTCTCGGGTGACCCAGACATCTCTAGTTTTATCTTCTCCTGCTATACGAGCAGAAGACACTATCAGATATACTAGAAGACACTAGAACAAACTCAACTACCTATGTCCTATGTCTCTGTAGACTCAGTAAACCTAGAGCTCTGATACCACTAAACTGTGGCGACCGTATCATGAATACAGAGTTAACTAATTTAAACTAATGCGGAAGTGATTCATTAGCAGTGGAATTACTGAAAAATTTAAACTTTTTCATAAAGAAACATGATGAGTTATTTACAACTGATTCATCATTACATCTCTATAATAAGCACATCTCGAGTGTTACAAACATCAATTCCTTGTTCACTGTTCAAGGCAAGATACAAAAATCTTGAGGTATTGAGCCAAAAATCTCAGATCTATTTAAAACATCTAAAAACTGCTACGACCTGAGAGTACAGAGATGACACATAGGACATTCTGTATATAAGACTTGATAGACAGTGTCTCCACCTGAGGATCACTATTGTCCCAGATGTTGCTGTTGTTGCTGTTGCTCACCCACTGAGATGTTTCTTCCTCCTCTTCGGCGATTACCTAAATATTAATCCCACGAGGGTGAGACAATTGAATAATTGTCCCAACAAGAGTTATAACTCTTCGCCAGAAGCTTTGTTATTGCAATAAAGGAATAACATTAAGCAGTAGAATTACAAACATTCAACAGTAGGTTTAACATAGTATAGACTAAGTGAAGCAACCTTCTCTTAAGCAATCATTTCAATTATAAATTAATTGAATGACAAGACATATATCGTTAAGGAATATGAAAAACATGTATACTAGTTATTTAACTAGAGAACTAAAAACAATGTAACATCAATCATTGTTTCTCGTAGTTCAACCTAAGAAAATATGCTACACGGCTGATTAAGTTTTTCAAACATAATTAAGCCCTCAGGAGATGAGTTACACCTCTCATACTCCAACCGACCATTGCTTAATCACAATCGGTACCATACATAGGTCATCAGAAGATTTGGATTCCTATGACCTCATCATCCTCAGTCAGTGTGAGGAACACCATGCAGGACATTTTGTGTCTCTGCTGTAATAGCTTTCCAGGGTATTCTGGCAACTTCGCTATTTAGAGTTACAGTGGCATGATGTACTCTCTTCGCCATTGAGGGATTTCTTGTTTATCTCACATCGATGCGGCATTAACAACATCATCGGGAGATTAGTGATACATCATCCTGGCATAAACATATAATGAAGGAATGAGGGATTAAAGATACATCTCACATCAATTCTTACATTAGGACAAGAGGATATTCGTGTCCATAACCCCCACATACTCAAAAGTATGCTCTCCAGGAGTTCCTTTAGGAAAACCTGTTTCACCATCATTTAACTTCTGACAATGATGGATCTATGGTCAGGGCTCTACATGATATCATCATACTTGATTATTTAAGTACATTATGGCATTCTTTTATCATCAGGCATGTTTTCAAACATAAACCAATAAGACAATTGCTATAAAGAAAGAGTACTAATTGTATCAAGTTTATGTCACATATTGTTAACATTGGGATATTAATCCCTAACATACTCACCATTGTGATTCAAGAATATGGGTGTTCAAACCCTTAGATCATCAAAACACTTGTTACCAAGTAACATATTGACATCAAGTCATATAGCAGCATGACCTTGATTATATTCATGAAGATATTTCTTATGGCTATGACAGCCTATCAATCTCATATGTTACCATTTACCAGGCAACACAGCATGTCATTACTTTCAAATCTCATAAAGTGCTTTTAATGAATATGACATCATAAATCTTACCTAGCTATGATCACTTCTTTATAAAAACTTGTATGATTAGCACAATTTGATAACATGCACCTAATGTCTATATAGGCACAGTACAATTTATTTCCCAATTCAATCATAGAGTTTCATGCTTAAAAGTATAACCCAGAATTAGGGTTTACTATTCACATTATATCACATTATCCTAGATTAGGATTTACTATTCACATTACATCACATTACCCTAGATTAGGGTTTACTATTCACATTACATCACATTACCCTAGATTAGGGTTTACTATTCACATTACATCACATTACCCTAGATTAGGGTTTACTATTCACATCATAGTGAATTAAGATTATACCATCATCATGTATGAGGATTACTTCCATTAATGCCCTCAAATTAGGTTAAGATTCATTAACTGTCATAATTAGGGTTTCCATGATCTCACCATAAAGGATCATACCCTAATTAGGTGTATTCATACATATTGGAAGTGTATTACTTGATTCTTATTCATATAAGGAATCTTCTCTCTCCTCATTCTATCAAATGATGTTTACATCACTCTTGATTAGGCTAAGTCAAATCAACCTTGTCACCATGGTTTATATCATTACTATTATGGTCATTAAGGTTCACTTGTTCAAAGAGTATTAGTCACTCTAGCCCATCAAGGGTACTTTTGTAATTATCACCATTGAGTTTCACATACACTAATCCACTAATTTCTTAGTCCCTTGATCACTTTAGGTATCTATGGGGTTTAGGTTAATCAATTACTAAACCATCTTGATCACTAAGGCATCAAACGATCTTGACCTTCATAAACCTCAAACGATTCTTCACACTAAACCCCCAAACAGTTTTGAACCAACCTTTGAAACCGTTTGGTGGTTTTGGCCGTTTGGTTTAGTTGACCTTGAAACCATTTGGTCATGGACCGTTTGGACAGGTTAAGGTGAAGACTGTTTGGTCTTGTTGACCGTTTGGCCAACTTTGACTTTGAAACCGTTTGAACATAACCAACCTTGAAACCGCATGAGCACCAAACGGTTTGGGATCATTTGGTCCCAAACTGTTCAAATGGTCTCAAGACCGTTTGGTCCAAACACCCTCAAAACCGCATGGACCAAAAAGTGTCTCAACCTTTCCAATTGAGTTAGGGTTTCCAATGTTGAACCCCTCAATCGTTCATGCTCTTGTTAGCCACTTATCAAACGAGTCAACTAGGTCAAACCTCAACTGATTTGACACCCAATTGACCCTCAATTGATCACCAATTAGGGTTTGGGTCAATTGAATTAGGGTTTGGAATCGATCACCCTTCAACATGTGTCAACATGAGTCTAATTGATGTTGAACCATTGAACCATTATTCAATTTGGTCATGAGCTGACCCCAAACGGTCTTGGGATCATTCGGATGACCTCCAAATGGTCTTAAGACCATTTTCTCAAGTCAACACCAAAATCTTACTCAACCTATTGAGGTTTGATTCATTGATTTGATCATTAGGTCACTAATCGATTATACTTCAAATTGTTACTTTTCAATCTTCAACCACTTAACCATGGTAAACCCTAGACCTCCAAATGGTCTTGGGTGACCCCCAAACGGTGTTGGGATCGTTTGGACTTTCTCCAAACGATCTTGAAACCGTTTGCCCATTATTTCATCAAAAACCAAGTCATTCTCTTAAGGGTTGAACCCTAGATTTGTCACCAAATCAGCACTTAATTGTTCAACAACTTGATATCATTGGACCCTCAATTGGTTAACCCCACTTAACCCTAGACCTCTAAATGGTCTTGGGTGATCACCAAATGGTCTTGAGACCGTTTGGTTGATTCCCAAACGGTTTTGAAACTATTTGGGCCACTCAACCCAAACTTCAACATGATTGACCCATTAAAATCAGCAATAAACCTAATTAGGGTTTAGGTGACTAATGGGCCATCAATTGGTGATTTACTAGGAATTACTTGATTATTTTTGGTGGGTGATTAGTCCACATTGTTTACAACAGTCCTCCAAATGTTCAACGCTTGGTCAACGCATCCAAATGGTATTGGACCATTTGTTCTCAAATGTTCTTGATTGAAACCGATTGCTTTCAAACGGTTTTGAAACCGTTTGCTCCAAACGGTTTGGCAAACCGTTTGGTCAAGAAGTGGGAGACCGTTTGCTAAAGTTACTTTTTGGATAAACATTGGTAATAATGTCATCATCTTCTACCTCAAGAATAGGGGCTGTTCTTCACGGATTTGCTAGCAAGAACACTTAGAAATGTCTAAAGGAAGAAGAACAAGAACGATTCTAGGAGAAGAAGATGCAAGAACAAAGCATAAGGTTTAGAGTTATAAAATCCGCCTTTGGTCTGATCTAGAGCTCCAAGATCCGTGCCTTTGATGGTGGATGAAGCTCCAAAGGTTTCCCAAGCTTCGTTCTTCAAGATTTGGATGGAGAAGATTGCTAGAAAGAAGAGTTATGTAAGGAAAACTACTTAAACCAACCTTGTAGTAGGGTTTCCACCATGAATTCGATCTAGGAGATGATCAAAGCTTACCCAAACCAGCTTGGTCATCCTCCTCTGCTCCTGAGATTCTCCTTATTTGGTCCAAAGCAAGAAGATGAAAAAAAGAATAAGGGAAATGATCCCTTGCTTTGTTGAAAAGAAACCTTATATACTTTTGGATATTTTCAAGGCAAAGGAAAAGTAGTTATTTCTTTTATTTCCTAATCATTTCCAGCATGGCTTGCCCCTTCCATGGCCATGTTTCTTTCTCCTAATCACATGCAAGACTCCTCCCTTATCCAAGATTATAAGGAAAAGAAACCAAACACCTTATTAAGCTATATATGTATAAAAGGCCATTTTGCATAAAACTTGGTTATTTAGTTATTAAGGTTATTTTTCTTCTTTGATTATTCAAATGAGGCGCCCTCCTCATTTTATTTGCTCTACTTGATGCCAAGAAACATGAGAGGTACTCTAGAGGGTATATTTTACATGTTGCACCCTAAGTTTTGGGTAAATTGCACTTTACACCAAAACTAGGTTTTAAAGCACAAGGATTGCTCTACAAGCTATATCTTTGTGCTCAAGCTTGTGGAATCCATAACACTACATAATATTTATTCTTATGATGTCTCATTATCATAGGAACATATTAACATGTGCAATTTGCAAGTTAACCCCTATACTTGGGTAATTTGCACATTAGTCCATTATTAACAAAACATAGTTACAACATTGTTCAAAAAGGACTAAAATTGAAATGCAGGTTCCTCAAAAGCTTTAATTATATTACACAAGATAACCACAAGAATTTAATCACATATTTAAGCAAAACACCTAGGGTTAGTTCGTAACCCAGGTCAGGGATGTTACAAGCGAGCTCTAATCTTTCTGAAGTTCCGATAGTTAGGGAGTTTGAAGATATGTTTCCTGAGGAACTTCCAGGTATTCCTCTACCTCGAGAGATTTATTTTGAGATTAATCTAATCCCAGGCACACAGCCAATAGCACAAACACCGTATAGAATGGCACCTGCTGAGATGGCAGAGCTCAATAAACAGCTAGAGGAGTTGCTTGAGATAGGTTTTATCCGACCAAGTACTTCACCATGGGGTGCTCCGGTTCTCTTTGTTAAGAAGAAATACTGATTGATGTGGTTATGTATTGATTACAGACAATTGAATAAAGTAACCATAAAGAACAAGTATCCTCTGCCAAGGATAGATGACTTGTTTGATCAGTTGCGTGGTGCAACTATCTTTTCTAAGATAGATCTGAGGTTAGGATACCATCAATTGTGTATCAAGGAAAGTGACATACCTAAGTCTGCCTTCAGGACAAGGTATGGTCACTGTGAGTTCATAGTTATGTCGTTTGGACTGACTAATGCACCAGCTACATTCATGGAACTCATGAATAGAATTTTCTGGCCTTTTCTTGACCAGTTTATAGTAGTCTTCATAGATGACATCTTAATATATAGTAGAGATGCTCAACAGCATGAGCAGCACCTCTGTCAGGCTTTAACTTTGCTAAGAGAGCATAAGATGTATGCTAAGTTTAGCAAATGTGAGTTCTGGTTACCAGAAGTTTCTTTTCTAGGACACGTAATATCTGCCTCAGGTATCCGTGTTGATCCTAAGAAGGTGGAATCTGTTCTATAGAGATTCATAGTTTTCTTGGACTGGAAGGTTATTACAAGAGGTTCATTAATATCTTCAGTTCTATAGCTTTACCCCTAACCAAGTTGACCAGGAAGGAGATTCCTTTTGTTTGGAATGACAAGTGTCAACATTCTTTCCAGTCGTTGAAAGAAAGGTTAACAAGTGCAACTGTGCTGGTGTTACCTGATCAAGGGAAGGGGTACATAGTTTTCTGTGATGCATCTAAGAATGGTCTAGGATGTGTGTTGATGCAGGATAATCAAGTGATTTCTTTTGCCTCTCAATAGCTTCAGAAACACAAGGAGAATTATCTGACACATGATCTAGAACTAGCTTCTGTGGTCCATGCCTTGAAGATCTGGAGGCATTATCTTTATGGAGAAACATTCTATATTTTCACAGACCATAAGAATCTAAAATATATCTTTTCACAACATGAGTTGAATATGAGACAATGTCGCTGGATGGAGTTAATCAAGGACTATGATTGTACAATTGATTATCATCTAGGGAAGGCTAATGTAGTGGTTGATGCACTAAGCAGGAAATCATCATCACTAGCCCTAGATAAAGCACAGTTGAACTCCTTAGTGTGATTTAAAAGAGATATGCTTATCTCTATGAGGCAAAACAATATACAGCTTAAGGTATCTTTGTTAGCCGGGCTGTTAGCTGAGATGCAAGTGAAACCTACTCTGAGACAACAGATTAAAGAAGCATAGCAAGCTGATATTGTGATTCAGCAGATCAGGTCAGAGTATTGTAGTGAGAAACGGGATGGCTTTCATGAGTCAGAGGATCAGGTAGTCTGATACCATGGTAGGATGGTGGTACCTGATGCCAATGACTTAAGGAAGTTAGTTTTGGAAGAAGCTCATTCTTTGATGTATGCAATGCATCCAAGGAGCACCAAAATGTATCATAATTTGAAATACATGTATTGGTGGCCAGGATTTAAGAAAGATGTAGCTCAGTTTGTTATGCGGTGTCTGGTGTGTCAGTAGGTTAAAGCTGAATATCAAAAGCCCACAGGAACAATGCAACCTTTGCCTATACCGCAGTGGAAATGGCATCATGTAACCATGGACTTTGTGGTTGGTTTGCCCAGAACAGCCAAAAGTCATGATTCCATTTGGGTAATACTTGATAGGTTGACTAAGATAGCACATTTCCTTCCTGTCAAAACAACCTATACTACTGAAAAGCTTGCACAAATATATACAGATGAGATAGTACGTTTACACGGGGTACCAGTTACAATAGTTTTGATAGAGGTCCCCAATTCATGAGTCATTTTTGGGAACGACTACATAAAACTTTGAGAATGCAATTAAGGTTTAGTATTTCCTTTCACCCACAGACAGATGGACAATCTGAGAGGACCATACAAACCTTAGAGGACTTGCTTAGGGCATGTGTCCTTCAATTTGTAGGAAGTTGGGATCTACACCTGAGCTTAATAGAATTTGCTTATAATAATAGCTATCAGCACAGTATTTATATGGCACCCTATGAAGCATTATATGGTAGACGTTATAGATCTCCTTTATGTTGGTATGAAATAGGAGAATATCAACTTTTAGGTCCGGAGCTAGTGCAGCAGACAACTGAGAAGATTAAAATAATACAACAACAGTTAAAGACTGCACAGGATAGATAGAAGTCGTATGCTGACAAACGGCGAAGACCCTTAGAATTCCAAGTTGGATATAGAGTATATCTCAAGGTCTCACCTTGGAAAGGTGTCCTTAAATTTGGGAATAAGGGAAAGTTAGCTCCTAGATTTATGGGGCCTTATCCAATCATTGAACGGATTGGAAAGGTAGCCTATAAGCTGGAGTTGCCACCTGAGCCGCATAAGTTGCATCCAGTGTTCCATATCTCCATGCTGAGAAAATGTCATCCTGACACAGAGTGAGTTTTGCAACCTATGGAGGTAGAATTAAATGATGATATATCATATATTAAAGGACCTATGATGATCCTTGATAAAAGAATTAAAAAGCTGAAAAAGAAAGACATATGCCTTGTGAAAGTACTCTGGCATCATCATGGCATTGAAGAAGCTACGTGGGAACAAGAGGAAGAGATGAGGAGGAAGTACCCTTCTCTTTTCTCTTGATGATTTTGGGGACAAAATCCCTATTAGGGGTGGATAATTTGTAACATCCCTGACCTGGGTTATGCTTTAACCCTAGATGTTTTGCTTAATAAAGTTAATTATATGTTTGCTCTTATTTCTTGAAAAGTAATTAAGGCTCAAGAGGAACTTATGTTTCAATTTTAGTCCTTTTTGAATAATGTTGAAACACTTTTTTGCTATTTTGGACTAAAGTGCAAATTACCCAAATTGAGTGGTTAACTTGCAAATGTTACATGGTAAAATGTTCCTCAAGTGTTGAAGAATAATAAGAATGAAAATGATGCAGAGGTATGGCTGCCACTAGCCTGAGTACCAAGAAAGAGCTTGATGAGCAATGTTGTGCATTAAAACCTAGTTTTGGTGTAATGAGCAAATTACCCAAAACCTAGGGTTCAATTTGCAAAATACCACCTCTAGAGAGTCCCTCATATTTCTTGGCATCATGTAGAGAAACTAAATGAGAGGGGTGTCTCATTTGAATCACTTTGAGGAGAGAGAATCTTGATATTAAAAAAATCAAGATTTAAGCATAATAGAAATCCTAATCCAATTTAATGCAAAAATAAATATATTAATTGAAGTGCCCTTCAACCAAAAATGTGTTGGTTGAAATTCTAGAAGTGTGGACGTTCTTTTGCCTTGCAAAGGCAATGAAATATCTAAAGTGAGTGGAGAGCCCACTCACATTAGTTAAAGGAAAAGTAATATCCACTCAATTTTGGATATTATTATTATAATGGTTAAGGTGCTTAACTTGTTTTCTTTTAATTCATGGATAATGAAGAGGAATTAGAAGGTGGGGAAGCTGACTTCGTATTCAAGGGATTGAGGGGAGCATGTGGCACAAAATTTTGGAGTTGAAGGATTATTATATCACTTTCTCTCTCATTGAAATTCTCTTATAAACATCTCATTTCCAACTCAAATGAAAGGCTTTTTCAACCCTTTTTTCTTTCCTTGCTTTGGTTGAACACAAGGGAGCTTAGGAGAAATATGAGGACGTGCCACAACCTGTAGGTAAGCTTCATAGTCATCTTCAACCTTGAATTCATGGTGGAAATCGAAATTCAATGCTTAATTTCTTCTTTTCTTCATTTAATCTTCAACCATTAGCCATCCATTTCACTCAAGGACTTGAGGACGAGCCTTTGGAAGTTGAGGAAGCTTCATTCACCATTGAGAACATGAAGCTTGAATCTTGGATTCAATTTTGAAGGCGGGTTATATAACTTGAACCCTTAAACATTTTTATTGATTTCATTCCTTTTATCATATGTTGATTCCTCCTTTACTTTTGGATTTCCTTTTAATTGGTTGTTGAATTCACCACAAGAATCACGATGGATTTCGAAGGTTTCAAGCTTGAAGATGATGATGTCATCTTAAGCACACACCTCAACATATAACATGTGCAAATGGTTTTTCTTTTTGGTTATCAAACAGTCTCAAGACCGTTTGAGGTCAAGACAACTCAAACCGTTTGAAGGTCAAATGCTAAGGTGGTTGGATGATAATCCAATGGTTCCAATCAATTGAGTTTTAAAAGGTTTCATGTATGTATGATATACCAATTGCAAGCCCTAATCGATTTAATTGATTGAAACCCTAGTTGAGGGAATCGATTTCAAGGTCGATTGACCCAAACTGTCTCAAGACCGTTTGGAGGTCAAACGGTCTCAACACCATTTGAGACCAAATGGTCTCAAGACCGTTTGGAGGTCAATGGTTGATGGTGGTGGATGGTTGGAGATCCAAGGGCTACAATCTGATATACTTTCAATAGTTCAATTGATGGATGGTTCAATAAGTACAAATCCTAAATCGATTTGATGTTGGAAACCTTAATTGGTCCAATCGGTTTTGAGGTGGTTTGGACCAAACGGTCTCAAGACCGTTTGACACCAAATGGTCTCAAGACCGTTTGAGGAAAAATGGTCTCAAAACCGTTTGGGATCGAACGGTCTCAAACTGTTTGAGATCAAAGGGTCTCAAACCATTTGAATTATCCAATCGGTTTCAACACCCAATCGGTTTAAATGTTGGATTGTCCATTCGGTTTCAAATCAATGGATGGATTCGGTTTCAAGATCGAATGGATGATTCGGTTTCAAGACTGAATGGGTTGATTCGATTTACAATTGGTCAAGACCATTTGAAAGGTTGATCAAGACCGTTTGGAGGTCTAAACGGTCTCAGACTGTTTGAAGGTCCAAACGTTCTCAAACCATTTGGAGGTGTGGATCCAAACTGTTTGAAGGTTTATTAGTCAAAATTGTTGAAGGTTCAATTGATCTCATAACTAAATGAGTACTATTAAAAGTAACTCCAGATTGATTATAATGGAAGAACCTCTAAAGCACTTAGGTGAATGAGTACACTTGGAGTGATTGTTTTTTGATGCCTATGAATATGATGAATTTAATACACCATAATAATCATAGGTGTAGGTGTCTTAGTGAAAGGTTGAGCCAACTAAAAGAAGTATGGGTTAATCGGCATCATAGAGAGGATGAGAGAGAGGGAAACTCATACTGGAATAATCAATATGCAATGTGCAACATTGACACCTTTAATAGGTATAGGGTATGAATTAGGGTTTGATCCATGATGATGAGATCATGAAACCCTAATCAAGAATATTGATGAACCCTAAACCCTAATTCAGTGTATTTTAATGAAAAACCCTAATTTAATGTAATGCTTCATGAAAATCCTAATTTTGGGTGAAGCTACATGAAACCCTAATTTTAGGGGAAATTTTATAAAAAAACCTTAATTCAAGGTAAGGATGTAATGTGAAACCCTGATATAGGGTAATGTGATATGAAACCCTAATCCAGGGTGATGCTATGTATTATGAAACCCTAATTTGAAAACCTAGCCCTAATTTGTGTAAGGGGATGAGTAACCCTGATTGATATGAATTGGGAAACCCTAACCCTATTAAGGGTATAATTGGTGTTACTTTGTATAGCATGGTTCTAAAATGTAATTGATATAATTGTTATCAAGTGTACTAACCATGCAGGTATCATGAGATGATGAGCATAGCCAGGTATGAGCTATGATGTTTCAATTATTTGAAAATTGTTAATGCTCCTTGTGAGCCATAACATGCTTTGTTGCCTAGTGAGAGGTAAAAGAGATGAAATGGGCCATGTCAGCCATGTGAGTTGCTTGTGTAGCAAGTATCATGTTTACCTTGGCCAGATGACCTGAAGGAATTAGTTACTTGATAAGTGGTAGAAAGTGTTCCTTGATAAATTGAGGGTTTGAATACCCATTTTCTATAATCATGATGATGAGTTTGTAAAGGGATGAGAATGCTCCTAATGAGATGAGGGATTGAGATCCCAATGCTTTATTAAATATTTGAACAGTACTTGATGAAAGTATTACACATTCTTTGTAGCAATTGTTAAATAATTGATGTTTGGAAACTTGTCTGATGCTAAAAGAATATGGTAATACACTTAATTACTCAAGTGATATCATATAATGTAGTTGCCCTGACCACAGATCCATCAACGTCAGAATTTGCTGAATGGTGAAACGAGTTAAACTCGGAGCGCATATTTTTTGAATATGTGGGGGTAATTGGGCAATTATATCCTTATGCCCCATAGGAATGGCTGCGGGCTATGTCCTATGCACATGATTGGTTATGAACCATACCCCAATTCGAGTACGGCTACGGGCCATGACTCCATGATATGATACCAGACATTGGCTACGGGCCATAACCATGAAGAGAGTATATGTTGTGGGCTATAACTCTATAGAGAAGATGCCACTATACCCTGGAAAGCTAATTGTAGTTTGACACATGATGGCTCTACCATATAATCTCATACTGATCGAGAAGTTTGAGGTCTTGGAGTCCGGATCGTCCATTGACCTTGTTTGGTATCGATGCTTTACGTAATCATGGTCGGTTGGAGCATGAACGATATACTTCATCAGCCGTCTAGCGTATTTGCTTAGGGTTGAAATATGAGAATCACTGGTTGATTATATCTTGCTTAGTATATCGGATAAATGTTATACATGTTATACATATTCCTTATTGGATAAGTGACATGCTGCCTTATCAAGTTATAGCTGAAATGCTTTGAATAAGAATATTGCTCTAACCTATTTAGACAGTGATTTAACTACTGTTGAATATATATGATTCCTCTGCTCAGTTTTATTCTAATAAACTGCAATAATAGTGTTTTTGGCAGAGAGTTATATCTCTCACTGGGACTGGGTCTCACTCCGTTGGACACCAACACTTTTTAGGTGGACGCGGAAGAAGAGGCAGAAACCCTATAGAAGGGGAAGAGCAGCAGCAACAATAGGGACAGTAGTGACACTCAAGTGGAGGCATTGGCTGTCATATCTTGTATATAGAGTCGTATGTGTCATCTCTATACTCTCAGGTCCTCAGAGTCAGTAGTTAGTTTAATGAATCGATCTGAGATTTTGGCTTGATGCCTTAATGTTTTTATGTTGCCTATGTATAGTTTTAAGTAGGGCAGTTGATGCTTGTAATCCTCGAGAAGGAATGTTACAAGATGTGTACTTGTGAACCAGAATGTAATTGAATTACTTTGGTTCTTTTTGAAAGAGTTTTCCAGTGTATGGATCTCTTTGTAAATGGTTTTAATTTTTAGTGATTTTTAGTAATCCACTGTTAATGATCGCTTCTGCCTGGTTAATGTTGTTTCGTTCATCACACATGGGGTTAATTAATCTTTCATCACATTAGGTCTTCATACGGTTTTGGTTACATTGAACCTCCAAATAGTTTTGACCTCCTTGACCATCAAATGGTTTTGAAATTACTAGACTTCCAAACGGTCTTGAGGTCACTTGAACTCCAATCAGTTTTGAAGACCGTTAGACCTTAAACGGTCTTGGTTCAATTAAATTTCCAAACAGTCTTGAGGTGTTTCACCTCCGAACGGTCTTGAGGTGCTTGACCTCCAAACGGTCTTGAGGTACTTGACCTCCAATCGGTCTTGAAGATCGTTAGACCATCAAACAGTCTTGATCTCAAAATCCCTAAACGGTTTGAGACCATTTGAATTAAATGTTATTAAACCTTAAACATTTTGAGACTGTTTAGTCCTAAACAGTTTGAGACTGAATGGTCCTCAAACGGTTTGAAGACCGTTTGGTCAATTCAGCAATGAAACCGATTGAACTTAATTTAGGGTTTTAACTTCAATCGATCTAGGGTTTGTAATCAAGAAACCATCAAATGATGAAACCTTTGGGACTAGATCAATTGTAACCATTGGATCTCCATCCAACCATGGCACCACTTGACCTCAAATGGTCTTGAGACCATTTGGTCTCAAATGGTATTGAGACCGTTTGAGTCATTCAACATAGAAATCAACTCAATCAATTTAGGGTTTCAACCAATCAATCCGATTAGGGTTTGTAATTAGATCAATTTGAACCATTGGATCTTCATTCATCCACATAAGCAATTGACCCCAAACGGTCTTAAGATCGTTTAACCTCAAACGGTCTTGAGACCGTTTGATCACCACATGGTCTTGAGACCATTTAGTCATCAAAATTGCAAACCGTATGCTCATGATATTTGTTGAGGTGTGTGCTAAGATGACATCATCATCTTCAAGTTACAAACCTCCAAAAATTTTTGTGATCTTTGTGGTGATTTCAACAATTAATCAAAAGGAATTTCGGGAAAGAAAAACGAATCAACATATGATGAAGAAATGGAATCAATAATGATATTTAAGGGTTCAAGTTATATAACCCACCTTCAAAATTGAATCCAAGATTCAAGCTTCACGTCCTCAATGGTGAATGAAGCTTTCTCAACTGCCCAAGGTCCGTCCTTAACTCTTTGAGTGAAAAGGATAGCTAAAGTTGAAGATTGAATGGAGAAGAGAAGAAAATAAGCATTGAATTTCGATTTCCACCATGAAATCAAGGTTGAAGTTGACTATGGAGCTTACCTACAGGTTGGGGTACGTCCTCCTATTTCTCCTAAGCTCCCTTGTGTTCAGCCAAAGCAAGGAAAGAAAGAAGAGTCAAAAAAGTCTTTCATGTGGGTGGAAAATGGGGTATATGTAAGGAAATTTCAAGAGAGAGAAAGTGTTATAAAAATCATTTAATTCCCAAAATTGGTGCCACTTATTCCCCTCACTTCCTTTCATATGAAGCCATGATCCTCCCCTTCGAAATCCTCTTCTTTATCCATGAATTAAAAGAAAACAAATTAAGCACCTTAATCAATATAATAATAATATCCAAAAATTAGTGGATATTACTTTTTCTTTAACTAATGTGAGTGGGCTCTCCACTCACTTTAGATATTTCGGTTCCATTGCAAGGCACAAGGACGTCCATACTTATACAAATTCAACCATCACATTTTTGGTTGAAGGGCACTTCTATTAACATATTTATTTTTGCATTAAATTGAATTAGGGTTTCAATTTTGCTTAAATCTTGATTATTTTAATATCAAGATTCTCTCTCCCCCAAAGAGATTCAAATGAGACGCCCCTCTGATTTTCTTGTCTTTAATTGATATCAACAAATATTAGGGACTCTCTAAAGGTGGTATTTTGCATTTTGAACCCTATGTTTTGGGTAAATTGCACATTACACTAAAACCAGGTTTTAATGCACAAACATTATTTAATAAGCTCTTTCTTGATGCTCAGGCTTGTGGTAGTCATACCTCCGCATCATTTTCATTCTTATGATGCTTCAACACTTTAGGAACATTTTATCATGTAACATTTGCAAGTTAACCCCTTAACTTGGGTAATTTGCACTTTAGTCCAAAATAGGCAAAACATTGTTTTCAACATTATTCAGAAAGGACTAAAATTGAAACATAAACTCCTCTTGAGCCTTAATTACTTTTCAAAAGATAAGAGCAAGCATATAATTATCTTTCTTAAACAAAACAGCTAGGGTTAAAGCATAACCCAGGTCAGGGATGTTACAGGGAGCTTGAAAAATAGAGAACCTGAAAGTAAGGAATGTCTTTTATGGATGTTTAGCAGGCAAAGCCTTCATGGTAGCTTCACTGTGTGGACCACTCCTAATGAGAACAACACTTTAGCAAATACTATAAAATAATCATATACAACCTTATGGAGTCATCTCCTGATATTAGGGTTCCCCTATATCTCCCCATCTCTAGAGTTATGCCATTCGTGATGTAGGATCTCCTCTACATAAGTATTGCACACTTCTTTCACTATTTTTGAAACACCATCCGCTTCTTTGAAGGTAGAAAGTGAGATCAAAATATGATATTATTATAAAGAGTTCCTATTTATAGACCCAAGGTCTCACCTAATCTTAGGCATTAACATGTGTGATGTAAAATGAGGAATAAGCATGAATCTCATGCACGAGGCCATGAACCTTGGGTCAGCTACCACATTGTGTAGAGTTATTTTCAACACTTGAGAGAATACAAGATGAAAACTATGAGGGATTCTCATTCATTGTGATGATATGTATTCTAAAAACATGATGTAGAAGCTCAACGTCTAGGACCAGACCCTCCTTGCCAATCAAAAATCTCATGTCCCTTTGGGAGGGGTCTTAAGATGCCAACAATGTGTATTTCAATCACCCTTGTCTCATAAAAAATGCAGATAATACCATATGCATGATGGTGTGCAAGGCTCATGGCTTGAATCTATATATACCTTATTCATAGTCATTGACCAAGGACCCTTAACGTCTCCTCCATAGTTAGATATAATCTTAGGCCATTCAAAATGACTTCCTACAATATGGTGACATGTTAGTCTCTAGATATAGACACCCTTTTTATATGTGAGATCATGTGCATGAAGCCTTTGCTTCCTTCCCTATGGTACATAAAATAATAAAAATCATGTAATAAAAAGTAAAAATCTTTTGTTTGGACGGTACCCTATGACAACCAACAAACTTAGAATGACACCCTATTGCAGACTTGTGTTGTCTTGTTGTATGGAAGCACAAACTCTAGGTCAATTAACTAAATTTAATGTCATCGGGTGAAATTGTACTTCACTTGCACACTTCGTATATCTAATTCTTCCAGTACACCCATATAGAGACTTGTTCCAATACTTCCATATAAAGAGAGTAATAAAACAAATAGTAATAAAACAAAAAGAATTCCATCATTTGAACCCTGGTTGTGAAGTATCCCTTAGGTCTTGTTAGAGGCAAAAGGTCTCAGACTTGACATTGGATTGTGCAATTATGGCAATAATAGATTGGAGGGTACCCACATGGATATTTTTGGTTGGACGATGAGAAGGAGGAGCCAGAGAAGGTAGCTTCTCCTAATTGTTCGAGGGTTGGGTTTGTATGGGGCATTGTCTCACTAGCCCGACGCTCAACACTACGGAATCATATTATTGTCCATGCTAGATCATAGATGAGTAGATGACAATTGTCCCACTGGGAAGGGAGTGGTGTGTGGAGGATCCTACAGTACTATTACAAGTCCCTACATTGTCGTATGGCCACAGTGGGTAGCATGTAGAGGAAAAATGGAGTCATTATATTGCAAAACGTGTCTAGGAATATAAGTGGTCTTGGCATCTCCTTGCCCCAGGTGGATGAAGTGTGTCTTTAGATCAACGCTTGTCATGGTAGTCCACTAAACACCATATCCACCGGCCCCTGCCTAACACCTCAAGGACATGGGAGTTTTTGATATGATTTTAAGGCTCATAATAGTTAGATATATCTATGGGATGGCATCCTCTCAATCCTAGTATGTTTAGAAACTACTTTAGAGCTTTAACTATACATCTTGGAGACCTATAAAATCTCATGTGCTCCTTTTGAAGATTTGTTCAATAATGAAAGGGTTATTCCTATGTCACATTTAAGATTATATCAAACTATTAAAACTTAGATGTATCTTAAGAATTATATATGACTAGATATTATATTTGTTGTGTGCAACTAAGCAGATACATAATAGTACAAATAGAACACATTCTAATGTTGTGGATAATTTACTTTGATATATAAAGAAAACTTATTCCCTTGGGTTGTATTATGAAAAATTTTCTCTAGTTATAGAAGCATTTAGATGATATCAGATGAGGATAGATAAGAACTTTGAGAGTAATGGAGTATCTAAATATGTGTTCCTTTTCATAGTCACCTAGACGTCAAATAAACATACTATCTTATCTAGGTCCACCTTTGAGGATTAGTTTTGTGCTTTAGATGAAATTGGGAGGGAAGTTTTATGGCTGAATGTATCTATGTCTATCTTACCTATTGGAGACACTAATTTCCTATAATCTCAATTCATTGTGATATTATGACAACTATTGCCAAAATAAAGGAGTTCCAATTACAATCAGAAACAAAGGAGATAGATATAAGTCATACAAAATCACGCAAAGGAGCTTGTATCTACTATGGTTGTGGTTGTTGATCACATTGGCACCGAAGAAAATACATTTGATCCTTTCACTATGAGACTTTTTGTATCCTTGGTGTATAAGTCCAGGTTGGAGATGGGACTAAAACTAATGACTTGTTCACAACTGGTAGAAGAATATCCTAACTAAGTGTGGATCCCACAAATTAGATTCAATGTGGTAATTACAAGCTATTGGTGAATTGTTGACACATAAATTTAAATTCATTCTTATGATTTTGTGTAATCCAAGGAAATATATCAGTGTCACAACTTGCAAGTAAGAAAGGAAATTATTCTATAAATATGATCAAGCCTTAGGAAAGGATGTTAGGATTACATCCTAGTAGATGTGAGCTAGTTATTAATGTTGTGACATCACTATAGGATAATTGGGTTGTTCCTTCGAATCATTCATGATATAGGACACTGATGCATGGTCATAATTGCATGAACATTATATATTAGTACCATAGTTTGGCTTATGTTGTTATCATGGGTACCTTTACAACCAAGATTCAAGTTTAAGATGTATGTTCACTTATTTTTTGTAACGGTAATATTGGATAACCTAGGTAGTTGTGCAAACTAGGAGGTACTTGTAAGGACCCTGACCTTCGTTTTGGGCTTACCCTATTTGCTTTGCCTAAACCGTGTGTTGAGATGCTTGCTAATCACATGAGTTGTGATTAGGGTTTGTTTGTGATTTGTTGAGAGGTGGAGCTGCAACTTGCAATTTACCCAAGTTTTAGGGATGGTGTGCAAGTTTGTCACCTTGAGAGATGTCTTTCTCTCTCCTTGCATCCTCTAGTGTTGAGAGGATAGGTTGGGCTCATTGCTTGAGTTGCTTTGGGCTTTGTTGAGCCTTGTTGGGCTTTGTTTTGCCTTGTTGAGGCTTGGTATCGAGCAAGGGTGAGCCTAGTGCCTTGTATCGGCCATGGTGTATTGGCCAAGGAAGTGTATCGGCCAAGGTGGTGTTGGGTGTGTCGGGTTACCATGTTGGGCGACACACACCCCACTTGACCTAGCCTCATTTGTGCCACCTTCTTGGGACAAGTGGCCGTTGCCTTGCTAGTGGGTGGTAAGTCATGGACAAGTGGTTTAGGATGCTAGCATGTGGCATAACCCTTGGACATGTGGTGATTTGAGTGAGCACGTGTGGATCAATCCCTTAGTGGATGCCCACTTAACCCTCTTGCTTATATACTCCCTTATTTGCTAGCTTGGGATCCCTTTATCTCTTTAGTTGCTTTCCTTCTTCCTTGGTGGCCGATACACTTCCCCTTGGTGGAGCTTGGTGGTTGATACTCTCTCCTTGGTGGGCGACATAGCTCTAGTCTCCTTCTTCCTCTAGTGGTGGCTGAACCCTAGAGAGTGCCTTGCTCCTTCTCCTCTTGTGGTGAGTATCTCTCCCTTCTTCTATGGCATCTTCATATTCTTCTTCTTCCTTCTTCTTCGGCCATGGTGGTTACATGTTGCTCTTCTTTGTGTTGGCCAAAGGTGGTGCCTTGGAGCTTGGAAGTTTGGTGCTAGGAGCTTGGATCTTGCTTAATGTGGGTTACATAACTCCTACCCTAGATATATTACCTTCTCTTTATGTTGCTTGTTTATGTGCTATCTTGATCAGCCATGTTTATCTTGTTAGAGATATCTTTGCTCTAGTATGTACCCTTGACGTTGAGGGATATGTTGTCATGGTTCTATTGTGTAGAGGTGTTCTTAGACCTTGTTGGCCAAACCTTTGGTTTAGGATTCTTTGGGCAAAACCCCTCTCTCTTGGTTGTTGAGAGGTGAGCCTAGGGTTTCCTAATTCCATGGTGTGTGTTGTGTGTTCTTGGGGCAAAACCCCTTTCTTTCCTTGGTCTTGAGAAGTGAGCTCAAGCTTTAGTTGTGTGGTAAAAACCTCTCTATCTTAGTTGTTGAGAGGTGAGTCTACACTCTAGTCGCTTGGGCAATACCCCTCTCTTACCATGAACTTGAGAGGTGAGCCTTTGGTTGGTGTTGACCTAGTTGAGGTTGGAAGGATGGTCGTTATGATGATGACCCATCTTGCCGCCCGATATGTGATGGAAGTTGTATAAAACCCCTCTCTTAGTTGTTGAGAGGTGAGCCAACTCTCTTGATCTTTTAGGGTTTTGTGGTTGTATTGAGGTTGAAGATAACCCACCCGTCATGGTCTTGGAACTCATGCACGATACCCCCCTTCGATGTGTTCTGTCTGATATCCCTCTTCTAGGGATGAGTCTTGGGCGATATGCTAGATGGTGTTTTGTTGGCCTTCTTGACTGATATGGGCTTTGCCTTAGATAGTGTTTGTTGTTGGGCGTTATTCCTTTAGACGACATGATGCATGATAGATATCCCTATTTTGTGCCATGGGCGTTATGGTTGTGGGCGACACAGTCTTGATGGTTGCCCGGTATGGAAACCCTAACCCTAGCTTAGGCGATATGGTGTCTTGGCCATCAGAGTGAAAGTGTTGCCCGTTACACCTGCACCTAGTTGCATGATACACTCTTGGTTCATGGTTGCACGATGCACCTTTGGTTCTAGTATGCCTGTTACCTCATGAAGGGGTGTTGTCTGTCTCGGGGCATTACTCGATACAGATAGCATGACACAGCATTGCACGATAGGAAGCCTGTTGATCCTTTGGCTGGACGATACGGCGTGTGTGTTTCCCATTATGCTACATTGATCGGGATGGGCGACATAGGTGTGTTGTTTATGCATTGCATGTTATGGTTCTGCACTGCATGATGTTGTGTTGCTTGGGCGTCACAGGTTGAGCACTTCCCATTGTTGGGAGTTGCCCGATATGGTGGATGCCCGATGTGGGGCTTGGCATTCTAGGGTTTGGTAGTGGTCGATACCTTTGTGTGAAGGATAGTGCCCTACCTGATACCCTTTTAGTGAGGGTAGTGCTCTACCTGATATACCTACAATGAGGAACATGATGTCTCTAGTGAGAGTTGTGATGCTTTTGGTGAGGGTTATCCCTTACCCGATATACCTAGGATAAGGGTTGCATCCCATGTTCTTTTGGTAATCCTAATGCTCGATTGAGAAAGTGATATATGATAATGTCATGCACAGATATACTCATCTAATAGCATAATTATATCTCTCTTGATATATGCTCCCTAAGTTTGAATGGCATGATAATAATAATATGTTCTCTAAGATCTATGTTTGGTGATCTAGTTATCTCTCTTGATATACATACTAACCATGCAGGTGTATCAAATGAATTCATAGCCAGGTAAGAGCTATGAGGTGTATGTGTTTTGTATAACACTAAATGATGATAATCCTTGTTGATAAGATAACATGTATCACCAGTATGATGAGAAAGGTCTGTTGACCTGATAAAGGCTGAGTGCCTAGTTGAGGTGTTATACTCTGATGCTAAGATAAGGGATTTCTATCCCTGGATGATGATGTATGATGATGATGCCTTGAGAGGCAGTGGCATTTTGTGATGAGGGATTGAGATCTCATGGTAATGTGATGACGACAGTAATGATGTGACATAATGTTGTTATGTTTTATAACTTGGTTGCATCAAAAATCCACATAAAATATACTAATTAACAATAGTGGAACATTTCATGTAGTTTGCCCTGGCCATAGATCCATCATCGTCAGTAGCTGGTGATGGTGAAATGGGTTTTTCCTGCAGGATTACCTAGAGCGCATATTTTTGAATATGTGGGGTTTCTCCTAGCTAAAAGTAGGAGGATTAGAGTGCAACTATAGTTGTGGACTCAAGATGTGTATAAGAGCATGGCTAACAAGCCCATGGCTCAGTATGATAGAGCATGAATGCGTTCATGGCTCAAGGAGCATGGTGAAATGGCTTGTGGCTCAAGTATACTAGCACGGTGACCTGTACAAAGGGTGGGCTAGATAAAAAGGGTAGACTGTGTGAGCTAACCATGTGGTTGAGGCCACTCAAGCAAGAGACTGTGTTCCTTCTTTGGTTATCATGCACTAACCATGAAGAGGTGAGGTCATGGAGTCCAGCTTTCCCAATGACCTTGTATGGCACCAGTTTTGGGCTTCGCAGCCGAAGGTTCGATTTGAGCGAGACAGATCACTTCCTCAGTGCATAATAAATCGTAATCCAGCCATATATAATATATTGCTTAAGGAAAAACACAGTACATTGGTTGAGGCCTTGCTTGTATAGTTGCTCTAGTTATATCTTACAGTTAATTGTACATTCCTCATATCTTGTGATAAGTTCTTATAAAGCCTATCTTGTCAATCATGTTCCATAAAGAAATATCTGGTTATATGCCTCATGGATATCTTGGTAAGCTAGTTTTGTTCAGTATGCCATATATATGAGATGCTTATATATCAGTTACCTACTTTATCTGTTCTAGCTCTCCTTTGAGGTTTTACAGTTTTCGGCGGGGGTTATGTTTCTTGCTGCAACTATGTGTCTCACCTCGTTGGTTTTAAACCTTTTTAGGTGATCATGCTAGACGTGGTGGTGGTTGTGAGGTTGTGGCCGAGCAGCAGGAAGAACAGTAGGAGGCAAGAGATAGATATGCAGATGTTTTAGTTGTTTGGTAGTAGAGTCCTAGAGTCATCCCTATACTCTCAGGTCCTTGGAGGTGTTTTGATGACGTTTCGCGATGTATAGCCGATGTAGTTTTGTTTATCCTGTTGTTGGCCTGGTATGGCCTGTTCTGTAAATAAACAGGTGGTGAACTCTTTGTGCCTATGTGACAGTTGGATCCTATAAGTTGTGGACATGTATCAAGGTTTATTTATGTTTATATAACATGTTTCCTTGCAGGATAAGGATCTGGATGTAATAGTTTCTTTATTTATCTACTTTCTGCAATCGGTTTTAATTAACTCGTGTTTTTGGTAATATGTGGTTTATGGATGTTACACACATTTTCTTGTGGCGTTTTGTTGTCTGTATGATATCGGGATGTCACAATAGGTTTTGGTATCAGAGCTCTAGGTTCGCTGAGTCTACAGGGATCTAGGACTAGGCTTGTGTCTATTCTTGTGAGTTTTCCATATTTTCTCATAATAACCTTCTGCCCCTGCAGAAGATAAAGCTTAAAGATGTCTGGAAGTCACGAAGAGCATGTTGTCGAGAGTAGTGCTACTGCATCTGTTGATGGAGCACGAGTGCAGGCACATGAAAATTAGGTGCCTGAGGTCCCCCCAAATTGACCCAGCAATTCTTGAGAGCCCTGCCTATCAGCACCTTATGGGATAGGTAATGGGAATGATGAATCACATGGTGGATAGATTGTCAGTGCCTTTGCCAAGAGCACATGCTTCCCATGGTGAATCTTTGGGTATTGGGAAGACCTTTGAGTGGCTTCACTGAGTTGGAGCTTCGTATTATGCTGGAACGACTGATCCAGTAGATGTAGATCTATGGCTGACATGTCTTGAAAAGGCCTTCCGGATCCTTAACATCCTCAAAGCAGACAAAGTCAAGCAAACTGTCTACCTTTTGAAAGGTAGTGCTGGCCACTGGTGGGCCATCGAGGAGGAGAAGTGACCCGGTGAGGTGATCTGTCGGGACGTCTTCCGGTAGGAGTTCATAAGTCGATACTTCCTGAAGACCTATCTAGACGAGAAGATCAACCAGTTTGAGCGTCTGTGCCAAGGATCGATGAGCATCATTGAGTATGAATCCAAGTTTATGGACCTGTTGAGGTTTTGTCCTCACATGGCGGCAACAGATTATGAGAGAATCAGGCAGTTTGAGAAAGGTTCTAGTGCATCATTGCAGTGGTCACCAAGTAAAGGAAGAGGGTGTGGGTATTCTCCATCCAGATCTTACAGCACAACTTCAGTAGCAGTGATAGGGACATCTAGGCTGCAGTTAGAGGATAGGTCATGCTATCTCTGTGGACAGATCGGGCATTTGAAGTCAAATTGCCCAAGGAAAGATTTTGAAGTGATGCAACAGTCGAGGCAGAATCAAGAGGGGTTAGATAGACAGTAGTTTAGTGGCACCCAAGGGTGAGGATGTGGTCAAGCATCACAGGCAGGATCATCTTCTCAAGGAAGCAAAGGATGTGGACATCAAGCAACGGCTCGATTCCATGCTATGAGTCAGCCGGAAGCAATAGTCAACCCGCGAGTGGTGGCAGGTCAGATGGAGTTATTTCATTCTAATTTGTCTTCTTCTTTCTTTATATCTGTTTTGGTTGACTCGGGTGCTACGCACTCTTTTATCGCTTGTAATATGCTTGATAGCTGTCTTTTACCTGTTAGTTGTAATAAGGATAGCTTGTTGTTAGAAACCCCTCTTGATGGTTCCTCAATGCTTCGAGAGGTGTGTCTGTCCTGTGTTCTATCTTTTTTGGGACACAAGATACAAGTGGATCTTATACCACTTGATATGCATGGATTCGATGTGATCCTTGGATGGATACATTAGAAAAGTATAATGTTGTGCTGGACTGTGGTTCCAAGCAAGCGGTGTTTGCTGATGATGGTGAGAAGTGGATCTTTCAGTGAGATAGGAAGATTCTTCGGACGTGTTTAGTATCAGCCATGGTGGAAGAGAAGTTGTTGCGGCAAGGATGTAAGGCATTCTTAGCTTGTGTTGTGGATACCAAGGCAAAAGGTTCGAGCCTTCTGTACGTGACAGTTGTTAGAGAGTTTGAGGATGTGTTTCCCGATGATTTTCCCAGTGTTCCCCCACCTCAAGAGATTGACTTTGAGATCAATCTAGTGTCGGGGACACAACCAGTTGCTCAGACACCGTACAGGATGGGCTCCAACTGAGATGGCAGAGCTAAAGAAGAAGTTACATGAGTTGCTGGATAAAGGTTTCATCAGACTGAGTAGATTGTCATGGGGTGCTCTAGTTCTGTTCGTAAAGAAGAAGGTTGGATCAATGTGTCTGTGCATAGATTATAGGCATTTGAACAAAGCCACAATCAAGAACAAGTACCCTTTACCGAGGATAGATGATTTGTTTGACCAGTTGTGTTGTGCTACAGTGTTCTCAAAGATTGATCTACGATCTGGATATCATCAGTTAAGGATCAAGGCAAAGGACATAACAAAGTCACCTTTTAGTATGAGGTATGGTCACTTTGAGTTTGTGGTTATGACGTTCGGGCTAACCAATGCACCTGCTTCTTTCATGGATCTAATGAACATGGTGTTTCGTCATGTAACATCCCTGACCTGGGTTATGCTTAAACCTAGATATTTTGCTTAATGAAGTTGATTATATGCTTCGCTTATATCTTGAAAAGTGATTAAGTCTCAAGAGGAACTTATATTTCAATTTTAGTCTATGTTGAACTATGTTGAAAATAATGTTTTACTTGTGTTAGACTAAAATGCAAATTACCCAAGTTGAGGGGTTAACTTGCAAATTGTACATGATACAACGTTCCTCATGTGTTGAAGCATCATGGGAATGAGTATGATGCAGTAGTATGGCTTGTGGTAGCCTGAGTACCAAGAAAGAGCTGATAAAGCAATGTTTGTGCATTAAAACCCAATTTTGAAGTAATGTGCAATTTACCCAAAATGAAGGGTTCAATATGTAATTTACCACTTCAAAATAGTCCCTAATGTTCCTTGGCATTATGTAGAGCAAAGAAAATGAGAGGGGCATCTCATTTGTACCTCTTTGAAAGAGAGAGAGTCTTGGTATTAAAATAATCAAGATTTAAGCATAATTGGAACTTTACTTCAATTTAATGCAACAATAAATATGTTAATTGAAGTGCCTTTCAACCAAAATTATGTTGGTTGAAATCCATATATGTGGACATTCTTGTGCCTTGCAAAGGCAATGAAAATATCTTAAGGAGGTGAAGAACCCACTCACATTATTATAAGAAAAAGAAATATCCAGTCACTTATGGATATTATTATAATATGATTTAAGGTGCTTAGTTTGTTTTCCTTTAAATCATGGATAATTGAGAGGAATAAGAGGCAAAGAGGATAGACTCATCTCTAAGGAAGAGAAGGGGGCAAGTGGCAAGAAAGTTGAGGAGATAATTCCTACTTTCTCTCTCTTAAATGATTTTTTTATAAAATTCATATATAAGCTCCTTTATCCATGAGGTGAAGGGGTAATTTCGAATCCACTTTCACTTCTTGCTTGCAAAAACGACCAAGGGAGCTTGGATCAACATGAGGACGAACCCCAACCTGTTGGTAAGCTTCTTGACCTTCTTTCACCTTGATTCCATGGTGGAAATTGAAAATCAATGCATGATTTCTTCTTATCTTCACTCAATCTTCAACTCTAGACAATCATTTTCACTCAAAAGCTTGAGGAACGAATCTTGTGGATTTAGAAAGCTTCTTCCACCATTTTTGACGTGATTCTTGAAGCTTTGGAGCTCAATTGAAGGTGAGTAATATAACTTGAACCCTTGAACTTTGTTATTGATTCCATATCTTTATCAATTGTTGATTCCTTCTCTGTTCCCGAATTTTTAATTGGTTGATTGATGCAATCACCTTGAAAATCACAGAAAGCATCATGGGTTTATAGCTTGATGATGATGACATCATCATAAGCACACACCTCCATAAATATCTATTGCAAACGGTTTCATAAATTTTGGTCCAATCGGTTTCACGAAACTGTTTGGGGACCAAACGGTTTGCAAACCGTTTGGAGGTTTGGATCCCAAACCATTTAGAAAGGTTGACTGTTTGTATGGGTTGACCGTTTTAGGTCAGTACCCTAGTATATGTTGGATGATGATCTAATGGATCCAATTGATTGATTCAATATATGGACAATCCTCCAATTAGAAACCCTAATCGGGTTGAGAGTTGAATTCTCCATTGATTGGGTTAATTTTTGGGTTGACTAGCCCAAACGGTCTCAAGACCATTTGGAGGTCACCCAAATGGTCTCAAGACCATTTGGAGGTCAACCAAGACCGTTTGGAAGCCTATAGTTGAGTATGATTGGATGGTTGAAGATCTACTGACTTCAAATTGAAATATAATCGATGTCTTAATTGATGATTGAATCAATGATACAAACCCTAATTGAATTTCATAGATTTCAATAATGGGACTAGTCAAACGGTCTCAAGACTTTTTGGAGGTCATCCAAATAACCTCAAGACCGTTTGAGGTCAGTTCATGACATAGCTATATGGTGATTCAATGATTGCAATCGAATTAGTTCCACAATGTCAACAATTGATGGTTCCTCGATTTCAAAACCCTAAGTGATGGTTTCTTGATTATAAACCCTAGTTCAATTGGGTTCAAAACCCTAATTGAAGGTCCAATTGAAGGGTGATTCAATGGTTCAACTGAAGAATAAATCAGTGGTTCAATTGATAGATGGTTCAATGATTGAAATCCTAAATTGACTAAGTGATGGAAGACCCTTTTGGTCCATTCGGTTTTGAGAAAGTTGGGACCAAATGGTCTTAAGACCATTTGAGTCCAAATGTTCTCAAGGCCATTTGGGATCAAATGGTCTCAAGAACGTTTGGGACCAAACGGTCTCAAACTGTTTGAAGACTCAAGTTCATTTGGTTTCAATATATTTTGTCTAAATGGTTTCAAGCACCAATCTTGCTAAATGATTTCAAACCGTTTGAACTTAATTGGTCAAGACTGTTTGAGGTCTAAGTGACCAAGACTTTTTGAGGTCTAATTGACCAAGACCATTTGGGGTCTAAGTAATCAAGACCATTGGAGATTCAATTGGTCAAACCATTTGGATACCTAATGTGAATAAAGGTCAATTAACTATTTGATTGATAATGATGTAGTCCAAAGGTGATTATAATGGTTAACCCTAACTGTGTGTACTTAAATGAAAAGTTGACCTAGATCAATCTTGAACTACATAACATCCTAGAGAGGATGAGAGAGAGAGAAAGAGAGAGAGGAATGCTTACATACCTAAGCCCTAATTCTCTCATTATGAGCAAAATATGTAATTAGGGTGTGATCCTTAATAAAGAGATCATGAAACCCTGATTGAGAAGATTGATGAGCCCTGATTCTAATATTAGGGAAATACTGAGTGAAACCCTAATCCAGGGTGTCGTTATGTAATGTTACAGTAAACCCTAATTTGGGTAAAAGGACATGATAAACCCTAATTGAGGGAGATGTCAAGCGAAATCCTAATTTTAGGCAACACTATGTGAAACCCTGATATAGAAGGATGTTATGTGAAACTCTAATGAAGAGTGATATTAGGTGAAATCCATATTTATGGGAGATGCTATGTGAACCTCAATTTATAAATATGGAAAATCATATTCCTAATAATGGAGTAGTAATTAATATATTGACAAATGTAATATCCAAAGAGGTTGATAATGGATATCCTTATATCAATAGTACCTAACTCAAAGATGAGTCCATATCATGGGCAATGGTTGTATATGCTAAAATAAGTGACTTATGACAAATACATTACATGATAAATGTGATGAACTGGTGCATAAAGTATTAAGATGGGGAATACCCTAATACAAGCTGAGTGGATGAACTCAAGTAAGAATAAAGGTGATGAGGGAGGTGATACATCAAGATATGATAGATATCACATCCAACACCTCAATACTGATATACCTTGATGTGTTTTAAATCCAATATAATTGGATGAGTGACACATGAAGTGTGTCATGTCAATTGTTACATTGAGATGTAATGCACTTTGATAAGTGTAGGCTAACATGCCTTATGAAAAGGTTAATCCAAACCAATAAACTATGATGCAATCATATTCTGGTAAAGATGAGAGAGAAACTCATATTATGTGTGATAATTCATTTGATGTTAAATGGTGAGAATAATAAGCATGATTAAATGCTTATGTGATCAATGTTGGCTCCTAGCTGTGTGGAGCAAGGAATTAAGGTTTGATCATTAATAACATGATCTTAAGAACCTAAATGGCTATTGTGGAAAACCCTAATGGAGGGTGATGATATGCAAGAGGAATCCTAACCCTAAAATGGGAATAGTGATATTACTTTGTGTTGCATGATGTTGATATAAAAGCATTATAATTATTATCATGAGTACTAATCATGCAGGTATGTTGAGATGATGAGCATAGCCAGGTATGGGCTATGATGCTCTGAATATTGAAAATGTTTTATAGGCCTTATAAGACTTCATATGTTTTGTTGTTTAGTGAGAGGTAACTTGAAATTAATGAGCTATGTGTGCCATATGATGCGTCAATTATTGAAATTGTTTATAGGCTTCATAAGCCATAATATGCCTTGTTTCCTATTAAGGGGTAACAAGAAGGTGATATGAGCTTTGTGAAATATATGGAATGCTTGTGTAGCAAGAATGATGATTACCTTGGTCAGATGACCTGAAGGTATTAAGTTACCTACTAAATGGTAACAAGTATTCTATGATTAACTAAGGGTTTGAATACCCACATTCTATAATCATGATGATGAACTTGTTAAGAAATGGAAATGTACTTGATGAGATGAGGGATTAAGATCCCAATACTTTGTGAAAAGAGTATGGCTACAGGACATGACTCCACAAAACAATGCCAGGCATTAGCTATGTGATCTAAGCCTGAAGAGAGTATATGTTATGGTTATAACTCTATAGTGAATAAATGTTATACATGTTCTTCATATTCCTTAATGGATAAGTGACATGCTGCTCTATCAAGTTATAGTTGCAATGCTTTAGATAAGAATAATGTTCTAATCTGTTAGACAATGAAATAATTGTTGTTAAACAATTATGATTCCTCTGTCCAGGTTTATCTTATTAAACTACAATAATAATGTTTCTGGCATAGAGTTATATCTCTCGCTGGGGAAATTTTACAATTGTCTCACCCCCGTGGGAACCACATTTTTTAGGTGGACGCAGATGAGGAGGCAGGAATTCTTCAGTAGGTGAAGGACAACAATAGCAGTAGTAGGGACAGCAGTGAATTCTCAGGTGGAGACACTGGCTGATATGTCTTGTATAGATGTACATATATTCCTATGTGTCGTCTCTATACTCTCAGGTCCTCAGAATAATAGTTGGTGCTTTTAAGGTTTTTGGCTCAGTGCCTCGAGATTTTATACTGCCTATGTTTAGTTTAACAGGGCAGTTGATGCTTGTAATTCTCAAGAAAAGATGATACAGGACATGTACTTGTAAAGTAGTATGAAATCAAATTACTTTGGTTCTATGTGAGAGTTTTCCTTTGTTGGATCTCTTGTAAAAAGGTTTTAATTTTTAGTGATTTTCAGTAATTCGCTGCTTAGTGATCGCTTCCTCTTTAGTTAATCTTGTTTTTGTGAGTTGGATGCCACAAATTAGTGGTATCAGAGCCCTAGGTTCGTTGAGTCTACAGAGACATAGGATTAAGGTTGTTGAGTCTGTTCTAAGTGTCTTCTAGTTTATCTGATAGTATCTTCTACTCACATAGGAGAAGAAGAACTTGAATATGTCTGGACCACATGAAGAATATGTTGCTGAGAGAAGCATTGCTGCACCAAGAGGAGGTGCAAGGGATCAAGCTTGGGAGGAACCCGTACCTGAGACTCCTCATCTTGATCAAGCTGCATTAGAGAATCCAGCTTTCCATACCCTGTTCGGGCAGTTTATGGTGACTATGACGCATATGGCGGATAGGATGCCACCACCTGCACCTAGGGCACCAGCCCACAATGAGGGATATGGAGCCGGCAAGAATTTTGAAAGACTTCACCGGGTTGGAGCCATAGATTATGCCAGATGATCCAGCAGATGTTGATTTGTGGCTGACAGAGCTGGATAAGGCTTTCAGGATCCTTGATATTCCTGAAGCCGAGAAGGTAAGACATGTAGTGTACCTCCTAAAAGGGAGTGTTGGTCACTGGTGGATTATAGAAGAAGATAAGAGGCTAGGAGAAGAAAATGGATGGGAGGTATTCCGACGAGAATTCGTCAGTAGATACTTCCCTAAGACGTATCTAGATGAAAAGATCTCTCAATTTGAGAAGATCAGACAACGAAAAATGAACGTTAGCGATCATGAAGATAAGTTCATAGAGTTGTTGCGGTTTTGTCCGCATATGGCAGTTAATGATGAGGAAAGAATTCGGCATTTTGAGAGGGGTTGAACGTTGAACTGACCACTCCTATGTCTTCTTTAGAGAACAGGGAGAGGTTTGCCACCTTTGTGGAGTCGGTAAGGAGGATAGAGAGGTCTAAAATTGAGAAACAACAGACCAGTGGAAAGAAGGTGTACACTCAGTCTCAAGGACAAAGATCTAAAAGTTTTAAGAAACTGAGATTTTCTGCATCAGCAGCACCATCGAGATTTCATACCCTAACGCAATGGATGTCAAGTAGGGGTAGGGACCGTAGTATTTCTCTAAGTAGAGCACCCTACATAGCATCAACATCGGTGACTGGATCTCACAAACCCTATCTTGTGACCAGGATCTATCACCAATGTAGACAACCGGGACATCTACCAAAGGATTGTCTAGATGGGAATTCAATTGTGACTCAACCCCAGGGGCAAAGTCAGCAAGGCTCACAAAGGAGGCAGTTTTCTAGAAATAATAGAGGACGTGGACAAGCGTCCCGAGCCAGTTCATCAACACCTAACAATCAAATACATGGTCAACAACTAGCAACTGTGAGGTTCTATGCAATGAATCAATCTGATGCAATAGTCAACCCTCGGGTTGTGACAGGTCAGATGAAATAGATTCATTCTGATATTTCATTTCATGATTCTGTGTGTTAAAAATGATAAAGTAGTTGTTTTTTATCTTCCTTTGACTAGTCCTATAAGGACCCAAGGAAGATGAGAGTTCACATTTTACTCAGTATTCCTTAAAATGCTTTATAATCTCTCTTATCTGTGTGATAAAAGATGAGATATAGAAGAGATGCCTGAAGAAAATCCAGGAATGAAAATCCTATGTGTATAATGATATGAAAAGTGAGGAACATAACAGTAAATAAAGTGCATACTACCTAATCTCAATACTTGTATACCCTGGCCAGGTATATGATTATTGGAGATAGGGCAAGTATGGAACTCTTAGATTGTTATCTTTCTGATTATCTGATCAAGTAGTCATTCTGAAACAATCTAGTGAGGGGAATATAATTACATAGGGATTGCTAAGTGAACTTTTCCAATTATATAGGAAATTCTAAGTGAACTTTTCCAATTATATAGGGATTGCTCAGTGAACTTTCCCAATTACATAGGAATTGCTAAGTGAACTTTTCCAATTATATAGGGATTGCTAAGTGAACTTTCACAAATTACATAGGGATTGCTAAGTGAACTTTCCCAACTAATGAGGAAGTGCTAAGTGAACTTTCCCAACTAATGAGGAAGTGCTAAGTGAACTTTCCCAACTAATGAGGAAGTGCTAAGTGAACTTTCCCAACTAATGAGGAAGTGCTAAGTGAACTTTCCCAACTAATGAGGAATTTCCAAGTAAACTTTCCCAAATACATAGGGATTGCTAAGTGAACTTTCCCAATTACATGGGGATTTCTGAAGTGAACTTTCCCAATAACATAGGGATTTCTAAGTGAACTTTCCCAATTACGTAAGGATTGTTGAGTGAACTTTCCAAGTTACATAAGGATTGCTGAGTGAACTTTCCCAATTACATAACGATTGCTGAGCGAATTTTCCCAATTATATAGGGATTGTTAAGTGAACTTTCCCAGCCACATAGGGTTTGCTAAGTGAACTTTCCCAAACAAATAAAGGATTGCTGAGTGGATTAGCTCTGTTAAAATTTATATGTTTCCTCTTTGATGTACTTGGATTAGAAATAATCCATTGATGGATACTTAGAAAAGTATCAGTTTGCTTTGGACTTTGGTTCCAAGATAATGATATATGGAACAAGCAATGTCCTAAAATAAAAGAAATACCGTGTGCATGTGTACCTTCGGTGGTAACAACAGAGAAATGAATGTGATACAAATGAGATGTATTCTCAACACATATGATGAATACCAAAGTAAGGATTATGGTACCTGAGAAATAATAGATGATTTATGTTGGTTACCTATATTATCCAACTGTGAAATCAATCTAGTTACATAAAATAATATGGACATCATATGTTAGGGGTTTATGCTCTGCATAAACATAAACATTGATAAGGTTGAACTAATGGAAGGAACAATGGTAATTGGTGGAAAAGTTTATCAAGCTAAAAGTATTTCTCTAGAATAATCCTATGTGGAAGAAACTTTGTGTGGATTATAGATATATGGTATCTCCATGACATTAAGAAGTTATGTGGAGACTTGGTGGTATAATAAATGAATAAAATATGTCTCTCATTTTCCTGGGATTTCGGGGACGAAATCCTTGTTAGGGGTTTATAATTTGTAACATCCCTGACTTGGGTTATGCTTAAACCTAGATATTTTGCTTAATGAAGTTGATTATATGCTTCTATTATCTCTTGAAAAGTGATTAAGTCTCAAGAGGAACTTATATTTCAATTTTAGTCCATGTTGAACTATGTTGAAAATAATGTTTGCTTATGTTGGACTAAAATGCAAATTACCCAAGTTGAGAGGTGAACTTGCAAATTGTACATGATACAATGTTCCTCATGTGTTGAAGCATCATGGGAATGAGTATGATGCAGTAGTATGTCTTGTGGTATCCTGAGTACCAAGAAAGAGCAGATAAAGCAATGTTTGTGCATTAAAACCCAGTTTTGAAGTAATGTGCAATTTACCCAAAACCAAGGGTTCAATATGCAATTTACCACTTCAAAATAATCCCTAATGTTTATTGGCATCATGTAGAGCAAAGAAAATTAGAGGGGCATCTCATTTGTACCTCTTTGGAAGAGAGAGAATCTTGATATTAAAATAATCAAGATTTAAGCATAATTGGAACTTTACTTCAGTTTAATGCAAAAATAAATATGTTAATTGAAGTGACTTTCAACCAAAATTGTGTTGGTTGAAATATATATATGTGGACGTTCTTGTGCCTTGCAAAGGCAACGAAAATATCTTAAGGAGGTGAAGAACCCACTCACATTATTATAAGAAAAAGAAATATCCACTCACTTATGGATATTATTATAATATGATTTGAGGTGCTTAGTTTGTTTTCCCTTAAATTGTGGATAATTGAGAGGAATAAGAGGCAAAGAGGATAGCCTCATCTCTAAGGAAGAGAAGGGGGCAAGTGGCAAGAAAGTTGAGGAGATAATTCCTACTTTCTCTCTCTTAAATGAATTTTCAATTAAATTCATATATAAGCTCCTTTATCCATGAGGTGAAGGGGTAATTTCGAATCCACTTTCACTTATTGCTTGCAAAAACGACCAAGGGAGCTTGTATCAATAGGAGGACGAACCCCAACCTGTTGGTAAGCTTCTTGACCTTCTTTCACCTTGATTCCATGGTGGAAATCGAAAATCAATGCATGATTTCTTCTTATCTTCACTTAATCTTCAACTCTAGCCAATCATTTTCACTCAAAAGCTTGAGGAATGAATCTTGTGGATTGAGAAAGCTTCTTCCACCATTGTTGACATGAATCTTGAAGCTTTGGAGCTCAATTGAAGGCGGGTTATATAACTTGAACCCTGGAATTTTGTTATTGATTCCATATCTTGGGCCTAATAGCAAGCTATCTGACATTATCGTGAGTGGAGTGTGGAAGCTCCCTGAGATCAGAGGAATTGAGCAGATTCAAAAACTCTGCAGCAGCGTTGAGCTGGGAAGTGGAGATGATATCTGCATGCTCGGGAAACTAAAAACTATCACGCTAAAAGACACATGGGAGGTCTGCAGGTCTAAATATGAGGTATTGCCTTGGACCAAGTGGCTGTGGAAGAGTCGGGCACCTAAAAGAGCAATACTTTGCTGCTGGAAAGCTATGCACGTCAGGCTGGTTACCAAAGACTATTTGCAGAAAATTGGTGTTAACCTAGCATCAAGATGTAGCTTGTGTTGCAAAGAAGGGGAAACAAATGACTACATCTTGTGGAGATGTGAGTTCGCAGCAGAAATATGGAGCAGAGATACGCCCCTTTTATCCTTTGTACCAGGAGATATATAGGAAGTACACCTGCTAAAGAACAGAAATGAATCTCTTCTTACTATTCTTATCATCTATCACATATGGATACATAGAGATAGATGTGTTTTTTAAGACAGTAGGAGCAAACCAAACAGTGTGTGGCATTGCATAAATACTTATTATAGAAGTTTGCATAGATAAATTGCATCCTTCTTTTTGAATTTTGATATCTATCTTTATAGATGTATTGAGCTATGCTCTCCTTTGTAAATTTTGTGAGTAATGAAAGAGAAACGTGCTTACTGATCAAAAAAATTGTTGATTCCTTCTCTGTTCTTGAATTTTTAATTGGTTGATTGATGCAATCACTATGAAAATCACAGCAAGCTTCATGGGTTTATATCTTGATGATGATGACATCATCATAAGCACACACCTCAACAAATATCTATTGCAAACGGTTTCATAAATTTTGGTCCAATCAGTTTCACCAAACTGTTTGGGGACCAAATGGTTTGCAAACCATTTGGAGGTTTGGATCCCAAACCGTTTAGAAGGGTTGACCATTTGTATGGGTTGACCGCTTGATGTCAGGACCCTAGTATATGTTGGATGATGATCCAATGGATCCAATTGATTGATACAATATATGGACAATCCTCCAATTGGAAACCCTAATCGGGTTGATTGTTGAATTCTCCATTAATTGGGTTAATTTTTGGGTTGACTAGCCTAAATGGTCTCAAGACCGTTTGGAGGTCACCCAAACAGTCTCAAGACCGTTTGTAGGTCAACCAAGACCGTTTGGAAGCATATGGTTGAGTATGATTGGATGGTTGAAGATCTAGTGACTTCAAATTGAAATATAATCGATGGCTTAATTGATGATTGAATCAATGATACAAACCCTAATTGAATTTCATAGATTTCAATAATAGGACTAGTAAAACGGTCTCAAGACCATTTGGAGGTCATCCAAACGACCTCAAGATCGTTTGAGGTCAGGTCATGACATAGCTAAGTGGTGATTCAATGATTGCAATCAAATTAGTTCCACAATGTCAACCATTGATGGTTCCTCGATTTCAAAACCCTAAGTGATGGTTTCTTGATTATAAACCCTAGTTCAATTGGGTTCAAAACCCTAATTGAAGGTCCAATTGAAGGGTGATTCAATGGTTCAACTGAATAATAAATCAGTGGTTCAATTGATAGATGGTTCAATGATTGAAATCCTAAATTGACTAAGTGATGGAAGACCCTTTTGGTCCATTTGGTTTTGAGAAAGTTGGAACCAAACGGTCTTAAGACCGTTTGAGTCCAAATGGTCTTAAGACCGTTTGAGTCCAAACGTTCTATAGACCGTTTGGGATCAAACGGTATCAAGAACGTTTGGGACCAAACGGTCTCAAACCGTTTGGAGACTCAAGTTCATTCGGTTTCAATATATTTTGTCTAAATGGTTTCAAGCACCAATCTTGCTAAACAATTTCAAACCGTTTGAACTTAATTGGTCAAGACTATTTCAGGTCTAAGTGACCAAGACCATTTGAGGTCTAAGTGACCAAGACCGTTTGGGGTCTAAATAATCAAGACCATTGGAGATTCAATTGGCCAAACCATTTGGGCACCTAATGTGAATAAAGGTCAATTAACTATTTGATTGATAATGATGTAGTCCAAAGGTGATTATAATGGTTAACCCTAATTGTATGTACTTAAATGAAAAGCTGACCTAGATCAATCTTGAACTACTTAACATCCTAGGGAGGATGAGAGAGAGAGAAAGAGAGAGAGGAATGCTTACATACCTAAGCCCTAATTCTCTCATTATGAGCAAATTATGTAATTAGGGTGTGATCCTTAATAAAGAGATCATGAAACCCTAATTGAGAAGATTGATGAGCCCTGATTCTAATATTAGGGCAATACTGAGTGAAACCCTAATCTAGGGTGACGTTATGTAATGTTTCAGTAAACCCTAATTTGGGTAAAAGGACATGATAAACCCTAATTGAGGGAGATGTCAAGTGAAATCCTAATTTTAGGCAACACTATGTGAAACCCTGATATAGAAGGATGTTATGTGAAACTCTAATGAAGAGTGATATTAGGTGAAATCCATATTTATGGGAGATGCTATGTGAACCTCAATTTATAAATATGGAAAATCCTATTCCTTATAATGGAGTAGTGATTAATATATTGACAAATGTAATATCTAAAGAGGTTGATAATGGATATCCTTATTACGATAGTACCTAACTCAAAGATGAGTCCATATCATGGGATATGGTTGTATATGCTAAAATAAGTGAGTTATGACAAATACATTACATGATAAATGTGATGAACTGGTGCATAAAGTATTAGGATGGGGAATACCCTAATACAAGCTGAGTGGATGAACTCAAGTAAGAATAAAGGTGATGAGGGAGGTGATACATCAAGATATGATAGATATCACATCCAACACCTCAATACTGATATACCTTGATGTGTTTTAAATCCAAAATAATTGGATGAGTGACAAATTAAGTGTGTCATGTCAATTGTTATATTGAGATGTAATGCACTTTGATAAGTGTAGGCTACCATGCCTTATGAAAAGGTTAATCCAAACCAATAAACTATGATGCAATCACATTCTGGAAAAGATGAGAGGGAAACTCATATTCTGTGTGATAATTCATTTGATGTTAAATGGTGAGAATAATAAGCATGATTAAATGCTTATGTTATCAATGTTGGCTCCTAGCTGTGTGGAGTAAGGAATTAAGGTTTGATCATTAATAACATGATCTTAAAAACCTAAATGGCTATTGTGGAAAACCCTAATGGAGGGTGATGATATGCAAGAGGAATCCTAACCCTAAAAAGGGAATAGTGATATTACTTTGTGTTGCATGATGCTGATATAAAAGCATTATAATTATTATCATGAGTACTAATCATGCAGGTATGTTGAGATGATGAGCATAGCTGTGGGCTCTGATCTCCAAACCATGACATAAATACGATTAAAACGTAGCGGAAGCGAATCGGTAATCAGCGGAAGACAAAAATCACGGGAAATTAAAACTTTTCGAGATAAGAACTTGTATCCATAAAAAAACTCCTTTCATAAAGAGAGGTAACTGTTTACATCTCAGGATAATTACTTCTTGAGTAATTATATACATCAAGATACAAAATCTCAAGATCACTTATACAAAAAGACTCCAAGACCTGAGAGTACAGAGGACACATAGGACTGACTCTAACTACACCACATGGCAGGACAAATCTCCACCTGAGATTACTGCTACCCCTGGTGCTGCTGCTGCTGAGACTGATCACCTGTAGGCTGGTTCCTTCGTCTCCGAAGTCCACCTAAAAAGTTGAAGTCTACGGGGTGAGACAATTATACATAATTGTCCCAGCGAGAGTTATAACTCTTCGCCAGAAGCTTTATTATAATATCAAAGATTATTTTAAACAGTAAAGCCTTCAAAGCATTCTATAACAGTTGCAGATATAACAAGATCTCTATGAATTAGGAGATATGGAGAATATCAACATTATTGCAATGTAACATCAATCAACTAACTTGGAGTCATCTCTAACAAGTTATACTACATGGTTGATTATGTTTTACAAACAACATTATGCCCTGTGGAGATGAGGCTTACCACTCATACTCCAACTGATCGCTGAGAAGCCGCATCAGTATCATACATAGGTCATTAAGAGAGCCGGATTCTCATGACCTTCACCTTCCTCAGTCAGTAAGAGGATCACTTGTAGGACATCTCGTGTCTCTACTACTATAGCTTACCAGGGTAAACTGGTCCTTCGCTATTCTAGAGTCACAGTGGCGTTCTGTACTCTCTTCGTCATCAGGAGGTTTCATATTTACCTACCACTGATACGGATATTTGTGCTTTCTTCGTCATCAGGAGGTTTCATGTTTACCTACCACTGATACGGTATGGAACTATAGTGAAGGATGGATGGATTCCACATCTACATCACTTTCCTACACTAGGATGTAAGGTTCTACACATCCATGTACCCCACATACTCAAAAGTATGTGCTCCAGGAGTTCCCTAAGGAAAACCTGTTTCTCCATCACTTAATTTCTGACAATGATGGATCTATGATCAGGGCTCTACATTATACTTGATTAGTTAGGTACATTCAGTATTCTTTAACAACATACATTGTTCTTCAAATAATAACAGTAGCATAACAGCTATAAAAGAAGAATACTAAATGTAACAGGCCTAACTCATATCAATCATCATTTCTCATTATCCTCGTCACAAGTCATCTCTAAGGCATGACCTTGATGGTATTTATGGCTCTCATAGCTCAGTATCAGCATAGGATGCCACTGGCAAGGCATCATATTACTTTACTTATTCATAAGGCTAACAACATGCCTTTGATGAATATAACATCAACATCCATACCTGGATATGATTACCTTCATATCGGAACCTGCATGGTTAATACATTTGATAAAGGTAATACAATAATAAGGAATGTACTTCCTACTCTTATTATAAGAGTTAAATCTCTAATTCAAATCAAATAGAGTTTAATACTCAAAAGCATGCCATTACCCTTGAATTAAGGTTTACTATTCACATTACATGTCATCACCCTTGAATTAGGGTTTACTATTCACATCAAGGTGAACTAAACTCATAACATCATCATGTATGAGTAACATCTTCATTGATGCTCTTAGATTGGTTAAAGGTTCATCATTTATCATAATTAGGGTTTCTATGACCTCACACAGGTGGATCATACCCTAATTATACTCACTCATGTGCATTGGAGATACTTTACTCGAGTTTCCACTTAAAAAGGGTACTTTCTCTTTCTAGAAGTACTTTCTCTCTCATCATAATGTTAGGTGATGTCAACATTACTCTAAAACAGGTTGGATTGAGGCATCATAGGCTAACATAGCCAAAAACATCATCATTATGTGATTAGAGTTACTTTCTCTCTCTAGGTTACTTTCTCTCTCTAGGTTACTCTCTCTTTCATCATACTAATGGTTGATGGTAACATTACACTAGATCAAGTTGGATAGAGTCATTATGACTAAAAACTTTATTCTCATGTAATTAGGGTTTGAATTGAGCAAGGTATAACTCAATTGACCCTTCAGGGGTATTTTGGTCATTCACCCCATTGATCATCATCATGGTCAAAAACCTTAGTCAAATAACCCCTTACTATCCTAGATTATCATTAGGGTTTGATTTGGGCAACATTGAACCATTTACATCTTCAAATGATTGAATGAGGTCAACCTTGAATCACATTGATTGATTTCAATCATTAATCATCAATTGGGTTGAGATTGGTTGAAAGTGTTGACCGTTTGCCCACTTTGACCCTCCAAGACCGCGAGCCTCTTTCTAACCCCAAGACCGCGAGCCCCCTTAAGCTTCAAGACCGCGAGCCTCTTCAGGGGTCCAAGACCGCGAAGCCTCCCATTGGTTCAAATTAAAGTCGAGACCGCGAAGACTAATTTGAGTTGAGTCCGCGAAGAGGTGTTGACCGTTTAGCTAGTTTGACCTCAGGACCGCGAGGCCCTTCACGGTCTTGAGACTGCGAGCCTCCTCTCGGTCTTGAGACCGTGAGCCCCCTCACGGTCTTGAGACCGCGAGCCCTCTCACGGTCTTGAGACCGCGAGGCTCTCATGGTCTCAGCCGCTTGGTCCTTCAACAAGGCTCAAAGATGCAACCGATAATGTCAACCCATGTTGAAGCCCTCAAATGGTCAAAGCTATGTTGAACACTTATGGATTTAGTCAATTAAGATTATGCTTAATCACTTGGTCATTCAATTGACCCATAATGGTTAACCAATTATGGTTGAAATTGATTCAATTAGGGTCTATCAATGTTCACCCATCAACACTCAACAATGTGACTCAACACAAGGTTGAACCTTTCAATTGAGCTCCAATTGGGCCCAAACTTAGCCCAAACGGTCTTGAGGTCATGTGGGTGGACCCCACATGGTCTTGAGACCGTTTTCCCAAGATTTCATCAAAATCTAAGGTGATTTGATAGGGGTTGAACCATGATTGAGTCACAAAACAGAATTTTGATTAAATTAATAACTTATTTGCAATTGGGTCCTCAATTGGTCAAAATACTCAACCCTAGACCTTCAAACGGTCTTCGGTGATTGTCCTCTCGGTCTTGAGACCGTTTGGATGAGTTCCAAACGGTCTTGAGACCGTTTGCCCATCCAAAATTTTGGATTCTAGTGCAAATTCATCAAGGTCTGACCCATTGAGTTGATGATCATGTCAATATTTAATTGCAATGTAATTTGGTGTAATTGTACCTTCAATTGGTCAACAAATCTCGACCCCAGACCTCCAAACGGTCTTGGTTGATTGCCCTCACGGTCTTGAGACCGTTTGGTGACCCCCAAACGGTCTTGAGACCGTTTAGGTCAATCAACCCTAAAAACCCTAATTAGGTCACCATAATTTCAGTACTGATTTTATCTAGGGTTAGCCCTAGTATTCACCCTTCAACTCTTAGCCCGTTTGGAATTAGACCATCAAACTTGGTGAGTTGTTAATTAACATAATTTTGAACAGTAATCTCATACGGTCAACGCTTAGTCAACGACCTTACACGGTCTTGAGACCGTTTGCCCAAAAAGGCAATTCCAGACCGTTTGAAAATCAGCAATTAATTCATTTAAAGTTGTGACTTAAAAAGGTCATATCTCCCGATTCCTTTGGAGTTCGTCTCCCAAATTTTGAGGGTAATTATACTATATAATTAGGAACAGATTTCTTATACGGTCCACGCTCGGTCAACGGGGCCAAACGGTCTTGAGACCGTTTTCCCTGTCGCGGTCTCGAGACCGTTTGCTCACCTCGCGGTCTTGAGTCCGAGAGAGCAAACTGTTAGGACCGTTTAAGGAAAAGAAAAGCGGTGGGTTTTCCTTGGAAATCACGCCTTCATCTTCTAGCTCAAGAACAGTACAGATATCCCACGGGTTCGCTTGCAAAATAGCAGGGAAAAGTAGGGAAATACTAAGAACTATCATTAAAACGCATACAAAGATGCACATAGTAAAGCATGGGTTTAGAGTTATAAAACCCGCCTAAAGCTTGCTTCTTGAGCTCCAAGCTTTCAAGATCCAAGCTCTAATGGCGTCCTTGAGTTCCCACAGGTTGGCCAAGGTGAAAACTCCAAGGAAGGATGAAAAGAGACGGCTAGAAAGGTAGGGTTTTAAGAGTTAGCCATGAAGATGACCTTGAATTCGAGTTTTAACCATGGAATTAGGCAAGAAGAGGGGTTTAGACCTACCTTGCACCCCTTGGTCGTCCTCCTTAGCTCCAAGGCAGTCCTTGATCGTCTTTGGTGAAATGAAACAGTAAGGGAACGAAGGGTGAGTTCCCTTGCAACTAAGGGAAGGAGAACTTATATACATGGGGTAGGATTTTCAACATTAGTTCATAAGTTGTCCATAATTCCAACTAGGTCCCTCCTTCTTTACTTGATCGTCCCTTCCTCTTTATTCTAAGGACAAACCTTCTCTTAAGGTCTAGAAAAGAAGGCAAGGAAGAACAATCTAATAATAAAGTTCATACTTAAAGGGATATTGCACATATACCCTGATTATTCAATCACAAAGCCTATTTCTTAACTTGATAACTCAATTGAGGTGAATTCCTCATCATTTCTTCTCTAAATGATGGCAAGAGTCTAAAAAGATACTTTAGATGACATTATTTACAAATTGCATCCCTTTATTTGGGTAAATTGCATTTTACCCCAAATTAGGGTTTCAAGCCCTGGGATTGCTTCCACAGCTGCACCTTGGTGCTCTAGCTTGGGAAATCCCTCAAACTTTGCCAAAGAGATTCTCATGATGTCTCAACATCAGAGGAACATCTCATCATGTGCAAATTGCAAGCTAACCCTTTCAACTGGGTAAATTTCACATAGGTCCCTGTATATCAAAACAATGCTATAACTTTAAATAAAAAGGAGCAAATACTGAAATATACGTTTCTGAGAAACTTAATTACATGCTCAGAGTTAATCACAAAGATTTAATTACATATTTAGGCAAAACACCTAGGGTTGACTCATAACCCAGGTCAGGGATGTTACAAATTATCCACCCCTTACAAGGATTTCGTCCCCGAAATCGATAAAACATACTAAGAGAAAAGGGCAGGATACTTCCTTCTCATCTCATCCTCTAATTCCCAAGTGGCTTCTTCAATACCACGATGGTTCCAGAGGACTTTCACAAGACTTATATCTTTCTTTTTTAACTTTTTAATTCGTTTATCAAGGATTGACACTGGTCCCTCCTCATAGGATATGTCATCATTCAATTCTACTTCCATAGGTTGTAGAACTGACTCGGTGTCTGGGTGACATTTCTTCAACATAGAAATGTGAAACACAGGATGTAACCTCTGTAATTCTGGGGGAAGCTCTAGTTTATATGCTACCTTTCCAATCCGTTCAATGATTGGATAAGGCCCCATATATCTAGGAGCTAACTTCCCCTTCCTTCCAAAACGAAGGACCCCTTTCCAAGGTGAGACCTTAAGATACACTCTGTCTCCAACCTGGAACTCTAAGGGTCTACGACGTTTGTCAGCATAAGATTTCTGCCTATCCTGAGCAGTCTTAATCTTATGTTGTATAACTTTAATCTTTTCTGTGGTTTGCTGCACCAGGTCAGGACCTAACAACTGGTGCTCACCAGTCTCAAACCAACACAAGGGTGATCTACAACGTCTACCATATAAGGCTTCATAAGGTGCCATATCAATACTATGCTGGTAGCTATTGTTATAGGCAAACTCTATCAAGCTTAGGTGTAGATCCCAACTTCCGGTGAACTGGAGAACACATGCTCGCAACAGGTCTTCTAAGGTTTGTATGGTCCTTTCCGACTGTCCATCAGTCTGTGGATGAAAGGCCGTACTAAACCTCAGCTTAGTGCCTAAGGCACTGTGCAACTGTTCCCAAAAACGACTTGTAAACTGAGGACCCCTGTCTGAAATTATTGTGACAGGAACTCCGTGCAAACGCACTATCTCTTGAACATACAACTCTGATAACCTTTCAGCAGAATAGGTTGTTTTGACAGGTAAGAAATGTGCTGTCTTAGTCAACCTATCAACAATTACCCAAATGGAATCATGTCCTTTGCTTGTCCTGGGTAGGCCAACAACAAAGTCCATGGTCACATGGTCCCACTTCCACTGTGATATGGGTAAAGGTTGCATTGTCCCTGCAGGCTTCTGGTGTTCAGCTTTAACTTGCTGACACACAGGACACCTCAGAACAAACTCTGCAACGTCCTTCTTCATCCCAGGCCACCAATACAGATCCTTCAAATTCCGATACATCTTGGTGCTCCCTGGATGCATAGCATACATGGAAGAATGGGCTTCTTCCAGGACTAACTTCCTTAAGTTGTCCACATCCGGCACTATCATTCTTCCATTATAACAAGCTACTTGATCTTTTGAGTCATGAAACCCATCTTGCTTCTCATTTCCATACTCAGATCTTATATGTTGAACTGCAGCATCATCTAGCTGTGCTTCTTTAATCTGCTCTCTTAGGGTAGGTTTAATATGCATCTCAGCTAACAAACCGGCTAGCAATGACACCTTCAACTGTACATTGTCTTGCCTTAAAGAGATAAGCATATCTCTTCTAGAGCATACTAAAGAGTTTAGTTGTGCTCTATTCATGGTTGATGTTGCTGATTTCCTACTCAAGGCATCTGCAACAACATTGGCCTTACCTGGATGGTAATCAATTGTACAGTCGTAGTCCTTGATTAACTCCATCCAGCGACGTTGCCTCATGTTGAGCTCATGCTGAGAGAAGATATATTTAAGGTTTTTGTGGTCTGTGAAAATCTGGAATGTTTCTCCGTAGAGATAATGTCTCCAGATCTTCAAAGCATGAACCACAGCTACTAACTCCAGATCGTGTGTTGGATAATTCTCCTCGTGTTTCTTAAGCTGTCGGGAAGCAAAAGAAATCACTTGTTTATCCTGCATCAACACACATCCTAGTCCGTTCTTGGAAGCATCACAGAAAACTACATATCCTTTTCCTTGTTCAGGTAGCACTAATACAGGTGCACTTGTCAACCTCTCCTTCAGTAACTGGAAAGATTGTTGACACTTATCACTCCAAGAAAAAGGAACATCTTTCCGGGTTAACTTGGTCAAAGGTAAAGCTATAGAACTAAAGTTCTTAATGAACCTTCGATAATAGCCAGCTAACCCCAAGAAACTTCGAATTTCCGTCGGTGTCTTCGGTTGTTCCCATTGTAGAACAGATTCTACCTTTGTAGGGTCAACACGAATTCCCGAGGCGGATATTACATGTCCAAGAAAAGATACCTCCGGCAGCCAGAACTCACACTTGCTAAACTTAGCATACAACTTATGTTCTCTTAGCAAGGTCAAAGCTTGGCGAAGATGCTGCTCATGCTGCTGAGCATCTTTACTATAAATCAGTATGTCATCTATGAAGACGACAACACACTGATCAAGGAAAGGTCGAAAAACTCTATTCATGAGTTCCATAAATGCAGCTGGTGCATTGGTTAGTCCAAACGACATAACTGTGAACTCATAGTGACCATATCTTGTCCTAAAGGCAGACTTGGATATGTCACTATCCTTAATACGAAGTTGGTGATATCCAGACCTCAAGTCTATCTTTGAAAACATTGTTGCACCACGCAACTGGTCAAAGAGATCATCAATCCTCGGCAGAGGATACTTATTCTTTATTGTCACTTTATTGAGTTGTCTGTAGTCGATACATAACCGCATTGACCCATCTTTCTTTTTAACAAACAAGACCGGAGCACCCCAAGGTGAAGTACTCGGTCGGATAAAACCTCTCTCAAGTAACTCTTGAAGCTGTTTCTTGAGTTCTGCCATCTCGGCAGGAGCCATTCTATACGGAGTTTGAGCTATGGGTTTCGTATCTGGGATCAGATTGATTTCAAAATCAATCTCCCGAGGTGGTGGTATACCAGGAAGTTCTTCAGGAAACACATCCTCGAATTCCCTGACTATGGGAACTTCAGCAGGATTGGTCCTTTCCTTGGTAACATCTACCACATGGGCTAAGAATGCATAACATCCTTGCCTCAACAGCTTATTAGCAACCATAGCTGATACAAGACAGGTGGGCAGAATCTTTCTTTCACCTTGAAAGATCCATGTGTTGCTTTCATCAGCAAACACAGCTAACTTGGACTCACAATCCAAGACAACTCTATACCTTTCTAAGGTATCCATCCCAAGGATTATATCAAATCCTTGCATATCAAGTGGTATAAGATCCACTTGAATGCGATGGTCAGAAAAGAAAAGGATGTAGGGAGAACATACCTCCTGCAAAACAACAGACCCACTCAACGGAGTCTCTAACAACAAACCATCTGCTCTATGACTAACAGTCACATTACAGTTACGAATCACTTCATGAGTGATGAAAGAGTGTGTAGCACCCGGATCAATCAGAACGGATACAACACAGGATATAGACATATCAGAATATAAAAGTTTCATCTGACCTGCCACTACCCGTGGATTGACCACTGCCTCAGGTGGGTTCATAGCATAGAACCTCGCAGTCGCCTGGTGTTGAGGTGGTGCTGATGATCCAGCTTGAGACGCTTGTCTACGTCCTCGAGCTGCTCCTTGATGTTGTCTATTCTGAGATCCCTGTTGATTCTGTCTCGGGGGTTGTTGTGTTATACTGACAGGCCTAGAACGACAATCCTTCATCAAGTGTCCCACCTTACCACAGTTGTAGCAACTCTTCTCCTGTTGTTGTGGTCTGGGTGGTCCAGTAACTGACACTGATGCAGAACTGTGCGTCCTTTGAAGCGGTTGACTCCGCCCTCTACCTCTGCTTGGTGTCCATTGAGTTTGAAAACTTGATCTGGGTGGTGGAGGGTTAGGTGCATAGAATCTAGGTTTCTTGGAATCCCTAGATGAAGAACCCTGGAACTGTGGATATCTTTTATGGGTTTGTCTTTTCTCAACCACAGATCTCTCTATCCTTCGGACTGACTCAACGAAGGTAGAGAATCTCTCTCTATTTTCTAAGGCATACATAGGGGTTGACATATCAGAATTCAGACCCTTCTCGAATCTTCTGATTCTTTCCTCATCCGTAGCAGCCATGTGCGGACAGAACCGCAACAACTCCATGAACTTAGCTTCATACTCACTAATATTCATCATACCCTGCCTTAGTTTCTCAAACTGAGAGATCTTCTCATCTAGGAAGGTCTTTGGAAAATATCTATTGATAAATTCCCGACGAAACTCTTCCCATGAGAACTCTACTCCAGGTCTCTTCTGCTCTTCCATGTTCCACCAGTGACCAGCACTGCCTTTGAGAAGATAGACAGCATGTCTAACCTTCTCAGCTTCCGGAATCATAAGAATCCTGAAAGCCTTCTCCAACTCTGTCAACCATAAGTCAGCATCTGCAGGGTCGGCAGTTCCGAAGTACTCGGTAGCTCCGACACGACGAAGTCGTTCGAATGTCTTACCAATACCTTGTACTTCAGGCTGGACAGGTGCCCTAGGTGCAGGAATGGGCATCCTATCGGTTATATGTGTCATGGCAGTCATGAACTGCCCGAACATCGTCTGTACAGCTGGATCACTCATGTCAGCTGGGTCGAACTGGGGTGGCTCTCTTGGCGACTCAGGTGCAGGTTGTTCTATTCTTGGAACTCTTGCACCGCCTCGAGGTGCACTAGCACTACTCTCTGCCACGTGCTCATCGCGATGTTCTGACATTCTTATGTATCTTCTTCTCCTGAGGAGCAGAAGATTCTATTAGATGAGGAAGGAGTACTAAAGGTAGACTCAACATCCTAAGTCCTATGCCTCTGTAGACTCAACTGAACCTGGAGCTCTGATACCACTACTTGTGGGCTCTGATCTCCAAACCATGACATAAATACGATTAAAACGTAGCGGAAGCGAATCGGTAATCAGCGGAAGACAAAAATCACAGGAAATTAAAACTTTTCGAGATAAGAACTTGTATCCATAAAAAAACTCCTTTCATAAAGAGAGGTAACTGTTTACATCTCAGGATAATTACTTCTTGAGTAATTATATACATCAAGATACAAAATCTCAAGATCACTTATACAAAAAGACGCCAAGACCTGAGAGTACAGAGGACACATAGGACTGACTCTAACTACACCACATGGCAGGACAAATCTCCACCTGAGATTACTGCTGCCCCTGGTGCTGCTGCTGCTGAGACTGATCACCTGTAGGCTGGTTCCTTCGTCTCCGACGTCCTCCTAAAAAGTTGAAGTCTACGGGGTGAGACAATTATACATAATTGTCCCAGCGAGAGTTATAACTCTTCTCCAGAAGCTTTATTATAATATCAAAGATTATTTTAAACAGTAAAGCCTTCAAAGCATTCTATAACAGTTGCAGATATAACAAGATCTCTACGAATTAGGAGATATGGAGAATATCAACATTATTGCAATGTAACATCAATCAACTAACTTGGAGTCATCTCTAACAAGTTATACTACATGGTTGATTATGTTTTACAAACAACATTATGCCCTGTGGAGATGAGGCTTACCACTCATACTCCAACTGATCGCTGAGAAGCCGCATCAGTATCATACATAGGTCATTAAGAGAGCCGGATTCTCATGACCTTCACCTTCCTCAGTCAGTAAGAGGATCACTTGTAGGACATCTCGTGTCTCTACTACTATAGCTTACCAGGGTAAACTGGTCCTTCGCTATTCTAGAGTCACAGTGGCGTTCTGTACTCTCTTCGTCATCAGGAGGTTTCATATTTACCTACCACTGATACGGATATCTGTGCTTTCTTCGTCATCAGGAGGTTTCATGTTTACCTACCACTGATACGGTATGGAACTATAGTGAAGGATGGATGGATTCCACATCTACATCACTTTCCTACACTAGGATGTAAGGTTCTACACATCCATGTACCCCACATACTCAAAAGTATGTGCTCCAGGAGTTCCCTAAGGAAAACTTGTTTCTCCATCACTTAATTTCTAACAATGATGGATCTATGATCAGGGCTCTACATTATACTTGATTAGTTAGGTACATTCAGTATTCTTTAACAGCATACATTGTTCTTCAAACAATAACAGTAGCATAACAGCTATAAAAGAAGAATACTAAATGTAACAGGCCTAACTCATATCAATCATCATTTCTCATTATCCTCATCACAAGTCATCTCTAAGGCATGACCTTGATGGTATTTATGGCTCTCATAGCTCAGTATCAGCATAGGATGCCACTGGCAAGGCATCAGATTACTTTACTTATTCATAAGGCTAACAACATGCCTTTGATGAATATAACATCAACATCCATACCTGGATATGATTACCTTCATATCGGAACCTGCATGGTTAATACATCTGATAAAGGTAATACAATAATAAGGAATGTACTTCCTACTCTTATTATAAGAGTTAAATCTCTAATTCAAATCAAATAGAGTTTAATACTCAAAAGCATGCCATTACCCTTGAATTAAGGTTTACTATTCACATTACATGTCATCACCCTTGAATTAGGGTTTACTATTCACATCAAGGTGAACTAAACTCATAACATCATCATGTATGAGTAACATCTTCATTGATGCTCTTAGATTGGTTAAAGGTTCATCATTTATCATAATTAGGGTTTCTATGACCTCACACAGGTGGATCATACCCTAATTATACTCACTCATGTGCATTGGAGATACTTTACTCGAGTTTCCACTTAAAAAGGGTACTTTCTCTTTCTAGAAGTACTTTCTCTCTCATCATAATGTTAGGTGATGTCAACATTACTCTAAAACAGGTTGGATTGAGGCATCATAGGCTAACATAGCCAAAAACATCATCATTATGTGATTAGAGTTACTTTCTCTCTCTAGGTTACTTTCTCTCTCTAGGTTACTCTCTCTTTCATCATACTAATGGTTGATGGTAACATTACACTAGATCAAGTTGGATAGAGTCATTATGACTAAAAACTTTATTCTCATGTAATTAGGGTTTGAATTGAGCAAGGTATAACTCAATTGACCCTTCAGGGGTATTTTGGTAATTCACCCCATTGATCATCATCATGGTCAAAAACCTTAGTCAAATAACCCCTTACTATCCTAGATTATCATTAGGGTTTGATTTGGGCAACATTGAACCATTTACATCTTCAAATGATTGAATGAGGTCAACCTTGAATCACATTGATTGATTTCAATCATTAATCATCAATTGGGTTGAGATTGGTTGAAAGTGTTGACCGTTTGCCCACTTTGACCCTCCAAGACCGCGAGCCTCTTTCTAACCCCAAGACCGCGAGCCCCCTTAAGCTTCAAGACCGCGAGCCTCTTCAGGGGTCCAAGACCGCGAAGCCTCCCATTGGTTCAAATTAAAGTCGAGACCGCGAAGACTAATTTGAGTTGAGTCCGCGAAGAGGTGTTGACCGTTTAGCTAGTTTGACCTCAGGACCGCGAGGCCCTTCACGGTCTTGAGACTGCGAGCCTCCTCTCGGTCTTGAGACCGTGAGCCCCCTCACGGTCTTGAGACCGCGAGCCCTCTCATGGTCTTGAGACCGCGAGGCTCTCATGGTCTCAGCCGCTTGGTCCTTCAACAAGGCTCAAAGATGCAACCGATAATGTCAACCCATGTTGAAGCCCTCAAATGGTCAAAGCTATGTTGAACACTTATGGATTTAGTCAATTAAGATTATGCTTAATCACTTGGTCATTCAATTGACCCATAATGGTTAACCAATTATGGTTGAAATTGATTCAATTAGGGTCTATCAATGTTCACCCATCAACACTCAACAATGTGACTCAACACAAGGTTGAACCTTTCAATTGAGCTCCAATTGGGCCCAAACTTAGCCCAAACGGTCTTGAGGTCATGTGGGTGGACCCCACATGGTCTTGAGACCGTTTTCCCAAGATTTCATCAAAATCTAAGGTGATTTGATAGGGGTTGAACCATGATTGAGTCACAAAACAGAATTTTGATTAAATTAATAACTTATTTGCAATTGGGTCCTCAATTGGTCAAAATACTCAACCCTAGACCTTCAAACGGTCTTGGGTGATTGTCCTCTCGGTCTTGAGACCGTTTGGATGAGTTCCAAACGGTCTTGAGACCGTTTGCCCATCCAAAATTTTGGATTCTAGTGCAAATTCATCAAGGTCTGACCCATTGAGTTGATGATCATGTCAATATTTAATTGCAATGTAATTTGGTGTAATTGTACCTTCAATTGGTCAACAAATCTCGACCCCAGACCTCCAAACGGTCTTGGTTGATTTCCCTCACGGTCTTGAGACCGTTTGGTGACCCCCAAACGGTCTTGAGACCGTTTAGGTCAATCAACCCTAAAAACCCTAATTAGGTCACCATAATTTCAGTACTGATTTTATCTAGGGTTAGCCCTAGTATTCACCCTTCAACTCTTAGCCCGTTTGGAATTAGACCATCAAACTTGGTGAGTTGTTAATTAACATAATTTTGAACAGTAATCTCATACGGTCAACGCTTAGTCAACGACCTTACACGGTCTTGAGACCGTTTGCCCAAAAAGGCAATTCCAGACCGTTTGAAAATCAGCAATTAATTCATTTAAAGTTGTGACTTAAAAAGGTCATATCTCCCGATTCCTTTGGAGTTAGTCTCCCACATTTTGAGGGTAATTAGCCTATATAATTAGGAACAGATTTCTTATACGGTCCACGCTCGGTCAACGGGGCCAAACGGTCTTGAGACCGTTTGCTCTGTCGCGGTCTCGAGACCGTTTGCTCACCTCGCGGTCTTGAGTCCGAGAGAGCAAACTGTTAGGACCGTTTAAGGAAAAGAAAAGCGGTGGGTTTTCCTTGGAAATCATGCCTTCATCTTCTAGCTCAAGAACAGTACAGATATCCCACGGGTTTGCTTGCAAAATAGCAGGGAAAAGTAGGGAAATACTAAGAACTATCATTAAAACGCATACAAAGATGCACATAGGAAAGCATGGGTTTAGAGTTATAAAACCCGCCTAAAGCTTGCTTCTTGAGCTCCAAGCTTTCAAGCTCCAAGCTCTAATGGCGTCCTTGAGTTCCCACAGGTTGGCCAAGGTGAAAACTCCAAGGAAGGATGAAAAGAGACGGCTAGAAAGGTAGGGTTTCAAGAGTTAGCCATGAAGATGACCTTGAATTCGAGTTTTAACCATGGAATTAGGCAAGAAGAGGGGTTTAGACCTACCTTGCACCCCTTGGTCGTCCTCCTTAGCTCCAAGGCAGTCCTTGATCGTCTTTGGTGAAATGAAACAGTAAGGGAACGAAGGGTGAGTTCCCTTGCAACTAAGGGAAGGAGAACTTATATACATGGGGTAGGATTTTCAACATTAGTTCATAAGTTGTCCATAATTCCAACTAGGTCCCTCTTCTTTACTTGATCGTCCCTTCCTCTTTATTCTAAGGAAAAACCTTATCTTAAGTTCTAGAAAAGAAGGCAAGGAAGAACAATCTAATAATAAAGTTCATACTTAAAGGGATATTGCACATATACCCTGATTATTCAATCACAAAGCCTATTTCTTAACTTGATAACTCAATTGAGGTGAATTCCTCATCATTTCTTCTCTAAATGATGGCAAGAGTCTAAAAAGATACTTTAGATGACATTATTTACAAATTGCATCCCTTTATTTGGGTAAATTGCATTTTACCCCAAATTAGGGTTTCAAGCCCTGGGATTGCTTCCACAGCTGCACCTTGGTGCTCTAGCTTGGGAAATCCCTCAAACTTTGCCAAAGAGATTCTCATGATGTCTCAACATCAGAGGAACATCTCATCATGTGCAAATTGCAAGCTAACCCTTTCAACTGGGTAAATTGCACATAGGTCCCTGTATATCAAAACAATGCTATAACTTTAAATAAAAAGGAGCAAATACTGAAATATACGTTTCTGATAAACTTAATTACATGCTCAGAGTTAATCACAAAGATTTAATTACATATTTAGGCAAAACACCTAGGGTTGACTCATAACCCAGGTCAGGGATGTTACAATAGCCAGGTATGGGCTATGATGCTCTACATATTGAAAATGTTTTATAGGCCTTATAAGCCTTCATATGCTTTTTTGTTTAGTGAGAGGTAACTTGAAATTAATGAGCTTTGTGTGCCATATGATGTGTTAATTATTGAAATTTTTTATGGGCTTCATAAGCCATAATATGCCTTGTTGCCTATTAAGGGGTAACAAGAAGGTGATATGAGCTTTGTGAACTATATGGAATGCTTGTGTAGCAAGAATGATGATTACCTTGGTCAGATGACCTGAAGGTATTAAGTTACATGTTAAGTGGTAATAAGTATTCTATGATGAACTAAGGGTTTGAATACCCACATTCTATAATCATGATGATGAACTTGTTAAGAAATGGAAATGTACTTGATGAGATGAGGGATTAAGATCCCAATACTTTGTGAAAAGAGTATGGCTACAGGACATGACTCCACAAAACAATGCCAGGCATTAGCTATGTGATCTAAGCCTGAAGAGAGTATATGTTGCGGTTATAACTCTATAGTGAATAAATGTTATACTTGTTCTTCATATTCCTGAATGGATAAGTGACATGTTGCTCTATCAAGTTATAGATGCAATGCTTTAGATAAGAATAATATTCTAATTTGTTAGACAATGAAATAATTGTTGCTAAACAATTATGATTCCTCTGTCTAGGTTTATCTTATTAAACTGCAATAATAATGTTTATAGCGGAGAGTTATATCTCTCGCTGGGGCAATTTTACAATTGTCTCACCCCCGTGGGAACCACATTTTTTAGGTGGGCGTGGACGAGGAGGCAGGAATTCTTCAGTAGGTGAAGGACAACAATAGCAACAACAGGGACAGTTGTGAATTCTCAGGTGGAGACACTGGCTAATATGTCTTGTATAGATGTACATAGAGTCATATGTGTCGTCTCTGTACTCTTAGGTCCTCGGAGTAATAGTTAATGCTTTTAAGGATTTTGGCTCAGTGCCTCGAGATTTTATACTGCCTATGTTTAGTTTAACAGGGCAGTTGATGCTTGTAATTCTCAGGAAAACATGATACAGGACATGTACTTGTAAACTAGTATGAAATCAAATTACTTTGGTTCTATGTGAAAAAGTTTTCCTTTGTTGGATCTCTTGTAAAAAAGGTTTTAATTTTTAGTGATTTTCAGTAATCTGCTACTTAGTGATCTCTTCCGCTTTAGTTAATCTTGTTTTTGTGAGTTGCATGCCACTAATTAGTGGTATCAGAGCCCTAGGTTCACTGAGTCTATAGAGACATAGTATTGAGGTTGTTGAGTCTGTTCTAAGTTTCTTCCAATTTATCTGATAGTATCTTCTGCTCACATAGGAGAAGAAGAACTTGAATATGTTTGGACCACATGAAGAACATGTTGTTGAGAGCAGCATTGCTGCACCAAGAGGAGGTGCAAGGGATCAAGCTAGGGAGGAATCTATACCTGAGATTCCTCATCTTGATCAAGCTGCATTAGAGAATCCAGCTTTCCATACCATGTTCGGGCAGTTTATGGCGACTATGACACATATGGCGGATAGGATGCCACCACCTGCACCTAGGGAACCAGCCCACAATGAGGGATATGGAGCCAATAAGACTTTTGAGAGACTTCACTGGGTTGGAGCCATAGATTATATTGGTACACCTGATCCAGCAGATGCTGATTTGTGGCTGACGGAGTTGGAGAAGTCTTTCAAGATCCTTGATATTCCTGAAGCCGAGAAGGTAAGACATGTAGTGTACTGCCTAAAAGGGATTGCTGGTCACTGGTGGATTATAGAAGAAGATAAGAGGCCAGGTGAAGAAATTGGATGGGAGGTATTCCAACGAGAATTCATCAGTAGATACTTCCCTAAGACATATCTAGACGAGAAGATCTCTCAATTTGAGAAGATCAGACAAGGACAGATGAACGTTAGCGAGTATGAAGCTAAGTTCATGGAGTTGTTGCGGTTTTATCTGCATATGGCAGTTAATGATGAGGAAAGAATTCAATGTTTTGAGAAGGGTTTGAATGTTGAACTGACCACTCCTGTGTCTACTTTAGAAAACAGGGAGAGATTTTCCACCTTTGTGGAGTCGGTAAGGAGGATAGAGGGGTCTGAAATCGAGAAACAACAGACCAGTGGCAAGAAGGTGTACACTCAGTCTCAAGGACAAAGATCCGAAAGTTTTAAGAAATCAAGATTTTCTGCATCTGCAGCACCATCGAGATTCCATACCCTGACGCAATGGACGTCAAGTAGGGGTAGGGACCATATTATTGCTCTAAGTAGAGCCCCCGGCATAGCATCAACATCGGTGACTGGATCTCACAGACCCTATCTTGCGACCAGGATCTGTTACCAATGTAAGCAACTGGGACATCTAGCAAAGGATTGTCCAGATGGGAATTCAATGGTGACTCAACCCCAGGGGCAGAGTCAGCAAGGCTCACAAAGGAGGCAGTTTTCTAGAAACATTAGAGGACGTGGACAAGCAACCTGAGTTGGTTCATCAACACCTAACAATCAAGCACAGGGTCAACAACCAGCAAATGTGAGGTTCTATGCAATGAATCAATCTGATGTAATAGTCAACCCTCGGGTTGTGACAGGTCAGATGAAATAGATTCATTCTGATATTTCATTTCATGATTCTATGTGTTAAAAATGAGAAAGTAGTTGTTTTTTAACTTCCTTTGACTAGTCCTATAAGGACCCAAGGAAGATGAGAGTTTACACTTTACTCAGTATTCCTTAAAATGCTTTATAATCTCTCTTATCTCTATCATAAAAGATGAGATATAGAAGTGATGCCTGAAGAAAATCCAAGAATGAAAATCCTATGTGTATAATGATATGAAAAGTGAGGAACATGACAGTAAATAAAGTGCATACTACCTAATCTCAATACTTCTATACCCTGGCCAGGTATATTATTATTGGAGATAGGGCAAGTATGGAACTCTTAGATTGTTAGCTTTCTGATTACTCTGATCAAGTAGTCATTCTGAAACAATCTAGTGAGTGTAATGAAATTACATAGGGATTGCTCAGTGAACTTTCCCAATTACATAGGAATTGCTAAGTGAACTTTTCCAATTATATAGGAATTGCTAAGTGAACTTTTCCAATTATATAGGGATTGCTCAGTGAACTTTCCCAATTACATAGGAATTGCTAAGTGAACATTTCCAATTATATAAGGATTGTTGAGTGATCTTTTCCAATTACATAGGGATTGCTAAGTGAACTTTCCCAACTAATGAGGAAGTGCTAAGTGAAATTTCCCAACTAATGAGGAAGTGCTAAGTGAACTTTCCCAAATAATGAGGAAGTGCTAACTGAACTTTCCCAACTAATGAGTAAGTGCTAAGTGAACTTTCCCAACTAATGAGGAAGTGCTAAGTGAACTTTCCCAACTAATGAGGAAGTGCTAAGTGAACTTTCCCAACTAATGAGGAAGTGCTAAGTGAACTTTCCCAACTAATGAGGAATTGCTACGTAAACTTTCCCAAATACATAGGGATTGCTAAGTGAACTTTCCCAATTACATGGGGATTGCTGAAGTGAACTTTCCCAATAACATAGGGATTTCTAAGTGAACTTTCCCAATTACATAATGATTTCTGAGTGAACTTTCCAAGTTATATAAGGATTGCTGAGTGAACTTTCCCAATTACATAGCAATTTCTGAGTGAATTTTCCCAATTATATAGGGATCGCTAAGTGAACTTTCCCAGCCACATAGGGTTTGCTAAGTGAACGTTCCCAAACAAATAAAGGATTGTTGAGTGGATTACCTCTGTTAAAATTTATATGTTTCCTCTTTGATGTACTTGGATTAGAAATAATCCGTTGATGGATACTTAGAAAAGTATCAGTTTTCTTTGACCTTTGGTTCCAAGATAATGATATATGGAACAAGCAATGTCCTAAAATAAAAGAAATACCTTGTGCATGTATACCTTCGGTGGTAACAACAGAGAAATGAATGTGATACAAATGAGATGTGTTCTCAACACATATGATGAATACCAAAGTAAGGATTATGGTACCTGAGAAATAATAGATGATTTATGTTGGTTACCTATATTGGCCAACTGTGAAATCAATCTAGTTACATAAAATAATATGGACATCATATGTTAGGGATTTATACTCTGCATAAACATAAACATTGATAAGGTTGAACTAATGGAAGGAACAATGATAATTGGTGGAAAAGTTTATCAAGCTAAAAGTATTTCTCTAGAATAACCATGTGTGGAAGAAACTTTGTGTGGATTACAGATCTATGGTATCTCCATGACATTAAGATGTTATGTGGAGACTTGATGGTATAATAAATGAATAAAATATGTCTCTCCTTTTCCTGGGATTTCGGGGAAGAAATCCTTATTAGGGGTTTATAATTTGTAACATCCTTGACCTGGGTTATGCTTAAACCTAGCTTAATGAAGTTGATTATATACTTCTCTTATCTCTTGAAAAGTGATTAAGGCTCAAGAGAAACTTATATTTCAATTTTAGCCCATGTTGAACTATGTTGAAAATAATGTTTTCCTTGTGTTGGACTAAAATGCAAATTACCCAAGTTGGGGGGTTAACTTACAAATTGTACATGATACAATGTTCCTCATGTGTTGAAGCATCATGCGAATGATTATGATGCAGTAGTATGGCTTGTGGTAGCCTAAACACCAAGAAAGAGATGATAAAGCAATGTGTGTGCATTAAAACCCAGTTTTGAAGTAATGTGCAATTTACCCAAAACCAAGGGTTCAATATGCAATTTACCACTTCAAAATAATACCTAATGTTTCTTGGAATCATGTAGAGCAAATAAAATAAGAGGGGTGTCTCATTTGTACCTCTTTGGAAGAGAGAGAATCTTGATATTAAAATAATCAAGATTTAAGCATAATTGAAACTTTACTTCAATTTAATGCAAAAATAAACATGTTAATTGAAGTGCCTTCCAACCAAAATTGTTTTTGTTGAAATCCATATATGTGGACGTTCTTGTGCCTTGCAAATGCAATGAAAATATCTTAAGGAGGTGAAGAACCCACTCACATTATTATAAGAAAAAGAAATATCCACTCACTTATGGATATTATTATAATATGATTTAAGGTGCTTAGTTTGTTTTCCTTCAAATCGTGGATAATTGAGAGGAATAAGAGGCAAAGAGGATATCCTAGTCTCTAAGGAAGAGAAGGGGGCAAGTGGCAAGAAAGTTGAGGATATAATTCCTACTTTCTCTCTCTTAAATGAATTTTCAATAAAATTCATATATAAGCTCCTTTATCCATGAGGTGAAGGGGTAATTTCGAATCCACTTTCACTTCCTGCTTGCAAAAATGACCAAGGGAGCTTGGAGAAATAGGAGGACAACCCGCAACCTGTTGGTAAGCTTCTTGACCTTCTTTCACCTTGATTCCATGGTGGAAATCAAAAATCAATGCATGATTTCTTCTTATCTTCACTCAATCTTCAACTCTAGCCAATCCTTTTCACTCAAAAGCTTGAGGAACGAATCTTGTGGATTGATAAAGCTTATTCCACCATTGTTGATGTGAAGCTTGAAGCTTTGCAGCTCAATTGAAGGCGGGTTAGATAACTTGAACCCTTGAACTTTGTTATTGATTCCATATCTTTATCAATTATTGATTCCTTCTCTATTCCCAAATTTTTAATTGGTTGATTGATGCAATCACTATGAAAATCATAGAAATATTCGTGGGTTTATAGCTTGATGATGATTACATCATCATAAGCACACACCTCTACAAATATATATTGCAAACGGTTTCATAAATTTTGGACCAATCGATTTCACCAAACCATTTGGGGAGCAAACGGTTTGCAAACCGTTTGTAGGTTTGGATCCCAAACCATTTAGAAGGGTTGACCATTTGGATGGGTTGACCATTTGAGGTCAGGACCCTAGTATATGTTGTATGATGATCCAATGGATCCAATTGATTGATTTAATATATGGACAATCCTCCAATTAGAAACCCTAATCGGGTTGATTGCTGAATTCTCCATTGATTGGGTTAATTTTTGGGTTGACTAGCCCAAACGGTCTCAAGACCGTTTGAAGGTCACCCAAACGGTCTCAAGACCATTTGGAGGTCAACCAAGACCGTTTGGAATCCTATGGTTGAGTATGATTGGATTTTTGAAGATCTAGTGACTTTAAATTGAAATATAATCGATGGCTTAATTGATGATTGAATCAATGATACAAACCCTAATTAAATTTCATAGATTTCAATAATGGGATGAGTCAAATGGTCTCAAGACCATTTGGAGATCATTCAAATGACCTCAAGACTGTTTGAGGTCAGGTCATGACATAGCTAAGTGGTGATTCAATGATTGCAATCGAATTAGTTCCACAATGTCAACCATTGATGGTTCCTCGATTTCAAAACCCTAAGTGAATGTTTCTTGATTATAAACCCTAGTTCAATTGGGTTCAAAACCCTAATTGAAGGTGCAATTGAAGGTTGATTCAATGGTTCAATTGAAGAATAAATCAGTGGTTCAATTGATAGATGGTTCAATGATTGAAATCCTAAATTGACTAAGTGATGGAAGACCCTTTTAGTCCATTCAGTTTTGAGAAAGTTGGGACCAAACGGTCTTAAGAACGTTTGAGTCCAAACGTTCTCAAGACCATTTGAGTCTAAACATTCTCAAGACCGTTTGGGATCAAACGGTCTCAAGAACATTTGAGACCAAACGGTCTCAAACCGTTTGGAGACTCAAGTTCATTCGGTTTCAATATATTTTGTCTAAATGGTTTCAAACACCAATCTTGCTAAACGATTTCAAACCGTTTGAACTTAATTGGTCAAAACTGTTTGAGATCTAAGTGACCAAGACCGTTTGAGGTCTAAGTGACCAAGACCGTTTGGGGTCTAAGTAATCAAGACCATTGGAGATTCAATTTGTCAAACCATTTGGGCACCTAATGTGAATAAAGGTCAATTAACTATTTGATTGATAATGATGTAGTCCAAAGGTGATTCTAATGGTTAACCCTAACTGTGTGTACTTAAATGAAAAGCTGACCTAGATCAATATTGAACTACTTAACATCCTAGAGAGGATGAGAGAGAGAGAAAGAGAGAGAGGAATGCTTACATACCTAAGCCCTAATTCTCTCATTATGAGAAAAATATGTAATTAGGGTGTGATCCTTAATAAAGAGATCATGAAACCTTGATTGAGAAGATTGATGAGCCATGATTCTAATATTAGGGAAATACTGAGTGAAACCCTAATCCAGGGTGACGTTATGTAATGTTACAGTAAACCCTAATTTGGGTAAAAGGACATGATAAACCCTAATTGATGGAGATGTCAAGTGAAATCCTAATTTCAGGCAACACTATGTGAAACCCTGATATAGAAGGATGTTATGTGAAACTCTAATGAATCGTGATATTAGGTGAAATCCATATTTATGGGAGATTCTATGTCAACCTCAATTTATAAATATGGAAAATCCTATTCCTAATAATGGAGTAGTGATTAATATATTGACAAATGTAATATCTAAAGAGGTTGTATATGCTAAAATAAGTGACTTATGACAAATACAATACATGATAAATGTGATGAACTGGTGCATAAAGTATTAGGATGGGGAATGCCCTAATACAAGCTGAGTGGATGAACTCAAGTAAGAATAAAGGTGATGAGGGAGGTGATACATCAAGATATGATAGATATCACATCCAGCACCTCAATATTGATATACCTTGATGTGTTTTAAATCCAATATAATTGGATGAGTGACACATGAAGTGTGTCATGTTAATTCTTACATTGAGATGTAAAGCACTTTGATAAGTCTAGGCTAACATGCCTTATGAAAAGGTGAATCCAAACTAATAAACTATGATGCAATCATATTCTGGTAAAATTGAGAGAGAAACTCATATTCTGTGTGATAATTCATTTGATGTTAAATGGTGAGAATAATAAGAATGATTAAATGCTTATGTTATCAATGTTGGCTCCTAGCTGTGTGGAGTAAGGAATTAAGGTTTGATCATTAATAACATGATCTTAAGAACCTAAATGGCTATTGTGGAAAACCCTAATGGAGGGTGATGATATGCAAGAGGAATCCTAACCCTAAAAAGGGAATAGTGATATTACTTTGTGTTGCATGATGCTGATATAAAAGCATTATAATTATTATCATGAGTACTAATCATGCAGGTATGTTGAGATGATGAGCATAGCCAGGTATGGGCTATGATGCTCTACATATTGAAAATGTTTTATAGGCCTTATAAGCCTTCATATGCTTTGTTGTTTAGTGAGAGGTAACTTGAAATTCATGAGCTTTGTGTGCCATATGATGTGTTAATTATTGAAATTGTTTATGGGCTTCGTAAGCCATAATATGCCTTGTTGCCTATTAAGGGGTAACAAGAAGGTGATATGAGCTTTGTGAACTATATGGAATGCTTGTGTAGAAAGAATGATGATTACCTTGGTCAGATGACCTGAAGGTATTAAGTTACCTGTTAAGTGGTAACAAGTATTCTTTGATGAACTAAGGGTTTGAATACCCACATTCTATAATCATGATGATGAACTTGTTAAGAAATGGAAATGTACTTGATGAGATGAGGGATTAAGATCCCAATACTTTGTGAAAAGAATATGGCTACATGACATGACTCCACAATACAATGCCAGGCATTAGCTATGTGATCTAAGCCTGAAGAGAGTATATGATGCGGTTATAACTCTATAGTAAATAAATTTTATACATGTTCTTCATATTCCTTAATGGATAAGTGACATGCTGCTCTATCAAGTTATAGCTGCAATGCTTTAGATAAGAATAATGTTTTAATATGTTAGACAATGAAATAACTGTTGTTAAACAATTATGATTCCTCTATCAAGGTTTATTTTATTAAACTGCAATAATAATGTTTCTGGCAGAGAGTTATATCTCTCGCTGGGGCAATTTTACAATTGTCTCACCCCTGTGGGAACCACATTTTTTAGGTGGACGCGGATGAGGAGGAAGGAAATGTTCAGTAGGTGAAGGACAACAATAGTAGTAGCAGGGACAGTAGTGAATTCTCAAGTGGAGACACTGGATGATCTATCTTGTATAGATGTACATAGATTCCTTTGTGTCATCTCTATACTCTCAGGTCCTCGGAGTAATAGTTAGTGCTTTTAAGGTTTTTGGCTCAGTGCCTCGAGATTTTATACTGCCTATGTTTAGTTTAACAGGGAAGTTGATGCTTGTATTTCTCAGGAAAAGATGATACAGGACATGTACTTGTAAACTAGTATGAAATCAAATTACTTTGGTTCTATGTGAAAGAGTTTTCCTTTGTTGGATCTCTTGTAAAAAGGTTTTAATTTTTAGTGATTTTTAGTAATCCACTGCTTAGTGATCGCTTCCGCTTTAGTTAATCTTGTTTTTGCGAGTTGGATGCCACACGTCCATTTCTAGATCAGTTTGTTGTGGTCTTCATAGACGACATCTTGTTCTATAGTCGAGGTAGTCAACAGCATGAACAACACCTTCAACAAGCGTTGACTCTCCTTCACCAGTATCAGTTGTATGCCAAGTTCAGTAAGTGTGAGTTCTGGCTGAAAGAAGTGACTTTCTTGGGTCATGTGCTATCCGTGGAAGGAGTCAGAATGGACCCCAAGAAGGTGGAGTTAGTTACGGACTGGGAGTAACCGAAGACGTCGACTGAAGTTCGTAGTTTTCTGGGTTTAGCAGGATACTACCGAAGGTTTATAAAGGACTTTAGTGTAATCGCGTTTTCATTGACAAAACTGACCAGGAAGGATGTACCTTTTGTTTGGGATGATCGTTGTCAGCAAGCTTTCCAAAGTTTGAAGGAGAAGCTGACTAGTGCTCCAGTGTTGGTGCTACCAGAGCCTGGGAAAGGCTATGTTGTTTTATGTGATGCTTCCAAGAAAGGCTTAGGTTGTGTGTTGATGCAGGAAGATCATGTGATTTCTTTTGCTTTACGACAGCTTAAGAAACATGAGGAGAGCTATCCGACACATGATTTGGAGCTGGCAGCTGTGTTCCATGCGTTAAAGATTTGGAGACACTATCTTTATGGGGAAGTGTGTCAGATCTTTACGGATCATAAGAACTTGAATTATATCTTCTCACAGAGTGAGCTGAACATGCGAGAGCGTCACTGGATGGAGCTGATCAATGATTATTATTGAACTATTGAGTATCATCTTGGTAAGGCGAACGTGGTAGATGATGCGCTTAGCAGGAAGTCTTCTTCTCTTCCTATGAAGAAGGCACAGTTGAATTCTTTGGTAAGCCATAGGCGGGATATGTTTGTCTCTTTGCGATAGATGAACGTACAGTTGGAAGTCTCCTTATTGGCTAGATTGTTGGCATGGATGCAAGTAAAGCCTACGTTGAGGCAGCAGATCAAAGAAGTGCAATAGGCAGATGCTGCAGTTCAGTTGATTAAATCAGAGTTCAGCATCGAGAAGTGAGATGGATTCCATGAGTTCGAGGATGGACTAGTTTGTTATCATGATAGGATGGTGGTCCCAGATGTTGATGATTTGAAGAAGTTAGTGCTCGAGGAAGCACACACGTCGATGTATGCTATGCATCTAGGTGTCACCAAGATGTATCATAATCTGAAGGACCTGTATTGGTGGCCTGGCTTGAAGAGAGATGTAGTCGGGTTTGTGGCTAGATGTGTGGTATGTCAGTAGGTTAAAGTTGAGCATCAGAAACCAGTAGGTACATTGCAACCCTTTTCGATACCGTAGTGGAAATGGGATCATATAACCATGGATTTCATAGTTGGTCTGCCAAGGATAGTTAGGAATCATGATTCCATTTGGGTGATAGTGGACAGGTTAACGAAGTCTGCTCATCTCATACCTATAAAGACAACGTATATAGCATAAAAGCTTGCTCAGGTGTATGTGGATGAGATAGTGTGTCTGCACGGTGTGCCTGCAATGATAGTTTCTGACAGAGGTCCCCAGTTCACGAGTCATTTTTGGGAACAACTGCACAAAGCGTTAGGAACGCAATTGAGGTTCAGTACCACTTTCCACCCGCAGACAGATGGACAGTCTGAAAGGACTATTCATACTTTGAAGGATCTTCTCCGAGCTTTTGTTTTGCAGTTCCTAGGCAGTTGGGACGTGCATCTCAGTTTGATAGAATTCGTCTACAACAATAGTTACCAATGGAGTATCGACATGGCACCTTATGATGCTTTATATGGAAAGAAGTGCAGATCTCCTCTATGTTGGTATGAGTTTGGCGAGTATCAACTTTTGGGTCCTGAGTTAGTGCAGTAGACAACAGAAAAGATCAAAGTGATACAACAATAGTTGAAAATGCACAGGATAGACAGAAGTCGTATGTAGATAATCTTCAATGACCTCTAGAGTTCTAGGTGGGAGACAAGGTGTATCTCAAGGTCTCACCATGGAGAGGCATGCTTAGGTTTGGCCGGAAAGGCAAGTTGGCACCCAGGTATATGGGGCCATATCTGGTAATAGCACGTGTTGGCAAGGTAGATTACAAGTTAGAACTACCGCCAGAGTTACACAGGTTACATCCGGTGTTCCATGTTAGTATTCTAAAGAAAAGTCATCTAGGCACGAAGACAGTGATATAGCCGATTGAGGTCGAGCTGGATGAAGATGTGACCTACAAAGAAGGTCCAGTGATGATCCTCGATAGAAGAATGAAGAAGGTGAAGAGGAAGGACCTGGTTCTTGTGAAGGTTCTTTGGCATCATCGTGGCATTGAGGAAGCCACGTGGGAGCTTGAGGAAGATATGAGGAGGAAGTATCCCTCGCTTTTCTCTTCGGATTTCGAGGGTGAAATCCCTTTGTAGAGGTTTATGGCTTGTAAGGACCCTGACCTTCATTTTGGGCTTACCATGTTTGCTTTGCCTAAACCTTGTGTTGAGATGCTTGCTAATCACCTGAGTTGTGATTAGGGTTTGTTTGTGCTTTGTTGAGAGGTGGAGGTGCAACTTGCAATTTACCCAAGTTTTAGGGTTGGTGTGCAAGTTTGTCACCTTAAGAGATGACTTTCTCTCTCCTTACATCCTCTAGAATTGAGAGGATGGGTTGGGATTATTGCTTGAGTTTCTTTGGGCTTTTTTGAGCTTTGTTGGGCTTTGTTCTGCCTTGTTGAGGCTTGGTATCGGGCAAGGGTGAGCCTAGTGCCTTGTATCGGCCATGGTGTATCGACCAAGGTGGTTGTAACATCCCTGACCTGGGTTATGCTTTAACCCTAGATGTTTTATTTAAGAAATATAATTATATGCTTGCTCTTATCTTTTTAAAAGTAATTAAGGCTCAAGAGGAACTTATGTTTCAATTTTAGTCCTTTTTGAATAATGTTGAAACAATGTTTTACCTATTTTGGACTAAAGTGCAAATTACCCAAGTTGAGGGGTTAACTTGCAAATCTTACATGATAAAATGTTCCTCTAGTGTTGAAGCATCATAAGAATGAAAATGATGCATAGGTATGGCTTGTGGTAGCCTGAGTACCAAGAAAGAACTTGTTGAGCAATGTTGTGCATCAAAACCTAGTTTTGGTGTAATGTGCAAATTACCCAAAACCTAGGGTTCAATATGCAAAATACCAGTTCTTGAGAGTCCCTCATGTTTCTTGATATCAATTAGAGATAAGAAAATGAGAGGGGTGTCTCATTTGAATATCTTTGGAGGAGAGAGAATCTTGATATTTAAAATAATCAAGATTTAAGCATAATTGAAACCCTAATTCAATTTAATTAATGCAAAAATAAATATATTAATTGAAGTGCCCTTCAACCAAAAATTTGATGGTTGAAATTACATAAGAATGGACGTCCTTGTGCCTTGCAAAGTCAACAAAATATCTAAAGTGAGTGGAGAGCCCACTCACATTAGTTAAAGGAAAAGTAATATCCACTCAATCTTGGATATTATTATTATATTGATTAAGGTGCTTAATTTGTTTTCTTTTAATTCATGGACAATGAATAATAATTACAAGGTGGGGGATATGGCTTCGTATGCAAGGTATGGAGGGGAGTAGGTGGCAACAATTTTGGAACTTGAAGGAATTATTATATCACTTTCTCTCTCATTGAAATTCCCTTATAAACATCTCATTTCCAACTCAAATGAAAGGCTTTTTCAACCCTTCTTTCTTTCCTTGCTTTGGATGAACATAAAGGAGCTTAGGAGAAACAGTAGGACGTGCCCCAACCTGTAGGTAAACTTCATAGTCATCTTCAACCTTGATTTCATGGTGGAAACCGAAATTCACTGCTTAATTTCTTCTTTTCTTCATTCAATCTTCAACTCTAGCCAATCCTTTCACTCAAACACTTGAGAACGGACCTTGGGCAATTGAGAAAGCTTCATTCACCTTTAAGGACGTGAAGCTTGAAGATTGGATTCAACTTTGAAGGCGGGTTATATAACTTGAAACCTTGAATGTTATTATTGATTTCATTTCTTCATCATATGATTCTTTCTTCATTCTCGAAATTCCATTTTATTAGTTGTTGAAATTACAACAAGAATCACAGTAAATTTCAAAGGTATGGAGCTTGAAGATGATGATGTAATCTTAAGCACACACCTCAACAAAGTACATGAGCAAACGGTTTCAACATTGGAACCAATCAGTTTCAAGATCGATTGAAACCAAACGGTCTCAAGACCGTTTGGGAGTAAACGGTCTCAAGACCGTTTGAGATCAAACGGTCTCAAACCATTTGGAGGATCAATGCTGATGTGTATGGATGATGACCCAATGATACCAATTGATTTGATTTTAAAGGTTCCATGTATGGATGACCCACTAATTTCAAACTCTAATCGGTTGAATTGGTTGAAACCCTAATTGATGAAATTGATTTTGGGGATTGGATAACCCAAATGGTCTCAAGACCGTATGGAGGTCAAGGGTTGTGATGGATGGTTGGAGATATAAGTGCTACAAGTTGAATTACTTTCAATGGTTCATATGATGGATGGTTCCATGATTGAAATCCCTAAATCGATTTGATGATGGAAACCCTAATTGGTCCAATCGGTTTTGAGGTGGTTTGGACCAAACGGTCTCAAGACCGTTTGAGTCCAAACGGTCTTGAAACCATTTGGAATCAAACGGTCTCAAGACCATTTGAGATCAAACGGTCTCAAACCGTTTGGAGATCCAATCGGTTTCAAGGGTGAATTGTTCAATCGGTTTCAAGGTGGTTCTATTCAAACGGTTTCAAGATACAAATGCTCAAACGGTTTCACGGGTTGAAGGTACCAAATGGTTTCAAATCATTTAAGACCAAACGGTCTCAGACCTAGAATGCCCAAATGGTTTCAAAACCATTTGAAGGTCAAAAAGGGGCAAAACTGTTTAGAGGTTCAAGGTACCCCAAATCTGTTTGGAGACTCAAGGTTATAAAAGATCAATTGATTCCATGTTGATAATGTTTATCAAAGATAATTACAATGGTTGTACCTTTAAGGTACTTAAGTGATTAGTACTTTTTGAGTGGTTAAACTTTGATGCTTATGAAAGAAGTAACTCAATACACTATGGTAACCCTAAATGTATATACTTAAATGAGGGGTTGACCTAATCTAATCAAGTTTGAAGTAATCAACATCCTAGAGAGGATGAGAGAAATAGGAATTCATACATGTATAATAATCATGTAGTGGATAAGCTTCAACACTTTCAACATGAATAAAATATGTAATTAGGGTATGATCCTTGATAAAGAGATCATGAAACCCAAATTGAGAAGGTTGATGCGCCCTAACCCTAATTTAGGGCAATGCTATGAGAAACCCTAATATAGGTTAATGAGGTAACCCTATTCTAGGGTAATGATATGAGAAAGCTCAATTCAGGGTAATATAGTGAAAACCCCTAATTTAAAAGGATGCTTCATGAAACCCTAATTTCGGGTAAAGTTACATGAAACCCTAAATTGGGGAAAAGTTACAATGAACCCTAATTCAAGACAATAATGTTATGTAAAACCCTAATTTTGGGTTATAGTGTACATACCCTAATCTTGGGCAATAATATGATAACCATAACCCTAACTTTGGGCTATGAGTTGAGAAATTCTAATTTCAGGAAATGTTATGTGAAACCCTAATATTGGGTGATGTTATGTAAACCCTAATTGATAAAAATGGGAAACCCTATTCCTAATAATGCAATAGTGATTAGTATATTGATAAGTAAAACACCTAAAGTGGTTGATAATGGATAATCTTATATCAATAATGCCTTACTCGAGATAAGTCCATATCATTTGATAATGATTGAATAATTCAAATAAATGACTTATGACCAATAAACTACATGATAAATGTGATGAACTGGTGCATGAAGTATTAGGATGGGAAACACCCTAATACAAGATAAGTTGATGAACTTAAGTAAGATAAAGGTGATGCGGGAAGTGATACATCAAGACATCATAGATATCACATCCAGCACCTCAAGATTGATACACCTTGATGTATCCTAAATCCAATATATTTGGATGAGTAATACATGAAGTGTGTCATGTCAATTGTTAAATTATGAAGTAATGCACTTTGATAAGTGTAGGCTAACATACCTTAAGAAAAGGTCAAGCAAAGTTAAATCATATTCTGGTAAAGTTGAGAGAGGAAACTCATAACTTGTGATTGATGATTCATTTAATGATAAATGATGAGAATAAAAAAGAATGATTGAATACTTATGTTATCTATGTTAGCTCCTAGTTGTGTGGAGCAATGAATTAGGGCTTTGTCATTAATAATATGATCTTGAGAACCTAAATGGTTAATAATGGAAAGCCATAACCCTAATGAAGGGTGATGATATGTAAAGAGAAACCCTAACCAATAAAGAAGGAAAACCCTAACCCAAATGATGGAAAGGTTGTAATTCTTTTGTTGTATAATCCTTGTTAGGCATGTTAAATAATTGAATAAAAGTATAATGATTAATGGCTTTGGGAGCCATGTGAATAGGTTGTTGCCTAGTGAGAGGTGACAAGATGTGATATGGCCTTGTGAGTCGTGTGACAATTTGTTACCTAGTGAGAGGTGACAAGATACTTAAAGGGCCTTGTGAGCCATGTGAGATGCTTGTGCAAAAAGTATTATGTTTACCTTGGTCAGATGACCTGAAGGTATTAGTTACCTGATAAATGGTAACAAGTGTTATTTGATGAACTGAGGGTTTGAATACCCATATTCCATAACCATGATGATGAGATGTTAAGGGATGAGAATGACCATGATGGGACAAGGAATTGAGATCCCAATGTTTTAAAAAGTTTTAAAAGTACTTGATATATGTATTATACTTTTCCTTGTAGCTTTTGTCATAATAATTCTTGTTTGAAACTTGACTGATGCTAAAAGAATACGGTAAGGTACATAATTAACCAAGTGAAATCTCATCATGTAGTGCCCTGGCCATAGATCCATCAGCGTCAGAATTTTTTGAAAGGTGAAACGGATTGCTCCGCGGCATAATCCGGAAGCCGCATATTTTTGAATATGTGGGGGTAATGGATGAATATATCCTTATGCCTCATAGGAATGGTTACGGACCATATCCCAATAAAGTGTATGGCTATGGGCCATAACTCCACAATATCAGGCATTGGCTATGGGCAATATAATGAAAAGAGTATGGCTATGGGCCATAACTCCACAATATCAGGCATTTGCTACGGGCCATATCCTGAAAAGAGTATATGGTACGGGCTATAACTCTATAGTGAAGTTACCAGTATACCCTGGAAAGCTATTTAGTAGTGACTCTAGATGTCCTGCATATAGTCTCGTACTGTCCGAGACAGATGAGGTGATGGAATCCGGCTCTTCCATTGACCTTGTATGGCACTGATTTCGACTTCGCAGTGGTTGGTTAGAGTATGACCGGTAAACCTCATCTCTTCAGGGCATAAGTGTGATTATAAAATGTAATCAGCCGCATAGCATGTTTGTTTAAGAATTGAATACGATAATCATTGGCTGATGTTATATTCCTTTTATGCAACTTTAGCTGATAGATGATATATTTTATGTTTCTTGCCATTCCTTGCAAAGTAGATAGATAAATTATAATCTACCATGGGTAGATGCAATGTTCTATTAAGAAAGAAGATTATCTTATCTCGTTCATACAGTGATTAATATTGTTGTTGATATAAAAAGAACTCCTGCTCAGTTTATTACTGTTTATCTGCAATAATAATGTTTCTGGCAAAGAGTTATATCTCTCGCTGGGACAATTTCAATTGTCTCACCCCCGTGGGATCCAACTTTTTAGGTAGACACAGAAGAAGAGGCAGAAACCCTATTGCATGGAAAGGACAGCAACAACGGCATCAGGGACATCAGTGATATCTCAGGTGCAGGCACTAGCTATCATGTTTTAAATAGAAAGTCTTATGTGTCATCTCTATACTCTCAAGTCCTCAGAGTTAGTAGATAATGCTTTTATCATCGATCTGAGATTTTGTCTTGAACGCCTCAAGGTTCATGTTGCTTATGTATAGTTTGACAAAGCAATTGTTGTATGTAATCCTCAAGAAGAGATGGTACATGGTATGTACTTGTGAACCAGAATGTATATATAATACTTTGGTTCTTGTTATAAGAAGTTTTCTGGAATTATATCTCTTTGCAAAAAGGTTTAAATTTTTAGTGATTTTTGTTAATCCGCTGCTAATGATCGTTTCCGCTTAATTAATGACGGTTTGTTCGAATGCTTCGCCACAATTTAGTGGTATCAGAGCTCTAGGTTTGCTGAGTCTACAGAGACATAGGATTAAGGTTGTTGAGTCTGTTCTATTGTTTTCCAGTTCATCAGATAGTGACTTCTACTCATATAGGAGAAGAAGAACTTAAAGATATCTGGATCACACGAAGAACATGTTGTTGAGAGTAGCATTGCTGCACCAACAGAAGGTGCAAGGGACCAGGCGAGAGAAGAACGATTGCCTGATAACCCCCAAGATGATCCAACTATGATAAGGAATTCTTCCTTTGATGTCACTGCTGGGCAATTTAGCAGAGCAATGATGTGTATAGTGGATCATGTATTAGCAATACAACCTAGATTACCAGCCCCTAATGATGAAGTTTTGGACTCCAACTGAATTCTTGCTCAACATCAGTATGTTGGTGCAAAAAATAATGATGAAAGAAATAGGTTACAGCATGAAACCAGGATTTTCCACAGGTGTAGGCAGCCTGGACATATCAAAAAAGACTGTCCAGAAAAGGATAGTGAGGAAAGAATTAAGAAAAGGCCTATCCAAACTTGGGATCATAGGCCTAGTAGTTCCAAAAAGGGGAAGTCTTTGGTACCCCTGATACAACCAAGGTCCAGTGCACTAGGGAAAGGGCTACCCAGAAAAGGTAAATGACCTTTTAGACCATATCAAGAGATTAGAACATGTCACCGGTGTAGACAGGTAGAACATCTAGTAAAGGATTGTCCAGTTGGAAATGCAATGGTAACCCAACCACCGAGGTAGAGACATCAAGGTCATCAGGGGAAATAGTTTTCTAGTGGCACTCGAGGATGTGGACAGACGTCCCAAGCAAGATTCTATGAAAAGAATCAGCCTGAGGCAGCAAACAAACTGCGAGATGAGATAGGTCATATGAAACAGTATCATTCTGATATGTCATTTCATAATTCTATATGTTAATTATAAGAAAGTAGTTGTTATTGAGTTTCCTTTGACTAGTCCTATAAGGACACAAAGAAGATGATAACTTACATTTTACTCAGTATTCCTTTAAATGCTTTATAATTTGTCTAATTTGTGTGAAAAAGGATGAGATATAGAAGTGATGCCTGAAGAAAATCCAGGAATGTTCAATCATGTGTTTATAATGATATGAAAAGTAAGGAACATGATAGTAAATAAAGTGCATACTACCTAATCTCAATACTTGTATACCCTGGATAGGTATATAATTATTGGAGATAAGGCAAGTATGGAACTCTTAGGTTGTTATCTTTCTTATTACTCTGATCAAGTAGTCATTCTAAACAATCTAGTGAGCATAAAGAGACTAGAAATATGGCATGGATATTTTTATCACATCCTAAGTACAATAAGATGGAATCTGAAATGATCTCAGATCCATCTGTGTGTATGAGGAAATAAAAGTATAATCCTCATGATAAAGGAAATGATACAAGGGAGATCATCCCTATTTGATAAATCCTGTGAGTATAGTAAAAATTTCTTCCCACAATGTGGAAATGGGAAATGTGATAAAATCACAAAATGTCCATGAACATGTTAGACAATAACAAAGAAAGGAATAATGACATGTAATCATCCTTATAATTCCTTTGCTAATGGCAAGGAACCTAGGATGAAACAAAAGTAAATGATTCATGAACAGTTGAAAGTTCATGCTATAATTAGAGGAGATGATAATCCCTTCCCTTTGATAAACAACCCTAGGTGATGATGGGGTGATAAGATAAATATGTTTCTTTGTGTTCTCTTCTTTTTGGAACATGACAATCAAGTGAGTACTATGACACTCGATGTGCATGGATTAGAAATAATCCAATGATGGATGCTTAGAAAAGTATCAATTATCTTGGATTTTGCTTCCAAGATAAAGAGATGTGTAACAAATAATGTTCCAAAGATGAAAGAAAGATCCTTTTATATGTATGGCCTTGGTGAAAATAATAGAGAGATGGAAATGATGAGAATGTGATGTGTTTTCAACACATGTGATGGGTACCAAGGTAAGAAATCCTGGTATCTAAGAAATATCAGGTGGTATGGAAAAGTAAAAGCATAACTCCTAATTAGATGACTTATGTTGGTTACCTGGATTGGCCAATTGTGAAATCAGATCAATTACATAAAATAGTATGGACATCACATGTTAGGGGTTTATGCTCTACATAAACATAACATAGACAAGAATGTACTAATTGAAAGAACAATTGTAAAATCATTGTGGGGAAAAGCTTATCAAGTTAAAAATAATTCCAAAGATATCTCTGAGAAAAGTTCTTAATTGATAGGTAACCTCCCCTTATGACAAAAGCATGTATAACTAATAAGATAGTTGGTATAAACAGTATGAAATTTTAGTGTTGTGTCAACAGATTGGATGGCACAACAGATGTATGATAATACTTGTAGTCACAAGTGGGTGACAAAATGTAACTCTGGTCTTTTCTTGGAAGAGAAATGCTTAACTAAATGAGGAGTATGGGAGACTCCCCGATTGAGACTCCCCAGAATCAAGAATCATGTCACAAAAAGTATAAATTGAGAAAAGTGATAAATCAGTAAGGTTTGACACTTGAATTAAATAAGGTATGTATGATGTTTCTCTTACTAAGAAAAGCATTATCTGACACAGAGTTGAATCTACATTCAATAATGAAAAGAAATAGTAGAGTATGTGTCTTGTGTGACAAGTTCTAAAATAACCCTATATGGAAGGGATTTGTGTTGATCAAAGTTCTATGGCATCTCCATGACATTAAGATGTTATGTGGAGACCTGATGATATAGAGAATGAATAATATTTGTCTCCCTTTATCTGGGATTTTGGGGACGAAATCCTTGTTAGGGGTTTATAATTTGTAACATCCCTGGCATGGGTTATGCTTTAACCCTAGATGTTTTTTTTAAAAGATAATTATATGCTTGCTCTTATCTTTTGAAAAGTAATTAAGGCTCAATAGGAACTTATGTTTCAATTTTAGTCCTTTTTGAATAATGTTGAAACAATGTTTTACCTATTTTGGACTAAAGTGCAAATTACCCAAGTTGAGGGGTTAACTTGCAAATCTTACATGATAAAATGTTCGTCTAGTGTTGAAGCATCATAAGAATGAAAATGATGCAGAGGTATGTCTTGTGGTAGCCTAAGTACCAAGAAAGAACTTGTTGAGCAATGTTGTGCATTAAAACCTAGTTTTGGTGTAATGTGCAAATTACCCAAAACCTAGGGTTCAATATGCAAAATACCACTTCTTGAGAGTCCCCCATGTTTCTTGGTATCAATTAGAGACAAGAAAATGAGAGGGGAATCTCATTTGAATATCTTTCAAGGAGAGAGAATCTTGATATTTAAAATAATCAAGATTTAAGCATAATTGAAACCCTAATTCAATTTAATGCAAAAATAAATATATTAATTGAAGTGCCCTTCAACCAAAAATTTGATGGTTGAAATTACATAAGAATGTACGTCCTTGTGCCTTGCAAAGGCAACGAAATATCTAAAGTGAGTGGAGAGCCCACTCACATTAGTTAAAGGAAAAGTAATATCCACTCAATTTTGGATATTATTATTATATTGATTAAGGTGCTTAATTTGTTTTCTTTTAATTCATGGATAATGAAGAAGAATTACAAGGTGGGGGAGATGGATTCCTATGCAAGGGATGGAGGGGAGTATGTGGCACCAATTTTGGAAATTGAAGGAATTATTATATCACTCTCTCTCTCATTGAAATTCCCTTATAAACATCTCATTTCCAACTCAAACGAAAGGTTTTTTCGACCCTTCTTTCTTTCCTTGCTTTGGTTGAACACAAAGGAGCTTAGGAGCAATAGGCGGACGTGACCCAACCTTTAGGTAAGCTCCATAGTCATCTTCAACCTTGATTTCATGGTGGAAACCGAAATTCAATGCTTAATTTCTTCTTCTCTTCATTCAATCTTCAACTCTAGCCAATCCTTTCACTCAAAGACTTGAGAACAGACCTTGGGCAGTTGAGAAAGCTTCATTCACCTTTAAGTACGTGAAGCTTGAAGCTTGGATTCAAATTTGAAGGTGGGTTATATAACTTGAAACCTTGAATGTTATTATTGATTTCATTTCTTCACCATATGATTCTTTCTTCATTCTCGAAATTCCATTTTATTAGTTGTTGAAATTACCACAAGAATCATAGTAAATTTTGAAGGTCTGGAGCTTGAGTATGATGATGTCATCTTAAGCACACACCTCAACAAAGTACATGAGCAAACGGTTTCAACATTGGAACCAATCGGTTTCAAGATCGATTGAAACCAAACGGTCTCAAGACCGTTTGGGAGTAAATGGTCTCAAGACCGTTTGAGATCAAACGTTCTCAAACCATTTGGAGTATCAATGCTGATGTGGATGGATGATGATCCAATGATACCAATTGATTTGATTTTAAAGGTTCCATGTATGTATGACCCACTAATTTCAAACTCTAATCGGTTGAATTGATTGAAACCCTAATTGATGAAATTTATTTTGGGGATTGGATAACCCAAATGGCCTCAAGACCGTTTGGAAGTCAAGGGTTGTGATGGATGGTTGGAGATCCAAGGGCTACAAGTTGAATTACTTTCAATGGTTCAAATGATGGATGGTTCCATGATTGAAATCCCTAAATTGATTTGATGATGGAAACCCTAATTGGTCCAATCAATTTTGAGGTGGTTTGGACCAAACGGTCTCAAGTCCATTTGAGTCCAAATGGTCTTGAAACCATTTGGAATAAAATGGTCACAAGACCGTTTGAGATCAAACGGTCTCAAACCGTTTGGAGATCCAATTGGTTTCAAGGGTGAATTGTTCAATCGGTTTCAAGGTGGTTCTATTCAAATGGTTTCAAGATACAAATGCTCAAACAGTTTCATGGGTTGAAGGTACTCAGATAGTTTCAAACCGTTTAAGACAAAACGGTCTCAGACCTACAATGCCCAAATGGTTTCAAAACCGTTTGGAGGGCAAACGGTTTGAAAACAGTTTGAAGGTCAAAAAGGGGGAAACTGTTTAGAGGTTCAAGGTACCCCAAATCCATTTGGAGACTCAAGGTTATAAAAGATCAATTGATTCCATGTTGATAATGTTTATCAAAGATAATTACAATGGTTGTACCTTTAAGGTACTTAAGTGATTAATACTTTTTGAGTGGTTAAACTTTGATGCTTATGAAAGAAGTAACTCAATACACTATGGTAACCCTAAATGTATATACTTAAATGAGGGGTTGACCTAATCTAATCAAGTTTGAAGTAATCAACATCCTAGAGAGGATGAGAGAAAGAGGAATTCATACATGTATAATAATCATGTAGTGGATAAGCTTCAACACTTTCAACATGAATAAAATATGTAATTAGGGTATGATCCTTGATAAAGAGATCATGAAACCCTAATTGAGAAGGTTGATGAGCCCTAACCCTAATTTAGGGCAATGCTATGAGAAACCCTAATCTAGGTTAATGAGGTAACCCTATTCTAGGGTAATGATATGAGAAAGAGCTCAATTCAAGGTAATATAGTGAAAACCCCTAATTTAAAAGGATGCTTCATGAAACCCTAATTTCGGGTAAAGTTACATGAAACCCTAAATTGGGGAAAAGTTACAATGAACCCTAATTCAAGACAATAATGTTATGTAAAACCCTAATTTTGGGTTATAGTGTACATACCCTAATCTTGGGCAATAAGATGATAACCATAACCCTAACTTTGGGCTATGAGTTGAGAAATCCTAATTTTAGGAAATGCTATGTGAAACCCTAATATTGGGTGATGTTATGTAAACCCTAATTGATAAAAATGGGAAACCCTATTCCTAATAATGGAATAGTGATTAGTATATTGATAATTAAAACATCTAAAGTGGTTGATAATGGATAATCTTATATCAATAATGCCTTACTCGGGATAAGTCCATATCATTTGATAATGATTGAATAATTCAAATAAATGACTTATGACCAATACACTACATGATAAATGTGATGAACTGGTGCATAAAGTATTAGGATGGGAAATACCCTAATACAAGATAAGTTGGTGAACTTAAGTAAGATAAAGGTGATGAGGGGAGTGATACATCAAGACATGATAGATATCACATCCAGCACCTCAAGATTGATACACCTTGATGTATCCTAAATCCAATATGTTTGGATGAGTAATACATGAAGTGTGTCATGTCATTTGTTACATTATGAAGTAATGCACTTTGATAAGTGTAGGCTAACATACCTTAAGAAAAGGTTAAGCCAAGTTAAATCATATTCTGGTAAAGTTGAGAGAGGAAACTCATAACTTGTGATTGATGATTCATTTAATGATAAATGATGAGAATAAATAAGCATGATTGAATACTTATGTTATCTATGTTAGCTCCTAGCTGTGTGGAGCAATGAATTCGGGCTTTGTCATTAATAATATGATCTTGAGAACCTAAATGGTTAATAATGGAAAGCCCTAACCCTAATGAAGGGTGATGATATGTAAAGAGAAACCCTAACCAATAAAGAAGGAAAACCCTAACCCAAATGATGGGAAGGTTGTAATTCTTTTGTTGTATAAGCCTTGTTAGGCATGTTAAATACTTGAATAAAAGTATAATGATTAATGGCTTTGGGAGCCATGTGAATAGGTTGTTTCCTAGTGAGAGGTGACAAGATGTGCTATGGCCTTGTGAGCCATGTGACAATTTGTTGCCTAGTGAGAGGTGACAAGATACTTAAAGGGCCTTGTGAGCCATGTGAGATGCTTGTGCAACAAATATTATGTTTACCTTGGTCAAATGACCTGAAGGTATTAGTTACCTGATAAGTGGTAACAAGTGTTCTTTGATGAACTGAGGGTTTGAATACCCATATTCCATAACCATGATGATGAGATGTTAAGGGATGAGAATGACCATGATGGGACAAGGAATTGAGATCCCAATGTTTTATAAAGTTTGAAAAGTACTTGATAGATGTATTATACTTTTCCTCGTAGCTTTTGTCATAATAATTCTTGTTTGAAACTTGATTGGTGCTAAAAGAATACGGTAAGGTACTTAAATAACCAAGTGAAATCTCATCATGTAGTGCCCTGGACATAGATCCATCAGTGTTAGAATTTGTTGAATGGTGAAACGAGTTGCTCCGTGGCATAATCTGGAAGCCGCATATTTTTGAATATGTGGGGGTAATGGGCAAATATATCCTTATGCCTCATTGGAATGGTTACAGACCATATCCTAATAAAGAGTATGTCTATGGGCCATAACTCCACAATATCAGGCATTGGCTACGGGTCATATCATGAAAAGAGTATGGCTATGGGCCATAACTCCACAATATCAGGCATTGGCTACAGGCCATATCCTGAAAAGAGTATATACTACGGGCTATAACTCTATAACGAAGTTACCAGTATACCCTAGAAATCTATTTAGCAGTGACACTAGATGTCCTGCATATAGTCTCATATTGACCGAGATAGATGAGGTGATGGAATATGGCTCTTCCATGGACCTTGTATGGCACCGATTTCAACTTCGCAGTGGTTGGTTGGAGTATGAGTGGTATACCTCATCTCCTCAAGGCATAAGTGTGATTGTAAAATGTAATCAGCGTCATAGCATGTTTGTTTAAGAATTGAATACGATAATCATTAGCTGATGTTATATTCCTTTTATGCAACTTTAGTTGATAGATGATATATTTTATGTTTCTTGCCATTCCTTGCAAAGCAGATAGATAAATTATAATCTACTATGGGTATATGCAATGTTCTCTTAAGAAAGAAGATTATCTTATCCCGTTCATACAGTGATTAATACTGTTGTTGATATAAAAAGAACTCCTGCTCAGTTTATTACTATTTATCTGCAATAATAATGTTTCTGGCAGAGAGTTATATCTCTCGCTGGGACAATTTCAATTGTCTCACCCCCGCGGGATCTAACTTTTTAGGTAGACGCAGAAGAAGAGGCAGAAACCCTATTGCAGGGAAAGGACAGCAGCAGCAGCATCAGGGACAGCAGTGATATCTCAGGTGGAGGCACTGGCTGTCATGTTTTATATAGAAAGTCCTATGTGTTGTCTCTGTACTCTCAGGTCCTTGGAGTTAGTAGATAGTGATTTTATCATCGATCTGAGATTTTGGCTTGAATGCCTCGATGTTCATGTTGCTTATGTATAGTTTGACAAAACAATTGTTGTATGTAATCCTCAAGAAGAGATGGTACATGGTATGTACTTGTGAACCAGAATGTATATATAATACTTTGGTTCTTGTTATAAGAAGTTTTATAGAATTGGATCTCTTTGCAAAAAGGTTTAAATTTTTAGTGATTTTTGTTAATCCGCTACTAATGATCGTTTCCGCTTAATTAATGACAGTTTGTTCGAACGCTTCACCACAGTGGTGGTGGGTATGTCGGGTTACCATGTTGGTCGACACACACCCCACTTGACCTAGCCTCATTTGTGCCACCTTCTTGGGACAAGTGGTTTTTGCCTTGCTAGTGGGTGGCAAGTCATGGACAAAAGGTTTAGGATGCCAGCATGTGGAATAACCCTTGGACATGCGGTGGTTTGGGTGAGCACATGTGGAGCTATCCCTTAGTGGATGCCCACTTAACCCTCTTTCTTATATACCCCCTTCTTTTCTAGCTTGGGATCCCTTTAGCTCTTTAGTTGCTTTCCTTCTTCCTTGGTGGCCGATACACTTCCCCTTGGTGGAGCTTGGTGGCCGATACTCTCTCCTTGGGGGTGACATAGCTATAGTCTCCGTATTCCAATAGTGTTGGTCGAACCCTAGAGAGTGCCTTTCTCCTTTTCCTCTTGTGGTGAGTATCTCTCCCTTCTTCCATCACATCTCCATCTTCTTCTTCTTCCTTCTTCTTCCTTCTTCTTCGGCCATGGTGGTTACATGTTGCTCTTCTTTGTGTTGGCCGAAGGTGGTGCCTTGGAGCTTGGAAGCTTGGTGATAGGAGCTTGGAGCTTGATTAAGGCGGGTTACATAACTCCTACCCTAGATATATTACCTTCTCTTTATGTTGCTTGTTTATGTGCTATCTTGATCAGCCATGTTTATCTTGTTGGAGATATCTTTGCTCTAGTATGTACCCTTGACGTTGTGGGATATGTTGTCATGGTTATGTTGTGTAGAGGTGTTCTTGGACCTTGTTGGTTGAACCTTTGGTTTAGGATTCTTTGGGCAAAACCCCTCTCTCTTGGTTGTTGAGAGGTGAGCCTATGGTTTCCTAATTCCATGGTGTGTGTTGTGTGTTCTTGGGGGAAAACCCCTTTCTTTCCTTGGTCTTGAGAAGTGAGCTCAAGCTTTAGTTGTGTGGGAAAAATCCCTCTCTCTTAGTTGTTGAGAGGTGAGTTGATGCAGCCCTATTTTAGGGCTCCATCCTATTCCATTTTGTATATAAGTTGCATCTAAACATGTTACATTATAAGTATTTTCCCCCAATTTGATTATCATTGTAAATACGCTTATGGATGTTCGTTGCACTATTTTCAGGTATTTGGACCACAATGGATGGACGAGTGTGACGGAGGGGCCCAAAGAAGGCCCCAAAGCTCCCCCAACCTACCTTAGTGGCCAAAGAGTCATCACCAAGCAAGGACATCCGTATTTGACAAAGTTTGAAGTTCATCAGCCTGCTCAAGCCCTCACCACGGCCGTGGCCACTGCCCACGGCCGTAATGTTTATTTCCAAGGAGCAGCAATTCCAACAGGAGAAATGCCCAGAATCACCACGGGCATGGCCCTCGGCCACGACCATGACAAGCCAGAGTCACCACGGCCGTGGCCACTGCCCACGGCCGTAATGTGCATTGCCAGAAATCAATAGGGAAATGTTCGCCAGATGCCACGCCCGTGGCCGCACGCCACGCCCGTGACCCAGCCACTTCACCACGGTCGTGGCTCCTTGCCACGGTCGTATTGAGCCACTCCATTCATTTCCAGTTTCCCTTCACGATAGTCGTACCACCTGACCACGGCCATGTTATATCGTCTTCACCACGGTCGTGGCCCTTCATCACGGTCGTAGTGGCCTTCTTTCCAGCAGACGTTTCCACTGTTTTTCCTTTTTTACCCCCACTCAACCCTAGCTCCTATATAAGCACTAGTTGCTTCTAGGGCTCGGGAGAGAGCACTCTCTATCCATCACCTAGCTACTCCCTTGCATCCATTTCCCCCATCCACCCATTTCCTTGCATTCAACCCCATTTCCACCCACTTTCCACTCATTTCCACCATAGAAACCTAGTTTCTCTAGGTTTCTATCCATCCATTCCACCATTTTCATGCACCCCTGAACCATTGGAGGAGGGAGGACGTCTGTAGCTACTTGGAGGTGAAGAAGAAGGCCACTTCATCAAGCTTCATGGAGTTTCTTCATCTTCTACCCCTTTCTTTTCCTGTTTTCATGATCATGTATAGCTAAGCCCCCTTATGGTGGGTTGTTTGGGATTAAAATGTTACTTTGATACCATGTTGGGGGATAAATTCTTATAATGAACTCAATTCATATTTATGATGATTACTTCTTGCTTCCATCTCTTTTCCTATCTTATTGCATGTGGTTTGTGCTTCTTGTATGAATTGCTTGTTTTGAGTTTTTTGATGAAACTTCATTTCTAGGAGGAATTGGGGTGTATGTGGCAATCTTAGGAATGGCTCCTAGGTCCACTTAGTGGATTCCTGGATAGCCCCTTTGTTCCTACATACACACCCCTCCTCTTACAAATGAGTGTGAGATTTAAGTGGTTAGTGTAAGTGAGAGTGATGCAATTGTCTAGGGCCTTCTAAAGGCTAGAGTGGCTAGTGGCATGAGGATTAACCCCTTCATCTCCACTCCCATATCTACCCTCAACCCTCAATTGTCCACTATCACTTACCCTAGAAACCTAGATTTGGCCAATCTCATTAGAACTACACCTAACCCTAGTCTTCTACTAGTAGTATAGGGTATGTTCTAATGGCATTGCCCTTGTTGTTTGGTTTGGTAATCTAGATATGAATTGAGCACCATGCATGTTTAATGAACTCCCCCAACTAAAATCAAAGTGACATTCCCCAAACGGCCCACCCACCTTAATCACCTTGCTTAAAACTCTAATCGCTTAGTTTGTTTGTTAATGCTAGCTTAGTTCAATTGCTTTAATATAACTTAGTCAATTGCTTAGTTCTACCCTTCAGTGTTAACTTAGGTTCTTGCTCCTGCGTAGTTAGTTTGATAACTTAGTTCACTAATTTGCCTGCTCGTCCATAATTTAGTTTCTTTTTCGCATCTCTTACTTGCTCATTAGTGTAATCAACCAACAATCAACCTTAAACCCTAAAAACCCTACTCTCCACACTAGGAACGTAGCTCACGCCGTCTAACTCTAGCGCCCCCTCTATCTCCGAGGTTCGACCCCGTACTTGCCGCCTCACCTATACTACGACACGACCCCGTGCGCTTGAGGGCGTAGTGTCTTAGTAGACGTAGGTAGTCAGTGTGGGACCATACAAATTTCGAAAGCACAATCCCATATCACGTGCGCTCCGACCTCGTGGGGTGTAAAAGCACCACTAGCGGGGACGCACCAAGCTTTCTAGTGTCATTGCCGGGGATAGAGGCGCTCGGCCGTGCACTACGACCTCGTGGGGTGTAAAAGCACCACTAGAGGGGATGCACCATGATTCTACACTCTAGTCACTTGGGAAATACCCCTCTCATACCATGAACTTGAGAGGTGAGCCTTTGGTTGTTGTTGACCTAGTTGAGGTTGGAAGGATGGCCGTTATGATGATGACCCACCTTGTTGCCTGATATGTGATGGAAGTTGTGCAAAACCCCTCTCTCTTAGTTGTTGAGAGGTGAGCCAACTCTTTTGATCTTTTAGGGTTTGGCAGTTGTCTTGAGGTTGAAGATAACCCACCCGTCATGGTCTTGAAACCCCTGCATGATACCCCCCTTTGATGTGTTCTGCCTGATATCCCTCTTCTAGGGATGAGTCTTGGGTGATATGCTAGATGGTGTTCTGTTGGCCTTCTTGACCAATATGGGCGTTGCCTTAGATAGTGTTTGTTTTTGGGTGTTATGCCTTTGGCCAACATGATGCTTGATAGATATCCCTATTTTATGCCTTGGGCGTTATGGCTGTGGGCGACACGGTCTTGATGGTTGCCCGGTATGGAAACCCTAACCCTAGCTTAGGCGATAGGGTGTCTTGGCCGTCAGAGTGAAAGTGTTTCCCATTACACCTGTACCTGGTTGCACGATACACTCTTGGTTCATGGCTGCACGATGCACCTTTGGTTCTAGTATGCCCATTACCTCATGAAGGTGTGTTTCCCGTCTCGACGTTGCCCGTCTCGGGGCGTTACTCGATACAGATAGCATGACATAGTGTTGCACGATAGGATGCCTGATGATCCTTTGGCTGGACGATATGACATGTGTGCTGCCTGTTATGTTGTGTTGATCTGGATGGGTGACAGAGGTGTGTTGTTTAGGAATTGCACGTTATGGTTCTGCATGACATGATGTTGTGTTGCTTGGGCGTTACAGGTTGAGTGATGCCCGTTGTTGGGAGTTGCCCGATATGGTGGATGCCCGATGTGGGGCTTGGCATTCTAGGGTTTGGTAGTGTTCGATACCTTTGTGTGAAGGATAGTGCCCTACCCAATACCCTTTTAGTGAGGGTAGTTCTCTACCCGATATACCTATGATGAGGAACATGATGTCTATAGTGAGGGTTGTGATGCTTTTGGTGAGGGTTATCCCTTACCTGATATACCTAGGATAAGGGTTGCATCCCATGTTCTTTTGGTAATCCTAATGCTCAATTGAGAAAGTTATATATGATAATGTCATGCATAGATATACTCATCCAATAGCATAATTATATATCTCTTGATATATGCTCCCTAAGTTTGAATGGCATGATAATAATACTATGTTCTCTAATATCTATGTTTGGTGATCCAGTTATCTCTCCTGATATACATACTAACCATGCAGGTGTATCAAATGAATTCATAGCTAGGTAAGAGCTCTGAGGTGTATGTGTTTTGTATAACACTAAATGATGATAATCCTTGTTGATAAGATAACATGTATCACCAGTATGATGAGAAAGGTTTGTTGACCTGATAAAGGCTGAGTGCCTAGTTGAGGTGTTATACTCTGATGCTGAGATAAGGGATTGCTATCCCAGGATGATGATGCCTTGAGAGGCAGTGGCATTCTATGATGAGGGATTGAGATCCCATGGTAATGTGATTATGACAGTAACGATGTGACATAATATTGTTCTATTTTATAACTTGGTTGTCTCAACAATCCACATAAAATATACTAATTAACTACAGTGGAACATTTCATGTAGTTTTCCCTGGCCATAGATCCATCATCGTCGGTATCTAGAGATGGTGAAACGGGTTTATCCTGCGGGATTACTTGGAGTGCATATTGTTGAATATGCAGGGTTTCTCCTAGACGAAAGTAGGAGAATTAGAGTGAAACTACAGTTGTGGACTCAAGATGTGTATAAGAGCATGGTGAATGAGCCCATGGCTCAGTATGATAGAGCATGAATGTGTTCATGGCTCAAGGAGCATGGTGAACTGGCCTGTGGCTCAAGTATACTAGCACCGTGACCTGTACAAAGGGCGGGCTAGATAAAAAGGGTATACTATGTGAGCTAATCATGTGGCTGAGGCCACTCAAGAAACAGACTGCGGTCCTACTTTGGTTATCGTGCACTGACCACAAAGAGGTGAGGTCATGGAGTACGGCTCTCCTAATGACCTTGTATGGCACCGGTTTTGGGCTTCGCAGCCGAAGGTTGGATTTGAGCGGGATGGCTCACTTCCTTAGGGCATAATAAATCATAATCCAGCCGTATAGAATATATTGCTTAAGGCAAAACATAGAACATTGGTTGAGGCCTTGCTTTTATAGTTGCTCTAGTTATATCTTATAGTTAATTGTACATTCCCCATATCTTGTGATAAGTTCTTATAAAGATTATCTTGTCAATCATGTTCTATAAAGAAATATTTGGTTATATGACTCCTGGATATCTTGGTAAGCTAGTTCTATTCAGTACTCCATATATATGAGTTGCTTATATATCAGTTAACTGCTTTATCTATTCTAGCTCTCCTTTGAGGTTTTATAGTTTTCGGCGGGGGTTATGTTTCTCGCTGGGACTGTGTGTCTCACCCCGCTAGTTTTAAACCTTTTTAGGTGATCGTGTTAGACGTGGTGGTGGTCGTGAGGTTGCAGCCGAGCAGTAGGAAGAATAGTAGGAGTCAAGAAATAGATATGTTGTTGTTTTGGTTGTTTGGTAGTAGAGTCCTAGAGTCATCCCTATACTCTCAGGTCCTTGGAGGTGTTTTGATGACGTTTTGCGAGGTATAGCTGATGTAGTTTTGTTTATCCTATTGTTGGTCTGGTATGGCATGTTCTATAAATAAACAGGTGGTGAACTCTTTGTGCCTATGTGACAGCTGGATCCTATAAGTTGTGGACACATATCAAGGTTTATTTATGTTTATATAACATGTTTCCTTGCAGGATAAGGATCTGGATGTAATAGTGCTTTCCGCAATCGGTTTTAATTAACCCGTGTTTTTGGTAATATGTGGTTTATGGATATTCCGCACATTTTCGTGTGGCGTTTCGTTGTCTGTATGATAGCAGGATGTCACAATACTGTTATTGAATAACATAATATGATAAAAATTATTATGAGCATTTTAATATTAGAATTTATGGTGACTGTTAAATATTTTACACATAAGTCTAATAGTAGTAGTCACATTGTAGTGTGAGTGGTGTGTATTGTGGTTAGGGAACTATTTAGTCTCGATTATCTACCTCTAGGTTGGGACTAAGTCTTATATATGGAAGGTTTAGAGCTCATGTTCAAAAGGACTAGAGGAGGGAATTATGGACCACACGCATGTGCATGAGCAATCATGCCATGCGACGTAGGATTGCAGTTCTGACCTTGTGAGTCAGGGTTCAGAATTCAGGGAATGGTCTTGGTCTTCGATTTCTTTTTGATAAATGATTTTTTGTTCTTAATGTAACTATATAAGACCCATATTTGAGAAGTTAAAATTTTACTCAAGAAGTCAAACTCTATTTGAGTTGTGTTTGACTCACAAAAACTATATTCGAGACACATTGTATTCTAGACGTGTATTGGACTAGTCGAAACTATATTTAGATAGTTAAAAAACTTGGTCATGGACTTGGTTGAATACAAGGTGTATCAAATAAGATACAAACCTAGTTGATGGAGCAATTAATTCATTCAAATTTTTGTTTCAGATACATAAGGACTTATGTGAGAGAGAGAGAGAGAGAGAGAGAAAATTGGTTTATTCAGACTGCTTAAATACACTATTCCAATGCTTAGCGTAACCTATGATTTTTATAAATTGCTTTCAACATGCAACAATTGTTGGGAATAATACATACCTTCACCTTCTTCATGTTGTTGCTACATTCAACTATTGCTATTGTTGTCCATTGATCCACTCTAGGAGATTGAGAGGGGTCAAAGTTTGGTCGAGGTAAGATGTGCATCTTGTATGTTAGAGTGTTCTATCGTAAGAAAGACATTGTCGGTACTTGCTTGCAGCACTAGTGGGGCATTATTTTTGTGATGGAAATCCTCTAATGAACAGTTTGCCCTGAGACAAGTTACTAAACTCTATATGTTCTTCTTTGATCCTTCTATTGCAAGGCTCATTGTTTCTTGTTGACTCTTTCGATGAATCTCTTGATTTGCTGATAGTCATCGTTACAGTATTCGAACTTGCATGTTACACGGTCTTTATTTCCAATAGAACCAACAACAACTGAATGCGGTGATGGGAGATTGAGGCACAAAAAGATAGCAAAATTTCCTTTTCAGGCCACATCCAGAGTATGAACTGAACTGATTGTTGTTATTGCCAGCTGCCAGTGGAGCCAACCAATTGTAGATGTTGTAGCTTGTCCTCTCAGGAAGGAAATAGAGCTTTAGGCTAGTTCAAGACTTATTACCCCGAATAGGTCACTTCCATGGAAGAAACTGAAGTAGCTTAGATCACAAGGCTAAGCTATTGCATCATCTAGCACCCACAAACAAGAACCCTAGTTTTTTATTGCGGCTAAAGAGCATTAGTAATGGTGCAAAGCAATTTTGATCTTGGTTGGAAGGACATGGGATTGCTAACAAAATGGTGGCCAACACATCTCTCAGGTCGTACTATGGGGTGGTGATGTCGAGGGATCATGGTGTTTTCTCAAACCCAAGTTGAAAGATGCTTTTCTCAAGAAATGAGATATTATACCCATGCAAATATACAAGAAGTGTAACCTAAGTTAAGATTCAATTCTGATGCAAACCCAAAATGATTTAATCTGAGAAGCCCGAGTCCTTTGTCTGTGTTTGGATATAAAAATAAGGGATTGAGTTGGTTGGAATATCTTAATTAAGCATGTCTTGTGTTGTTTAGATTACATGTTGGAGCCATCTCAGACTTGAATTGGTTTTAAACATGCATCATACAAAACTTGATTTGAATTAAAAAAAATTGCAACCAATGTCATCTACAATAGGACAAAAAGAAATTGGAATGGAGTTACCAATCGTATCCTAGATGAGGTTGAGTTAATATCAATATCCAAATTCAAATTAGTATTGGTGCCTCCGGTTTCCGTTTAGTTTACGTCTACCAATCAAAATATGGCCTAAATCTGGATGGAAGATCACCTATATGGCATAGAAGGAAGTACAAATTCCGAATGGATTATGTTCTGAAATAGGCACTCTCGGATTACAAGCCCCAAGATTCCATTGATGTCCCTTTTTTTCCTCACCTAATCCAGCAGAGTTCGTCTACAAAAGTTAAGAATGCTTTAAATTTATGGTAAATAAGCAACAAATAATCGTCATCTTAGCTCAGCTGGTAGAGTGCGTGACTTTTAACCATGTGGTCGTGGGTTCGATTCCCACAGACAGCGGTAAATCAGTAAGATAAATATGTCATTTTTTGTTCAGAAAAAAAAAATACCACGGAGCAAGGACCAAGAGAGAGAATGTTGTGACGTTGGATTAGGTAGATAGTAATAGTTTCGAGATGAGTGGAAAAGAAGATGGAGAGAATGAGCAAGTGAGATCCCTCACTCTTGTCTACTGACTGTCTACTGAGTGGACACAGAGAATCGACCAACGGACATAATATGAAATCCATCTACGTTTTTAACATGCCACCAAGTTCCTTAGGAGTTGACTTTCGTGGGTGGGGATATGTGTAAATCCTTCCCAGTTTAGTAATAACAAAAGTTGCTCAGCCTTAGAAGTTGTTTAGAAAGCAGTTTATTCAATAAGAAGTAAACTGGCAATGTTGTTTTTATCAGCGAGAGAGAGAACTCAGAAGCCCACATGTATTGGCAATCTGGAGGAGCAGGACTTAGGTGTAGGTGTAGAGTGAGACAGTGGCATAGATTTTCGATTATATATCACATTTTCTCCTCCTGAGAAATAGGTGTACTTTTTTCAGTAGATATCTAATTTGTGTTGAGCAACAACAGAAAAAATCACCAGTAGATTTGATGCTTCATTGACAAGAGACGGATCTTGATGAGTTTTTGGAGGGATAGCCCACTCAAATGCACAATATCCCACACTCATGCCCATTTTGATTGTGCCAATCTACTTCCAGATGTTATTGTGGAAGGCTAATAGACAACAATAACACTTAAAACTAGAGTGTGTGTTGGTTAATGACAAAATCTCATTAGTCATGATATGTGATATCAAACCAAGCACATAGATACTTGTTCGAAAATAGTATATCAAATAAGCTCACCTTGAGAGTGACAGATGAAAACTATGATTGATAGTTAGAGCCATCTCTCATAGTGATGGTTGTGAGTGTGGCTCTTAGACCTGAAATCGCTACACAAATCACATGTCATTCAGTGTACTTTGATATCATCCACCATGATCCTGAATATGGGTTGCCATAAAGGTGGTGCTCGGGTGCACTGTGACACATGGGGGTAACTGTGAGTGGTGTAGATGGGATTTGTCCCTCCTATAGGACTTTGTTATCTTGACCACTTGATAAGAAAGACTGAGAAATGTATAGACATACTCATGTGAATCAATATATGATATATGAGCTCACATGCATCTCAAATAGTCTTCTCTAGTTCAAGGAACATCGATTGAATGTTGAAGAGGATGATGACTCCATTCCCCGAGTTCAATCAAGATATCAGAGAGAAAAGAACTATACAATCATTGTAACACCAATTACAGATTGTAGGTTAAAGTTGTTCTCCAACTTCTCCAATTACTTGAGTAGCAATGTAGTCTTTCTAGATACTAATCATTGCTTGTGAAATCATAACATGATTATGAATATCATGCCAACATAATTTGGAGTGCACTAGTTCACACGCATAGGATGTATTCGAATAGCAATATAATTGTACATGTGATTGGAAATTTTCTAGATCAAGTTGAGTAATAAAAAATTTAGGTAATCTACAATAATGATATTGGAATATAATATGAGATAATTAGTCAAAATATTTAAGCCAATTAATTAGATTCAAATTGTTAAGTCGGTGGCTAATCATGAGTGATTGGCTAGAACCGGATGATGAAAATTAGTTAATCAATTAATATGATAGATTGGTTAATTAATTGATTCTAGAATATTCTCTTCATAGTCCACGAGCGACTTGTTTTTAATATAATTGCAACCTTTTATTTTCTAGGAGTTTTGGGAAACCATGCTTCCTTTTCTCAGTTATCTATAAGGGTAATGACGGTCAGATTTTAAGATATGCTCTTATATATGAACTCTAGTTATCATCATCCCCAAGAGAGAGAGAAGGAGAGCAACTCGACGCTGGCATGTTGTCAAGAAGAAGGCCACTCCTTCCCGCTGACTCGGGAAGCACGATGTGAAATTCTAGTCCATCCGCGTGGACAAAGTAGAGACGCAGACACTCAGAGGACGTCGACTAAGACTGTTTGTACACGTAAGGGACTACACACATCACTGTGAGAAGGGACGTCGCTGAATTTTATTTGTGACAAGGTATATCATGCACACCCTTTTTCTGAATACGTGATCGATGAGATCCGCAAGTAGGTATGTGGACAAAATTTTTTTTCTACAACATTTGTTGCCTCAACAAAACCTAATAAGTATGTACCCCAAATAGGTCACTTCCATGGAAGAAATCGAAGTAGGTTAGGTCACAACGCCGACCTAGTGCAGCACCTAGCACCCTAGTATGTGAACCCTAGTTTGTGATTGCGGCTAAAGAGTGTTAATGTTAGGAAAAAGCAATATTGATTTTGGTTGAAAGGATATGGTATTGTGGACAAAACGGTGACCAACACATCCCTCAGCTCATGCTATGGGGTGGTGATGTCGAGGGATCAGGGTGTGTGCTCAAACCCGAGTTGAAAGACGTGTGTGTCACACTTTTCTAGAGAAATGAGATATTATACCCATGCAAATATACAATAAGTGTAATCTAACTTAAGATTCAATTCCGGTCTAAACCTGGAATGATTTGATCTAAAATTCAAGTCCTTTGTCTGTGTTTGGATATAGATCTAGATACAAAAATAAGGATTGAATTGGTTGGAATACCTAAATTAAGCATGTCTTGTGTTGTTTAGATGACATGTGGGAGTGAGATCAAACTTGAATTGGATTTAAACATGCGTCACCCAATGCTTGATTTGAATTAAAAAATATCACAACCAATGCCATCAATAATAGGGCAAGAAGAAATCAGAATTGAGTTTCCAATCGTGTCGAGGTTGAGTTAATATCAATATCCGAATTCAAATGAGAGCACCGGTGCCCCCTAGTTTCTATTTTGTTTGACTCTACCAATAAAAAATGTTCGGCCAACGGCCCTTTATTTCCAGCCCACTTCGGGCAGCCCATTAGGGCAAGGCACGGCACGGCTGGTGTGTGTGGGTTATTTATAACCCATGTCTTTGGCAATTGACATCAGCCACAACAACGCAGCCGCAAATCAAAAGCAATGCAACCTCCACTTTCTCAATTGTTTGTGATGGAGAGAAGAATCAAGGAAGAAGAAAGAAGAGAAAGGAAAGAGGGTGACACCGCTCTGGTTCTCTTCCCCAGTCTACACCAAGTTCTCCATCACAGCCTACGTTCTTGTTCTGTCCGAGTATTCTCTGTAAGGAGGTGTTTTTCCGGAAGGTCGTTTGATGTGGTGACGTACTAGTTCGGTATTATCTGTATCTCTTCCTTTTGCTCTATATTCCTCAAGTTTTGGGTCTAAACTTGAGACAAACATTGTAATCTGTTGATTAGTAGATTTTCTCCGTCGGGCTTTGACCCCGTGGTTTTTCCCTCACACATTGTGGGGTTTTCCACGTAAATCTCGGTGTTCTTGTGGTTGTTTGTTTTCTATATTATTTTTACATGCCTAGTCCATACGTGTAGGTTATTCTGCATCTTTTTTGGCCTGCATCAACCCCTTCAAGTGGTATCAGAGCGTGGGTTGGCTACGTGGACTAGATGGACGGAGTAAATAATATGGTAAAATTGACGGCATCAAACTGGTCGACGTGGAAGATAAAGATGGAGTATTTGCTTTATTGCAATGATCTTTATGAACTGATTCAGGGAGATGCGAGCAAGCCAGCGGATACAAAACCGAAGGATTGGACAAAGATGAACAGAAAATGCATGGGCTTCATCTGACAATGGGTTGACGAGTCTATCTTCCACCACATCGCCAACAAGACCAGTGCCCACTCTTTGTGGAAGAAGCTCGAGTCATTATACGAGAGGAAGACTATAGGGAACAAGGCATTTCTGATTAAGAAGCTCATCAATCTGAAGTTCAAGGAAGATGAAAATATATCAGTGCACCTGAATGATTTTAAGAGCATGGTGAATCAACTAGCCACGATGGGTTTGTCACTTGATGACGAGTTGCAGGTGCTTCTACTTCTTGGTTCTTTACCTGACAGTTGGGAGACCTTGGTGATTTCTGTTAGCAAATCTACTCCAGACGGGAAATTGACTTTGGATTTGGTGTCCAATACCTTGTTGAATGAAGAGACAAGATGACACAGCTCAACAGAGACGTCAGTTTCACATGCCCTTGTTACTGAGGACAGGGGGAGGATTCAGAGTCGTAGCCAGGGTGGTGACAGAGGAAAGTCAAAGCACAGGTCAAAGTCCAAAAGTAAGGTAGTTTGTCATTACTGCAACAAGCCAGGTCATATACAAAAATTCTGCAGGCAGTGCAAAAAGGAAATTAAAGAAGGAAAGCAAAAGGTGACAGATGATGATAGCAACAGAGTTGCAGTCATTATAGATGCCGAAGAGGTACTCAAATGTGGAGTTTCCATGGGACATTGTCTACATATCAATGACAACACTGAGTGGGTGTTGGACATCGGTGCTTCATACCACATCACTCCTCACAAACACTTCTTCTGCTCCTACAAGTCTGGGGACTTTAGAATGATGAAGATGGCTACTAAAAGCTATGCAAAGATTTGTGGGATTGGTGAGGTGCGCATTGAGACCGAGTTGGGTTATACCATCTTGCTGAAGAATGTTAGACATATTCTCGAAGTTGATTATAACATCATTTTCGGATATGGTATCGACATTGAGGGCTTTAAATGTCATTTTGGTGACTTGAAAACTGTTGTTACCAAAGGACAGTTGGTCGTGGCTAGATGCAAAGTTTGTTGCACTTTGTACATGATGAATATAAAGGTTTACACTGATAGTGCCAATGCTGTGGACAGTTTAGGTTCTCCAGATTTATGGCACAAGCGGCTTGGACACATGAGTGAGAAAGGCTTATAGGTGCATGCAAAGAAAGATTTGATCCCCTGTGGTAAAAATGTGACTCTTGACCCCTGTGAAAGTTGTTTGCTTGGGAAGCAAAAAAGGGTTCAGTTCAGTGCTCAGTCTGAGAAGAAGTCTAATGTGTTAGACAGGATTTATTCTGATGTTTGTGGTCCCTTGGAAGTCAACTCCTTGGGTGGAAGCAGATTCTTTGTTACTTTTATTGATGATGCATCTAGGAAAGTGTGGGTTTACTGTTTGTAGAGGAAAGATTAGGTCTTTGATACTTTCAAGAAGTTCCATGCCATGGTTGAAAGGGAGACAGGTAAAAAGCTTAAGTGTCTTCATTCTGACAATGGAGGTGAGTATACTTCCAAGGAGTTCAGGTCTTACTATGAAGGATCTGGCATACGGCATGAGAAGACTGTTCCCGGTACCCCACAACACAATGGTTTGGCTGAAAGAATGAATAGAACCAGTATGGAGTAATTCAGATGCATGATGAAGAATGTAAAACTACCTAAGGAGTTCTGGGCAGAGGTTGTAAACACTGCTTGCTACTTGATTAACAGGTCACCATCGGTTCCTTTGGATTTTGATACTCCAGAGAGTGTGTGGATAGGGAAGCCAGCTTCTTATTCTCACCTTAGAGTGTTTGGGTGCAAGGCATTTGTACACGTTCCTAAGGAGAAGAGGCAGAAGCTTGATGACAAATTTGTTCCTTGTATTTTTGTTGGCTATGGTGATGAGCAGTTTGGTTACAAGCTTTGGGATCTAGAAAATAAGAAGATAATCAGATCCAGAGATGTGATTTTCTTTGAGGACCAGATGTTTTCTGATACAGTGATAACAGAGTCTGAGCAGGTAAAAGATGATACTGTGATTGATGTGTTAGTTGCCTCTCCAGTCCAGCAGAATGCTGATGCAAACCAAGTTGAGGATGATAAGATCCCACATGATGATATGGAAGAGGATGATCCTGGTACATATAGCATCCATGATGAGGAGGTTCTTGAGCAGGGGGAGAAACCTCAACCAGTAGATCCAATAGGTCCATAGCTGAGGAGGTCTACTAGAGAGAAAAGGGTGTCTACTAAATATTCTAATACATAATGGTCATTGATCACAGAAGAGGGGGAGCCAGAAAGTTACGAGGAAGCAAAGTCTCATCAAGAAAAAGATAAGTGGTTGTATGCAATGCAAGATGAGATGAACTCATTGAAGAAAAATGATACATATGAGTTATGCAAGCTTCCTGAAGGCAAAAAAGCTTTAAAGAACAAGTGGGTCTTCAAGCTAAAGAAAGATGGGAGTGATAACACTGTGGGATATAAAGCTAGACTTGTAGTGAAAGGCTTTGGGCAAAAGCAAGGCATTGACTTTGATGAGATATTCTCTCTAGTAGTGAAGATGACTTCTATTCACAGAGTTTTGGGCTTGGCAGCTAGCTTGGACCTTGATATTGAGCAGCTTGATGTGAAGACAGCCTTCCTCCATGGTGAGCTAGAGAAAGAGATTTATATGCAGCAACCTGAAGGGTTTGCAGTGAAAGGCAAAGAACACATGGTTTACATATTGAAGAAAAGTCTCTATGGGCTGAAACAAGCACCAAGGAAGTGGTACAAAAAGTTTGATGTTTTCATGTTGAAGCAAGGTTACCACAGGACAGAGGCAGATCATTGTGTTTACTTCAGGAGATTTTCAGGTGACAATTTTATTATTCTCTTGCTTTATGTTGATGATATGTTGGTTGTTGGCAAGGATGCTCAGATGATTGCCAAGCTGAAGAAGGAATTGTTTAAGTAGTTTGACATGAAAGACTTGGGACCAGCCAGACAGATTCTTGGCATGGACATCAGGCATGACAGGAAAGCAAAGAAACTTTGTTTGTCACAGCAGAAATATGTTGAGTGTGTACTTGACAGGTTCAACATGAAGGGGGCAAAGCCAGTTGAGACTCCCTTATCCAGTCACTTCAGACTGAGTAGAAAACAATCTCCTTCTATTGAGCAAGAAAAGAAAGAGATGGCTCACATACCCTACTCTTCTGCAGTAGGAAGTCTTATGTATGTTATGGTATGCACTAGGCCTAATATTGCACATGCAGTTGGTGTGACTAGTAGATTTTTATCTGACCCTGGTAAGGAGCATTGGAATGTTGTTAAACGGATACTCAGATATTTGAGAGGTACTTCTAGTGCTTGCTTATGCTTTGGAGGGGCACCACCAGTTATTACAGGTTTCACAGATGCAGATTTAGCAGGTGATCTTGATCACAGGAAGTCTACCTCAGGGTTTCTATTCACTTTTGTAGGGGGAGCTATTAGCTGGCAGTCTAAATTGCAAAAGTGTGTTACTTTATCAACTACTGAGGTAGAATATATCGCAGCTTGTGAAGCAGGGAAAGAAATGATTTGGCTCAAATGTTTTTTATAAGAACTGGGTTTGACACACGATGAGCATGTTATCTACTGTGATAGTTAGAGTGCCATGGACTTGAGCAAGAATTCTTCTTTTCACTCCAGGACAAAGCATATTGATCTGAGATACCATTGGTTGTGTGAAGCTATCAGTGATGACCAGTTGAAGCTGAAGAAAGTTCACACCAACGACAATCTTTCTGACATACTGATAAAGGCAGTTCCTACAAAGAAGCTTGCTACTTGTAAGGATCTCGCCAGATTGGACTCCATCTGAGGAGTCATAAGGACAATCTCTCCTTTGGGCTGGAGGGGGAGATTGTTGGGCCAACGACCCTTTATTTCCAGCCCACTTCGGGCAGCCCATTAGGTCAAGGCACGGCTGGTGTGTGTGGGTTATTTATAACCCATGTCTTTGGCAATTGATAGAAGTCGCAACAACACAGCCGCAAATCAAAAGCAACGTAGCCGCCGCTTTCTCAATTGTTCATGACAGAGAGAAGAATCAAGGAAGAAGAAAGAAGAGAAAGGAAAGAGGCTGACACCGCTCTGGTTCTCTTCCCCAGTCTACACTGAGTTCTCCATCACAACCTACGTTCTTGTTCTGCCCAGGTATTCTATGTAAGGAGGTGTTTTTCTGGAAGGTCATTTGGTGTGGTGACGTACTGATTCGGTATTATCTGTATCTCTTCCTTTTACTCTGTATTCCTCAAGTTTTGGGTCTAAACTTGAGACGAACATTGTCATCTGTTGATTAGTGGATTTTCTCCGTTGGGCTTTGACCCTGTGGTTTTTCCCTCACATATTGTGGGGTTTTCCACGTAAATCTCGGTGTTCTTGTGGTTGTTTGTTTTCTATATTATTTTTGCGTGATTAGTCCATACATGCAGGTTATTCTGCATCTTTTTTGGCCTGCATCAACCCCTTCAAAAACATGGTCTAAATATGGATGGAAGATCACCTATACGGCATAGTCCAAATTATGAATGAAGTTTGTTCTGAAATAGGCACTCTAGGATTACAAACCCCGTGATTCAACTGATGTCCCTTTTTTTATCTGAAAATTCTAACCATAGTCACTCACTCACCCGCTGGCATACCCGGGAGCATGGGAAAGAGTGAGATTTAATGCATTCCAGAGATATTACATCTGCAACCGTTATTAGCCATGCAACAATCATGCAAAGTGCATACAAAGTGTAGTTATTGCATTAATTCCCCAATAAATTGAACCTGTGATATTTCAACTACACCACAAATTACGAAAAATAATTAGAATTAAATTTATGTGTGTTTATGATATATTTTAACTTGTGTACTATAAACGCACATACTGTGCACGCATTTGTTGACAATTTTTATTATAACTTATTTCATTGTTGCGTCTAATGCCGTTACATATGCAATAATATAATTTTCAAATTTTAATCATATATAATATTTTACACAAATTACGCGTTGCAATATTTGCTCGTGCATACTCATTATCATTTTAACTCAATTTTTACATACAATACAAGATGTACGGTAAAAGACGTACACTACAGACAATCATTTATTACATGTATTCCTCAAATCTTGTTACCACTGCCCTATTAGATATTTGTATCTTTAATGCGTACAATACAAGACGTATAGTGCGAGACGTACAATACTAACATTGTTTGACAATACATTTAGACGTATAATACGAGACATACAATACGAGACTATATTTTTACATACATTTAGAATGTAACATTTGTCAAAATTGCACACAAGAAGTATCGCATTAACAACCACATTGTACAAAAAATACAATACTAAAGCCACATTCTGTATACATTCAAAATATAGCGTTTGACAAAATTATATACAAAAAGTATAGTACTTTAATCACATAATGTAACACACTTACTGTACTAGTGCAGGAATGTCGGTGAAGTGGAATGGAGATGGAGAATGGAGTTATAAAAGAGAAAATGAATTTTTGAAAATTAAGACTGGAAAGAGGAGTGGACAGAGAACTTCGGGACTCTTTAACTTTTGGATGGACTTAATTGATGTATAGTTAATTGGCATGAGAGAAAAAACGACAAGAATAGTCTTTTGTAGACTCTCGAAAATCAGATATGTGGACGGATATATAGATGACGGTAGGTAGCGTAACTCTTTTTTACCCAGACGCGGCACTCACTTAATCCGACAGATTTCGTCTACACAACGTCCGGCTAATTTTTTACCAACAGTAAATAAGTTACAAATCATAGCCGTCTTAGCTCAGCTGGTAGAGCGCATGGCTTTTAACCATGTGGTCGTGGTGGGTTCGATTCCCACAGACGGCGGTAGATCGAAAAGATACATGTCTCAGTTTTAGTTCAGAAAAAAAATACGGGATGAGTGGAAAAGAAGATGGAGAGAATAAGTGACATCCCTCACTCCTCAGTGGACAAAGAGAATCGACCAACGGGCATAATATGAAAACCATCTAAGTTTTTAAGAGTTGACTTTCGTGGGTAGCAGCGATATGTGTGAAACCTTCCTTCCCAGTTTTAGTAATAACAAAAGTTGCTCAGCCTTACAAGTTGTTTAGAAAACAGTTTATTCAATAAGAAGTCAACCATAACGACGTGTTTTTTTTTCAGCGACAGAGAGAAGCCCACATGTATTAGGTGCAGGTGTAGAGTGAGCCTGCGGCATACATTTTCGATTATATATCACATTTTCTCCTTCTTAAAAATAGGTGTACTTCTTTCAGTTGATATCAAGTTTATGTTGAGCAACAACAGAAAAATCACCAGCAGATTTGCCGCTTCATTGAAAAGAGGCAGATCTTGATGAGTTTTTGGAGGGATAGCCCACCCAAATGCACAACACCCCACACCCATTCCCATTTTGATCGTGCCAATCCACTTCCAGATCAACCAGCTATCAGCTCCCTCTGCTTCCTCTTTGCTGTAGATTGAAGATAATATAAGACCAGATTCATCCCCTACTCCGTAGAAGAGATTTGGAACGCGTCCATTAACTATAACCAAGATGTTTCTTATTATATATCTTATCATACGTGCTCTGGCCATAGGGTAATGTAACAAACCACAATCACATCCACCTATCCAATTCTAAAATCAATCCACGAGCACACGTGATACACACTCGTCAGGTTGAACCTAGAAGGTTTGAAATTGGCCATTTACGCTTTTTCTAATTTAAAAAATAGTATAACAACTTTTTAAGTCTGTACACAATTAAGTTAAGAAAAACAATTACAATGTAATAGAAGAGAGACGGGCAACAGACTGTGTCGGCAGTTCTTGTTTAATGGCAAAATTAACTCTTCATAACACTATAACTATAGATTTGGGGGTAAACATGATTAATATAACTAAAATTCTATATAATATCCACCGGTTTACTAGATAAAATTTAACCCATAAAGACCTCTGCAAAACCACGATCACCAGTTTGCCGCCATACATTTCTAGAAGAAGGGTTAAGAATGGAATGTACAGATCAAGCACGGAGAAAGTTCATGTCTTTTTTCCTTTATCCAAGACTCGTAGCAGCTCTTTCGTCATTATGAAATCATGAGAAGGTCAGTGTTGTCTGCATTTCAGAGGACTTCATTTCGATGCCTTGTTCACACATCAAACACTGTTTTTCTACCCTCTCAGAAACAAAGCCGTCCGAAACCTATGAAAAGGACTGATGTGTTGATAAAATGGCGCGAGGATAACCCGTACCTTCTTTAGATTGGCACGGAATTTTGATTTTGAAATCTAGTGAAATTTAAATTAGATTAGTGTGGGTGATGGAACATGTGTAATTTGGATATAAAAGGTATTGGGAATAGAAAAAGGATGTGGTTTATGTCTAATTGGGTTTAGACTTGAGTAAGAGTTGACTTGTGCTACCAATCCGAATATGAGTCAAATCTAAAAGGGAGGAAAATAGTTTTCTACGTGCAACATGGTATTGAATTAGGAATTGGAGTAGAATTCCTGGTTGCAACCATATACCATGAAAGCCTATAAATAGAGGCCATGGGGGAGGTCATTGAATCATCCACCGGTTGAGGTGTGATTCCTCTGGTTGTTTATTGGTTCCTTTTGTGATAGAGGGTGCCAGAGAATAAGAATAATTGGAGGAGCTCTTTTGGTTGAATAAGAGAGGGTCAGCGACTTTACTTTGAAGCGAAGTAGCGACTACACTCGGTGACACATTGGGTGCACTGACAGAACAACTCTCTTTGTTGATAAGAGAGGGACAGTGACTTTGTCTTGAAGTAAAGTAGTGGTTGGTTGTTACAGACACAGTGTTGTCAAAGTGGTAACGGTCTGACCCAGTTAGCGGTCACAGCAGCATCAAGCAGTCGCCAGCAACAACAGCGGCCTCGTGAGGAGATTAAGTAAAGAAGGAAGTTTTATACACACTGGGTGTGATTCTCTTCTTCTTCATCTTTGTTCTCGTGTGGGGAGGGCTACCTGGATTTAGTTGGTAATTAAATCCAGACAGTGTGAATTGTAATCTTAATTACATAGTGTTTGTTGGCCGGTATTGTCCCGTGATTTTTCTCTCCTTGTCTTGGGGAGAGTTTTCCACGTTAAATCTGGTGTTTTTTCTTTGGATTTATACACTTGTCGGTAACGCTTCCGTAATAAATTTTCATCACATCCGAGACCGTATCGATACAATATCCCCAACAAAAGACTATCCGAAAATTCAATTTTGTTATGAACGGAATGTTGTGTCGCATATAGATGTCGATGCGGGAAGCTAATCAAGAGGATCTTAAAATCTTGACCAATTAATATCCGATTTGATACTGCTTCAGTCCGAACCACATTTCTAGTTTAAGTTTTGCCAAATGTAAAAATGAGTAATTTGGCAATCATATCATTGTAGCTTTTTACAAAAACAATGCTAGTCCATTATAGGTTTGTTCATTGCAAAGCAGGTGTCAACATGCTCATTTCCAGATCTCAGCAACAAGAATCTTGCTGTAGCGAAAGAAAAAAAAAATGCACATCTCTCATCGTCACTGTCAGTACAGAGATTTGCCAGTTGGTGTCAAACAACGCGGTGGAAGGTGAGGTCTGGGAAACAGGAGGACGACACACCGGTGTTGTTGGATTGCGTAAGGAATGAGTGAAGAAGTAGATACAAAGAAAGAGTCAGTCAGATCCCCGTCGTTTCTGCTCTGTACTTGTCGGGCATGTGCTAGCTCCTCAATCTTACCTCACTTAAACAGGAGGAAATCATCTAAGTCTTAAACATATATACCTTACATCCGCGATGCGATCAATATTCTGTGAACCACCTATCTCTCCTGCCCACATGTATGAATACAGGTATAGCTTTGTGCTTTTTAAAGAGTTTTTTTTCTAAATACCCCTCTACTTATTAAAATTCCTAAAACCCCTCTCCTTTCTGTAATTCTTGCCACCCCCTACTATTAGCTTTTAATTTCACATAACCCCCTGCGGTTAGTCTTCCGTCAGATTCAATTCACTGAAGCAACAGTCGAGCCTTTTTCTATTTCTAATTTTCCCTTCCGGATAAACATGCGGTCAAATAAAACTCTATTGCTAATGTTATTATATTGAATAATGTACATTAATGGTAGTGCGTGGTGTATGTGTTTAATTTGCCTTTACTATAATATAAGTTGTCTTTACAACAATCTATCACCATACGTAAGACACATGAATTCATCTCATCGCGGTAGATGAGTCGTAAATGACAAACTCTAGTATATTACGATGAAAATTTTGGTCCATACTCATCGTAATATATTAGAGTTTCATGTCAGGTTCAGATCAATCAAGACAACTTATATTATAGTAAAGATATTTTCAAGCGTGTATATATATATATATATATATATATATATATATATATATAATGATAAGTTTTTCGAAGTATATACCGACCTATGGGAATCGTTTGTAAAACTAAATTTACAATTTGTTAACTAAATATAACCATATAGATAAAATATCATATAAATTAGACCCATTTAAAAATCATAATCATATGGCAGTCTTTATGAATTTGTAACGAATTAGAAAATGTACATTTTATTTTAATGAATGGTTACTAGTTCCAACTACAATGATATTTTGAAGTATATTTAATACAAGCAATATGTGTCCCATCAATATGGTTATATTGTGTAGTAGATTAATATACACATTTTTTTAGAGAAACTATATTATTGAGGTTTACATCGAGATGGAAGGTAGAAATGTATTCTTGTAAGTACAGGCAAAAAATACTTTTGAAAAAATAATAATTTGAAACCTTATACTCAAATATATTTTATAATTATATAACATGTAGTTATATATACGTATATATAGTGAATCTGCATATCTAAATTTACGAGTTTGGGATTACCGACCCATGTACAAAATCTAGGAATTTTTAGGCTATGCATGTCCATATAAAATAGATATATGGTTTCCGTCAGATTATACGGGTCGGGACTTATACTTTATTTGGCAAAGCGGCCGCAATTGCTCGGACAGCAATATGTAATCACACGCAGCAGGTCAACTGCTTCTAATCTTGTTGTCACATACACAGTCGCTCTCATTTTTACATTATTTTTTCTTTCCGTAGAATTCGACAAACTCTACCCAATAAACTTTCTCAACGTGAGAAATTACTTTGGTGAACCATAGACGATTAGCCATCAGTGACAAATCTAATCATTTTCCCAAACATTGTATATTAACTAAATTGGACCTGTTCAATCCAATGCTTATCCTAGTCATGTGTGTCTAATTTATGCTTCGTTTGGCAAAGCAGTGGTGATTACTCGGACAGTGATGGACAACCACGAGCAGCGGGTCAATCACTATCAATCGTGTTGCCAAACACACGGTTACCCACGACTCTTATTTTACATTGAGTTTTCTGTCTGGAGCGATCGACAAACTCTATCGGCTGCTCATTTCTCACCGTGAGATATTGTCGTGATGAGTCATCTATGATGGTCCACGGGCGATAAATGCAATTGTATTGTCAAACGTTATATTAGTATGTTTTGTCACGGGTTGGGATCATCAAAGTGGCTCATCCTTGAGTGGTTTTCCATCCATAATAAATTGACTTTTTTAAAATATAAGAGTGCATTTTGACTTAGACTAGGTATCTCTATTAGGATATTGTCATACGTGTATGTAACGCTTTTTCCATTTCCTATATGCTATTAATATATTTTATTGGATATAATATATTAGTAAAAAAATTAATTAGACGACGTATTGTGAAACCAGGCAAGTATAGACGGCTACATAAATCATTTAAACATTGCTTATTACTTCCGTCGAATGGATCTGACGGAAGGATAACAGCATGGGGGTTATTGGAATATCGGGCTAGGGATAGGGGGTAAATGGGAAAAACTCTTTTTTAAATGTATAGGGAATAATATATGTTGTGAAATCAAAAGTTGGCTCGGGTGGAGGCGAAATGTGTAAAATCTTCCCGGTTTCGCGATAACAAAAGTTGCTCAGCTCAACCTTAGAAGTTATATAGAAAAAAGTTTTTCAGAAAGAAGTAAACAATGACTACATTTCTTTTGGCAGGGAAAGAGAAAAACCCACATGTATCGTTGTAATGTGAGGGAGCAGGATTTAGGTCCAGGTGTAAGAGTGAGACAGCGGCATGGCTTTCCGATTTTAGATCTCACGTTCTCCTCCTTAGAAATAAACTAGTGAACGCACACGTGCACATGCACGTGACATATAAAAGATGTTAGAATTGCAATAGAAAAATACCATAATGTTAATATTGTTAAATAAGAAAATTTGAACTATTGTTTTCATAAATAATAAAAATACATATTCATTTTGTAACTGAAAGTTCATTATGTGACAAAATTCTGCAGGTGATGTGACATGTCTGTTTTCCCATCCAAAATTGAAGTTTAATGAGCTTAATTGGAGAAGAAAATATGAGTTTAATTATTTAATAAGAAACAGGAAATAAATAAATAATAAATATTATAGTATAATATCTCACTTATTATCAATGCATGTAATCACTTTCTGGTGATTTAATCCTAAAGATTTTAAAATATTATTTCAAACATTCCACATATGAAAAAATGATTAGTGTAAATATTCAGACAATTTAATAATATAATCGTATATGCAGTCAAAATACTTACAGTTCTAGTGATGATTTTGGCAAAATGTTGTGTTTCAACTGTAATTATTGATGATTTTGTATTTGTTGTCACACGAAGCTTTGAAATAACTTTTGTTGTAAGTATATATAAATAACAATCATAAAAAGATTGTATCGTAAAACACAACTGGGAATCTAAATTATATGGAAAACAAAAGTACCAATTCAAATTTTAAGATAGATACAAAACAAAATCAAAAAGTAATGTTGTGTTCGATGTCAAATAAAAGACTCATACATTCTTGATTAATATCTAAGGGAACTACATCTAAGATTTTAGCTGTTTGCTTCATTATTGTTGGCGTCCCTTGTGATTCTTGAAAAAATGGTTGGGCATCTTGTGCTTTGACATGAAAAAGCAATTGATTCTATTTTTCCTTTGATAATATGATATCCACCATATCTTCACCATTTTCCTATATTATTAGACAAATTTAATATTAATACAGATGTAAAGTTCATCAATATTATATGTATATGTATAAAAATATGGAGTACATGTGAGTGGATATTGTTTAGATCTACAGCGGTATAACCAAGGAGATGATGTGCAGCTGTATCAAATAATGTTAATTTAATAGAATCAAAAGCGTCCATGACTTCAACTTTCATAATGTACCTATTATCAACAAAACGAAATATTAATTTACAAGCTAATTATAATATATACATGTATTACATGATAAAAGAAGGTAAATTGCCTGAGGACACTATCTTTTGTTCCACATTTGGGGCAGACCTTGCCTTGACCATTTTCATCATATACTTTCTTGCTACACCTCACACATGCATTGTACCAAAGGGTTCGATCACGGTAAATCTGTACAACTGCAGCCTTAATTTCATAAATGTGATCCTAAAAATGTTAACATATTATTTTCATATTATATACATTTAAGTATTTGTATAAGTTACAAACATTGAGGTATCTTACTTTGCGTAGTGCCCCACTCTGTAGGGATTCATACAATATGGAAAGATTGATCCTTATTGCCTCTATATTATCTTTTTGCATTGATACATTCACAAGTGATGAAGAACCAACACCGCTTTCAGACAACCGATTGCATTTATAGAATTCAATTTAGAAAGAAATATATATATGAACTACAGTTTGAATGTGTAATATGAAAACGACTACCTTGACTTCATTTCATCAACTCGTGGCAATGGGGGGTTAAAGAGAAGTCTTGTTGTGTAAGTACTTGACAGGTATGAACCTATAATTATTATTAAATTAATATAAAATAAGTCTCACAAATAGAATTAAATTTATTGATTGTATCTTACCTTGGAAGCATCGAACTTGCAATCCAGTAATAATAACTATACTTCTCATTTCATACTGTGCTTTCAAGTTGTCATGTGACATCACAACTATTTCACCCCCACAATGAGCACCTAGCCATAGTGTGCCTAAATACCATAAATATACATATAAGTGTTAGTAAATGAATACTTTGTTTTAGTGATTGAGTAATTTAAATAATTTGTATGTATTACATTTTGTTTTGTAATATGATGTCACACTTGGCAACTTGTTCACCAGATCTCTTCGTAATGCTTTGAATATCATCAACATTGATAACCATTCCAATGACATCTGTAATTGACATAGAAGACTTTATGAATATTATAAAATGATATTATAAATGAAATTAAAGTAAAAATACCTAAAAGAAATGTCTTCTTATCTTGAAGACCCTGAAAGTCATCAAACTCAGTAAACTGAAATGAGTAAATATGTATGTTTTCGCAATCTCCAGATGCTTCAGCAACCACACATTTTTTGTTAATTATGCACACTTCATTCTTCTTTGCATTTCTATAGTCATTGTGAATGTCTTCGACACAGACATTATTCAATACATAACACTTCCATTCATTTAAAGTATTACTGAATTTGTTAACTACATCACAAATTAAACTGGCTTCCATCCTCTCTTACTAAGAAATAAAAGATACATTGAGGCATTACATAAACACATGAATGTATTTTAAATAAGAACAAATTCAGAACATTGTAATCTAGTATACCTCTTCATCGATAAACAACAATTTCTGCTTCATTCTTCCCCGTGATATTTCATGTGCTTTCCATTTGAAGGCCACGCGAACCTTTAAATTCCAGTTTGGGTATCGATGTACACATCGAAAGGGGGTATAGTTATCTTTCATAATCCTATTTATAACATTTGAAGATGTTAGCTTAGAAAAGTTGTAAATACAAATAATCAACATGAAATATTAAGATAAAAGCATACCATCAATAAAGGATAATATTTCTTTGTATAGTATATTTTTTGTAAACGTTCCACCATTGAAATTCTTCTCTCCTGGTTTAACCAAGACCTTTGTTGTATTTTGGGATGTCCCTCTTGACAGTGCTACATACAACTATCCATGAGAGAATACAGGATGGGGCAAATAAATTCCAACATTAGAGATAGTTTGACCCTATGACTTATTTATTGTCATTGTAAAACTCAAACGCATAGGAAATTGTTTCCGTTTAAAAGCAAATGGAAGACCATCATTGTCAGGTGTTATAAGAGGTATTCTAGGTATGAAACCTCTTTTTCCCCGTGCTTGACCAACTGTAACCTCTGCGTCAATTACATTTTTATGAAACCCTTTACAAACCAGTCGTGTACCTTTGCATAACCCATTTGCCGGATCAATATTTCGCAACAACATTATAGGACAATTTTTCTTTAGCCGCAATACATGAGGGGGCAAACCGTTTGGAACCAGTGAATTGAGGAATTCTTCAAGGTAGTTATGATCTTCATCATCAACTACACTGTCAAAACTATAATATGTGATCTCCTCACCAGGAAATTGTTGTATGAGATCATTATTCATTTCGTCAACATACTCATTCTTCGTGCATAATATTGCATGATTCATCGTGTAGTCAGTCAATGTTGCATTATCACCGAGAGTAGGAAAGACATGTTGTATGAGTCATTTCTTAGAGGTCGCATCATCTATGTACTCAAGAACCATTTCATGTGGGAGGCGAACGTAATCGTCATTGAATATTGATTTTGTTCCTTGTCCTATACGTAGTAGAAAGTTTGAGAAGGTGGAATCTGACAAAGCTCTCATATTTTGCTTTAGTTTCAATTTGTGAATTTTCTCCCAAAGAAATGACTTTATAAGACTCGAATCAATCGTCTCACATCTAGTTGCACGTCAAACAACAGGAAAAACTTGTCTGAAATCACCACCAAAAACTACCACTTTTCCCCCCGAATGGTAGGCTCGATCCCGTGATATCTTACAAAGTGTGATCTAAGGCTTCAAAGGCTTGTCTCCTTGTCATGGATGCCTCGTCCCATATAATTAATTTTGTCGATCTAAGAAGTTCTTCTAGACTACTTTGTTTGCTTACATAACAAGTTGAATTGTTTTCAACTTTAATTGGAATTTTGAATCTACTATGAGCAGTTCTCCCGTCGGGTAAGATCGATGTTGCAACCCCAGATGTCGTTGTTGCGATTGCTATGAAACCCATAGACCTTACTTTTGCTAACAATTCCTTGTATAGAAATGTCTTTCCAGATCCACCAGGACCATCGACAAAGAATACACCAGGCTGGTTTCCCAATATGTAGTTGAATATCTCATTGAATGCATATTGTTGGTCATAGTTTAGTGATGAAATGAATGATAGATCCTCTTCGCTTACTTGTATATTCATCTCTTCAACAATTTCACATGACATATTTTGACCAGTATTTATTGAAAAATCATCATGAACAGTTGGCAAGTCATAATCCTCTATAACCTTCCCCATGCTCTCAAGAATAGATTTAATATTTTGTAGCACTGTCTGCTCCAACTGATGCTCATCGGTGATTCCGGTCCTACGAAAATCTTCCGACATATCATTGAGGCTTGCATCCCATAAAGCTCTTACATTTGTTGGTTCACAATAAAATAATAGTGTAGCAAATAATCTCTGTAGCAAAACTGGGAATTCAAAATGTGTTGCCTCAGTTAAACATTCTAAAATTGTATCGTCACTCTCAATAAGACCATGATGTTCAGCTGGAAGTTTGAATGTTGGTTGGATAACACCATTGACGGTGCTCAAACTCTCAAATGAAGTTAAACCCTTTACATGATTTAGTAATATCCTCGAATAATACCTCTCACCTTCAACAGGATTTACAGTAACGATACGACCAATAACCTCTCTTTGCTTTTTTTCTTCCAATATTTTCCAGAGCTAATCCACACATAATGCTCAGGGAATTGTTTATACATATATTGATGAGATTCTTCATCGTGTGAGTTTGTCACAAAATACTCAGTGAGAATTATTCTACAAACACCATCTCGTTCCATAACATTTTGCAAGTTATCATCTTCTAAGAATGTGACACTATGCATGTTAGGTAGATGCAATTGCAAGGAAACTATGGATGGTTGTATTTCACTAAGTTTGAACTCAAATATCCTCCACATTTCCTCCGGTGAAGATATCCATCGAGCATCTCTAAATTAATTCACCTCATTGACGGTCTGGTCTGTAATATCAGGTGCTATGTTGACTAAAGCATTATCATGCCCCTTATATATATACTTGAAGAGGTATTTGACTGCTTTGATGCTCGAACATACCTCCACGTTAATATGACACATATATCTCTGTAACAAATACGGATTATATGGTGCCACCCATCTATTATCTAGTGTGGATCCCCTTACATCAACAGTGACTCCATTGTCTCTTCTCCTATAAATTGGATATGAATCTTATAGTCACATTTCATGATGATAAGAATGTGTGCATGCGTAAGTCCTCTTTTCTAAAATTCAATAACATGAACACGTGCCGCTACGATGCCAAATATATTTTTCTTAAATAGCTGGTCCTTTAGATCCTCCAATGTTTCTCTAAAAACCTTAGCTATTAAATCAAGTATGTTTTGAGCTAGTTGTCTAGGGAATAACTCTATTTTTATCTCATCCCAATCTAGATTACATGTCATTATTAAAAAGATATCGGGTTTGCCATATCTTTGTACCAATGCCATGGCATCTATGTATATACGATGCATATCACGTGGTCCTCCAATAAAGGATGAAGGTAATACAATTCTTTTACCTACCATGTTGCTATGGACTTCTCCAGATCTAATGCTATCAGTGATTCCTTGATACAAATCAGCACGTATTCTCTTTTGCTCCTTTTTGATATAGTTTAATTGTGTTGATCCTATCTTGATGTACATGTCGACAACATAATGTTGAAGGAGACGACCCGCATACAGTAAGATTGATTTTTCAAGCACATGAATTTGTAGTTTGTAACAATAGTATTCTCTCGCAGATATCTTGTTTCGGCCACCACCATCTAAAAAACATATGAGAATGATGTGAAATACATTTTTTTAATATTGTTACATAATATGTTAATATATGAATATATATATTTTACTAACCTACTATGTTCGAGCCCATCACATCTTCAACAGAATGTGATGAGTTATGTAGAATGGAATCCCATGACACACCAACTTTGGGGAGGTGTGGATGCCAACCGAATTCACCATTGGGAAACAGCAGGGATTTGATAGAGGATCATAACATCCTAAATATGATTGCACTATACGTGGTTCACCTGAATTGGCATAAACAACTATGCTTCATTGTTGTGCACCACTGACATCATTGCCCTCAATCTAGATACCCACAACTTGTGAAGCAGTTGGAGAATTATATGTCCTCTGATCTAGATGTGCATCTTTATTGATGGCAATACTAAAATTATCTGACATCAGAATATCCTTGAGGATTCGAAAAAACTAAGGATATGGATTTACAGACAATACATGCATCAGTTTAGTAACTAATTTAGTATTTAGTGAAGGAGTTGCCTTCATTCTGTTCTGTACCTCAAACTCAGTGTCATAGAAATAGAGTTGTAGGTATTTCGGTCCATCACTCCCAGGTAGTAATATATTTATGAAATGATACATTTGACCTTGTACTCGAAAAGTATATATGCCATTCCACATACTACACAAATTTTCATCTAGATGGATGACGTGTGATATGAATGCAAAGTGACTATTGTAACATCGAATGGACCTCAAAAACTCCATAGAATTTGGTGTTTGCGATGTGTACAAACCATATAGTTCTCTTGGAGCAGGATTGGTAACTAAATGTACCTTTCCCTTCATACAACAAAAAGATGGTGGTTCAAATTGGAAACATTTGGCACCACAAAATTTGCACAAACTACATGTGGATAATTTATGTGGTTCATTGAGAAGATCGTCAAAAATTGGATTGGAAATATCAACACCTGAAGAATCTTCAACATTTTGATCCATGCTTGAAATATAGAAATTGTAAGGACCCTGACCTCCATTTAGGGTTTAGCCTGTTTGCTTTGATTAACCCTGATGCTTTGTTGCTTGCTAATCACCTTTGGTGGTGATTAGGGTTTTTTTGTGCTTTGTTGAGAGTTGGAGGTGCTACTTGCAATATACCCAAGTTTAGGGTTTGTGGGCAAGTTTGTCACCTTGTGAGGTGTTCCTCCTTCTCCTCTCTTCCTCTAGTGTAGAGAGGAAGGTTTGGGCTCGTTGCTTGAGTTCTTTTGGGCTTGGTTGAGCTTGTTGGGCCTTGTGGTGCCTTGCCTTTGTTTGGTTGAACCTTGTGTCGGGCAAGGGGGTGCTTGTGTCGCCCATGGTGGTGATGTATCGTCCAAGTGTGTCACCCATGGATCTTTGACCATCTTTGACCTCGTTTGTGTCACCACTAGTGGACACTTGGTGCTTGGTGCTTGCATGTGGCAATGACCGTGGACATGTGTTTAGGGCATGTTAGAGTGGTGGCATTGCCCATGGACAAGTGTTCCCTAGGTGGGCGACACCTTGCTTTGCTCTACCTTGTTTTCTCCTCCATCCCCTTCTATATATGTGTTCTTTCTCTCTTGCTAGGGATCCTTTTAGTCTTTTGGTTTCCCCTCTCCCTTGGTGCGTGACACCCTCCTCCTTTGCAAGATTGGTGGACGACACCCTTGGAGGAGCTAAATTGGTGGCCGATCCTTCCTTGGAGTTCCTTCTTCCTTGGTGGTGCTTGGTGCAAGGAACTTGGAGCTTGCTCAAGGCGGGTTACATAACTCCTAACCCTAACTATATCACCATATTCTATGTTCTTGTTCTTGTTGTTTATGATCGGCTATGTATGATTGTTAGTTTAGTTCCTTCTTAGTTGCACCTTGTTGGCCGATCCTATGCTCTAGGGTTTCTTGGTGAGCAATACTCTCTTCTCTCCTAGGTCTTGAGGAGTGAGCTTGAGTTCTAGTATCATGAGCAACACTCCTCTCTCGTTTAAGTTGAGAGGTGAGCTTGTGTTCTAGTAGCTTGAGCAACACCCTCCTCTCACCATGGACTTGAAGGTGAGCTTTGTGGAGGTTGTGGTTTTTAGTTGTGGTTGTACCTTGTGTTGCTCGATTGGTGATAAGAGATGTGCAAGACCCCTCTCTCGTTTAAGTTGAGAGGTGATCCATCCTTTTGATCCTTTAGGGTTTTGGCACTTTTGAGCCTGAGGTTGGTGGTGACCCTGTCGGGATGCATCTTGCCCGATATGGTGTTGTTGGTGGTGTTGCCCAATATCCTTTCCTTGGACGACATGCTATGTTTGTGTTGGACGATACACCTTGGTCCTTGAACCTGTGTGTGACGGGCGTCACTCTATGCTGCATGTTCTGCCCGATACCCTTATCCCCTTATTATGCCCAGACGTTATGGAGGCGTTGCTAGTTAGTTGTGGTGACGGGCGTCACGCTAGTCATGTGTGTTTCGGCCGACAGCCTTACATCTGATGGGCGTTGTGCGACACCCTGTCGCCCAATACCCCTGGCTGCACGGAAGGTCTTGTGACCGTCATCCCTGATACACGACGCAGCGTTGCTTGATATAGATGTGCACGGCAGACGTTGCATGTTACACTTGAGTGCATGGAATGGTCTGGTTTCTTGGTTGCCCAATACCACCTCTAGTGAAGTAGTGGATGTTTTTAGTGAGGATCCTGCCCCTTATAGAAATCGATATGTTGATCTTGCATCATGTCTGGTTTTGATAGTAACCCTAGATGTGCACGATATAGTAGACCACATCTATTCTAAACCTTGTGCATGTATCATGGCTAACCATGATGGTGGCCTTGGATATACTTAATGGTAATTGTTATGGTATAACTCATTTATGTAATTTACATGACTTTACATATGCATGTGATCATCTTGATATTATGTATAATGCTGAGAAAATGATAAGCATGTAGAATGCCTTGCTTAATGATGTAACCCATGCTCATGATCACCAATTGAGGCATGATTGATAGAACATCAGTGTCACCCTATGTTGATAATAAGATCTTCCTATGATGATTGTGCATACTAACCATGCAGGTGTTCTATGCAGTTGCATAGCCAGGTCAAGGGCTATGAGATACATGTAATTGAATAACATTGCTTGAATAATTACTCTTGATAATGAGATATCATATATGATGTGTTCTGGTTTGAGGACCTAAGTTTGAATAAAGTACCTAAGTTAATGAGAATGCCTTGAGAGGCAGTGGCACTATGTGATGAGGGATTGAAATCCCATGGCAATGTGATGATCCTTGATATGGATCTGGATGATTGGCAAGAAGCCAAGTGATAACATGTAATGTGGGATCCTTGTGATGGATCGGGATAATGTTGACTACAATAAAAGCATACTGTTGAGTTTCATACTGTTTATTTTGTTATAATTTACATGTTATATAACTTGGTTGAATCTTGCAATCCATATAAAAGATACTAATTAATCACAGTGGAATATATCATGTAGTTGCCCTGGCCATAGATCCATCATCGTCAGGAGTTGGTGATGGTGAAACAGGTTCTCTTACAGGTTAACCTAGAGCGCATATTGTAGAATATGCGAGGTTTCTCCTAGCCTAAAATAGTGAGGATTCGAGTGCAGCTACGGTTGCAGACTCGGGATATGAATAGAGCATGGTGAACAGACCCATGGCTCAGGATATGTGATATGGGAGCATGAATGCATTCATGGCTCAGAGCACGGTGAACAGGCATGTGGCTCAATTTCACTAGCGTCGATACCTGCACCAAGGCGGGCTAGATAGAGGGTAGTTTGACCCTGTGGTTGAGGCCACTTAAACATGAGACTGTGGTCCTGCTTATGTTGTACTCGTACACTGACTACGAGGTGGGAGGTTGTGGAGTCCGGCTCTTCCATTTGACCTTGTATGGCACCGACTTTGGGTTTTGCAACCGGAGGTTGGATTTGAACGGTACGACTCACTTCCTCAGGGCATAATAATACATAATCCAGCCATATAATATTTATTTCTTAAGGCAAAACATGGAAAATTGGTTGAGGCCTTGCTTGTGCAGCTAATCTTGTTGTACATACAGTTGCTTATACATTCCTCATGTTATGTGATGAGATCTTATAAATCTTATCTTGTCAATCATGTTCCATAAAGAGGTAATTGGTGATATGCCTTCCGTACAGCCCGGTAAGCATGATGGTACGAATAGCCTTGCTATATAGACTATTATTATTCAACGTTTTACTGGTTACCTACTGTTGTTGCTTTATCCTTCTGGTTTTATAGTTTTAGCGGGGAGTTATGTTTCTCGCTGGGACAATGTTCAATTGTCTCACCCTGCTGGTTTTCAGGTGTTCGAGCTATACGTGGTGGTGGTCGCGGAGTTGCGGTCGAGTAGAAAGACGAGCAGTAGGAGGCAAGAGATGGATATGTTGCTATTTTGGATGTTGTAGTAGAGTCTTAGAGTCATCCCTGTACTCTCAGGTCCTTGGGAGCATTTTGACGTGTTTCACAATGTTAGTTGTTGATCCTTTGTATATCCTACTACTGGCCAGATGTGGGCCGTTATGTATATATGACAGGTGATGAACTCATGTGACGAGTAAACAGCTGACCTTATAAGTTGTGGACACGTATCAAGGCTTGTATATGTTTATATAACATGTTTTCTGCATGACGAGGACTTGAATGTAATAGTTTCACAGTTTATCCACTTTCCGCAATCGGTTTTAATTAACCTGTGTTTTTGGTAATCTGTGGTTATGGTGTTTTCCGCACGTTTTCGCGTAACACCTCGCTGTCTGTGTGATAGTGGGATGTGTTGCCACAAGTTTTGGTATCAGAGCTTTAGGTTCACTGAGTCTACAGGGATTTAGGACTAGGTTGTGTCTGTTATTGTGAGTTGTCCAGATTTTCTTACGATCGTCTTCTGCCCTCAGCGGAAGAAAAGTCAAGATGTCTGGAAACCATGAAGAACACGCTGCCGAGAACAGCGATGTTGCATCAGTTGATGGAGTTGAAGGGCAAGCACATGGAGATCGGGTGCCTGATGTTCCCCAACCTGACCCAACCATTCTTGAACACCCTGCCTACCAACAGCTTATGGGGCATATGATGGCTACGATGAATCTCATGGTAGAACGATTGCCAGTGCCTCCGCCGAGAGCACAGGCTCCCCATTGTGAAACATCGGGTATTGGGAAGACCTTTGAGCGGCTTCGCCAAGTCGGAGCTTCGAATTATGCTGGGACGGCTGATCCAGCATATGCAGATCTGTGGCTGACAAGTCTTGAGAAGGCTTTCCGGATCCTTGACATCCCCAAAGCAGACAAAGTAAAGCATGTTGTCTACCTTCTGAAGGGTAGTGTTGGTCACTGGTGGACCATCGAGGAGGAGAAGCGGCCTGGTGAGGTGATCGGTTGGGAAGTTTTTTGGCGCGAGTTCATCAGTAGATACTTTCCGAAGATGTATCTGGATGAGAAGATCAATCAGTCCAATCGCTTGCACCAAGGAATGATGAAAATCACTGAGTATGAGGCTAAGTTCATGGATCTGTTGAGGTTTTTGTCCTCACATGGCGACAACAGATGAGGAGCGGATTAGACGCTTTGAGAAGGGTTTGAGTACTGAGTTGACAACACCTATTTCTGCGTTGGAGAACTATGAGTGGTTTTCTACGTTTGTGGAATCTGTCCGAAGGATTGAACGATCGGTAAGAGAGAAAAGAGAATCCATGTCTAAAAAGAGGCCTACTCAGTTCCAGGGACAGAGGTTTGGTGGCTTCAAGAAGCCAAGGTTTTCAACACCTTTTATGATGAGAGGTTCAAGTGTACCGTCACAGTGGCCTTCAAGTAAGGGAAGAGGATATGTTTCTTCACCATCTAAGGTGCATAGTACAGCTTCAGTGGCAGTGACAGGGCCATCTAGGCCATGGTTTGAAGATCAGGCATGCTATCTTTGTGGTCAGATCGGGCATCTCAAGTTACATTGCCCGAATAGAGATGTTGAAGTGACGTAGCAACCGAGGCAAAGTCAACAAGGATCAGATAGACAGCAGCCCAGTAGTAGTAGAGGGCGAGGACGCGGTCAAGCGTCGCAAGCTGGATCGTCTGCTCAAGGAAGCAGAGGACGTGGACAGCAAGCAATGGCTCAATTCTATGCTATGAGTCAGCCGGAGGCGATAGTCAACCCGCGAGTAGTGACAGGTCAGATGGAGTTATTTCATTCTGATATGTCTTCTTCTTGCTTTATATCTGTTCTGGTTGACCCGGGTGCTACACACTCTTTTATCGCCTATTGTATGCTTGAAAACTGTCATTTACCTATTAGTTGTAAGAAGGATAGCTTGTTGTTAGAAACCCCTCTTGATGGTTCCTCGATGCTTCGAGAAGAGTGACCATCTTGTGTCTTGTCTTTCTCGGGACACAGCATTCAAGTGGATCTTATACCACTTGATATGCATGGTTTCGATGTGATCCTTGGGATGGATACCTTAGATAAGTATAAGGTTGTTTTGGATTGTGGTTCTAAGTAGGCTGTGTTTGATAATGCGAGAGAGAAGTGGATCTTCCAAGGAGATAGGAAGATTCTTCCGACATGTCTGGTATTAGCCATGGTGGCAGAGAAGTTACTATGACAAGGATGTGAGGTGTTCTTAGCTCACGTTGTGGATACCGTGGTGGCTACCAAGGCAAAAGGTCCTAGTCTTGAAGAGGTGTCAGTCATCCGAGAGTTTGCTGACGTGTTTCCTGATGAGTTCCCCAGTGTTCCTCCACCCCGAGAGATTGATTTTGAGATCAATCTGGTCTTGGGAACACAACCAGTTGCACAGACACCGTATAGGATGGATCCAGTGGAGATGGCAGAGCTTAAGAAGCAGTTGCAAGAGTTGTTGGAGAAAGGTTTCATCCGACTGAGTATGTCACCTTGGGGTGCTCCAGTGTTGTTCGTCAAGAAGAAGGACGGGTCGATGCGGTTATGTATAGACTACCGACAGTTGAACAAGGTCACGATCAAGAACAAGTACCCGTTGCCGAGGATAGATGATCTGTTCAGTCAGTTGCGTGGTGCTGCAGTGTTCTCAAAGATCGATCTACGGTCTGGATATCATCAGTTAAGGATAAAGGCAGATGACATACCAAAGTTAGCTTTCAGGACAAGGTATGGTCACTTCGAGTTTGTGGTTATGCCGTTTGGGCTAACCAATGCACCTGCTGCTTTGATGGATTTGATGAACAGAGTGTTCCGTCTGTTCTTAGATCAGTTTGTTGTAGTCTTTATAGATGACATCCTGATCTACAGTCAGAACAAGCAAGAGCATGAGCAACATCTTCAACGAGCGTTGACTCTTCTTTGCCAACATCAGTTGTATGCCAAGTTCAGTAAGTGTGAGTTCTGGCTGGAAGAGGTGACTTTCTTGGGCCATGTGATATGACGCAGATTTACTGTGCGCTGAAATGCAAGTGAACGCGTCGAGTAGTACAGGCCTTTGTGAGGCCCGAGTCAAACTCAGGGATACGTGCAATCGTCGGGGACTCCTACTAACTACTCGTGATCAGCTAAGCCGATTAACAAGTTGAGAGTTGTTGTTAAAATTAAAAGAAAAATAAAAACAAAACAAAACAAGCAATCGATTAAATGTTGGTTTAATCAATTCAAAAGGAGATCTTTAGGGTTATGGTTTCACCGAGGGTTTTCATTGTATTAAATTCTATATATCTACTCAATTTTATCTCTCTATCCGGGTAGTGGCCTGAAATCAGAATTGCCCACTGTCGTGGTTCAATTCACTACCTATGTCTAGGTCAGTTCCACTGTCGCAGTAACCTATACCCTAAACTAGGTGCATTATAAATGACCTCTCGGTATCCACCATTAATCTTACACCGCCTTGTTCAAGGAATTTGTCAATTAATGTAAATTCCGTCTCTTTTCAACCGTTAATTCTTCTTTCAAAGCAATTAAGGGCATTAGGTTATTATTATGGTGATCAAGCATAACAATATGTGGGAGAACATGAAATTATACCACGGATTTAAGAGATAAGATATGAATTACTATTATAAAATCGTCATACAATGAATCCCTGGGCTACTCCCGATCCTAAAGATAAGGGGAATTAGCTCTGCATGTTCATCTCAGAGTACAATGTAGTAAAGAAAAGGGGAAACATGAGAAAAACGAAATTGAGTGGTGAAACCCCTGAACGGAGAAGGTCCAATCGATCCTTGGCGTGGAATCCACATTCTACCGCCTTTCGGTGGTGGAATTCATCTTCTTCAGCATCCAGATCGGCTGGTGCATGCTCTCATGCTCTGTTCTTCTCTCCTTTCTCTCCGGGATGTGTGTAGCGGCTAATGACGTGATCCCCCAGTCAAGGGTGTCGTCCTTAGGTTTAATTCCCGAGTTAAGTCACCAATTACTCACAGCCGTCCGATTGAGATCATTCTGAATCAAACTCATATCTGACGGTGTCGATACCATCGACGCGGGTCAATGGTATCGACCTAGAGTGATAGCGGCAACCCTTCTTTCCTTTCGTCTGAGTGCCTGATGTCGTCTCGATACCATCGACTCGGGTCGATGGTATCGACGAACCTGTAGCGATGGTTTTGTCATTTTGTGTCACTACAGCTCCTCCCGTCGATAGTATCGACCATCGTGTCGATAGTATCGACTCCTTCCTCGCCAGCAGCCTGATGGTATCTCGATACCATCGACATCCCCGTCGATAGTATCGACCTTGTTCTGGTCCTTGCGGCTGACAGCCTGTGGTCCGATCGATGGTATCGACCACCGTCGATGGTATCGACGGCAGCAGATACTTGTTTTTCCTGAAATTAACACACGGATCCACATAAATCCACACAAAATATATTTTTTCGATAATTAATACTAAAAATTCTTAAATAAAGGGAATTTGACATAAAGAAGTAGTATAGACCAAAATGAATGAATTGTGCAACATTAACCATGAAAATGACTAATAAATGCATAAAACGCATATCAAACAAGCCTATAAATGCGACTCAAAATCATCGCATCAAACTCCCCTAAGCTTGAACATTGCTCGCCCCTGAGCAACTATTTCTTAGAATAGAATTGCCAGAGTCAACTAAAGAACAAAGCATCACAACAGACATCCCATATGACTCCCACCGGACATTCACATACCGGCCCTTGCTAACCACAGAATGATAATTACCCTAAAGGCGACAGTAATCATCCATAAAAGATGTTGACCTCAAAACTGATGAACACTATCACATAAGGCAGTTAACATAATAAAATTCGCTGGTCCAGGCTTGGTGCATCTTGTGATCTTCTATACTACGTTGCTCGCCCTAGCTACCATCTACATGGAAGCAGTTCTCCTGCTATTCATTAGTGAGGAGGAATTCACGGTGGCCTACCAATCCGAGCAACGGGTGGATGAAATGGGCGTCTAATGGAAGAAGTGGAAGTATAATACAATTTCAACATGCATAAAACAAAAATGCCCTAAATGATGCAAATGCGCATGAAAAATGCCCTAATGCCTAAGATTAGGTGGAATGATGAATGCACTAACCATCCATCTCAAAATGAGATGGATATCTAATTAAGCTACATCATGTACTCATTCATCTTAAAATGTAGGTGATATTATATTCCTTTCTCCTTCTTATTCCACTTGCTTCTAAATAACTTTCTTTTTTTTCAGTTTTTTTTCTTTCTTTTTTCAAAGCCCTTATATCCATAATTGGCAATGAATAATTTATAAGGCTTACTTTTTCTGCATAACTCAAACATTTGAATTATTTAGAAGGTATGGAACATTTTAATTCACCATTACAGAATAAATGAGGTACATGACATACTTTATGCATAGAAGTTATGAATGCAACTAAATGACCTACACCTAAGGGTAATGTGCATGTATAACTATTCTAATCTTTTCTTCATTTTTCATGCAAAACATATGAAGGTGATTACAATGCAAGTACTATCTACATGCCATGCAATCAAAAAGAGTTAAAACCGTACTTTACTTCCAATTCTTGGTGGATTGTGAAAAGCAATGGGGTGGAAAGATCACAAGATTAGTCGAATGAACCTTAGAAAGATATTATGTGTCCCTCTTTACTGACCTGTGTAGTAGTTAAGAGGTTTCTCTCTCTTACTTCAAATTAGAGTCTCATTACCATTTGGTCAGTTAAGGCTCAACAACCAATTTTCGTCCACTTTCATGAATCATTAGGGATATACAGTTGTGAATTTCTGTTTTAAAGTTGACAAAACCAATCATTTTCTAAGTTAAGTGATCAAGGTTAAACACATTCAAGCTTGTGAACACTCAAAAAAAAAAATAGTTTCCCTCAATTCCCATGCACATGCACATGCAACTAAGATGACACAAGATTAAAGACATCCATGATTACACTAGATAGAATGTGGATCCTACAACAAACTAAAATTGCAAGAAACAAATGACCAGAAACAAAAGCAATAAAACTAAAAACAGAGAAAATAAAGATAGAACTGTTCCAACTACCCCCCCTAAGATTGAATTCGACTATGGCCTCATAGTCAAAAACAAACTCAAAGGTTGGAACATTGATACCGGTTTACTCATGCGGTGGAGGCGGGTACTGCAGAGTCGTAGGGTCCCAAGAAGGATACTCCCCCTAAAAGCTTGGATCAAACTGGGCCCTGGGTGGAGGTTGTGGATAACCTCCAAAATAATTTTGGCTCCAATAGTGGTCGTAGAAGGGATCCTATTGCATCTCCATCTGATACAACTGATCATGTATCTGTTGTTGGTTGTTGAGGAGAAGACGCTCATTCTCGAACATCGCCCTTTGGTTGTCTAGTAGCCGGTGTGTAGTGTCTTGAATACCGGTATACAATGTCATGTACTGCTGCTGCGTTTGTTGGATGTCTTGCAGCAGAGTGTACATGCCCTACATAAAATAAGCATCCTCGCTTGGCTGCGAGGGCGGTGGTGGTGGCGGCATAGGCTGTGATGATGAAGATGCACCCGGATGCATCTGAGGATGCTTATGTGGTGCCACTCGTGCTCGAAGAGGTGTGAATGCCTCCTCTTCCTCCTCATCCTCGTCGTCATTTCCGTCGTCGCCACCGTCATTGCCACCGTCATCACCGCCTTCTTCATCGGAGTCGGCGATGGATATGATTGGCCACCGGAAGTGTTGCGCCCCTTCGATGTTGAAGACCGGATCATGCAACGAGCACTCCTGATAGGCGTGGTTGATGTGGCAATGCGCATACGCCAAACCATCTCGAAGAAGTAGGAGATTGGACCGGTGCAAATGTTGCAAGTTCACCTTGCTCCTAGTAGATAGAGGAGTGAGGGTCTGGAAATTCAAGCCGAGGTATGAAGCCAGCCTGGTGATGAACCCGCCGAAGTGAATCGGTGCTTTCCTCATACACCTCTTCACTGCCAATACTCTCTGTAGAAAGAAGGCACCCGAATTGCACTCCTGACACTTCAGGAGCTTATACAGAAAGAATAAGTCCATCTCCTGAAACTTTCTGAGGGCCAAATCACCCCGAGCAAATAGCGTCGAATTGAGCATCTGGTGCAGTATCCGGACGAAAGGGTGCTCTAAGTCATCTACCGCAGCATTATGGTAGCTAACGGACTTCCCCGGCGGCACCGTAACCAGCTCGGCGAAGATGACGTCATAGTCGGTGCGGTTGTCCGGGCACCGGTAGTCGTTTGGCGAGTGGTTCCAGTTGAAGATCTTGTTGAATTGCCGGAGCATAAGGGTGTTGTCAATGTTGAACAGCCGGAACGACAGCCGGCCTTTGATCCACTCGCGGTCGGTGGCAATAACGTTGTTGGGCACGACGCAGACGTCCAACGATGCCATGAACTCTGCCACCAACTCCTTATACGTGGGCCAGTCGCCGAAGAACGACTGACCATCTGCATGAAATTCCAGCTCGTCAGGTCTTCGGCTTGTGTGGCGCGCCTGTCCTTTCAGAACGTAGGCCAAGTTGGCCTCAAACCCTAAGTCGCAGATCATGTTCCGTTTGAAATAACGGGTTGGCTCTATCTTCCTCTTTAAGATCTCCTCATAGATCTTCTTCACCTCCGTGGATGGATGAATCAGCCGCAGGCGTGAAACCGACGTGGGAGGAGGTGGCACGAACTCCGGGATATCCACCAGGTTCGCACGTGAAGATGACGCACCAGCTCCATGCACCATGTTTGCGAGAGAAAGAGGATTAGAAAGGAGCTCGGTGAAGATTGGAGAATCGAATCTCCGCTCGATGAAGAACTAGCTCAGTGTTGCTCGTCGACGGGCTTGCACAGCTCTGGAACTCACTCGGCACAAGTGGAGGAAGATTGCACTGAAGCTGTGATGTCATCTGACGCAACTACTCCCCATATATAGCCATGGCCGGTGCTATTGTCTGCCTGTCGATACCATCGACATGAGTCGATGGTATCGACTCGGGTAGCACGATCCGTACCTCCGCTAGTATCGACGGTCGTCGATGGCTGGATCTGCGGAGCTCGGATTGCTGACGCGTTGATACTATCGACGCGGGTCGATAGTATCGACCCATCCCCCGGATCGACTTCTTTGTTTGTTGTGATGCCGTTGATCTTTCTCGTGGATCGTTGATGCGGCGCGTCGATACTATCGACGCGAGTCGAGAGTATCGACTCTCTGATTAGGGCAAATCTTCACGAGGCCCGGCCACCGCCTTTTTCACTTGAATGTGTCGATACCATCGACACGCCCGTCGATGGTATCGACTTCACTGAGTCGATTTCTTCTGGAAAATCTCCAGAGATCTCGATGGTATCGATAGGCATCTCGATACCATCAACCTTGACTTTGTGATCTGCCTGTAGGTATGTCGATACCATCAACGAGGCCGTCGATAGTATCGACGCAGTCTGATTTCTGCAGTCATCAACCTGTACCATGGTCGATACCATCGACATAAGTGTCGATGGTATCGACTCTGCCTCAGCCCTACACAAGTAGCAAACAATCACGGTATCTTTTTTACACTAAAAACTAAGTAAAAACAAATTAAACTACGAATGTAAATGAACTAATCTAAGGTACCAATGGTTGGGTTGCCTCCCAACAAGCGCCCTTATTTAACGTCTTAGGCTAGACGACTTGAGTCACATCATGCATCCAAAAGTGAAATGAGTTTGACCTCATTCACCTTCCTTGTGTAATCTTCTCCAAAATATAGCTTCAACCTCTTTCCATTCACCAAAAATGTCGTATCACCATCGCGCACCAAGATTGCGCCATGTGGCTTGACTTCTTCCACCATAAATGGTCCACTCCACCGGGATTTGAGCTTCCCGGGATGCAACTTCAGCCTTGAATTAAACAGCAACACACGATCTCCCTTCTTGAAGGCGCGCATCTGAATGTGACGATTGTGGATCAACTTAGTGCGCTCTTGTATATCCGAGAGTTCTCATATGCAGGCATGCACAACTCATCCAATTCATTTAATTCAAGCAATCTCTTCTTCCCTGCTTCATCATAGCTCAAATTGAGCTTTCTTAACACCCAGTGTGCTTTATGCTCTAACTCCACTGGTAAGTGACAAGCCCGGCCATATGCCAACCTAAAAGGTGTGGTGCCTATAGGTGTCTTATATGCTGTCCTATATGCCCACAATGCATCCGGCAATAAGGCAAACCAATTTTTCCTCGTGGAAGCTACCGTACGCTCCAAAATCTTCTTAATTTCTCGATTAGAGACTTCCACCTATCCTTGAGTTTGTGGGTGATATGGGGTACCTATGTTATGTTTTACCCCGTATTTCTTCAACAATGCCGAGAACTTGTGATTCTTAAAGTGTGTACCCCCATCACTGATGATCATTCGGGGCACTCCAAACCTGCAGAAGATGTTTTCTTTTACGAATCTGCACACTATAGAAGAATCATTAGTCCTTGTGGGTATTACTTCTACCCACTTCGACACATAATCAACAGCTAAGAGGATATATAAATTTGAATTTGAGGACACAAAGGGTCCCATGAAATATATACCCCATAAATCAAATACCTCCACCTCTTGAAAGACATTCAGGGGCATCTCTTGTCTCTTTGAGATGTTACCTGCTCTTTGGCAGGAATCGCATTGTCTCACAAACTCATAGGCGTCTCGGAACAAGGTAGGCCAATATAGGCCACTTTCCAACACTTTGGCAGCCATACAAGAGCTCGTGTGGTGTCCGCCTGTAGGTAGAGTGTGGCAGTGACGAAGAAAACTCTCGTATTCCTCCTCAGGTACACACTTGCGTAGAACACCATCCCTGCATTGTTTTAAAAGAATGGGGTCATCCCAAAAATAGTATCTTAGATAATGGAAAAACTTCTTCTTCTCTTGATACGTCCAATCTTCTGGGATGATCCTGCAAGCAAGATAATTCACAATATATGAAAACCAAGGATCTTTAGAATTCACTTTCAACAATTGTTCATCCAGAAATGTCTCAGTTATGGGTATGTGTAAATCTTTTTCATCCACCCTCTCTAACCTAGACAAATGATCTGCCACAACATTTTCAATCCCCGCCTTATCTTTAATTTCGATATCAAATTCTTATAGGAGCAAGATCCACCTAATCAATCTAGGTTTGGCATCTTTTTTCTCCATCAAATATTTAATAGCGGCATGATCAGTCCAAACAACTACTTTCGATCCAACTAAATATTGCCGGAATTTTTCAAAAGTGAAAACCACGACAAGCAATTCTTTTTTAGTAGTTGTGTAATTTAATTGAGCATCATTCAAAGTCTTGGATGCATAAAAAAATTACAGCGGGTTTATTGTCCACCCGCTATCCCAACACAGCTCCTACCGCAAAATTCGATGCATCACACATGAGTTCGAACGGCTTAGTCCAATCCGGTGTTTGAACAACCGGGGCGGAAATCAATTTCTCCTTCAGCACGTTGAACGTGTGTGAGCATTTGTCATTGAAATCAAAAACAACATCTTTCTCGAGAAGCTCGGATAGCGGTTTGGTGATTTTAGAAAAATCTTTTATGAACCGACGATAAAATCCGGCGTGTCCTAAGAAACTTCTTACCCCTTTTACCAAATTTGTTGGGGCAATTTTGAAATTACTTCAATTTTCACCGGATCTACCTCCAAACCTTTGCTAGACACCTTATGTCCTAGCACTATTCCTTCACTCACCATCATATGACATTTCTCCCAGTTGAGGACCAAATGTGTGTCCTCACATCTCTGTAATACCTTATCCAAATTATAAAGGCATTCATCAAATGAAGCACCATAAACGGAAAAATCATCTATAAAAACTTCAAGACAGCGTTCTACCATATCAGAAAAAATGGCGAGCATACAACGCTGAAAAGTCGCTGGTGCATTGCATAATCCAAAGGGCATGCGGCGATACGCAAAAGTTCCATAGGGACAAGTGAAAGTAGATTTCTCTTAGTCCTTAGGATCGATTGAAATCTGATTGTATCCCGAATACCCGTCTAGAAAACAGAAATGAGATCGGCCGGCTAAGCGCTCTAGAATTTGATCAATGAATGGTAAAGGAAAGTGATCTTTCAGCGTAGCGGCATTAAGACGGCAGTAATCAATACAAACTCACCACCCGTTTACCAAATGGGTGGTGACAGGTTCATTTAAAATGTTTTGAGTGACAATAATACCCCCCTTTTTAGGGACTACCTGCGTGGGACTTGCCCATGTCGAGTCTGAAATCGCATATATGATACCTGCGGAGAGAAGCTTAATCACCTCTTTCTTCACCACCTCCATCATGCTTGGATTCAGTCGACATTGCGGTTGGATCACCGGCTTGGCTCCCTCCTCGAGCCGAATCTTATGCTGACACAAGGTAGGGGAAATCCCCTTTATATCTGTGACAGACCACCCAAATGCTCCCCGGTGGTTCTTCAGCACTTTCAACAATTGGTCTTCCTCTTCCGCACTCAGATATGCAGAAATGATCACAGGTAACTTTTCTTCCTCTGCTAGAAAGGCGTACTTGAGGTGCGGTGGCAGTGGCTTCAACTCTAACTCCGGCGGGCTGATCAATGATGATTGAAGCGGAGGGGGAAGTTCACCTAAATCTTCATAATACCTCGCATAGAAACACGGAAGCATCTTGGCACACTCCTTGAGTGTTTTGCTTCTCATCCAATCATGAGTGATGTTTACTAAACAAGCCTCCAATGGTAATTCCGGATATGCATCAAAAACTGAATTTTCTATAGCATCATCCTCCATAGAGGGAGGAATGTCCTCATTCTCATCATTCGGGAATCCTACAGCCTTGCAAAGGGATACTACTTTGGTTTTCTCCATGATGTCTACAGCCAAAGTCCCTTTGTCCACCTTGGTCATTACATGAGTCATATCAAAGAATGGCTTCCCTAGACAAAGTGAGATTTTATTATCAAAATGTTTTATCATGTGACATTGTTCCTTGGATTTAGATGAAGTGGCACTGGAAGGCATGACCATCTCAAATCGGTCATCGGCTATACCCAAGGTCAATCGGCCTCTCCCCATCTCGAGTATCATGTCGGCTGTAGCTTGGAATGGTCTTCCGAGTAGTAGCTCATTGCCTTGCTCATCTTGCATCTCCATGACGACAAAATCTGTAGGAAATACAAATCTATCCACTTTCACAAGCACATCTTCACAAATCCCATATGGTTTCACTACAGAGTTATCCGCCAATTGAATTGTCATGTTACTTGGCCTTGACTCCTTTAATCCCAACTTTTTGAATGTAGAAAGGGGCATTAAATTGATGCTTGCTCCCGAGTCACATAATGCCTCACCAAATTTGACTTTCCCAATATAGCACGAAATGTTGAAACAACCCAGATCTTGCCTCTTTGGTGGCAATGTGCCCATGATGAAGGCACTCACCTGCTCTTTAAGCACAACTACTTCCGTGTCCGGAATTTTTCTCTTCTTCATGATGATGTCTTTCAGAAATTTTCTGTAAGACGGAAGTTTCTCAATAGCTTCCAATAGAGGGATGTTTATTGAAAGCTTCCTGAAACTGTCTAAGAACTTTTTGTATTGATCATCTACCTTCCTTGCCTTAGCACTGTTTGGATAAGGGACCGGTACAGCCTGTGCCCTTTGATGCGGTGGCACATAGGGTGTCCTTTTCTGAGGTCCCTCCTCCTCTGCAATAGGGTCTTCAGTAGCATCCACAACTGTTTCATCGACTGGTTCTGTGACTGGTGTGGGCAGCTCCTCAGTGGCTCTAGCTTCTTTTTCAGCTTGGGGTTTGCTTTATTCATCGGCCCTGGGATTTAACAATTTCTTGCCACTTCTTAGCAAGATGGCCTTAGCTTGTTGGTTCCCTCCTGGAACATTAGTATTTCCCAGGAAACCTGGATGTGCCGGCTTCTTCAAACTGGCTATCTCCGCAGCCATACGTGCCATAGATGTCTCTATTGTCCTCATTTGAGCCCCATGGCTCTGTAGTGTCTGCCCGAATTGGTTCATGAACTCCCCTTGTTGCTTTATTTGCTGGCCGAAAGTAGCCATAAGTTCTTGGTTTTGCTTTATAACTTGATTGAGAAGCTCTTTGCTCTTATCCTTTGCAGTTGGTTGGGGTTTAGCATCCGGATCCTGTAAGAAGTTGTTAGGATCCTTCCAGGAAAACTTCTTGTCTTTTCTCCATGAATAGTCGTTGTTCCTGTAACCTGGCTGCTGCCTCATAAATTTCACTTGAGCCTCATCCTCGGACTCAGTATCCTCCTTTGCAAGCAATTTCTTTGCGAGAAGATCCATCTTCTCATTCAGTTCCTTTATTGCCTTAGATTCTCCTACTACTCGAACCTATTCCACAGTGCCTCTTTCACCCCATGATTATTTCTTTGCCATGTTCTTTAAGATCTCCCAGCATCTAGTGTTCATGTTATTCAAGAAGAATCTGGAACCGGCCAAATCTAGGTTGCTTCTATCATGCTTGGAGAGAGCAAAATAGAAGATCTTCACTTGGGTCTCCTTATCCATCCCATGATGCGGGCATCGCCTGAGCATGATCTGAAATCTCTCCCAGGTCTCAGAATAAGTCTCGCCTGCTTGTTGAGTGAAGTTGTGGATCTTTCTTATCATGTCATTGGTCTTTTCGGGCGGAAAGAACCTCTCGAAGAAGACCTCCACCATGTGGTCCCAAGACTCCACATATTCATCGTCTAAGTTATGTAGCCATTCACGCGCAATTCCCACTAGTGAACTCGGGAAGAGCTTCAAGTAGAGCACGTCTTGTGGAAATCTGTCGATTTTTACCATGTCACAATTCTCCACAAACTGACTTATGTGCACGACGGGGTCTTCATTTTTTAGCCCATGGAAGGCATTAGACTTCACCAAGTTGATCAAAGCTGGATCAATCTTGTATGTCGGAATATTCAGCGCTTGCTTCTTGATAGGCCCCTTGGAAGCGGACGAGGAAGAAGCCTTGATCTTCTCCCATATTGTCTGTGGCTCATCCATCTCTTCTTGTTCATGTTCAGAAAGTATATCCTTCAGCTCGTCTTGATTATAATCACACTCGTCCTCTGGTCCCGGCAACGGAACCTCTGGTGCACGACCCGCGTAGTCAGTACTACGCGTCTGCACCATGCACAGTACCTGAAAATAGAAAGATTAAATTTAGTACAGTGCTTGACGATTGCGAATATTTAGAAAATAGATTATAAATTTTTGGAATGATAAAAAAAATAAAAAGGTGGCCTAGAGTGGCCGCTCACAGCACTCGAAGTGCCAACAAATTGCCGCATCCCCGGCAACGGCACCAAAAACTTGACGCAGATTTACTGTGCGCTGAAACGCAAGTGAACGCGTCGAGTAGTACAGGCCTTTGTGAGGCCCGAGTCGAACTCAGGGATATGTGTAATCGTCGGGGACTCCTACTAACTACTCGCGATCAGCTAAGCCGATTAACAAGTTGAGAGTTGTTGTTAAAATTAAAAGAAAAATAAAAACAAAACAAAACAAGCAATCGATTAAATGTTGGTTTAATCAATTCAAAAGAAGATCTTTAGGGTTACGGTTTCACCACGGGTTTTCATTGTATTAAATTCTATATAGCTACTCAATTTTATCTCTCTATCCGGGTAGTGGCCTGAAATCAGAATTGCCCACTATCGTGGTACAATTCACTACCTATGTCTAGGTCGGTTCCACCGTCGTAGTAACCTATACCCTAAACTAGGTGCATTATAAACGACCTCTCGGTATCCACTATTAATCTTACACTGCCTTGTTCAAGGAATTTGTCAATTAATGTAAATTCCGTCTCTTTTCAACCGTTAATTCTTCTTTCAAAGCAATTAAGGGTATTAGGTTATTATTATGGTGATCAAGCATAACAATATGTGGGAGAACACGAAATTATACCATGAATTTAAGAGATAAGATATGAATTACTATTATAAAATCGTCATACAATGAATCCTCGGGCTACTCCCGGTCCTAAAGATAAGGGGAATTAGCCCTGCATGTTCATCTCAGAGTACAATGTAGTAAAGAAAAGGGGAAACATGAGAAAAATGAAATTGAGTGGTGAAACCCCTGAATGGAGAAGGTCCAATCGATCCTTGGCATGGAATCCGCATTCTGCCGCCTTTCGGTGGTGGAATTTGTCTTCTTCAGCGTTCGGATTGGCTGGTCCGTGCTCTCATGCTCTGTTCTTCTCTCCTTGCTCTCCAGGATGTGTGTAGCAGTTAATGACGTGATCCCCCAGTCAAGGGTGTCGTCCTTAGGTTTAATTCCCGAGTTAAGTCACCAATTACTCACAGCCGTCTGATTGAGATCATTCTGAATCAAACTCATATCTGACGGTGTCGATACCATCGACGCGGGTCAATGGTATCGACCTTGCGTGATAGAAGCAACTCTTCTTTCCTTTCGTATGAGTGCCTGATGTCATATCGATACCATCGACTCGGTTCGATGGTATCGACGAACCTGTAGCGACGGTTTTGTCATTTTGTGTCGTTGCAGCTCCTCCCGTCGATAGTATAGACCATCGTGTCGATAGTATCGACTCCTTCCTCGCCAGAAGCCTGATGGTATCTCAATACCATTGGCATCCCCGTCGATAGTATCGACCTTGTTCTGGTCCTTGCGGATGACAGCCTGTGGTCCGGTCGATGGTATCGACCACCGTCGATGGTATCGACGGCAGAAGATACTTGTTTTTCCTGAAATTAACACACGGAGCCACATAAATCCACACAAAATATATTTTTTTGATAATTAATACTAAAAATTCTTAAATAAAGGGAATTTGACATAAAGAAGTAGCATAGACCAAAATGAATGAATTATGCAACATTAACCATGAAAATGACTAATAAATGCATAAAATGCATATCAAACAAGTCTATAAATGCGACTCAAAATCATCGCATCATGATATCTGCAGAAGGAGTCAAAGTAGACCCGAGGAAGGTAGAGTCTGTTGTAGAGTGGGAGCAGCCAAAGACGCCAAAAGAAGTTTGTAGTTTCCTGGGTTTAGCAGGTTACTACCGGAGGTTTATCAAGGACTTCAGTGCGACTGCGTTGCCAATGACAAAGTTGACTAGAAAGGATGCACCTTTTGTCTAGACTGACCGTTGTCAGCAAGCTTTCCAAAGTATGAAGGAGAAGCTGATCAGTGCTCCAGTACTAGTGTTGCCAGAGCCCGAGAAGGGCTATGTTGTTTTCTGTGATGCTTCCAAGAAGGGTTTGGGTTGTGTACTAATGCAGGATGATCATGTGGTTTTTTCACTTCGCGACAGCTTAAGAAACATGAGGAGAACTATCTGACTCATGATTTGGAGTTGGCAGTCGTGGTTCATGCGTTAAAGATTTGGAGACACTATCTGTATGGGGAAGTGTGTCAAATATTTACAGATCATAAGAATCTGAAGTACATCTTTTCACAGCATGAGTTAAACATGCGACAGCGTCGATGGATGGAGTTAATCAATGATTACGACTGTACCATCGAGTATCATCCTGGAAAAGCTAATGTGGTAGTTGATGCGCTTAGCTGAAAGTCTTCTTCTCTTTCTTCAAAGAAGACACAGTTGAGTTCCCTGGTATGCCATAGACGGGATATGCTTGTTTCCTTGCGGCAGATGAATGTGCAGATGGGAGTTTCCTTGTTAGCTGGACTTTTAGCACAAATGCAAGTCGAGCCTACGCTGAGACAACATATCAAAGATGCACAGCAAACAGATGATGCAGTACAGTTGATCAGATCAGGGTTCGATAGTAAAACGTGTGATGGGTTCCATGAGTCAGAGGATGGACTAGTTTGCTATCATGATAGGATGGTGGTCCCCGATGCTGATGATCTGAGGAAGATAGTACTCGAGGAAGCACACACATCAATGTATGCTATGCATCTAGGTGTCACCAAGATGTATCATAGTATGAAGGACTTGTATTGGTGGCCCGGCTTGAAGAGAGATGTAGCTGAGTTTGTGGCTAGATGTGCAGTTTGTTAGCAAGTCAAGGTTGAGCATCAGAAGCCGGCAGGTACGTTGCAACCCCTGCCGATACCGCAGTGGAAATGGGATCATATAACCATGGATTTCGTAGTCGGTCTACCCAGGACAACTAGGAATCATGATTCCATTTGGGTAGTAGTGGACAGATTGACAAAGTCTGCTCATTTCATACCGGTAAAGACAACATATGCAGCTGAGAAGCTCGCTCATGTATATGTGTATGAGATAGTGCGGTTGCACGGTGTGCCAGTAATGATAGTTTCTGACAGAGGTCCTCAATTCACGAGTCGTTTCTGGGAATAGTTGCACAAAGCGTTGGGAACGCAGTTGAGGTTCAGTACCGCCTTCCACCCGCAGACAGATGGACAGTCTAAAAGGACTATCCATACTTTGGAGGATCTCCTTCGAGCTTGTGTTTTGTAGTTCTTAGGCAGTTGGGACATGCATCTCAGTTTGATAGAGTTTGCTTACAACAACAGTTATCAGCGGAGCATTGACATGGCTCCTTATGAGGCCTTGTATGGCAGAAAGTGCAGATCTCCTTTATGTTGGTATGAGTCTGGTGAATATCATCTCTTGGGCCCTGAGTTAGTACAGTAAACAACAGAGAAGATCAGAGTGATACAGCAATAGTTGAAAGCGGCACAGGACAGGTAGAAGTCTTATGCAGACAATCGTCGACGACCCTTGGAATTCCAGGTAGGAGACAAAGTGTATCTTAAAGTCTCGCCCTGGAAAGGTGTGCTAAGGTTTGGCCGGAAGGGTAAGCTAGCACCTAGATATATGGGTCCTTACCTAGTCATAGCATGCATGGGAATAGTAGCTTACGAGTTAGAGTTACCGCCAGAGTTGCACAGGTTACATTCGGTTTTCGACGTCAATATGCTGAAGAAAAGTCATCCGGATACAGGAACAGTGATACATCTAGTCGAAGTTGAGCTTGATGAAGATATGACCTACGAGGAAGGTCTTGTGGTGATCCTTGACAGAAGAGTTAAGAAGCTGAAGAGGAAGGACCTGGTTCTTGTGAAGGTTCTTTGGCTTCATCGTGGCGTTAAGGAAGCCACGTGGGAGCTTGAGGAAGAGATGAGGAGTAAGTATCCCTCACTTTTTTCTTCAGATTTCGGGGACGAAATCCCTTTGTAGAGGGTTAGTTTGTAAGGATCCTGACCTCTGTTTAGGGTTTAGCCTGTTTTCTTTGCTTAACCCTGATGATTTGTTGCTTGCTAATCACCTTTGGTGGTGATTAGGGTTTGTTTGTGCTTTATTGAGAGTTGGAGGTGCTACTTGCAATATACCCAAGTTTAGGGTTTGTGGGCAAGTTTTTCACCTTGTGAGGTGTTCCTCCCTCTCCTTTCTTCTTCTAGTGTAGAGAGGAAGGTTTGGGCCCGTTGCTTGAGTTCTTTTGGGCTTGGTTGAGCTTGTTGGGCCTTGTGGTGCCTTGTCTTTGTTTGGTTGAACCTTGTGTCGGGCAAGGGGGTGCTTGTGTCGCCCAGGATGTGTCGCCCATGGTGGTGGTGTATCGTCCAAGTGTGTCGCCCATGGATCTTTGACCATCTTTGACCTCATTTGTGTCACCACTAGTGGACACTTGGTGCTTGGTGCTTGCATGTGGCAATGACCGTGGACATGTGTTTAGGGCATGTTAGAGTGGTGGCATTGCCCATGGACAAGTGTTCCCTAGGTGGGTGACACCTTGCTTTGATCTACCTTGTTCCATCCCCTTCTATATATGTGTTCTTTGTCTCTTTCTAGGGATCCTTTTAGTCTTTTGGTTTCCCCTCTCCCTTGGTGCATGACACCCTCCTCCTTTGCAAGCTTGGTGGAAGACACCCTTGGAGGAGCTATCTTGGTGGCCGATCCTTCCTTGGAGTTCCTTCTTCCTTGGTGGTGCTTGGTGCTAGGAGCTTGGATCTTGCTCAAGGCGGGTTACATAACTCCTAACCCTAACTATATCACCATCTTCTATGTTCTTATTCTTGTTGTTTATGATCGGCTATGTATGATTGTTAGTTTAGTTCTTTCTTAGTTGCACCTTGTTGGCCGATCCTATGCTCTAGGGTTTCTTGGTGAGCAATACTCTCTTCTCTCCTAGGTCTTGAGGAGTGAGCTTGAGTTCTAGTATCATGAGCAACACTCCTCTCTCGTTTAACTTGAGAGGTGAGCTTGTGTTCTAGTAGCTTGAGCAACACCCTCCTCTCACCATGGACTTGAAGGGTGAGATTTGTGGAGGTTGTGGTTTTTGGTTGTGGTTGTACCTTGTGTTGCTCGATTGGTGATAAGAGATGTGCAAGACCCCTCTCTCGTTTAAGTTGAGAGGTGAGCCATCCTCTTGATCCTTTAGGGTTTTGGCACCTTTGAGCCTGAGGTTGGTGGTGACCCTGTCGGGATGCATCTTGCCTGATATGGTGTTGTTGGTGGTGTTGCCCGATATCCTTTCCTTGGACGACATGCTATGCTTGTGTTGGACGATACACCTTGGTCCTTGAACCTGTGTGTGACGGGCGTCACTCTATGCTGCATGTTCTGCCCGATACCCTTATCCCCTTATTATTCCCAGATGTTATGGAGGCGTTGCTAGTTAGTTGTGGTGACGGGCGTCACGCTAGTCATGTGTGTGTCGGCCGACAGCCTAACATCTGACGGGTGTTGCACGACACCCTGTATCTCGATACCCTGGTTGCACGGCATGCCTTGTGACCGTCATCCCTGATACACGACGCAGCGTTGCTTGATACAGATGTGCACGGCAGGCGTTGCATGTTACACTTGAGTGCATGGAATGGTATGGTTTCTTGGTTGCCCGATACCACCTCTAGTGAAGTAGTGGATGTTTTTAGTGAGGATCCTGCCCCTTATAGAAACTGATATGTTGATCTTGCATCACGTCTGGTTTTGATAGTAACCCTGGATGTGCACGATATAGTAGACCACATCTATTTTAAACCTTGTGCATGTATCACGTCTAACCATGATGGTGGCCTTGGATATACTTAATGGTAATTGTTATGGTATAACTCATTTATGTAATTTACATGACTTTACATATGCATGTGATGATCTTGATATTATGTATAATGCTGAGAAAATGATAAGCATGTAGAATGTCTTGCTTAATGATGTAACCCATGCTCATGATCACCAATTGAGGCATGATTGATAGAACATCAGTGTCACCCTATGTTGATAATAAGATCTTCCTATGATGATTGTGCATACTAACCATGCAGGTGTTCTATGCAGTTTCATAGCCAGTTCAAGGGCTATGAGATACATGTAATTGAATAACATTGCTTGAATAATTACTCTTGATAATGAGATATCATATATGTTGTGTTCTGGTCTGAGGGCCTAAGTTTGAATAATGTACCTAAGTTAATGAGAATGCCTTGAGAGGCAGTGGCACTATGTGATGAGGGATTGAAATCCCATGGCAATGTGATGATCCTTGATATGGATCTGGATGATTGGCAAGAAGCCAAGTGATAACATGTAATGTGGGATCCTTGTGATGGATCGGGATAATGTTGACTACAATAAAAGCATACTGTTGAGTTTCATACTGTTTATTTTGTTATAATTTACATGTTATATAACTTGGTTGAATCTTGCAATCCATATAAAAGATACTAATTAATCACAGTGGAATATATCATGTAGTTGTCCTGGCCATAGATCCATCATCGTCAGGAGTTGGTGATGGTGAAACGGGTTCTCTTACATGTTAACCCGGAGCGCATATTGTTGAATATGTGAGGTTTCTCCTAGCCTAAAATAGTGAGGATTCGAGTGCAGCTGCAGTTGCAGAATCGGGATATGAATAGAGCATGGTGAACAGGCCCATGGCTCAGGATATGTGATATGGGAGCATGAATGCATTCATGGCTCAGAGCACGGTGAACAGGCTTGTGGCTCAGTTTCACTAGTGCTGATACCTGTACCAAGGCAGGCTAGATAGAGGGTAGTCTGACCCTGTGGCTGAGGCCACTTAAGTATGAGATTGCGGTCCTGCTTATGTTGTACTCGTATACTGACTACGAGGTGGGAGGTCATGGAGTCCAGCTCTTCCATTTGACCTTGTATGGCACCGGCTTTGGGTTTCGTAACTAAAGGTTGGATTTGAGCGGTACGGCTCACTTCCTTAGGGCATAATAATATGTAATCCAGCTGTATAGTATTTATTGCTTAAGGCAAAACACGGAACATTGGTTGAGGCCTTGCTTGTACAGCTAATCTTGGTGTACATACAGTTGCTTATACATTCCTCATGTTATGTGATGAGATCTTATAAATCTTATCTTGTCAATCATGTTCCATAAAGAGGTAATTGGTGATATGCCTTCCGTACAGGCTGGTAAGCATGATGGTACGAATAGCCTTGCTATATAGACTATTATTATTCTACGTTTTACTGGTTACCTACTGTTGTTGCTTTATCCTTTTGGTTTTATAGTTTTGGCGGGGAGTTATGTTTCTTGCCGGGATAATGTTCAATTGTCTCACCCCATTGGTTTTCAGGTGTTTGAGCTAGATGCGGTGGTGGTCGCGGAGTTGCGGCCGAGCAGCAAGACGAGTAGTAGGAGGCAAGAGATGGATATGTTGCTGTTTTGGATGTTGTAGTAGAGTCTTAGAGTCATCCATGTACTCTCATGTCCTTGGGAGCATTTTGACGTGTTTCATGATGTTAGCTGTTGATCCTTTGTATATCCTGCTGATGGCCGGATGTGGGCCGTTATGTATATATTACAGGTGATGAACTCATGTGACGACTAAACAGCTGACCTTATAAGTTGTGGACATGTATCAAGGCTTGTATATGTTTATATAACATGTTTTCTGCAGGACGAGGACTTGAATGTAATAGTTTCACAGTTTATCCGCTTTTCGCAATCGGTTTTAATTAACCCGTGTTTTTGGTAATCTGTGATTATGGTGTTTTCCGCACGTTTTCGCGTAACACCTCGCTGTCTGTGTGATAGTGGGATGTGTTGCCACAGAAATCCTCCGTCTCTATCACAATACCTACATCTAGTTTGTTATAACACAAGATGAGTGAAAATGTTAACTCATAGAATAATGCATGAGGATTTGTAACTATTACCTTCACTACATGGGACTGCCAAATCAGTGACCTCATTCGTATTGTTACACTCCTCAAAGGCACTATCGTTAATTGTAGGGTCGGAGGAAACATGCATATCAACATGATCTCCATTCGGAACACTGCCATTCCAAGGAAGATAGGAAGTGCTTGGTTGTTCCAATGAATTCATTGCAACATCGTTCAACTGTGCTTGACATCGTTTTAGGAATTGGATCAAGAATCTTTGTTTCCTTGCTCGCCTATGAATTCTGTTGATAACATTATCCAAATGATGTTGAAAATTGTTATCATTCGAGATAACAGGCTGAAACAATGCTCTTTGACCAAGTGCGGAGTCCACACCTTCATTGAGAACTTGAATAACTTCACTGACTCTGTCAAAATATGGGTGCATATCAATCCTTAACTTCATATAGGGTGGCAAACTATTGTAAATTGTAGCATATCTTGCAATAAGTTCTCCACCACCTTCACATCTGGCACACCCATGCATCCGTCTACTTCTAATAACCATTCGATGATGGTATCTACGCATCTGTTGAAAGGACCTCAAATCATAACTGTAAATATATGAACTTTCAAATCGTTGAGATCTGTGTGACTCTAATTAAGTAAGACACGACGCAAGCGTGTCACAACTTTGAAATGTAGTGCTAGAAGATAGGCATGGTTCCACCATAGTTTGCACGACTCCTTCATTTTGGAAAGTGCAAACAATGAGAAGGATTCTATATGCAGTGATATGACTTATTATTTTATTATCTTAAATTCTCGTACGAAAAATCAAAATAAAAAGTGAATGTGTTCCATTCAGACAGTTTGCAAATTTTTTCAACATTTGGTGACAAAAAATTATCGAGTATACATAAGTTGACCCCATATTCCGATCCTTCTCATTAAACGATGCCCTTCAGTATAAAACCACCCCCACATCTTCCCATTCCTTATCCAACTTCCCTCTCTCTCGACTCTCTATTGTCTTAACCCTAAACCCTATTTCCCGACACTCCATCTTCTCGCTCGGGCGATCTAGGGTTTCCATGCTAGGTATACCCCATTTTCAAACCCATAACCAAACACGGAGCAATCTCCACCACAACGCATAACAAATAAAATATGTATTTTATATGTTATATGTCTTGTAATATGTGGTGGAGATTGCTCCGTGTTTAGTTATGGGTTTGAAAATAGGGTTGTAGCAAACCTCCTAAATTTTTATCGGTCCACTATTTTATCTTTGTCAGACTTCCATCAGGGAAGGACATTTGTCAAAACCCACCGGAAATTTGTCGGGGATTCTTGACATGTGTCCCTTTTACCCTATTACAGAGCCAGAAATAATGTGACATCCACCGACCACTGACCCCAGACCCCCCCCCCATTTCATCACTCCCAGACCGCCCAGAACCCTCAATCCCCGACCCCCTCACTCCCCCTCTCTTCGTTGTACCCTAATCATAGTGGTGATTCCTTCTGCTCCGATCCCCTAACCCTAGCACAGCTTCCTCCCTTCTGACAGTGCTTCAACCCTCTGGTTCCATTTCCTATTTCTGACAGCAGATCCCGACATCGTAGCACTACCCAACCCCCTCTCTTCTTCGCTCTGATCCATTAACCCTAGCACAGCTTCCTCACTTCCGACAACGCTTCATCCCTCTTGTTCCATTTCATGTTTTCGACGGCCGATCCTAACAGCGTAGCACTCCTTGACCCCCTATCTTCTTCGTACCCTAATCGCAGTGGCAATTCCTTCTTGTCCTTGTCTGTCGTCGTGGTAGTATCGGTGGTGGTCGGGCTGGTTTCTGCGGCGGTGGCATCCGATTTTCTGCTTCCACAGCCGCTACTGGTGTTGTCTATGGAAACTCTATTCACAATAGGATCTGACCTTGGAGTAGTGATGACGGGTCGGGAGTGGTTAAAGTAGCAATCCGGCGTCTTAATGTCAGCAGTCTCTGTCGTGGATGTACCATTGTTGTTTTCGTGCATAAGCTTTTCTTCTTCCGTTGTACACTGCTGCGAGAGCGGAGTCGTCCCTTTACTACATCTACTTAGTTTTTCATTTTTGACGTTTCAATTTTGTGGTTTTTCATTTCCGACAATCAATTTCATGGTTTTAGCACTCCTCGACCCCCAAGCTCGTTCGAGCCCTAATCGCAGTAGCGGTGATTTAACCTGCTCTGGTGACCTAACCTGAGAGAAGAGTCATCCCTTTCCTCCCTCTGGTTCTATTCATGTTTCCGACAGTGGATTCCTTTAGATCTCATCAGATCTGTTGCATGCACAGACCTAGCCCTAATTATTTGATCATATGGTTGGTTAATGCTCGCATATCCATTGATGTTTTTGTAGGAAATGATCGGTCGTTCAGAATAAAATGTTATGACCTTAAAAGTTTCTATGTTGACATGTATTTGGAATAATAATCTGTATGCTATCCAAATCCAACTCTATGTAGGCTGAAGTGATCGGTATTGACCCTATCTAGATAGGTTAATGTCCCACTGTTGTTTTGTAGAAAACGATCGCGGCCTTTGGGTCTCTATTGATAATTTCCATGAGATATGATTCTGCTTATGGGTCCTTTACATGGTGTGTTTACTTTTCAAGGTTTAGGCCGAATTCTATTACTTATAAGTAGTGTATACATCTGATAATTTCCATGAGATATGATTCTGCTTAGGGGCCCTTTACATGGTACGTTTAATTTTCAAGGTTTAAGTTTTGATTGGTTGTTGATTATATTGGGTACCTATGGCCAAATACATCTAAAGGTCTCTACTGATAGATTCCATTAGGTGTGTGTCGGCCTTAGGAATGCTTTATATTTGTGTTTACTTTTAAAGGTTAAATTAATTTATAACTCGTTGTTGTATACATTTGGTATTGTGGCCTCTATCTTGTTGCATACATATGTATGCCATGCGAGATCTAGCATCAGTGACTTGATCTGGGTTTGTCTACATTTGGTTGATCCACGTATCAACACTTTAATGAAGGAAACAATTGTGGCTGATTGTATTAATTTGGTATGAATCTAATTGTGTGGGCAATGTCATATTATTCTAGGTCTTATTTAAGTTTGCACTTAGTCTGTTGTATGACATTATGTATTGTATGCTTTGTTTGTAATCTCAACAGTAGTCTTTGACATTAAAATTTTATTTGGTTGCTGAATACATTTGGTAACTGTGGACTTATCTTGTTGCATACATATGTATGCTATGAGATATCTAGCTTCAGTGACTTGATTTGGGTTTGTCTACATTTTCCTGATCACCGTATCAACAAATATAGTTAAGGTAATTTAGATGACTGCATTCTATTACTTATAAGTAGTGTATACATCAAATTAGTGTGGACTCCCTATTAATGTAGGTAATGGGTCCATTCATATATATAATGTCAGGACGGCCTTTGGGTCTCTATTGATAATTTCCATTAGGTATGATTCTGCTTAGGGGTCCTTTACATGGTGTGTTTACTTTTCAAGGTTTAAATTCTACTTGGTCGTTGATTACATTTAGTACTTGTGGCCTCTCACCAGTAGTCTTTGACATTAAAATTTTTGTAGGTAACAACTTAATGAATATATAAGCCTTTAATAATTTTTTTGATAAAGGTCTCTACTAATAGATTCCATGAGGTATGCATCGACCTTAGGAGTGCTTTATATGTTGTGTTTACTTTTAAAGGTTTAATTAATTTATATGCGACATCTGGCTTCAATGAATTGTTCTAAGATTATCAACTGTGTTCTGATTGGCATATCAACAAATACATGAAGGTAATTTAGATGACCGCATTCTATTACCTATAAGCAGTGTATACATCAGAGTAGTGTTGACTCCCTATTGATGTAGGTAATGGGTCCATTCATATATATAATGTCAGGGTGAACTGTAGGTCTCTATTGATATTTTCCATGAGGTATGATTCTTCTTATGGGTCCTTTACATTGTGTGTTTACTTTTCAAGGTTTACATTGCATTATATTACTTATAAGTAGTGTATACAACTGATTAGTGTGGACTCCCTATTGATGTAGGTAATGGGTCCATTTATATATATAATGTCAGTGCGGCCTTTGGGTCTCTATTGATAATTTCCATGAGGTATGATTCTGCTTATGGGTCATTTACATGGTGTGTTTACTTTTCAAGGTTTATGTTCTACTTGGCAGTTGATTACATTTGGTACTTGTGGCCTCTATCTTGTTGCAGGTACAGGACCCATCATGTAGGGAAGCACATGTCTGTTATGTGACATCTGCTTCAGTGATTTGATCTAAGATTATCAAATGTGTTCTGATTGGCATATCAACAAATACATTAAGGTAATTTAGATGACCACATTATATTACTTATAAGTAGTGTATACATCTTATTAGTGTGGAATCCCTATTGATGTAGGTAATGGGTCCATTCATATATATAATGTCAGGGCGGCCTGTGGGTCTCTATTGATCATTTCCATGAGGTATGATTCTGCTTATGAGTCCTTTACATGGTGTGTTTACTTTTCAAGGTTTAGGCCGCATTCTATTACTTATAAGTAGTGTATACAACTGATTAGTGTGGACTCCCTATTGATGTAGGTATTGGGTCCATTCATATATATAATGTCAGGGCGGCCTTTGGGTCTCTATTGATCATTTGCAGGAGGTATGATTCTGCTTATGGGTCATTTACATGGTGTGTTTACTTTTCAAGGTTTATGTTCTACTTAGACATTGATTACATTTGGTACATGTGTCCTCTATCTTGTTGCAGGCATACCATCATGTAGGGCAACACATGTATGTTATGTGACATCTGCTTCAGTAAATTGATCTAAGATTATCAAATGTGTTCTGATTGGCATATCAACAAATACATTAAAGTAATTTAGATGACCGCATTCTATTACTTATAAGTAGTGTATACATCTGATTAGTGTGGACTCCTTATTGATGTAGGTAATGGGACCATTTATATATATAATTTCAGGGCGGCCTGTGGGTCTCTATTGATCATTTTCACGAGGTATGATTCTTATTATGGGTCCTTTACATGGTGTGTTTACTTTTCAAGGTTTAGGCCGCATTCTATTACTTATAAGTAGTGTATACAACTGATTAGTGTGGACTCCATGTTGATGTAGGTAATGGGTCCATTCATATATATAATGTCAGGGCGGCCTTTGGGTCGCTATTGATAATTTGTATGAGGTATGATTCTGCTTATGGGTCTGTTACATGGTGTGTTTACTTTTCAAGGTTTATGTTCTACTTGGACGTTGATTACATTTGGTACATGTGTCCTCTATCTTGTTGCAGGTATACCATCATGTAGGGCGGCACATGTATGTTATGCGACATCTGCTTCACTGAATTGATCTAAGATTATCAAATGTGTCCTGAAGGTAATTTCAACATATACATGAAGGTAATTTAGATGACCACATCCTATTACTTATAAGTAGTGTATACATCTGATTAGTGTTCACCCCCTATTGATGTAGGTAATGGGTCCATTCATATATGTAATGTCAGGGCAGCCTTTGGGTCTCTATCGATAATTTCCATGAGGTATGATTTTGCTTATGAGTCCTTTACAACGTCTGTTTACTTTTCAAGGTTTAGGTTGCATTCTATTACTTATAATAAGTAGTGTATACATCTTATTAGTGTGGAGTCCCTATTGATGTAGGTAATGGGTCCATTCATATATATAATGTCGGGGCGGCCTTTGGGTCTCTATTGATAATTTTCATGAGGTATGATTCTGCTTATGGGTCCCTTACATGATGTGTTTACTTTTCAAGGTTTATGTTCTACTTATACATTGATTACATTTGGTAGATGTGTCCTCTATCTTGTTTCAGGTATACCATCATGTAGGGCAGCACATGTATGTTATGTGACATCTGCTTCAGTGAATTGATCTAAGATTATCAAATGTGTTCTGATTGGCATATCAACATATACATTAAGGTAATTTAGATGACTGCATTCTATTACAGATAAGTAGTGTATACATCTGATTAGTGTGGAATCCCTATTGATGTAGTTAATGGATCCATTCATATATATAATGTCAGGGCGGCCTGTGGGTCTCTATTGATAATTTCCATGAGGTATGATTATGCTTATGGGTCCTTTACATGGTCTGTGTACTTTTCAAGGTTTAGGTCGCATTCTATTACTTATAAGTAGTGTATACAACTTATTAGTGTGGACTCCTTATTGATGTTGGTAATGGGTCCATTCATATATATAATGTCAGGGCGGCCTTTGGGTCTCTATTGATAATTTGCATGAGGTATGATTATGCTTATTGGTCATTTACATGGTGTGTTTACTTTTCAAGGTTTATGTTCTACTTAGTCATTGATTACATTTGGTACATGTTTCCTCTATCTTATTGCAGGTATACCATCATGTAGGGTAGCACATGTATGTTATGTGACATCTGCTTCAGTGAATTGATCTAAGATTATCAAATGTGTTCCGATTGGCATATCAACAAATACATTAAGGTAATTTAGATGACCGCATTCTATTACTTATAAGTAGTGTATACATCTGATTAGTGTGGACTCCCTATTGATGTAGGTAATGGGACCATTTATATATATAATGTCAGGGCGGCATGTGGGTCTCTATTGATAATTTTCATGAGGTATGATTCTGCTTATGGGTCCTTTACATGGTGTGTTTACTTTTCAAGGTTTAGGTCATATTCTACTACTTATAAGTAGTGTATACAACTAATTAGTGTGGACTCCCTATTGATGTAGGTAATGGGTCAATTCATATATATAATTTCAGGGTGGCCTTTGCGTCTCTATTGATAATTTGCATGAGGTATGATTCTGCTTATGGGTCCTTTACATGGTGTGTTTACTTTTCAAGGTTTATGTTCCACTTGGATGTTGATTATATTTGGTACATGTGTCCTCTATCTTGTTGCAGGTATACCATCATGTAGGGCGGCACATGTATGTTATGCGATATCTGCTTCACTGAATTGATCTAAGATTATCAACTGTGTCCTGAAGGTAATTTCAACATATACATGAAGGTAATTTAGATGACCGCATCCTATTACTTATAAGTAGCGTATATATATGATTAGTGTTCACCCTCTATTTATGTAGGTAATAGTTCCATTCATATATATAATGGCAGGGCAGCCGTTGGGTCTCTGCTGATAATTTCCATGAGGTATGATTCTGCTTATGAGTCCTTTCCATGGTATGTTTACTTTTCAAGGTTTAGGCCGCATTCTATTACTTATAATAAGTAGTGTATACATCTGATTAGTGTGGACTCCCTATTAATGTAGGTAATGGGTCCATTCATATATATAATGTCAGGATGGCCTTTGGGTCTCTATTGATAATTTTCATGAGGTACGATTCTGCTTATGGGTCCTTTATATGGTGTGTTTACTTTTCAAGGTTTATGTTCTACTTAGACATTGATTACATTTGGTACATGTGTCCTCTATCTTGTTGCAGGTATACCATCATGTAGGGCAGCACATGTATGTTATGCGACATCTGCTTCAATAAATTGATCTAAGATTATCAAATGTGTTCTGATTGGCATATCAACATATACATTAAGGTAATTTAGATGACTGCATTCTATTACTTATAAGTAGTGTATACATCTGATTAGTGTGGACTCCCTATTGATGTAGGTAATGGGACCATTTATATATATAATGTCAGGGCGGCTTGTGGGTCTCTATTGATAATTTTCATGAGGTATGATTCTGCTTATGGGTCCTTTACATGGTGTGTTTACTTTTCAAGGTTTAGGTCGCATTCTATTACTTATAAGTAGTGTATACAACTAATTAGTGTGGACTCCCTATTGATGTAGGTAATGGGTCCATTCATATATATAATGTCAGGGTGGCTTTGCGTCTCTATTGATAATTTGCATGAGGTATGATTCTGCTTATGGGTCCTTTACATGGTGTGTTTACTTTTCAAGTTTTATGTTCCACTTGGATGTTGATTATATTTGGTACATGTGTCCTCTATCTTGTTGCAGGTATACCATCATGTAGGGCGGCACATGTATGTTATGCAACATCTGCTTCACTGAATTGATCTAAGATTATCAACTGTGTCCTGAAGGTAATTTCAACATATACATGAAGGTAATTTAGATGACCGCATCCTATTACTTATAAGTAGTGTATATATCTGATAAGTGTTCACCCCCTATTGATGTAGGTAATGGTTCCATTCATATATATAATGTCAGGGCAGCCGTTGGGTCTCTGTTGATAATTTCCATGAGGTATGATTCTGCTTATGAGTCCTTTCCATGGTATGTTTACTTTTCAAGGTTTAGGCCGCATTCTATTACTTATAATAAGTAGTGTATACATATGATTAGTGTGGACTCCCTATTAATGTAGGTAATGGGTCCATTCATATATATAATATCAGGACGGCCTTTGGGTCTCTATTGATAATTTACATGAGGTACGATTATGCTTATGGGTCCTTTACATGGTGTGTTTACTTTTCAAGGTTTATGTTCTACTTAGACATTGATTACATTTGGTACATGTGTCCTCTTTCTTGTTGCAGGTATACCATCATGTAGGGCAGCACGTGTATGTTATGCGACATCTACTTCAGTAAATTGATCTAAGATTATCAAATGTGTTCTGATTGGCATATCAACATATACATTAAGGTAATTTAGATGACCGCATTCTATTACTTATAAGTAGTGTATACATCTGATTAGTGTGGACACCCTATTGATGTAGGTAATGGGACCATTTATATATATAATGTCAGGGTGGTCTGTGGGTCTCTATTGATAATTTTCATGAGGTATGATTCTGCTTATGGGTCCTTTACATGGTGTGTTTACTTTTCAAAGTTTAGGACACATTCTATTACTTATAAGTAGTGTATACAACTGATTAGTGTGGACTCCCTGTTGATGTAGGTAATGGGTCCATTCATATATATAATGTCAGGGTGGCCTTTGGGTCTCTATTGATTATTTGCGTGAGGTATGATTCTGCTTATGGGTCCTTTACATGGTGTGTTTACTTTTCAAGGTTTATGTTCTACTTGGATGTTGATTACATTTGGTACATTTGTCCTCTATCTTGTTGTAGGTATACCATCATGTAGGGCGGCACATGTATGTTATGCGACATCTGCTTCACGAAATTGATCTAAGATTATCAACTGTGTCCTGAAGGTAATTTCAACATATACATGAAGGTAATTTAGATGACCGCATCCTATTACTTATAAGTAGTGTATACATCTGATTAGTGTTCACCCCCTATTGATATAGCTAATGGGTCCATTCATATATATAATGTCAGGGCAGCCTTTGGGTCTCTATCGATAATTTCCATGAGGTATGATTTTGCTTATGGGTTCTTTACATGGTCTGTTTACTTTTCAAGGTTTAGGCTGCATTCTATTACTTATAATAAGTAGTGTACACATCTGATTAGTGTGGACTCCCTATTGATGTAGTTAATGGGTCCATTTATATATATAATGTCAGGGCGACCTTTGGGTCTCTATTGATATTTTGCATGAGGTATGATTCTGCTTAGGGGTCCATTACATGGTGTGTTTACTTTTCAAGGTTTAGGTTCTACTTGGTCGTTGATTACATTTAGTACATGTTTCCTCTATATTGTTGCAGGTATAGGTCCCATCATGTAGGGCAGCACATGTATGTTATGTGACATCTGCTTCAGTGAATTGATCTAAGATTATCAACTGTGTTCTCAAGGTAATTTAGATGACCGCATTCTATTACTTATAAGTAGTGTATACATCTGATTAGTGTTCACCCCTATTAGCTATATCATCAACTACTTATTTTTCTTAATGTTTCTTCCTTGTGACAGGTGAATGTTGAAAAGGATGAAAAGGGAGATATACCATGATGATTGTTGAAAAGGCTGAAAAGGGATATATACCAAGTTGCAAAGAAAGATAAGTCCTATTTCATCAAAATCATCTGGCCAATTTGGTGTTTCGGTATTTTGGTTATGTTATATCATCAACTACTTATTTTCCTTAATATATCTTTCTTGTGACATGTGAATGTTGAAAAGGCTGAAAAGGGAGATATACCAAGGTGATTGTTGAAAAGGCTGCAAAAGGGAGATATACCAAGTTGCAAAGAAAGATAAGTCCCTATTTCAACAAACTCATCTGGCTAATTTGGTGTTTTGGTATTTTGAATTGGCTATATCATCAACTACTTATTTTCATTAATGTATCTTCCTTGTAACAGGTGAATGTTGAAAATGCTGAAAAGAGAGATATACCAAGGTGATTGTTGAAAAGGTTGAAAAGGGAGATACACCAAGTTGTAAAGAAAGATAAGTCCTATTTCAACAAATGCATCTTAGATATTGTTGACAACTCATTAGTACCTGATAGCGTAGTTTATGTTGACCTTGTTGACTGTTTTGTGTTATATGTTTCTCAGACCTCGTGTTTGATGCCTTAATTCTGTCTATGAAATATATAAGACTTTTACAGTCTTCTCTTGGTTAATATCATGTTAATATCTATATTTGAAATTGATTTCATGAACCAATCCGCAAGTACTCGTCGATTTTGGTGTGTTCTTTTTGGTTTTGAGGAGCTTCTTGTGTTAATCTGAATATTGTGGTATCAGATCTACATGCATATATTACATACTACCATATGCTTGAATGAAAAATGGGGTTTTTTTGTGTATTTTCCTGTAGACTATTATATCTTAAATATTGTTTAGAACTAATGAGAACCTAACCGTGTAGTTTAGGTTGACTATTTTGTGCTATGTTTCTCAGACCTCATGTTTGACGCCTTAATTCTATCTATGAAATATATAAGACCTTTATGGTCTTCTCTTGGTTAATATCATGTAAATATATACCGCTTAATACGGATGTATTATATAAGTATATTGGAATCTATATTTGATAAAGTTGTGTGCAGTAAAATCAGAATTTGCATCATCATGTTCTTAAATGATAGTATATAATTGAAAATAGAAAGTTATGGCTTTTTGCAAGCATGTAAAGGACCCATAAGCATAATCATACCTAATGGAAATTATCATTAGAGATTTCGTCTACACAACGTCCGGCTAATTTTTTATCAACAGTAAATAAGCTACAAATCATAGCCGTGTTAGCTCAGCTGGTAGAGCGCATGGCTTTTAATCATGTGGTCGTGGGTTCGATTCCCACAGACGGCGGTAGATCGAAAAGATACATGTCTCAGTTTTAGTTCAGAAACAAAATACGGGATGAGTGGAAAAGAAGATGACATCCCCCACTCCTCAGTGGACATAGAGAATCGACCAACGGGCATAATATGAAAACCATCTAAGTTTTTAACCGGCCACCAAGCTCCTTAAGAGTTGACTTTCGTGGGTGGCAGCGTTATGTGTGAAACCTTCCTTTCCGGTTTTAGTAATAACAAAAGTTGCTCAGCCTTACAAGTTGTTTAGAAAACAGTTTATTCAATAAGAAGTCAACCATAACGACGTGTTTTTTTTTCAGCGACAGAGAGAAGCCCACATGTATTAGGTGCAGGTGTAGAGTGAGCCTGCGGCATACATTTTCGATTATATATCACATTTTCTCCTCCTTAAAAATAGGTGTACTTCTTTCAGTTGATATCAAGTTTGTGTTGAGCAACAACAGAAAAATAACCAGCAGATTTGCCGCTTCATTGAAAAGAGGCAGATCTTGATGAGTTTTTGGAGGGATAGCCCACCCAAATGCACAACACCCCACACCCATTCCCATTTTGATCGTGCCAATCCACTTCCAGATCAACCAGCTATCAGCTCCCTCTGCCGCTGCTTCCTCTTTGCTGTAGATAGAAGATAATATAAGACCAGATTCACCCCCTACTCCGTAGATGAGATTTGGAACGCGTCCATTAACTATAACCAAGATATTTCTTATTATATATATCTTATCATACGTGCTCTGGCCATAGGGTAATGCAACAAACCACAATCACATCCACCAATCTATTATCCAATTCTAAAATCAATCCACGAGCACACGTGATACACACTCGTCAGGTTGAACCTAGAAGGTTTGAAATTGGCCATTTACGATTTTTCTAATTTAAAAAATAGTCTAACAACTTTTTTAGTCTGTACACAATTAAGTAAAGAAAAACAATTACAATGTAATAGAAGAGAGACGGGCAACAGACTGTGTCGGCAGTTCTTTTTTAATGGCAAAATTAACTCTTCATAACACTATAACTATAGATTTGGGGGTAAACATGATTAATATAACTAAAATTCTATATAATATCACCAGTTTGCCGCCATACATTTCTAGAAGATGGGTTAAGAATGGAATGTACAGATCAAGCACGGAGAAAGTTCATGTCTTTTTTCCTTTATCCAAGACTCGTAGCAGCTCTTTCGTCATATGAAATCATGAGAAGGTCAGTGTTGTCTGCATTTCAGAGGACTTCATTTCCATGCCTTGTTCACACATCAAACACTGTTTTTCTACCCTCTCAGAAACAAAGCCGTCCGAAACCTATGAAAGGGACTGATGTGTTGATAAAATGGCGCGAGGATAACCCGTACCTTCTTTAGATTCTCACAGAGTTTGTGTCTGTCATGCTCAGCGACATTTGAATTCTGCAAACACAACCAGGCGATGACTAAGTTCAAGGAATTTATAATTTCTCTGTAATCCTTTTCTGATTAATCTTTCAAATGGTTGATAGTTGTTGCAATTCATCCAGGCATAGAAACATAGAAGATCACAAAGTTAGCCGACTTAGTATTCTTCTGCCTTCTATTTCACTATAACTTTTTAGTGGAGCTCATGAACCCCTATAATCCGATGTCAATCAAATTTCCCCCAGATGTGAGACACTTTACAGTGAAGGATTTCTCTTATGCGGCAAAATATGCCTAAGGCAAAATCCGAAACTAGTCCCAACTCCCAATTAACCCATGTTTGGCACGGGATTTTGATTTTGAAATCTAGTGAAATTTAAATTAGATTAGTGTGGGTGATGGAACATGTGTAATTTGGATATATAAGGTATTGAGAATAGAAAAAGGATCTGATTCATGTCTAATTGGATTTGGATTTGAGTAAGAGTTGACTTATGCTACCAATCTGAATAGGAGTCAAATCTAAAAGGGAGGAAAATAGTTTCCTACGTATAACATGGTATTGAATTAGAAATTGGAGTAGGATTCCTGGTTGCAACCATATACCATGAAGGCCTATAAATAGAGGTCATGGGAGAGGTCATTAAATCATCCACCGGTTGAGGTGTGATCCCTCTGGTTGTTTATTGGTACCTTTTGTGGTAGAGGGTGCCAGAGAATAAAAATAATTGGAGCTCTTTTGGTTGAATAAGAGAGGGTCAGTGACTTTACTTTGAAGCGAAGTAGCGGCTACAGTCGGTGACACATTGGATGCACTGACAGAGCAGCTCTCTTGATTGATAAAAGAGGACCAGTGACTTTGCCTTGAAGTAAAGTAGTGGTTGGCTGTTACAGACACAGTGTTGTCAAAGTGGCAACGGTCTGACCCAGTCAGCGGTCACAGCGGCATCAAGCAGTCACCAGCAACGACAGCGGCCTCGTGAGGAGATCAAGTAAAGAAGGAAGTTTTATACACACTGGGTGTGATTCTCTTCTTCTTCATCTTTGTTCTCGTGTGGGGAGGACTACCTGGATTTAGTTGGTAATTAAATCCAGACAGTGTGAGTTGTAATCTTAATTACATAGTGCTTGTTGGTCGGTATTGTCCCGTGATTTTTCTCTCCTTGTCTTGGGGAGAGTTTTCCACGTTAAATCTAGTATTTTTTCTTTGGGTTTATACACTTGTCGGTAACGTTTCCGTAATAAATTTTCGTCACATCCGGAACCGTATCGATACAATATCTCCAACAAAAAGCTATCCGAAAATTCAATTTTGTTCTGAACGGAATGTTGTGTCGCGTCGATGTCGATGCCAGAAGCTAATCAAGACACAATCTTAAAATCTTGACCAATTAATATTCGATTTGATACTACTTCAGTCCGAACCACATTTCTAGTTTAAGTTTTGCCAAATGTAAAAATGAGTAATTTGGCAATCATATCATTGTAGCTTTTTACAAAAACAACGCTAGTCCATTATAGGTTTGTTCGTTGCAAAGTAGGTGTCAACGTGCTCATTTCCACATCTCAGCAACAAGAATCTTGCTGTAGCGAAAGAAAAAAAAAATGCACATCTCTCATCGTCACTGTCAGTACAGAGATTTGCCAGTTGCTGTCAAACAACGCGGTGGAAGGTGAGGTTTGGGAAACAGGAGGACGACACACCGGTGCTGTTGGATTGGGTAAGGAATGAGTGAGGAAGTAGATACAAAGAAAGAAGCAGTCAGATCCTCGTCGTTTCTGCTCTGTATTAAGTGGACCCTCTAAGCAACTTGTTGTCGGGCATGTGCTAGCTCCTCAATCTTACCTCACTTAAATAGGAGGAAATCATCGAAGTCTTAAACATATATACCTTACATCCGCGATGCGATCAATCTTCTGCGAACCACCTATCTCTCCTGCCCACATGTATGAATACAGGTATAGCTTTGTGTTTTTTAAAGAGTTTTTTTCTAAATACCCCTCTACTTAATAAAATTCCTAAAACCCCTCTCCTTTCTGTAATTCTTGCCACCCCCTACTATTAGCTTTTAATTTCAAATAACCCCATGCGGTTAGTCTTCTGTCAAATTCAATTGACTGAAGCAACAGCCGAGCCTTTTTCTATTTCTAATTTTCCCTTCTGGATAAACATGCGGTCAAATAAAACTCTATTGCTAATGTTATTATATTGAATAATGTACATTAATGGTAGTGTGTGGTGTATGTGTTTAATTTGTCTTTACTATAATATAAGTTGTCTTTACAACAATCTATCACCATACGTAAGACACATGAATTCATCTCATCGCGGTAGATGAGTCGTAAATGACAAACTCTAGTATATTACGATGAAAATTTTGGTCAATACTCATCCTAATATATTAGAGTTTCATGTCAGGTTCAGATCAATCAAGACAACTTATATTATAGTAAAGACATTGTCAAGTCGTGTGTATATATATATATATATATATATATATATATATATATATATATATATATATATATATAATGATAAGTTTTCCGAAGTATATACCGACCTATAGGAATCGTTTGTAAAACTAAATTTACAATTTGTTAACTAAATATAACTATATAGATAAAATATCATATAAATTAGACACATTTAAAAATTATAATCATATGGCACATATTTTGATATATAACTAAGAATCATCTAATAATCTTTATGAATTTGTAACGAATTAGAAAATGTACATTTTATTTTAATGAATGGTTACTAGTTCCAACTGCAATGATATTTTGAAGTATATTTAATACAAGCAATATGTGTCCCATCAATATGGTTATATTGTGTAGTAGATTAATATACACATTTTTTTAGAGAAACTATATTATTGAGGTTTACATCGAGATGGAAGGTAGAAATGTATTCTTGTAAGTACAGGAAAAAAATACTTTTGAAAAAATAATAATTTGAAACCTTATACTCAAATATATTTTATAATTATATAACATGTGGTTATATATACGTATATATAGTGAATCTGCATATCTAAATTTACAAGTTTGGGATTACCGACCCATGTACAAAATCTATGAATTTTTAGGTTATGCATGTCCATATAAAATAGATATATGGTTTCCGTCAGATTATACGGGTTGGGACATACTCTATTTGGCAAAGCGGACGCAATTGCTAAGACAGCAATATGTAATCACAGGCAGCAGGTCAACTGCTTCTAATCTTGTTGTCAAATACACAGTTGTTCACCGCTCTCATTTGTACATTATTTTTTCTTTCCGTAGCATTCGACAAACTCTACCCAATAAACTTTCTCAACGTGAGAAATTATCGCGGTGAACCATAGACGATTAGCCATCAGCGACAGATCTAATCATTTTCCCAAACATTGTATATTAATCAAATTGGACCGGTTCAATCCAATGCTTATCCTAGTCATGTGTGTCTAATTTATGTTTCGTTTGGCAAAGCAGTGGTGATTACTCGGACAGTGATGGACAACCACGGGCAGCGGGTCAATCACTACCAATCGTGTTGCCAAACACACGGTTACCCACGGCTCTTATTTTACATTGAGTTTTCTGTCTGGAGCGATCGACAAACTCTACCGGCTGCTCATTTCTCACTGTGAGATATTGTTGTGATGAGTCATCTGTGATGGTCCACTGGCGATAAATGCAATCGTGTTGTCAAACGTTATATTAGTATGTTTTGTCACGGGTTGGGATCATCAAAGTGGCTCATCCTCGAGTGGTTTGCCATTCATAATAAATTGACTTTTTTTAAATATAAGAGAGCGTTTTGACTTAGACTAGGTATCTCTATTAGGATACGGTCATACGTGTATGTAACGCTTTTGCCATTTCCTATATGCTATTAATATATTTTATTAGATATAATATATTAGTAAAAAAATTAATTTGACGACGTATTGTGTAACCAGGCAAGTATAGACGGCTACATAAATCATTTAAACATTGCTTATTACTTCCGTCGAATGGATCTGACGGAAGGATAACAGCATGGGGGTTATTGGAATATCGGGCTAGGGATAGGGGGTGAGTCGAATTAGCCAAAAGACAGGGAGTTTCTAGGAATTTTGAGAAAATGGAGAGGGTAAATGGGAAAAACTCTTTTTTAAATGTATAGGGAATAATATATGTTGTGAAATCAAAAGTTGGTTCGGGTGGAGGCGAAATGTGTAAAATCTTCCCGGTTTCGCGATAACAAAAGTTGCTCAACTCAACCTTAGAAGTTATATAGAAAAAAAAAATTCAGAAAGAAGTAAACAATGACTACATTTCTTTGCGAAAGAGAAAAACCCACATGTATCGTTGCAACGTGAGGGAGCAGGATTTAGGTCCAGATGTAAGAGTGAGACAGCGGCATGGCTTTCCGGTTTTAGATCTCACTTTCTCCTCCTTAGAAATAAATGTAGTTTGTTCGGCGGATGTTTAGTTCGCGTGTAGCAACAAGAGAAAAGCAGATATACCCAGTAATGACCAGAAATAGGAGTTGATGGGTTTTGGTATGAATGGCCCATTTACACACCCCATACCCATTCCCATTCTGATCGGGTAAGTCCACTTTTGAGATAAACAAGCTGAGAACTCCCTCATCTGCCGCTGCTTATGATGGCCCTCGATCACATGAACCCAGAGACATTATTGTAAGATTTTTTTTTTGAGGAAAAAATGAATTACAGCTGCAGGGGTTGGAACTCATTATTGTAAGATGAATGTACTTGTTTACTGTTAATCTGGGTGACTTGCTAGTATGCAACCCATTTCGTGGCCTACTTGATGGATTCCTAATTTCCAGGGTCATGGAACCAAGAAAGGCTGCCAGGTTGCGCCCCCCCCCTGAACGGGGAAACGTCAAGATAAGGATGGATTTATTAATTCTAACTTGTCTCTTTATCTCCCCTCTACTGTCAGATAATTGCTAACATAAGACCGGATTCACCCCCAACTCCGTGGATGAGATCTGGAACGTGTTTAACTAAAATCAAAGATGTTCCTTATTCGTAGCCCTAGAGTAATGAAGCAAACCACAATCACATCCACCAGTGATCCAATCCCACATCGATCCACGAGCACACGTGAAAACACGCGTCACACTTGAAATCAGTAGTTCAACTTATCATGTAACTACGATATTTTTTTAATTAAATAAAGAATAAAATGTAACAACTAAATTTCTACAAGATAGCCACCACTTTACATACTAGACCAAATCAACCTATCCAAACACCTTTGCAAAACCGCGATTTCCAATATGCCGCCATAGGTCCCGGAAGAAGGGACACGAACACGAGTAAATATGGAATGTACAGATCAGGCACCAGACAAAGTTCACGCCTTCTTTCCTTGATCCAAAACACGCAGAAGCTCTTTCGCCGTGGATGAGAAAGTATGTGATGTGTTCTGCATCTCGGAGGACTTCGTTTCGATGCCCTGTTCGAACATCAAACACAGCATTCACTACCCTCCTACCAATAAAGTTGTACAAAACCTATGACAGATGTTTTTGTGTTAGAATGACGTGAAAATAACCTGTAGCTTCTTTAGATTCTCTTGGAGCTTGTTGTGTGCCTGTTCAGCGACATTTGAATCCTGCAAACACAACCAGGGGACGTTTATATTTACGCCTATATTCAAAGATTAGTAGACTAGGTTACAGGGTTTTATAATGGCACTGTAATTCTCTTCTATTTAAACACTCAAATGGTTGCTAGTTGTTGCAATTCGTCCAGGTATAACAAAACATCAGATAATTGTAAGGTAGCTGACTTACATTAGCAGTTGATGTATATCCATATTTTTTCTTGATCTCGTTGATTGCATTAGGACTCTTCACATTGCCTATCTCTTCCTTTGCTGCAATTTCAGGGCTTTTGGTAGTCTTAACCTTGATTTTACCTGGAACAGACAATATAGCAGATGTTTTATGGAATCAGCATTATGCACATTGGATCTGATCTGGTCTAATCAACCAAAAAATCAGCAGTATGCACATTGATCCAGTTCCAAACCTTTTATTGCATTGAACTTGTTTCCTAACTGCTTATTTAGAGCAGCGAAGCTGTTTCCTTTAGTCGTGTCTTCACGGTCCTCGAGGTCAATGTCATCTTCATATAAGAAAATAAACAGATGCTTTAAGACATCAGTTTGCCTTTAAAAATAAGGCACATACATTCAATTTGTTGATAACTGAGACACCTAGACATTACCTATGTCCAACTTCTTCTCATCTGCATTTGAACCATCTTGATGTTCGACATCTACAGGGTAATTGCAAGTAGAAAATATGTCGCTCAATTCCATGGGACTGGCTGCTTCAACTCCCTGTTCTTTCTCTTTACCGCCTTTCATTTCTCTGACAACAGCATTGAAAAGACCCTGGATGCAAGAAAAGCACTGACATGTCTTGAGGTCATTGCAGGTTTAAACCCAGGATTTACCTTTTTCTTTCCTCTGTCAGTACCTCCAGAAGGGTAGAGTCCTTGTGGAGAAAAAATCTTATCCTTGCACACTTGGCTAACGGACTCCACTAGCCTGAAGTAGTAAGCAGAAATTATGAACTGTTATAGATTTAAAAAAACATCCAAATGATAAGAGTGTAAGTTCGAAAATGTATGGCATCATTTAGAATCCGGGAGAAGAAAAAAATACAATTCAAGAATAGGCGAGAAAATAGAGCTAAGAAAGTAGTAACTAGATCATGTCATCAAAATTGTAGAAAAGCATTGATGAATTTTAGACATAAATGTGTTACTTATCCATTGATGCGGAAAGCATGCGCCCATACTCAAAAGTATTTTCATTAATAAGTTGTAGAAGAGTGCCATGCTAATAGTGACTAATGTGCTCGTCGCCCAACCATCAACACATGTTCCATTCTTTTATTAAGAAAAATGAAGGTTTCAGCACCAACTTCATTCTGTTTTCCAACTCCCCCTCTGCTTCTACCACCAGTGTTTCTGTTAGCATGCTTCCTTGCCTCTCGTACCCCTTTGCCTTCCCCCTACTTTACCTTCTTTTTCTTGTTTCTTGTTTCACACCACAGCCCTCACGTCTCACTCTTCATCAGTCAAATGGCATATTTCTTTTTCCACACATTGGCCTCCCCTGCCTTCCCCCTACTTTACCTTCCTTCTTTTTCTCGTTTCTTGTTTCACACCACAGCCCTCACGTCTCACTCTTCATTAGTCAAATGGCATATTTCTTTTGCCACACATTGGCCTACCCTTGTGATCAGCCATGACTTGCACCCTCTTGTTTTCTTCTTTGCTGCTTATGCTGCATGAGAGGGTTAGCAACCACTGACATTGTTGTATTTCTGCTGCTTTTGTTGCAACATGAGAGAAAGAGGGAGAGGCAAAGATTTAGTGTTAAAGTATGGAAGATAATAGAGGAATGGAGAGGGAAAAATGATCGGTCAGGATGAGAGAGCTATAGCTGTTGCCATAGTATGCAGTTGAAAACAACAGAGGGAGGGTTCAGTCAGGACAATAGCTGGGAGCAGTGGATGAAGGCCTCTTGGAGTAGCGAATGCAAGGAGACCAGCCAGAAGGTATTGTATGTTGATGTACAACTGGAAGCAGAAGCGCACAACTTCAAGGTTGTAGTGGCTGATGGAGGGAAGGGGTTCAAGAGGAAAAGGATGATAAAATTATTTTATCAACTCATTGAAATGGTGAAATATGGACCAAGGACGAAATATTAAGCATCACCAACATATAATATAAGTTTCCTTTGTACATCTTTAAACTGTGGGACATTTGAGAGTCGGGATCCATAGTTACGAGTAACATTGGCTTAATCAGGCTTTTCTAAACATAGATTCATGTTGGTCTACAAACTATGCAGTCCAGATCTACACAATGACACAGTACGTGTTAGGATGAATATGTATATGGAATTGTTGGTATACACATATGTGAGCCATGGGGGCAGATCTAAGTAAGCCATGTCAGATTTTTGTTTTGTGTTAGCTAATCTGCCTGTTATCTGCCTTTGTAGGATTGTTGGTGCGGCAGCGCCGACAAGGAGCTGATGATTCGTTACACTGATCAAGTGGAGGTGCAAGCATCACATTGTTTAGTAGGAATTATAACCAGACCATGATTTTAACAACTATAGTGAGCACTTACACCACCATAATTCAAGAGATGACAATGTGCAGATAATGACTTCTATTGAGATATACCATGCATTTCTTTATTAGTGTTTTTTTTCTCTTAGTTTCTTGTGAAATGGGACTAAGTGTGTTCCCTTGCTTCCCTTCCTCTCCTATATATAGGAGATGAGTTTATCTAATAAGAAATATCAATGACGGTAGTCTTTGACATGGTGTCAGAGCGGGATACCCAGACACCGTCTCTGCCCATTCATCCTCCCTCTCCATCTCCGCTTTCATCCTCCAAGCTTAGCTCATCATGCCACAAGCCGTCCACATTATCCAAGGAGCAACTAGAGGGAGACTCTCTTCTTCCTTAGCCCGTTCTTGTTCTCCACTGATGCGATCTATTGGAGTAGCATACGTCCTTTTTGACAATTCTTATGCCCTAAAATTTGTTCTTCAGAAAGCGTCTTATGCAGACCACTTGATATAGGCGATATCTATCCTTTTTCAACTGTGACCGGGTATATCCGAGATGCATATGTTAAAGGTTTACAGTGATATTTTCATTGATATGTTGCTATTCCTGTTGGAGTGGGTAAGCGAATTAACAAGATCTCAACAAGATGAATGTGGCCAAAATGTGTATGTTGAGATGGATGTGTGGGAAACCAAAGAATTTTGTTTGATAAATGACCACATGAGGAACAATGTGGGGGTGGCGAGTATAGAGGACTTTGTTGAGGGGTCACCTAAGATGGTGTTGACATGTGCAACACAAACTGACAAATGCACCAGTTTGGAGCAATGAACAATGCTATTGAGCCGAGCACAAATTAAAAAAGAGGCATGCCTAAAATAATTTAGGAAGAGCTTATCAGGAGAGATTTTGAAATATTACATCTTGATGAGAATATGGCCCACATCATATTTGGATGGAAAAAGAAGGATCCATGTAGCTGACGTGCCAGACACCAACATGGTTGGGATTGATGCTTAAATGATGATGCTCGCCATTATTTATTGCATTAAAGTTGACATTATAGATTCTATTTAAGAAAAAGAAGAAAAAAAAAGAATTGTCTTCATTATACGAAACTCCAAGCACAAATCCTCAGGTCAATTCTCACATTTAAAATCCTATACATGCTCAAGACGTTATTATCCAAAAAGTGTTTCCACACTTGCTAACCTAGGACAACTAAATTAATATCATTCACAGTAAGCTCAATGTGTAAGCCAACAAGCTCAAACGTTTCATTTTATGGGATATAATTAATCGTATATGGTTCATGTTTTCAAAATTAGTAAATCAGCTGAAATCACTAAATCAGCCGGATTGATCATAAACTACTGATGCAACCACATTTTGCATACAAATTTAATTGGTCTCTCTTCTAAATGGCTTTGGTATCTATACTACTATAAAAAGAGTGAATTGTTTTCTTTATTTACTGTTATACCACTGACCAATCAGGTCGCTTTGTTTTTGAAATGCTTGCCTCTCCTTAATTCTCTCTGTTCTCTCCTTTTTTTGGCGATTTCTAACTTTTATTCTTCCCTTTTCTCCAACGTGAGTTTTTCTTCCCCTCCTCAACAAACAAAACCCACTCAAGCGTGATTGTAGCACCCCACTCCTTAATCTTCTCCCACTCTTGACCGTTTTCGAGCATGTTATCCAAACCGCAAACCACCGCAAACCCCACTTTCTTCGAAACTCCCGCAAACTTCAATGCACATTCTCCTCATCGTATTCAAAACGTCCAATAAAAAGATCATGTGTTTAGTTTTTCCCGGTCTTATTGTTTTCTGACGTAGGTCATACCAAAACATAACTGACGGCTCCTCTCATCGCTCCCCACTAACCATGGACTCATTCTCATCGCTCCCACTAACTACTCCTATTCCCTCGGTAACTCTCAGCCTTTAAGAAAGAAACCGATGCTCTTCTTCAATACAAAAACTACTCACATGTGATATAATGTGTGTTTTCCACAGTTTGACTCCCTCTTATTCCTTCTCAACCCGCCGTTTCGAGTTCTTCTATTTTCTCTTTGGTTTTTTGATCACAATTTTATTCTCTTGAAGGTACAGGTGTCGAATCACTCCCCAACAAACTTGCAATTGCAGAAAAGTGAAGAAAAAGATGTACAAGATCACGGTTCTGGTCATTATCACTAGCTTGAATCCTAATCAAGACTTTATCTTTAATGGTAATGACTACAACAACATTTATGTCGTCCTAATGTCCTTCTCAGCCGGCCTTTTCATATTCCTATATTCTGTCTTTAACTTTCTGACCGATGCTAATCTATTTTTCCATCGTGAATGACATTCTACTGAAAACTTTCTGACCGATGCTAATCTATTTTTCCATCGTGAATGACATTCTACTGAAAAACTATTAGAAAAATTCATGTCAATTAAAATGGATTTCTAACAATAAAATGTTTTTTTCATTAGTAGCTTTAAGAAAGAATTATTCCATTGTATACAATTATATCTATATCTATACTACTATAAAAAAAATGAATCTTTTCAACAATTTACAACACTGTCATTTTTGCACTTGTAAAAAACCTCAACCAATCAGATCTAAGCATTTTTAAAATAATGTGTTCTCCACGATTCTCTCTCTTCTCACGTTTTTCCTTAGTTTTACGAGTTGTTTTTCTAAAAACTTTCTCACATTGTTAACTAACCCCTACCCATGACTCCACGAGGAGCCTACCTTCTTGGTCAACATCGCGAACATCCTTTTTTTTAAGGTACATCGCGAACATCCTTGTTTCATCAGAATGACATAATTACTAATCCTAACCTCTCTCTATGACTTCTCCACATTCATTAACTACCGATCTTCTCTTTCCAATGAAGAATTCACGCTCATCACTCTGACCCACAACACTCCCACGTGTGCAGCCGTCTGTAAATATCCACTTCAAAAACGGTTTCTATGTGAGATTTTCCTTTAATTTTGCATTAACTGTCTCTCATCTCGTCATGTTTGACTACGGTTTTTTGAAAATCTTTTTAAATCTCAATATATCCCCGCTAAAATAGATTTTTCCTAAGAATCCGCTAGGCTATAATCTCTACATTTAATACCTATAATTTATCCTACGAAACTAGCATTTTTTCCCTCTATTCATCTACAAAAATATTTTCTCGATTATTTTTTTCTCATGAAAAGATAATTCTGAAGATTGTTAATAACAAACGTGTGCCACAATCTCCGGTTATACCCACTTATGTGGTGCGAAATTTGCGCCTCTTCTCTCTCCTTTCTGCAACGTGCATTTATATCTCTTCTGTTACTATTTTTTTCTCCTTGCCTTATAAACCATGTCAGTTCCGTCCATTCCCTTGTAGCAAAGCAACAACACCACCAACTTCATTGCCAACGATGGGGCGATACAAGCGTTAGAATAGTACTTAGAACACAACAGCCTCCATTCACTTCCCCCTGATCAATGGAACTCCTCCATCTCATTTCACCCCCTTCATCTCATTTCATCCACAATCTATGTGTTCCATCTCTACCAATATAGCTTCATCGCCCACACAGGTGCCCCTCACATCGTGAAGACATCTCACTTTGTTAGAGTGCAGGGGAAGGACCATAGGTCAATGTCCTTAAGTACTCTAAAGGAGGCCTCGGAGTTGTCCAAGGAAGCGACCATGCTGGGTTTTTCACTCACTGACAGTGTGCCTGCCACATAGATGCATGGAAGAACGACATGGATAACCAGATCAGGGAAGCACAATTGCAAATAGAGACGACCGGTGATCATCACCACCCATTCTGCTCAATGCCCTCACAAACGGCAGGTGTCTACCAAGACTCATACTCATCAATGTATGTAGTGGCTTTACATTTAACACTGTTTTCAAAATTTCTGATTTATATGCATGTATTTGACTTCAATATATATCAAGGGTGATAACATCTTGGTGTAAGCTTCCTCCCAATGTTAAACCAATTTTACACTTGTATATGCGTATTTGTTGTAGACATTTACATCTATATAATTGTGTCACCATGTTTGCTTCCCCTAATAACCAATTTGCCTTTTTAAATCTGTCATGTTTGAACGAAACTTTATATTCACATGAGGTGTTTACACCTTCGATAGTCCTGACCTCTAGAAAAAATAACTAGACCAGTGAAAGTGTGACTATTCTTGGTTAAGTCTTCTTTTGAGTTAATTTGTTTCGTTTGAATTGTATATTCGTTTTGAAGTGGGTTGTGCGTGAGTATACTTTATTAACCTCACAATCCACATGAGCTGCATTTCTGTGCAGATAAGTTGTTTTAATAAAAAGAAAGAACATTGGGTCAAAGATTTCCAATAATCTCAAACTATTGGTCTCTTCAGGTATTAGTATATATTTGCTGAGGTATAAATCCATCAACCTAGCATTATGCTTCTACTTTACCAAACTCACCAGGTGACACTTTGCATGGACTTTAAATTTCCGTATAATTTAGTATTTATTTTTTTTATGAATAGAACAAAGTTTCTATATTGTGCGAGAGACAAGCATTTGCATCCTATATACTAATGGAAACACCATGTTATTTTTAAAATTCTGAATTGCTTATGGGAGTGCATGCTTATAGTATTGGGTTCTACATTTCAGTCTCTTAGACAATAAAAGCTATTGTAGAAATAAAAGTTGTTACTTGTGATGCTTTGGCTTAAGAATAAGGAGAACCATACAACTCGCTATCTCCCTCTCCATCTCTTTATCACTCTTTATCCTATTATACTACATTCCTACTTAATACAAAACAATAACAAATATATAAAATTCAGCAAATGAGTTTTGAATCGTCAATGATTTTAACGCTCTTTCTCTATATTTTAAGTGCAATAATATTTTAAATGCTTATGCAACATAATGATTCCTCTTTCCCTATCAAACCAATTTTTTTTCAAATTTAAAGACAAATATATGTAAATGTTTAGAAACGTCAATTGAAATATTATTGGTATAGCATATGTCTCATTATATTTTCACCTGACATGTTAAAACTATTAGAAGACATTTAGTATAAAAATCTCATTATTGTAAAGCATTTTATAAAATAATTTTTTTTACATGTAATAGGTACACCCTATCCATTGCCTTTTTAGTTGGTTGCAAATAATGGAAGTTAAATGAATATAATTGAGTTGTAAATTCATCAGCATAGAATTATGCTTCGGCTTTACAAAACTCACCAGAAGACAGTGGTGGGTTGCATGGACTTAAAATTTTCTTATTACTTAGTATTTTATTTCATTATGAAGAGAATGACATTTCTGTATTGTGCGATAGACAAAAATTGCATCCTATATATTAATGCAATTACTATGCTATAATGAAATTATGAATTGTTTATGGGAGTGTTGGCTTATAGTATTGGGTTCTACGTTTCAATCTCTTGGTCATACTAAAAGGTATTGTAAAAATAATTTTTTTATCTAATGATTCATCAACGTAAAAATTGAGAAGAACCATACAACTTTGTCTCCTCTCTTTCTCAATACGAAACAATAACATATAAATGGATTCCAAAAAATGATTTGTCATTTGTCAACATCCTGAACATGCTCTTTCCAACTATTTCAAATACAACAATATTGTAAATGCTTATGCAACTTAATAATGCCTCTTTCACCGATAAACCATTTGCTTTTCAAATTTATGAGATAAATATATGTAAATAATTTTTAGAAATTTAAAATGAAATATTATTAGTATTTATGAGATAAATGTATCTAAATAATTTTTTAGAAATATATATTGAAATAATTTTAGTATAATATTTGTCTTATTATGTTTTCACTTGACATGACAAAACTATTTTCTTAGGCTGACATGACAAAATTCTTAGAAGACCATGAGTATTAAAAGATCACTTATTTAATTATTCTATAAAATGGAAATATTTACATTATTGTGTTGTAGAAGTTACACGCTTAATCCTCATTTATTAATTGTTTGCAAATAAAGAAAGTTAATAAATATTCAATAATAGAGTAAAACCATTTTTCTTAGCTTAAGTTAATCATTTATTTTTTATGGTATTTATATTCTTCATAATGTAATAGCATATATTTCTATAAAATTATAAACATTAGCTCTTAGATACAATTATAATGTATTATATGGATATATCACCGTGTAAGAATCCATATAGCTTTAGTATTCCATGTACCATTAGATTTATATTCATTTACTTTCCTAAATGTTTGTAAGAGAAGCTACTTCACCATGTTATAGCCATATTGACATATACAAATAATAATTTAATGTCAAATCAATGAATATATTAGCACATTAATTGATATTGTTATTTTTTCATAAATAGGTTCTATGCCGAATCAGTCTCACATACGCAAATATTAAATTGGTCATGTCGTAACCATTAACTATATTTGGTTGACCTTTTTCTATTATTTAAATTTAATTTAAAGTTAAAAATACTTCATATAATTTCTATAATATCTTTTTTTCTTATTTGATAAATGAAATGCACGTCTTATATTTCTTTATTTATTTTAAATTTGTTTCATATAAGTCACATTAATATAAGGAGACACGGGCATGTGCACGTGTGCGTTTACTAGTAACCATAAAAAGCTACAACATTTCTTTCTAATAGTATTGTCTCTCATGAGTGCACCAAACACATCTAGGTGGACAGTCATATTTGAGATACTCTTTCCAATGGTTAGACAAAAAAATCTTACATCTATTTTGATGAGAAGGAAGCACTTCCAAATGTTCTCCATTTACTTTTCTCTATATGTGGAATTCGCACCCATCGATAAGAACTTCACTTTTTTTCTCCACAATACACTTTTCCTAGAATACAATATAATGTGTTCTTATAGTGTCGAGTTGTTAAAATAAATTGAGAACATGTCAGTTCTTTAAACGTACTTCAAATTAAATTGTAGTGAGATATTAGTCTATTGACAAACACTTCCAAGTACAAAGTCATGACAATTATTTAACAGGATAAATTGTCTGCAATGTTACAGGTAGCAAATTGACCTTCAAAAACATGGTTATGAAGTAGTTTGCAACATATTGCCAAGTTCAGAAGCATTAGTTTTGTGACAAAGGAATAACAAGCTTACCGGTATGCATCCTTTTGACAAACTGAAAAATATAATATCTCTTGATTTCCTCTTATCTACAAGACAAAGATGACAACATTGTTAACAAGGCATACATAAAATTCTGCCTTGCAATTATTAGGAATATTACCATGATTAATTCTCCATCTGAAGAAGAGCATAATGCACCATCAAACTTTGAACGCGTAGAAAATGCCAATCCCCTTAGTGATATTTCTTTCAAAAGGTTGAGTTCTGGAATAGATCTGAAAATTTCAAACTAGGTGAGATATTTTCCAGATTGAATAGCACATAAAGAGTGTGTGTCCAATAAATGAAACCAAAGATGTTATGCCTTTTGGTGAATAAGCATGTACAATAGTAGGAAAGTTGTATTGATGAATAATCCACATTTGGATATAGCACCTTTCTTGTAGGCAAACTTGTAATGACATAGTAAGAAGCAAAATTTCATTGCCAAATCCAATGTTGAAGGTGAGTATATGGCCATAGCCCATACGGCCATACCACTTGTGATTTGTGAATGAATTTGGGTTGATTCACTTCTACATGAATATTTTAGTCTCAAAATTTTTGCTCCAAGGAAGTATATATACTTTACACAATAGACATGACCATACTGGACACAGCTTGAACACAAATGTCTACATATTTTAAGCCTAAAAATAGGTTCAGAAATGTTGAGACATGATCAGGTATTGTGGAACATATCTACAACACAAATAAGTCTCAGACTGACTCGATTCATAGTTATAGTTTGTGTTCCGGCAGTTTTCGTTGTTGCACTAAGTTTTCAAATGCTCAGCTATTATTCATAGCTGTTAACATTGCGATTTCAAAACTTCCATGCCTTCAGAATATTTTATAACAATTCCTTTGCACGTGTTCCCTAAACATAAAATATTGTAGGTAGAATCACATTTTTTAAAGATAAATTGTATTCTTTGTGTTCATGAATATCACCGTCTAGTATGCATTTATCACATATCAATAAGATAGAAAATAGAACTAAATTGAAATGAAGGATCAACGTAGCCAAACCCGACATGGTCGAGATGATGATGATTCTATTTCAACTATCCAAATCAAATTGTTATCAAGTTATCAGGAGCAAAAAGATGTTTCTTATTGATTAATCTTACTCCCATGGTACAAAATTTCGATCGAAATTGCGAAATTTCGACCGAAATTTCCGATTTTTTTTCAATCGGACATCGAAACGCTGGTACGCAGGGATATGTCCGTCATTTCGCGAAATATTTCGCACTGTGGGCGAAATTTCGCAAAACTGGAGGGGGTTTCGGTGCAAAAAGCCCAGTTTCGGCCTTCATTTCGCGAAACTGCTGCGAAACGCAGCCACTGTTTCGCGAAACAGTGTTCCGCGGACTGCTGCTGCTGGGGTTTGGCGATTTTGGCGATTTTCTTGGGATTTCTTGCTCCCGGAGGCTTCTCTACTTGATTCTAAGGTATGTAACCCCTCTTCCTAGCCCATCTATTCCTCCTCTTTCTAACTCTACTCTCATTTAGACATAGCTTAATAAGAACTCCGAAAATCCTAAATTTCTAAGTGAGATTTCTCTTTAAAAACTCAAGATCTTGAAGTGAAACTTGTACATCTAAGAAACAATAGTGTGAAATACATACAACTACACTTATTTTGAAAATCTAATCAATATATTTCGTATTTATACACAAAATGGCTAAAAAATGTTTTTTTTTAATTGAAATTTCTTATATTTTTTTATTTTTCGATAATGTAACCCTAAATATATTACACTAGTAGACTTATACCATAAATGCTAACTAATTTCAGTGTTACAAGTTCAATTTGTATATTTATAACAATTTAAATATTAATTTCAGACCTTAAATTAAACAAATATTATAAAATTGAATTAATAAATATAAAAATGATGAACTACTTAGTTATACATTGACCTTCTAAGTTTCTAACATGCAATTTTAGGCTTTAGTAACTAGTTATGGTTTATTTATACATGTGTTGACTTGATGTGGTTATTTTTTCATGTTTTTATATTTCTAAATTGCAGTAGATGGGTTCTTCATCTGGTGATAGTGATGGTGGACGAAGAAATGATGGTGGTACTACTACTACAAAGGGAAAAGTCATTGATTTTGCATGGGCTCATTGTGAGCAAGTTCCTGGCACTAAGCAACAAGTGATTTGCAAATATTGTACCAAGAAAATAGGCGGTGGGGGGATTACAAGATTCAAATCCCACATTGTTGGCGGTGACAGGAACGTGGCAATGTGCAAGCAATGTCCTCAAGGAGTGAGAGACGACTTCAGGGAAATGATGAGTCAGAAGAGAAACATTCGTCAACATCAACAAGAACTTGACCAACTCGCGGTTGATACCCTCTTTGACTATGGGAGAGGAGGTTCTTCTGCCGAGTCCGACTCAGATGTAGATTATCCTGAAGGTTATATCACCTCCCAACAACGTCGCATGTATCGCAGAGCGCTTAGAGATTCCAAAAGACAAGCATGGGAGAGAGAACAACATGATTCATATAGGAGGGGCATTGGCCCATCTGTTTTTGAGCATGGTGGAGGCAGTGGTGCACGTCATGCGGCTGGTTACCGTTCAGGAAGAACATCCATCCCCACGGTTGACTTAGGAGATGATACTGATACGCCTGCCCATGTGAAAAGAAAGAAAGGGACAATTGATAGCCTATTCAGATCTCACAGCACAACAAGAGGTAGGTTGGGTGTAGATGTAGACGAGCCAGGTATGAGAAGGTCAAAACCAGTACAACAGAAGTTGAAATCTATGTTTTCTGGTGCAAAGAATAAGGTTGGCAAAGCAGTTGGCAAATTCTTCTTTGCCCATGGGATCCCAGCACACGTGGCTACTGAGCCATACTTACAACACCTCTTGAGAACTGCAGGGGAGGCTGGACCGGGTGTTAAAGCCCCCACTGCATATGAGCTTATGAATGTCTACCTTCCTGAACAAAAATTGGAGATCCAAAAATGGATTGAGGATAAGAAACAAAGGTAACTAAGCTTATTTCATTATTGTCCCTTCCATTCTTGATTGTTGAAGTCTTCAAGACTATGAGGTTTTAACTCTACATATACTTTTTGTTTGTTGTACTTGTAGGTGGGAGACTTATGGTGTGACATTAATGGCTGATGGTTGGACATCTGGAACTAGAAAATAGATCATCAACTTTCTTGCCTACTGTAATGGATCCACCATTTTCCTTGGATCTGTAGATGCTTCCGCTGAGGTTCGGACTGCTACATTCATATCTAAATTGATGAAGAGGTATATCAAAGAAGTTGGTGTGGAAAATGTGGTTCAAATTGTAACTGATAATGGAGCCAATTTCAAGAAAGCTGGAAAGTCTTTGATGGATAAGTTTCCACTCTATTGGACTCCTTGTGCAGCTCACTGCATTGATTTGATTCTGAAAGATATAGGTGAGTCATATATGATATATGTTTGACTCCTTGTATTCCAATTTCAAATTCCAAATGACTTATAGTGTCATTATTTGATTTCATACTCTGTTTTGTTCAAATGTAGGTGGGTTGCCGCATGTGAAAAATTTGATCATTGAAGCTAGGACAATCACAAGCTTCATATACAATCGCTCATTTCTTTTAGCTGCTATGAGGAGGAAGGAGTATTGTGGTGGTGACTTGGTGCGACCAGGAGTCACCCGTTTTGCTACCAATTTTTTGGCGTTGCAAAGTCTGAAGTCAAAGAGAGATGGGTTGAGAAAATTATTTTCCGGAGTTGAATGGAGTTCAATGAAGGAAAGTAAGACAGCCGCTGGGGGCAAGATAGAAGACATTGTGAACAGTAGGAGCTTCTGGGAGAGGGTTAATAAAATTCTTAGAATCATGGAACCAATAGTGAAGGTGCTCAGGTTGGTGGATGGAGATAAGTCACCAACCATTCCCTACTTGTATGAAGCAATGACCCTGATGACAGATTCAATATCAAAAATTGTTCCAAGAGGAAGTTCCCAATACAAGAAAATTATAAGGAAGCGGTGGGAGAAAATGCTTTTGCACCCTATGCACAAAGTTGGTGAGCATAACTGATACTTATTCAATAATTATATACATTTCTATATCTTGATAACTAATGACACATTCAATGCAAGACAATTTTATATATAGCCATTTCTATTTCTTGTAGCTCATTACTTGAACCCTAGATTCCAATACAAATACAAGTTAGGGTTCAAGAGCGACTTCATGGCAGCTATTAAAGAAGTTGTGGAGAAACTTGTCACCACATCTGAAGAGAGGGTGACTATTATGGACCAGGTAATACATATAGTCTGGAACTCTCTATTTACTAATTATTGAGAAAAAAATCAGATTTTATTGCCCTTGACCTTATCAATGTTGTCATGTTAATTTGCAGTTGAGGCAGTTCAGAGAAGCCATTGGATGCTTTGCACATCCAAGCGCTATTGCTGACAGAGAAAAAGCTGTTCCATGTGAGTGGTGGTCATGGCATGGCACAGGTTGTGAAGAACTACGTCGAATTGCTGTGAGAATTCTATCACAAACAGCTGCTGCAGGTGGTTGCGAAAGAAATTGGTCCACATTCAACCTCATTCATAGCAAAAGACGAAACAGACTTGGTGCACAACGTCTAAATGACTTGGTATACGTTCACTATAACATGAGGTTGAGGGCAAAAGATCTTAGAGAGCCCGAATTTAGAGAAGTGGACCTCTCTGTCATCCATGATCCACTTGATATTGCTTTTACCTATGGTGGTGGTAATGAGAATATTGATCCAGAGGATAATCCATTGCAACAATGGATGACTAATATTGGTGGTGCCCCAGTTTTAGATAGAAATGATGGCAGGCCGGATCCCACTGTTGAAGCAACATTCATGCCTAGCACTAGAGCAGAAGAAGAGACAGCTACAAGAGACCGCAGCCCTGTACAAAGATTTGAAGAAGAAGAACAACACATTCAAGATGAGATGGATATTGCACAGGCAGTTGAAGAAGGTGGAACTCGTTCTAGTAGCCACTCTTCCGAATCTGATGGTGGTGGTGATGATGATGATGATGATGATGATGATGCACCTGATGATGATGATGATGGTGATGGTGATGACCAAGAAGGTAATGATAATAATGAAGAGTGGGCAGGATTTGAGAATGACAATGATGATCGACCTTATATCTCTGCCCCTAGGGCTGAAGTTGCACCTGCTGAAACTCAAATTCCATTTGTTGATAGTACATTCCAAAGAAGAAAAACTAGAGGTACAAAAGAATATATTGGCACACCAGAAGGTCCAACACCGTCACCACCACCTCTAGCTATTCTTCCAGCTCCCCAATACCAAAGTGATTGTATTTCTAATTTGGCTGAATCAGTTGGGAGCATGAGTATTTCAGACAGGGATTCATCTTCTATTGCTGATTCTTTATTTGGGTACCCTCATGCACCACAAACACAACCTGCAGTCGCACAACCACCACAACAAGATCCCTATAACTATGGCTATGGTTATGGTGGGAGTCATGGGACTTATAATTATGGTGATGATTATTCTTCTTCTTCTAGAGGTATACAAGTACAACCAGGCTATATGTATGGAGGATACAATGACCCACTCATGCAAGGTTATTCTTACACTGGAGAACATGTTCATATGGAATCTAATGATGGTGGGCAAACTTGGCAAGGATACCGTGAAGTTTTGTATGTTCCTCCATTAGCTGTTGCTCCTCCAGCTCCAGTTGCTTCACAACCATCTATTGATCAAGCAAAAGCACTTGAGGAATTTTTCCCAAAACATGGGATGATGCAGTTTGTGTCTGACGAGATCTACCAAGAGCATGTTGAGACATATAACCGCGTGTATAGAAATGATATGAGTTGGGCAACATATGTTGATAGTATCAATGAGCATATGTATGGTCAACAACGAGGAGGACAACAACCACCACGACACTCAAGCTTCAACTAGGACTGTTGGTCTCTTAGTCCTACTTTGTAAGACTTATGGAACATCGTAATGTGTAAGTTTGTTAGTTTATAATTTGTTTTATATATTATAAGTTGTAATATGTAAGTTGGTAACGGTACTTTGTACTTTGTAGTACTCTAGTCTAGTAGTGTAGTTGTTTTAACTTGAAGTTTGCAAGTTTGTAACAGTCTAACTGTCTAACAGACTTTGTCATTTCTGTCCATTTGTGCACTCACTCATCAAGACATGGATCCCACCCTAACCTCTAAACATATAAATTTATCATATAATCTAGTGTATCTATGTCAAGACATTGTGTATGCAAAAATTCATAGTTTAATTCCTTCATTTTGTCATCGAAATTGCCATCGAAATTCTGTCGAAATTATTCAGCTTCCTTCACTTACAAATGTGGGAGACCCCCCCCCCAATATCCAATATGAAATATTATTGCATATTTGAGTAGATCTTGGCGTTTAGGTCATCCTGGTAAATTTTCATGATTTAATTCGCTTAATTGGTCGTCGAAATCGTTAGGGCCGTAAATATCGAAATTTCGTGCGAAATTTCGAAAAATTTCTGTTTCTGGGCCATCGGACACGGCATCGAAATCGGACATTTAATTCTATGCTTACTCCTACATATAGTAAAGGAAGTTACAATTACAAACTTGGATGGCAAGCCCTAATGAACCAGGACACTTAGGCCCATATAGAAAATAGACATTAACGCTTGTTTCTTATCCATAAAAAAAAGTAATGAGCGCCTAGCTATTGGGTTTGCAGTCCATTCCAATAAAATGCTCTCAAACTCAAGAAGAGAGACATAGATCCTTTATATTATTGTGTGATGGGAAGATAAATGGAGAAAAAGGAGAAAAGGGAATAAAGGAAAGGAAGATATACTGAAACTTTTGTTTCTGTTGTTAATTGTTGTGGCAGTTTGAAGTAGAAGATTTTATAGGAAGGTGTGGTGTAGTAGGCATCTCTAGCTATCCTTATCTTCATGTGGTTATTATTTCTTCAAGATTTGAGTCCAAAACTTTAGAAGAACATGTATATTATTCTTTCCATGTAGTTGATTTATATCATCATACATTGTGAGAGCTTTCTACGTTGTGCTTTTAGCTTTCGGCACACTCATCAATACGGCTGTCGGTGTTCTGCGTGGAGTCGGTCGGGATCAAGTTGAAATACATGTTATAATTCAAGTTGGTATAGAACTCCAAGTCTTTAACATAGATGACTCATTTTTTATGTAAATTTATTGTATTTGATAGATAAAATATAAAGGATATGGTGAAACTTTTACGCCAATATGATGACCGCAATTGCATATGAAAATTCACAAATTAAAGTGGTGCATTAAGTCAAAACATGGTCAGTTCCTAGTTTAGATCCAGGTCAAAATATTACAAATTGAGGTGGTCTATTAGATATGACTTTTAAATTTAGATATGATTTTGAAATGAACTTAGTTTTGGTTAAGAATCTGGGTTAGGTATGGTTTCAAGTCAGGTACTAGTTGGGCATTAATTGTGTTAGATTTACACATCTCATCTCTACTGCGCCATATTACATACACATACATATTCTCTAGAAAATAAGGCACTAAGCATTGAAAAGCCAAGGCAAATGTCTGACTTGTTAGTGTTATGGGTGCATAGTATTTAGAAGGTGGCTAGAAAATGGGTAGTATGTGTTTCAACCATCATTAACATCATTTTGTGGTCAACATTCAATGTTTATTATGTTTACTCTTTTAGTGTCAGATACATATTAAGAACAAGAGAATCATCATTAATTGATTTAATGTTTCATTAATTTGTTTGAGCTTAAAAGGTATTTTTTTTCATCTATATATGTATTAAAACTGTTAAAGAGTATATATTAGCCTATTTAGTTAATAGGTTAATTAGTTAGTGGGCTTTTCTATTATAGCCCGTTTAGATTACTTGTGTCTTACGTCTTAGGGCGTCTCCCCTCTCCTATATAAAGGAGAGGGCGTCTATTCTTGTATTCATCCCATTGCATTCCGTTCAATACAATCTTATTCTTTAACATGGTATCAGAGCCGTGAACAGTAACGACTGCGTGAACAGTAACTCCGGCGGTGAACAGTACGTTGCGTGAACGGTAACTCCGGCGTGAATAGAGCGTGTTCGCTCCTGAGGGGACAGTATGTTGCGTGAACAGTAACTCCGACAGTGAACAGTACGGCGGAGTGAACAGAGCGTGTTCACTCCTGAGGGAAAGCTAGTTGCCGCCCCTCCTCCCTCTCCTTTCCGGCGCGCACGCAGCCCTAGCCGCCGCCGCTCATCTTTTCAAGAGAGTAACCGAGGGGAAGAACCCCCGCCTGCGGGCGGCCGCCGTCGTTTCCATGGCTTAGGCCGGTTGCCCGCTAGGCATCTCCCAACCTCCATGGCATATCTTTTTCTTTGTCAAACGATCTAGTTTTCTTTCCGTGTGTCGGCACCATCACTTTCCCGGCGCCATCATCATCCTTCTCGTGCAAACGCCGCCACCAGCAACAGACAGAGCCGCCACCAAGCCTCTATCCCGCGCAATCAGTGTCGCCACCAACAGCAACAGCAAAAGTGATGCCATCCGCTAGCGACAACATCCGTCAATCGCCATCTTCGTCAGCAGCACGCCGCCACCGGCGATCACCTAGCCATCATTCCGAGCGGCCAATAAAAAGCAGCCACCATTCGCATCCGTCGACACCATCGCACTTGCATTATTCAGCAGCCATCTACCGTTGCATCGCCCTGATGTCCTCAGCTCCAGCCTACGTCGTCTCATAAGGAGAAGCTTCGCACTTGACTCCGCATGCAGCCTCGTGGCATTCAATATCTCCGGAGCCGTGCAGGAGGCCAGTATCATCTCTTTTGTTGCGGTCAAGTGATACATCAGCCGAGTGACAATCATCGTCATCTATCATGTTGTTGTGTTGTTGCCATATCATCCAACAACCATATCCCCAGCCGCCGATCATACCATTCAGCCGCCGCCGTCATCCATGCCCCTGGTCGCTGCTCCATTGCTGCTCTCCATCTCGTCGTTGTTGCCCCAACGTTTTCGCCTATCCTTGACTGAAGCACTCTTGTCGGCCATCATCACTCCACCGTTTCCCCATCTATGTCTACTCCCAAGTTATTGATGCCCCCATATTCATTATGTCTATTCGAATCCTTAATCGGTCATATCTTTGCTATTTGAATTCAATTTTAAGCCTATTCGGATTTTTGGGTCGGGATTAGATCCATTTAATTTTTCTATCCGGATCTTACATTGACCCATTTAGCATATTCTCTCCGGTTATCGGTTTCATTCTCCACATACTACACATCTCTATATACACAAATTTCTCTCAAATCCACCAAAATTCCTTTCCCACCCACCCATATCATGTGTGTATCCCTTTCCACAGTGCAGAGGGGTCATATATCTATTTCTCCACACCAAACACTCACTTTCGTCGTATTTGGTGTGTCGGGGGGATAGAGAGGAGAGGAAGAGACGAGAAGAGAGAGAGAGAGTGAGAGGGAGAGTATGAGAAGAGATGATATATGTATTCAGGCTATATATGTTTCAGGCTATTATCTTCATGGAGCTTCGCATTGTTCAGAACATCCGTTCTCTACTTCCAGACAGCAATAAAGGATCTTCATTCGACATCAACATCGAGCTATCTGCGTTCGTACCGCGTTATGTACGTCAGGTGTTGATGGTGTACTTCAGCTGTATTCACATGAGACAGAGGGTGCTTCTTCAGATTTTCAGAAGCTCAGCAAGCCTGCCAATCTACTTCTGCAAGGTTGATTCATCCAGTTTATCTTCACTGAGCTGCTTCATCACGTCTTCTCCGAGCCGCATCTGCTATTTCGACATCACCTGTTGCTGATCTACTTGGGACTTTCCTTGATGGATGATATCTCCTTTCCTGTCAAGCCCCCAAGGTTCATGCGACAAAGTTATGGTACCTGCATCGTATCACCAGCGTATCGTCCGTTCGTGTTTGTGCCACGTTATACACGTCTTCTCAGACGCTTTGAAGACACCACTACTGCTACATCATCATTGGAGATCCGCGTTTGTACCGCGTTAAGTACGTATTCCGGTGAAGTTGCCATAGTCGTGGTATTGATGATCGTCTGCTCCAAGTGGCGAATTACTGTTGTAGTATTCAGGTTCCATTCTTCAAATGCTCTTTATTCCAGATGCACTCCAAAGACCTTCAAAGCTTGAGAATCTCTAGCCTACAGAATACAATTTCAAAGAGAGGCATTGTCATCATATGATTCAAGGGGAGCATTAATTAAGGGGGGGTATCAATTTTTGTATGGGGAGTGATATTTATCTTTATCTTTCGTCTATCATTTCTTTTATTGTTTTATCGAGTCTTGTAACCTCCAAGCTTTGGACATGTATTTCACCCATGCTCCATCTTGAGGGGGGGTGTTAAAGAGTATATATTATCCTATTTAGTTAATAGGTTAATTAGTTAGTGGGCTTTTCTAATATAGCCCGTTTAGATTACTTGTGTCTTAAGTCTTAGGGCGTCTCCCCTCTACTATATAAAGGAGAGGGCATCTAGTTAGGGTTGTAAATGGGTAGGGTATGGTGCGTGTATGGTCATATCCATAACCGTAACCGTTTAGTTAAGCAGATATGGGTACGGTTATAAACCTGTTTCGTCAAAAGCTATACCCGCAACATACCCATATCTGTATAACCACCGAGTATATGGATGGGTAATTGGGTATATGGTTATGTTCCACTTGCTATAATAATACACCAAAAACTTTGAGATATAACACATTACCACACTTAAATAGATAGGTTATGGAGAAATATCATTCAACGCAGAGAGGAGAGAGGAGCAGAATGAGAGAATGACTTTATGTTTTTCTTAATTTAATGAAATGTACTTGTGTGGCTATAAAGCTGCATCAATGGATTTGTTCGTTATACTACTACAAGGTACTTATATTTACCAGATGTGAGCGCTAAGATATGAAGAACTACATTCTAGTATAAATGTTTACTATTTTAACGTACATATACTTGCTAGATATGACTACTACAATTTATACCATTACATTTTAATGTAAATTATTAAAATAAAAATATAAGTAAATGGGTATATGGGTATACATGGTATGGATATATACATAACTATAACCTTACCATGTAAGAGGCAGGTATGTGGGTATAAGGGTAAGCGGTTACATGGTTATAAAAATTTATACCCATGATGGGTTTAATGATATTGGTTTGAAGGTATGCGGGTATACCCATATCCATTTACAGCTCTACATCTAGTCTTGTATTCATTCCATTGCATTCCGTTCAATACAATCTTATTCTTTAACAAATTGACATCTCCTCACAACACAACTTTTAAAAAATATTTTTCTGTTTTTAACCAAGCAGCCAGCACAGTTATATAGAGCAAAATTTTATGGAGTTATGCAAAAGACTTTGCAACATTTTCATAAATAAAAATACACAGAAATCACGCCTTTATTGTTGTAACTGGTATGTTTTGTTTGTTACTACTTGTTATTTTGGATGTGTAGTATGAGAAGAACGATGCAATTTCCTGGATCTGCCACTGCCCTTGAGAGTGAACCTCCATGAGAGGGGGAACATAGGCAGAGAACCAATCAAGACATGGCCAAGTTGAAACTGAACCAGCAGAGGGTACTCGTGCAGCAATGTAGTTCCTGCAGAACATGAAGCACACAGCAGCAAGCAGATACAAAAGTGCAACAGCAAGGAGAGCATGTGTAGAGGAAAAAACACAGTGATAGCAGTACTTGAAGCCATTGTGTGGTAGCACTGCTGGTGATCTGCAGCTAGGTAGAGCAGCAATCCGAGCACATAAGAAGAACAAGTGGCTGCTTATAAGCAGGTATACAACAGTATCATAAGCTCCGAGGGAGAGAAGCAGCAACAAAGGCATGCGAGGCGACAAGCACAGGAGCATGTGCCACAGCATCCAGCAAGGACGGTAGGGTAGAAGCATTCAAATGGGGACAATCCCCCTTTTCCGCATCACAGCAGTGGCATACAAAACATAGTAACATAGTGGGGAGCAAGGGAGAAGGCAGAAGGGCACGCAGGTGCCTATGGAGCCTTGTTATTTTTTCTCTCTTTTTAGATTTTGGGACCAATCTGATCTAGTACCAAGTTAGTAAGTGATTAAGAGGCAAAGAGATGTTATTCACCAATGAGATCCTTCTATCTATAGGGATGGGGATGCAATTACAGACTTGCACACCAAAACCCTGATTGGACGGCACACTTAGGTGCCATATGCTAAATAGACATTATACCCTTAATAACTCTAAAAAAACATATGCCTTCATATAACCAAATATGACATTGTGGAGGAAAATCCTTTATGTAAGATAACGTCTATAGCATGTATTGAAAGTTGTATTATATTAAAGCTAACTTGGACCCTAAATTGGTATCGATTTGAATTAGCATGTTTACACAGCATATTAGCAGTGAAGACATTCATTCATCTAAACTTAAAATACAAAATTATAGTTAGTTGATGATGTGTGTGAGTGCGCGCATGCACATACCTAAACTTCATGAATTTTCATCCCGTCCAAGCTGTGTATGTGTCAAATGTTTTTGGAAACTGTCTGGTCCACATATGTTTCTATGCCCATTCCCAGAAGGTGACGTACTTGCCAGGGTGGTCCTACAGCTTGCATTATGGCAACAAGATGCAAATAACTCATTTTACCATTAAGAACCAAGCATACATAGCTTGGCTGTCACTTGTGAGATTATGATTTAAACTGGTTTACAAAGACCAATGACCAGGTGGCAGATTTATTCTCCAGCCCCTTGCCACAAATATCTGTGTTTGAGCTGGGGAGGTGCTAGGATACTTATCTATATGATTATTCCTCCTTATATCCATTAGGCTATGATTTACAATTGTTGACAAAGTCCAATGACCATTTGGCAGATTTATTGTCTAGCCCTTTGCTAGTAAACAATTTTTTATTCATGGTAATCTCATTTGACATAAATGTCTATGTTAGAGCTGGATGGGTGCTAGAATATTTATCTATTTGTTTATTTCTCCTATATCCTGATCTTCCCCTGCTTATATTTTAACTTATATTTCTTTTTGCCTTGCTTCTTTCGGAAAGATGTATGCAGTTGCCCTATAAACTATGTGAGGGCGCGAATACATTTCTGATGAGCTGATAATTTGTTACCTTTTTCTTCACCGCTCTGTCAGACGGCAGTACCAGTTCATTAATGTTTCGCTAGTAATCTCATGTTCACCTTCGTAATGCAGATCATTGTTTTTTTTTGTTCTTTTAGATCAAAATTCACTATGTACACAGCCTATTTTTTCTCTCACTTCATCCTTGCCAATGATCGTTCTAGTTAGAGTCAAAATCAGGCTCAAATTAAGATATAGATCAAACTTAAATAAAATATCTGACTAACTCTCACGTATTGCACCAAACCATTAAAGGAAATACACTTATTTGATGAATATCTTCTGAATCAAAATTTACACTTAGAAAATAAAAAACTGTGCATAACTTATCTCAATTCTGCCACTGTCAAACATAAGCACAATACCACAGTCAGAAAAATGATTGGAAAATGTTGAAGCCCAGCAACAAGAACCATGCAGCTTTTTCTTATAGCAAACCCTCTTAATGCCCTGCAAAAAACATAAGCAATGCATTAGTTCTGGTAAAACCATCAAACTAAGAAAAGATGTCAATTAGAAAAGCAATGCAACCTGCATAGCATGTGACAAGCAATATAGTCGAACAGCCTTTTCTGAACAAACCAGCAGTAATGGGTCATTTGGAACCTTTTCCTTGTCATCTGGTGATCAAAATAGATAATTAATACTGGTAAGGAAAAGACCGCTAATTTGTGCTTGTTTCAATGATTTCTAATATTTTCTACTTTCAATAATATAGTAGTTAAGAATTAGGACAAGTGTACAAAATATGTATAGTACCTATTACTTGCATTAGCAAAGCTATTGAAGGATTTTTAGGGGCAATAGCACTAGAAATTAGTGGATGGCCATTATTCTCCTCAATGATGAAGAATGAAGAACCTTCAGTGCCAACCACCACCACATTCTTTATAGAACTGTCTATCACGTGATCGTGAAATTGCAGAGACATAATGCCAGGATATACTTCACTTGAGAAGTGCTTCTGGTATAATAATGTTCCCCCTTCCATATTAATAATAGATAACTGCAAGATGATTCCAACATTAGTCAATTTATATATATATATACATATATATATATATATGGAGTAATTAGACATATTTTAAATATATAGGATGAAAATATCAATTTCATGTATTTTTGGTGTTAGTAAGAGAGTAATATAAGTACTCTAGCACGTACTCCCTACTTTCTATTTGCATAGAGAGAGGGGAGACATGTTGATTGGACTATATGACTAACTGAGCTACAATCCCGGGGTGCTAACAAAGATGAGAAACTTGAGCAGGATTGAGCTGTGCATCTGAAACAACCAACATTCAGTATCTGGAATCCAATTGATGCAGATGATGTTGCAGAGATCACCATGGTCACTAGTATGACTTACAAGCAAAATAAAATATATAGTAAAAAATGAGAAAGGAAAACAAAGCATGTGCAGAACAATGACGATGTACAAGCAATATTAGGTGAATTTTGGCTATTAAAATAGAAAAAACATAACTATCCTACTTAATCAGAGGCCTACAGCATTTTCGTCAAGAAGAGCCTATGACATCTATTAATGAACATATAAAATGAAAAGGAATAATATAAATCAAGAAAAATCATTATCAATCATTTAAAGATAGATATAAAGATTAACATTATGTTTTCCTTATCAAGGAATATTATTTAATGTCATTTAATTCGTAAATAATGCTGCACAGAGAATAAATAGCATATAGCCGCTTACATATCCTTCATCTGTTCCAATGGCTATCAATTTGGAGTGAAGATTCATGTTGATGCAAAGTACAGATCCAGTAACTTTAAGACTGTTGGTGGTGTAGATGCACCCTTGTTTTGCTGCACATAGAGAGTGAAAATTAAATGCCATCATATAGGCTTCATATATACTAGAACTGCTTATGCCAAGATTTACACTCCAATATATGTGGGTCCCCTAATCCACAAGTTCATATGTCACAATTTGTGGTAGTAAGGATAATAACCTGAACAAGACCAGTAACAAATCATTTCATGCTACACGAAACAGCACAGAGACATTATACACAATTCAAAGCACATAAACGAATGAATATCCTCTGGCTTGTTTGAACTTTGACATGCATGTCACCACCTTTTAGTTGCAAATCGTTATGTTGGAGATGGTAGATACAATATCAAGAAAGTTATTCTTATCCAAGATGTATGTATATCAAAAAGTCTATTGGTAATACATGTGTGTGTGCGCGCGTATGTGTGCATGTGTACACACACATATATACATACATAGTGTGTTTGTGTGTGTACACACACACACACATAACACACACATATACATACATATATATGTATATACACACATACACACACATAGCGGACAAGGAGTGGCTCAAGTGGTCAAGCACGGTGTCCCCTAACAAAGGGACTTGGGTCCAAATCCAAGTTGCCGCCTTTGTTTACCACCCTCCCAGACGTTCGGCCTCCGTCACGGGCATGGGAGAGGGGGAGAGAATGTCTCTCTTAATCCCACACACACACACACACATATATATATATACACTCGAGTGTATTCTAGCCTGACTCTATACACACACACACACACATACAGAGACACTACATAATGCATGAATCGGTATCTGTGGAAAGCACATATACAAATGACGTCTCTGGGAGGTCATATTGGGAAGAAGAAGTTTTTATTCTCTCTCTGCAGCTGCACTCATCCAATAACAAGCTAAGTATTTAGCAATATCCGTGCATGAATCACATTTAATTCATTCAATTCTAGAATTTCAGCAACTTGTACTTTGTCACATTAAGTAAAAGCTATCTGCATTATATTTTAGCTTTTATGTACATATACAAACAGCAAGGAGTAAATTCATTGAACAAGAACATCCAGATAGAGATCTATATGTCTATGAGAAATAATGCCACTATACATTTAAAGAGCATGCTATTGTATATACCTTGTATAACTGAAAACAAATTGTCTGTGAAAGATTTCTCCTTGAATGTATATATGGAAACCTGCAACGGCAATCATAGTTCAAAATAGTATCACAAAAACTAATCCTGCATAAAATTGGTGCTTGGTTCATAGCTCACCTCACCACTCACAGACCCAGAAATTAGAACCTTTGAGGAGACATTATAATACAATGCTTTTATACAAGCATCTTTCACAGACTTGGCATTCTGTCCCTGCATGACATGACGAAAAATAGAGTAATATAAGTTACATGTTTTGAGTTTTAAGAGACAAGAGTATGAGATGTGACTGAAATAGTGTTTTCTAGCATAGGCAGATGATCACTGTATGCAAGACGCCTTTTCTTACAGATAAACTTCCTATGAAATATAGGGTGCAATAATGTTTAAAAGTATTACCTGCTCTTTGATTGATAAAATTGAATAGGGTAAGGGACTTGATACATCCCAGAAAGATATAGAGCCATCTTGATGGCCAGTTATATACAAGTTGGTGGTCTTTGAAATACTTGAGAAGCTCAAACTATTTCCCTCTTTGAGATCAGTGGAAAACAGGTCAGGAGATTTTCGACACATCAAGGCAAGATCCTGCCACGAAAGGAAGATATTAATAGCATAAAATCTTTTTGACCTCACTAAAGATCACATCTGTAGCTACCTGCATACCTCATCTGATACTCCTGACGAATCAACGTCTTCTCTATATAACTTTGAGGCAGTTATGCTGGAACCAGTATGTGGCATCTTTATCAACGTATAATGGGGAAGTTGCTGGCCTGACTTTGACTGAGATTGCAACAGATATTTTTCAACTTCAGAATCATCATAAGTGCATACTAGCCCAGATTTCAACAAGAGAACAAGGGTGGTAATTGCATGCTTGTTTTGTTCTTTGAAACCAGAGACAATCTCCATGGCTTGGCAGGATTCGGGAACTGGAAGCATCATCTTAACAGTTCGTGATTCCGTATTCTCATTCAAGAGGACTACCTAGGAAAGAGCCAACTCGACACATTATTGAATTAAACAACAGATTATACTAAGACATGATGCACTGATCATATGCACTAATATTTTTTCAAAGCAAGCAATTGAGATCGCAAAAGGACACTAAAAAATGCTATAACAGAGGACTATGCAAATTTGATAGTGAATACATAGAAAAAGAGCAGTTTGTGGAATGTTCTCGTATAAGATTAAGTTCAAACCAGGGAGCTTCAGAGGACGAACATATGAAGAGGTCAAATATTTAATAATAAGGTTGACTTGTGTTTCAGGAGTTGACATTTCTTTTAACATGGCCAGGGGGAATTCAGTTCCTTAGTAATAAAATTTCCCAAGGAATATGGCAAATTTTCAAATATCACTAATTATATTTGAAATTGCATCAGTTGGGAGCATGAGGTAGAATCGGGGCCTTCTCTACACTACCACAGCACATCTTCTACCCGATAGCCTGAAGTTCCAATTACTAATTCTAAAAAAAAATCTGGTAGAATAAGAGGTAGATCCAGATATTAGTCAAATGGATAAGGACATTCTACAATAGTAGTATATAAATTCTATTCTTGCACAAAATGAATTAGAGGCTACAATATATAACTATGACTGGATACCCAGACTGAGTCAATTAACTTGATATAACTCAACAAATCTGATATAACCTGCTTGTCTCGAATGTTAACAGTTATTTATAGAAACTAATAAATCATGGTTCCTTATGAAGCCTCAAAGTTGACTTCAAGCATTGTGGCCACTATTTTTGTACTTTTTATCAAACTATATATTGAAAGGAAGGATTTATTCAACTAGTGCTTTAAAAGTATAGATCTGATTAAATTGTATAGTGAGAAACATATTGCCAGCAACTTCTGATATTCTGAATTCGAAGTATGCATAATTACTTAAAGGTAAAGAATTCTGACTTCTTGTCCTAGAGTACAGAATCAAAAGTAAAAGTGTGATCTCATTTCATTTAATGATGATAAAAAAATAACAACATAACGAGAAACTATAATTTCAGACAGCACAAAAGTGTGCTTAATACCTGGAATGAATGAGAAGAGCCACGATCAGAAACTCCATAGATATATAAGCGGCTGGAACTTCCACTACCAGATATCCACCTTAAGGAAACAACAGGAATTTTATCTACCTTATAACAAAGATTAAGCCTCAACAGAGGAGTATTCTGAGAAGAAATCTCCTGTTGACTGGTCAAACTTTGCGTATTCAAGATTTCTGGGATATTCCAAATAAATATGTCCCCAGTACTATATCCAACAGCAGCTTTACTTCCACAGGGGCATGCCCAGCAGGCAGATAGCACTTTCCTCGACTCAGAGCTAGGATGTGTGACAGCGGCACCCGCTACATACTTCACCTTGCTATCTGGAACTTCCCATAGACTCATGATACCATCCTCAAAAATAATCAGCACCCTGCAAAACTTTGACACTTGATTAATATCCTCTGTAACAATATTGAACATGGCAATACCTACAACACGCACTATAATTTCTTTGGTCACAGTGCTTCTGCACATGATATGACATATTACAAGTTCTTATGCAGAGTGCAATATAAAATAGATATACATATATGCTCAAGGCAGAATTCCTTCCATCTTGAAGGAATTTAGTCACTTAATTAACTATTACGACAGGTCTTTAATATTTCATCTGTAATCAGATAAACCAATAATTTTTTAATCAGTACATTCCTGCATAAATAAGCAGTCACATGAAAAGAGAGATAGAATATGACACAAGTGGGAATTCTAAAAGAACCTTAACTATCAGTTAACATGATCCCCCAAGTTTCAACATACAAATACATATGGTCAATTGGCAAACAAGCATATAAGGAGTAGCAATCCTATCAACATAGCACGGTTTCTCTTTGCAGCTGCCCACCTTGTTATAAAGTGAATAGGAGGCAAGGAAATGTATCTCCTCGTCAAGTCCATCACTCTTAAGTGCAGGTACATAGCAGACCAGCTTCTCAAACAAGCAGAAGTGTCCATCTGGAGTAACAGTAGACAACTTAAAAGTGGCTTGGTAGTCTTTTTTTGTAGTAACAGAGAAGTCCAGAGGGTGCAGGTTTACATGTGTCAGAAGTTGCCGTCTTGTTATATTTTGATAATAGAGCAGACCCCTCTCTTTCCAATAAATAGGAGGAGATACTAGAAAGCAGACAAAAACCCTAATGTGCCTAGTATAGTTAAGCCCATATTATCTGAGACTAAAGAAATGAGAAAAGGGAAAAGAAATCCATAAAGGAAAGAATAAAAACAACAAGCATATATATATATATAGAGAGAGAGGGGGGGTTAGGAAGTGTGTACCGGCCGGTACATGTAACTTACGTGTACCGACCATTAAAATAGCACATGCGGAGTATGTTGATAAAATCCAACCATATGGATTGATTCAACACTACATAGATTAGAGATGTTTAAAAAATCATAACCATATCTCATATAGATCATGAGATATAGCAATAAATCATTCAATGGTTTATGTAATTTCTGCAACTAACCGTTGATCAGAAAATAATCATTTTCTTTCTTTTGATGATCTATGAATATCAGATTGTGTTGATTTTTTGTATACCTCTTATCTAAGGGGTATACTTTACATCCATAAGGTCGGATTATTCATTATAATTTTACAATCACCACAAATGAAGGTGGGTACATGTAAGCTACATGTACTCAGATACACAATTCTTTTAGCCATATATATATATGGCTAAAAGAATTGTGTACCCGAGTACATGTAGCTTAAATGTACCCATACATTTAAGCTACATGTACTCGGGTACACAATTCTTTTAGCCATATATATATATGGCTAAAAGAATTGTGTACCTGAGTACATGTAGCTTACATGTACCCACCTTCATTTGTGGTGATTGTAACATTCTACTAAATAATCCAACCTTCTGGATGTAAATTATACCCCTTAGATAAGACGTGTACAAAAAATCAGAACAATCAGATATTCATAGATCATCCTATAAAATAAAATGTATATTTTCTAATCAACGGTAAGTTGCAGAACTTGCAGAAATCGTCGAATGTTATATTTCTATATCTCATGATCTACATGAGATATGGTAATGATTTTTTAAACACATCTAATCTATATAGTGTTGAATCAATCCATATGGTTGGATTTTATCAACATATTCCACATGTGCTATTTCAACGGCCGGTACACGCAAGTTACACGTACCAGCCGGTACACACTTCCTGACCTATATATATATATATATATATATATATATATATATATATATATATATCATGCAATAGGTAGTCATCGTGGATACTAAAGCATGGACAAAAATAGTAGTTGAGATGACGAAGACAGATGTATCCCCATTCCTATATGCAAAACTCCAAGATGCGAGAAAAACATAACAGAAGTTCCTCTGATAACAGTAGAACCTCTTAGAAAATATTCCATCCTGTCTACATTTTATTTCATCCCCGCCTCACCCCAGCTACAAATGGAATCAAAGAGCAGTTCGAGTGGACAATAAACGGCATAGGTGGAAGAAAGAAACATGGTTAGCCAACAAAATGGCAAACACCAAAATGAGAGTACATGTTAACACATTGTTGCTAAAAATATCACGATATAGCATCATTGGAGACTAGAAACAGTAGGGACGCTGAGCTTGTATATACAATAAATGAAATAAGGTGGCAGTAGAAAGAGCACACAGCATGTGTATTAGGTGCACGCCGTGTAGGCGCCTAGGCGGCTACACGTCACGTGGAATAGTTGCACAATGTGTAAAGAATGGGCAGGCTCAAAGGGACACGGCGTGAAAGAAGAGACATGTCGTGTCACATAGCAGCAGGCGGAAGAGTCCATAGGACACACCTCGTAATGGATCACATGGCATGTCATAGTCAAGGCTACATCATCAGAGGGCCGAGCACATGTCATGCAGTATAGGCACACGCCGCGCAACATAGGCAGATGTCGTCACTGGCACATCGTGTGATCAGGTCATGCGTCGTGTGATTGGGCATGCGTCATGTGGAAGTCAAGGCGGGACAGTAGGTAGGAGTTTGGGAACACTTCGTGTGATTGGAAGATTGGCAACAAGAGTCAGATCATAGAAACTGCATGTAGCATGTCCTCCTTAATCGTCCTTCTTAGATGGTAGCTATAGTAGTGGGCTAGTGGGCCCTACCATCAGAGTAGAGGAAGTAATAACTCGGAAAGCATGGGAAGCAACACCGCCTACACAAGTTTTGGTTAGCTACCAGCATCTAATGCACTTTTGGAGACTACAACTGGGCTAAGCCCCATATAGATAGCGACAACACCAAGGGGTTTGGGCCCTGATGGCGGTGGCAGCCAGGCTTTGAGCAGCAACAGGGGATTGCATACCCTTAGAGGCAACAGAAGGAGTAGTTTATAAGGAGGGGGGATGGGACAAGGCAGGCCAGTAGGAGACCATGGGAGGCCCAGGCCCTATTGTGTAGGACAAGTCCTAGTCTTGATTTCACATGCCTAAGGATACTTCTAATTGGGGTTTTGATAGTTCTTTTATTAATTTATTGTATTTTTGGATTTTTTTACATTTTTTCAGTAATGGCAGTTAGATGTAATAGTCAGCGACTTGTTTGAAAGTTCTCAATTGTTACTTTTTATTTCTTATTTCAGTTGGGAGCAGAAGATAGCCAATTAGGGCTTTTTGTATGTTATCCATATATCCATGTTCGGGGGTATTGCCCGGAAATTGAATTAGATGAATAAATTGAATTTTTGAAATGTGGTTTGCATCAATTGGTATCGAAGCCTGAGTTCTAAACCCTAGGTGTAGATCCCAAGTTCCTAGGAAACAACCAAAATCCTAGGTACGGCCCAACCCACCTATCATTCGTTGTTGATTAATCCAAACCCTAGGTTAAAATTAATCTTATCCGCTCATATCCAAAAAAATAGAGGTAATCTTCACATGAATAGTATGTCGTCGTTGTAATGTTCATTTTTTCCCTATAGACCTTTGTTTTCCTCTCTCGGTCTTCTTCTTGCAAAAAATTTCTCCATCCCTAAAAGGGTTTTCCCCCTCTGTTTGTCAGGAGTCCAGCAGGGGGTTGAGTTACTAATTCACCATGAACCGTACACAGCAATACTTTTCATAAGAACAATACACTACAATAACTATCCATTCGCCCCAAATCTTGTTTTTAGGTGTCTTCTTTCATCCCCACGCATCATCCACAACTCTGGGAATCTCCAACCACGTCTCGTGATTTTCAGACTCTAGATTGGCCGTTGTGAAATCCACATGTACCCCCGGACCAAGATTTCAGAATTCCAGAATTCAATCAGCTTCACCAACTTGCACTAAGGTGTGCAACAATGAGTTCAGTGCCAAAGGAGTGGAGTTAGAAGGACGCCTTGCCAACCACAACGAGTGGTTTGATCGCCTAGAGGCTTTGGTTCAGGACATACAACGAGAGATCCAGGAGAAGTTTAATCACCTCCATGAGCAACCAAAGTCATGACATGGCGTTCCAAAATTCAACAACACAAGTGACGTCGAAAAATTCCACAACTGGGTCAATAGCGTGGAGTCATTCTTTGTCTGGCACCACTTTCCAGAGAAACGCCAGATCCAGTAGGTGAAAGCCAAACTCTCCCGAACCACTAACTTGGTGAAGGCAACTGAGTATAGCTCATCGCATCAATACATGGACATAAATAAAAGGGAAAATGGAATCTTTCTCTGTACCTATCAAACAACAAAAGTTCATGCAATTGGGAACCGTCCATCAACCTACCCATGCCTTGCTCGCAGTATGGTTGGGCATTGATACGCTCCATACCCAAAATGCTTTACATGGGATGATGATGATACATAGGAATATAATGATGACAACCCTTCATATGCAACTCCACTCACGCTCACAGATCTAGTTGACATGTCACTTCCAAAGACAGAGCTAATACCAGAGACTTAAGCATGATACTAGTATTCCATGATCCATTCTTTCCCATCTCTCCTAGATACAACTTTTGACTTCAAAACATTGATTGGTTTGATCATTTACGATAGAAGCATGGTGTTCAATCGACCAGTCATCTTTGCACGAGGATGTAGCATTGGCTGACATCATCAACTTTTGGTTTTGATTTGAGGGAGAGATCTTTCACAGCGGAAGCCACTAATGCAGGACAAGTCCTATTCTTGGGTCCAAATGAATGAGGATGCTTCTAATTAGGGTTTAGTTCTTTTAGTAAGTTATTGTGTTTAAGGATGTATTCCCAATTATTTCACTATTAAGAGTTAGAAGAAATAGTCATGGACCTGTTTGAAAGTTCTCAAGTAATTACCTTTTAATTCTTGTTTCTTCTCGTATGTTATCTATATATTGTCCGGGAATTGAATTAGATGAATGATTGAGTTTTTGTAACGTGGTTTGCTTCACCTTCAATTCACATTGGAGCTAACAAAAACAAAAATATAGTCAGAGGACGGTCGAAAAAGAGAGGAGGGGCACTCAAGGGCAAGGAGACTCTTTGTTATTCTAGGTTTCTTTTCTTGTGGTTTAGGGTTTAGTTGGATCACTCCTCTGATAAGACTCATAACAGGTTATATGTAAATGGGAGGCAAAGAGATGTATTTCCCTAATAAGACATGCTCCTGTATATAGGAGAGGGACAATATTACATACATGACCAACATTACATAATGGACCAAACACACAGGCTTGTAAACAGAATACATAATAAAGCAATTAGTTAATCAACTCTTTACATAGGACGCAAAGAGATGCATTTCACTAATAAACCCTAATCACATATAGGAGAGGGAATCATCCCATATTTAACCAAAAGGTATCTGCCAAAACACTTAGACCCATGTACAAAATAGACAATAAACTTGTTAGTTGATAACTCTCAACACACGAAAATATGCATGTTGTGCTCATTGAATGTTGAATTGCTGGCTAAACAACTAGCAGCCTTATTATTCAAATGCAGGCTTAGGATGCTCAACATTGGTGCCAAAGTCATCCATTGGAGATACTCAACCAAGCTCACATGTTCCATGAGCCATTATTAATAGCATTGCCATAAGAAGTGGAATATTGTTTTCCACTTCCATTTTCTTTTTACTTCTCCAGATAACAGAATTTGTTACCAACAAGCTCCCAAGCGTATAGTATATATCTTATTTTCGTATTTTGTGCAAGATAGGTCTTTATTTAACACTCCGAACCCCAACATAAAGCTTTATGTTTAAAATGGATGGAACTCAAGGTGATTGTGAGATGATGATAGTACATGTGAAGTTGGAAGTCTGGTTTATTCCTTGATAGCCAAACATGCACATATTTGGATCGTTCGAGTTCAAGTGAACATTTTTAAAGGTTGAAGAATTATCTAGAAGTTTGTGTAACCCCATATGAAGTGAATCTGAAATCATGGACAATTCAGGATGTGAGGAACGCCACATCATATTATCGTAATAATCGGATGTGATTTGGTCTCTCAATGAGGGCTAAATTGAAGATATTGGCTTTGTATAACCATATTTAAGAGAAACTAGCTTGAATTTTTTGTGTATATTTATAGAATCAAATAAGAACTGAGGATTTTTATATAAATAGACATTGATGAGGAATCTTTAGATAATACATAGTGATGTTTAAGGTTGTGGAAAACTTTAGGAGAAAAGAGAAGACAAGATGATACTCACACTGGTCACATTAAGATAAGGTGAATTTGAGAATTTTATTCATAATATCAGATATTTACAATTCCTAGTCAGGGCATTAGCTCTAGATCTATAAGAAATAAATCCATTGGATATGCAAGCACAATTGGAATTGCATCTAATTGATTGTGTTGTTGTTGTAAGTGTCACGCTCGGGCTCGCTTCATGGGAGAAATGCCTCAGAATATGCATCATCCATGGAGATCAACACCAGATTAGGGAGTTCAATGATGTGGTATTATGGGTTTGCATCTGCTTATCTTGGGGATTGTCCCTCTCCTAGTCTTTTGTTGTTGAAAGCATTAGATTTCTTGGTTAAGTTGGCCATTGTAGCTTTGACTTTTGTGATTATTGCATCATGGGCAACAAAATGAGCATCAAGCTAAGTCACCTTGGTATTTCAATCCTTATTAGACACCATGGTGTCCAGGCCTGGGGATGCATGTGAATTTCACGACGACCGATGTGGTATTTAGAAATATGGAGACATTATCAACTTCAAATGTTTGAGGACGAGGCATAAGGGAGAAAGAAACACCAAGAAAATTTGGATTTGGGGCCAAAATAGATTGCAGTGTATTGTTAAAGTAGTCATCAATCACTTCAGACCCTCTTGCTCCCTCTTCAAACCATGGATGGACAACCAAATATCGTGGGAGGTCAAGGTAACCTTGACCTCTAGAGGGGTCGGCCTCAACGGGTGCAACCCCCTTGTGAGATCAAAGGGGCGTCTGAGGTGGCCACTCGGCAATATGGTACTGTTGGAAGGTGGGAGGGGTTGTTTTTGCAGCCTTCTTAACCATTGTAAGACACCCTCAAATGCTTTGTTGAGCCTCTATGAGCCCTACGGTGCGAGGGAATGGGGTGGTGGTGGCTGATTTCTCTTGTCTAGGATGTTGCTTCTCTTTCCTTGTTGACGGTACTAAAAGAAAGGAGAAGAAGAAAGAAGATGGAAGGCATGGGAAAGCCTTGTGTAGAGTTTACGTGGAAATAAGGCAATATCAAGATGGGAATATAATCAGGGAAGAGGGTAATAATTATGGGAAGATCAATGATGGAGCAATGTAATGTTGTGGAACGGTAATTTTTTTTACTTTGGGCTATCTAATCTAGTTTTATTACCACTAGAGGGTTTGGATGATTCCTACACCTAGGAATAGGATATAAGAATCAAATGTTTGACTGGGTGGGTTAGGCCAGACTTAGGGTTTAGTTGTTTTACGTGTAGGGGTCCTAGTATCTAGACCTAGGGATTAGATCCCAGACTCGAATACCAACTAACGGGGAACCATTTTCCCCAAAACTGTCTAGACATGTATCCAAAATGGTATTTGTAATATATGACCCGCAACAATTGTGATTGGGCACCTATAACCAAATAAAACAATTAAAGTTGGAACCGGAAAATAATTCCCTGACATTACACTTAGGTCCTAAAAGCAAAACAATTGCAATATAAATCCTAAAACATGACAAAATAAAAGTATTAGAATCCTAACCCTTCAGTGATTTCAAGTCTTGAGTTTGTCTCCGTAAAGCAAACCAGCACAGGATAGGGGTCCCAAAACAAATTTGGTAGGAGTCCTACTCCATGTGGATGTTTAACTCTGTTTTCGGGCATTACTCTATCCAAGAGTTTGTATTTTCAAGGCTTAAAATAAGACCTATGTCATTCTGTAGTTTGTAGGTGATACGTCTTGAAACCCTAATTTGAATGAGTGAAAAAACGTGTGCCACCCATGGAGTAGCGACCTTTGCGTGAACCATGTAGATCTCGTGTTCTTATGTGGTGTATTTTCCGTGTTCACTTGATTTTGTTGCTTTCGCGCGTATTAACTTCGGTATTCCCCAACAAGAACTATTTAAACCTAATTGGATGTGCTATCAGGCTTTTATATCCAAGAGTGGGACTTGTCATGCATCAGATGGATCACTCTTAGAGATGTACTATCCAACTATTAAGACGTGAATGAAACTAAACACGATTGAGGAGTGCTCTATTTTTACATGTTGAGTTTAAAGACAATTGTCGGAGCAAAATATTATTACATATATGGTGGCCTTCATAAGTAGAAAATGGAATAGGATACCAACCTCTTATTATTAGACATTGGTTTTGGCAATATGAACAAGACCGGTCTTCCATCGGTAGCTTTAGTTATTCTGCCTACGAAAGAAATAGAATATAGTTGAGAAGCAACTAGCAAGAAAATTATTCATGATGTGATATTCACAAAAAGGTAATGAATACAAGAATAGAACAAGACAGAATGAAATTCATGCAGCTGCAAAGAATAAACAGATTATGACAAACGCAGTAAAATGTGAGGTGAAGTATTTGTAGAAGGAGAATTATTCCATATGTAAGGCAATCTGAAATCACATAAGGCAGCAGTAGCAACATGCATACGCCTTGAGGTATTTCATCATGTGTGCCATGTTGTGGGATGGGGTATAAAGAAAATAGTAATCTCAGTCTAAAATGCATGAAGTTTTGTTTTATAACCATATTCTGTAGATGTAGGGTTTTTATTCAATCTTATGTTTTAAAAATGTTGGGAAGTTTATTAGTGTTGAACCATAAGAGCTATATGGGCGTAATGGGCCTTCGGCCCTCTCTCCTCTCTCTCTTTTATGTCTCTTTATTTTATATTATACTGGTAGCAATTATATTCAGTGTCCATTCTAGTCTCCATTTACAGTAGGAAGTCTAGTTGTTGTTATTAGCAACAAATTAACATTTAAACCCTCATGTTCTACGTGGTAACAAAACAACTAAATTTACCTATCCCTAGTAATCTCATGTCATCTCCCTCCCCCTAGGTAGGCCTGAAAATGGATCAAAAGAATTTGATTGTGCATTATCTAAATTTGTAACCAAAAAAAAAAAAATCGCTCTCATACCCAGTCCAAAATGCCACGGATATCATGATCACCCGAATCTGAGCAGGTCAGATGCAATCCAAATTTAGATGATTATCCAATACAAAATGAAGATCATACAATGTATTGTTTTTTTTTTTAGGTGAAGTCAGAAGGCCATTTTATTCATCCCGCCCTTCCCTCACAGGTGACGAAAAATGAGTACAGGTTTGATCTACTGAAAAGGTAAACATGGTGGGTATCCCACCATTACATAGAGAGGAGGAAGGAGGATAACCCACAGGGTCGAGGGGGACAGCCGTATATAAGCGGCTATCCTTGCAGGTTTTGAGATGGTGTTTTGCGAGTGCATCAACAAGTTGTAACCGTTCACGAGGAGTCTTCAGAATCTTCACGGTATCATGACGTTCAAGAATCTCCCTGATCGGATTAGACCAAGCCTTAAGTTTTGGGAAATTTCCTGCATTGTCTTCAATAGCATCTACAGCTGTGGAGCAATCCAAAAGAACAATAAAGGGTTGGCTATAAACATTCTCTGAGTTTTGTAAGGCTAAAGCGATTGCTCTAATCTCTGCCTCCATAGTTGAGCTCACCTGTGTTATGTAAGCCTTACCTACGAGGCACTGGCCATTACCATCCAAGTGGATAGTTGTTATGGCCGCGTCTTTGCCTTTTACAGCGGCGTCGGCCATGACGATTCTGCCTTTAGTAGGAATAGCTATCTCTGGTAGAGGGTCATATTGGAACATGTTCTTGATTGTCATTTTTGCCTTTCTTCCTTCTTCGGCTAGTTTCCGTTGATGGTGAATGGTTGTGACCTGCCGTTCCGGGGCAGTAGGGGTCTTCTCAAAGACCCACAGGTTTCTTGCTTTCCAAATCGTCCAGCAGGTGCTAGCGAACAGCGTTTGATGTACAGGCGGGCCCTTCAAGTTATTCAGTAGCCAGTTGCGTGTCCCCTCCTCCTGGGATACACTGAGGTTAAAAGGACCTGCTACCCTTTTCCAAATATCCATAGCAAAAGGGCAGTGACATAGAGCGTGCATAGTCGATTCTACTGACATGTCGCATCGCAGACAAAGCTCATTATCAGTGAACGTTCTCTGTTTCCTCCGTAAGTTGGTCATTATAGCATCATGCGCTGCTAACCACATGAAGGTTCTTATCTTGTTGGGTGCATTGATACTCCAGATATGGCTCCATAGCTCATCTGCTGTGTCATCCGCTGCTTGATGTATAAGATCATATGCCGAGCTTGTGCTATAGACTCCTCTCGTATCGTACTTCCAGCTCCAATGGTCCAAGCCTGTAGTTGTATTTGGTACCGGTAGACACAGAATCTTGTCGACGCATGCTTGGTCAAGGTACATGTTTAGGAACTGTTTATTCCATTCTCCATCGAGATTAACAAGACTAGAAACGCGGAGGTCAGTAATTTCCCCCTCGATTTGTCGTGTTGTACAGTCTCCCAATCTGTCCACCCCCCGGAACCCAGGGGTCGGACCACGCCATGGTATCTTCTGCGCTAGAGATGGTCTTGGTACGGTGAGCTTTAATAAACTGTAGTCCTGACTGTAGCATCTTCCAAAAACAAGTAGTATTGTGTTGTTTGTAATCATGCTGCCCCTTATATTTCAACTGTAGGCAGTTCCTCCAGAGATCGTTAGTATTATTTAGGAACCTCCATGAGTTCTTCCACAAAAGAGCCTTGTTCCACATTTCCATGGAACGTATGCCCAAGCCTCCTTCTTCCAGACTGTTGGTCACTTTTTTCCAGGAAACCAAGGATATCGGTCGCTCTTTGTGTCCTCCTCCCCAAATAAAATTTCGAACAATTTTGTCCAGCTTTGTGCAGACACCGCTGGGAATTTTTGCAGTCTGCATGACATATGTTGGCAGTGCTGTGATGACCGACTTTGCTAGGCAGATACGACCAGCAAGAGAGAGCGTTTTAGCTGTCCATCCATTGATCTTAGCTTCCATGTTTGTAGCTATATACGAGTAAGTATCTTTCGACACCTTGTGTAAGATTGGGACTCCCAGGTACCTCCCCAGATCATCAGTTTTGGGGATCCTACTCACTGAACAGATAGCATTTCTAGTATGGCGATCCACCATACTGTGTATATAAGAAATTTAATTACTATATTATAATCTATATAGTAAAATGTTTATATGTATATTATATTTATTTATTTAATAATAATGTGCATACATTTTCGAATGTAAAATTCTTCATATCATATATAATGATACTCGATATTTGATTCAAAATTTTGGAATCCAGAATCCGATCTGAATCCTTGGGGTCGGTTTTTTTTTCAAGAATGAATGTGAATGTGGATCAAATGCTTCAATTTTAGATACCAATTACAATCCCACCCCGAGGAATGTTGGACCTCTTGGTGGTCATAACCTACTATTGTTGTTACCATCACCCTGTCTCCTTTATCCTACCATTGCCTCTTCCCTCTCCTTTTTTTTCCCTTCCCTTCCAGATCCTCATGGCCCCATCCCCCAGCATTGTTGCTATTTACAACTAGTTCACCAGTAGACTCGCCACCATCAGCAACTCACATTGTTGCCACCCCCTATTGTAGGATCCGCCGCCATCGCCTGTTGTTGTAGGATCCGCTACTGCACACCATCATTGATACACCTTGGTAGTGGAGCGGCGGACGTCCCTCCTCTTGTTGTCTCAATCGTAGCAGTTACCACCCCTGGTTTAGGGGTCGACACTTCTTGCCAATGGATAAAACGCTGCCCCTTCCTTCACATCTACCCACTGCTCCCCCTACCCGCTCCTCTTTCATTTACAAGGGTCACCATCAGCTCATGATTCCATTTGGTCTTCCACCTAACGTTGGCTACACAGCAACAGCAACAACATCACTTGTTCTGTAATAATAGTAACAACAAACTACATGCCACATAATTGAGTACTTCCTTGTTGTGAGTTTTACTACACTTGATCTTAAAACCAGCATCTAGGCAAAGGAGTTCCCCTAGTTATTATCTTCCTCCCTATGTTAATCCCCTACAGAATGGGTGTATGTCTCTATTTAGAGGAGATAGTTATCTACCTACCACGATGTATCTTGCATGTGGTAGTTGTTGACCTAGAGGTTATACATTGTCCATATTTTGATGATGACTTAACCATTCCATTCATGTGTATCTAATATGTGTATTGAAGATTGATTTCAGGTGTTAGATACATGAAAATGATCAAAAATCAAAAGCCCTAATTTACTCAAGTTCAAGTCAAAAACTATACAAGTGTGTAATTTTGGAAATCCATGTAAATGATCTTAGAATATTTTTGTAATCACTTGTATTGATGAATTGGCTTGTAACTAAGATGAGAAAATTGATTGGGACACTAAACACCAAGTTTTAATCACTTTAGATGCACTTTAGAAAATTGATCACAGACAGTCAATCGGTCGAGTTGCAAACTCGACCGATCCTCCTGGATCAGTTTTCTAAAGAAGGCATCGGTTGAGTTGTGTTTTCACAGAACTCGACCGATCGAGTACCTGACCAATTCGATGTTCATTGGTCGGTTGAGTTTCTCCAGGACAAACTCGACCGATGATTTGAATATCGGCTTTGCCTTTTACTCTATCGGTCGAGTTACTTTTATTGAAACTCGACCGATTGCACTGTACGGAATTTGTAGAAAAAGTGATTGTGACCGTTGGTGTGTGTTTTGAGCGAAAATAGAGTCGTTGCTTTGAGCAAAAACGGCTATATTTCGTATCTAAGTGTCCCACTACTTAAAGGGGCACCCTCAACTATAAATAGGACCTCATGGAGTTCATTCCAAGGTTGCTCATTCACTACATGATTGGTCCTAGCTTAGTTGAGAGTGTTCTAACCCTTTGAGCCCTTTTCTCTCTCTACCTTCAAGTCAAATTCGTGAGTATAAGTGAGATAGTTCTTTTGTAAGAGAGTTACTCCTTGTATTGATGTAAAGCTCTCCTCCACCATCTTCCTACCCCCTTTCCTTATTGAAGAAAAGGCTGAAGATCTTCTCCGGGTGAAGGAGAAGTTGTTGATGTTCTTCAAGGTTAAAGAAGGCAAGGTGTTTTAGATCTCCAAGTGAAGGAGATAGGCAAGGCAAGCGCTCAAGAAGGATAGGTAATCCCTTGAAGGCCGAAGACTTGAAGGAGGGGGTAAGTCTATGTTGATGGCTGAAGACTCCATGGTTCAAGTGGGTAAGCTCCTTCTATAGACTGAAGATCCTTGCTTGAGGTACTAAGCCCTTGGATGTTGTGATTTTGTCTTGTAATCTTATGATGGAATATAAGAGTACCAAGATTGCAAATCTTAGAGATTAACCACCTCTAGGTAGTGGACTGACATTGCTGCTAGTTAGAATGTGGAACCACTCTAAACCACCTTGTCCAAGTGCATGCTCTTCCTTATCTCTCATCTTTGCTATGCTTGCTAGTTAGGACATCAAATTGTTGTTTGTTTAAGTTCTTGCACTTAATATAATTTTGTGGTCTAATCCGTTTTGTGAGAATTGTGAAGCTCTATTCACACCCCCCTCTAGAGCCCTTGATCCAACAAGTGGTATCAGAGCAGGTCTTCTCCAAGTTACTTCTCCAAGTTACTTCTACAAGTAGGAGAAGATGGGCGATTTAGCACTTGGAACCCTCAACTTGGAAGGAAGCTTCTCAATGCGACCTCCGATCTTTGACGGCACCAACTTCCTCTATTGGAAGAGAAGAATGCAGTTCTACATCCAAGGTATGAGCTATGAGATGTGGAAGGTGGTGCACCTCAAATATGAAGATCCAAAAGAGAAAATCTCCACATGGACGGAAGCCCAAATAAAGTAAGCTCAACTCAATGTCAAAGTTGTGAGCATCATCTATGCAACCCTCACCCCATCCGAGTTCAACCGGATCTCCTCTTGGGACACCGCACATGAGATTTGGAACAAGCTTTGTGTCACCTATGAAGGAATTTAGCAAGTGAAGGAAGCCAAGATCTACATGTTTGGTGGTCTTTTTGAGAACTTCAAGATGGGTAAGAATGAAAGAGTGGTTGATATGTATACAAGGCTCAATGTCATCATCAATGGATTGGCAGCCCTTGGTAGTGTGATGGACAAAGGCACTATCAACTCCAAGATCTTAAGATCTCTTCCAAAGAGGTGGGAGCCCAAGGTTACATCCATTGAAGTGTACAAGCTTAGTGAATTGTCAACCGAGGAGTTGGTTGGCAACCTTCAAGCCCATGAACCAAGGCTTGATAAGCAAGAAGAAGAAGAAAAGAGAGAAGAGAAGGAGTCCAAGAAGATCAAGGACACAACCTTCAAAGTTCAAATTAAAGAAATGGTTCGGCAGCAACAACTTGCTCTCAAGTCCCCTACTCCCTCCTCAAGTGAAGATGAAGGCCCTAATGAGCATGAAGCAAACTACTCCAAGGGAAAACACTTCAAGGGGAAACCTTCTTCATCAACTCCTAGATGCTATGAGTGTGACCAAAAGGGTCATTACAAGAGTGGCTGTCCCAAAACTAAGAAGAGTCATCACAAGAGCAGCTACAAGAAAGACAAGGAGTACAAGAGAGAAGGCAAATATAAGAGAAAGGAGAAGAAAGAAAGAAGTAAAGATGCAGCTCATACAGCTTGGGAGGAGTCTTCCTCAAGCTCTTCAAGCTCCGAAGATGGAGAATGCCACCTTGCTCTCATGGCCTCTACAAGTGAAGATGTAGGTGAGGTAAGTGAGGTAAGTGAAGTCAATTTACATGAGATATCTAAGGAAACTCTTATTGATATGCTTAATGATTGTCGGTCATCTTTTACTAAATGCAAATCTAAAAGGAAAAGACTAGGCAAGATAGTAGATGATCTTTATGCTAAAATTGAGATTCTTGATAAAAATGAAAAACTGCTCCTTGATAGCATAGATTCTTTGCAAGGGCAATTTCTTGACCTTGAACTTCAATACAATGGAGTAGAGGTTAAACATGGTGTCTATCTTAAGACTATTGCAGATCTTAAGGAAGATAACCAAAGATGCCAAGATGAGATAGATGTTCTTAAAACTGAAAATGTAGAACTAAACCTCATAGATGAAGCTAGGAAGCAAGAAATTCATGTCTATCAAAAACAAATTCTTTTGCTTAAATATGAAAATGCTAAGTTGCTTGCTCAAGTTTCTGATCTATCTTCTAGACCTATTTTGCAAAGTAATGAGGTAGCTAGCACTGCTTTAGAACGTGATTCTTTTCATACTAAAGCCCTCTGTTTAGAGGCCGACCTATTGCATTCTAGAGATGATCTTGCTAGTTTATCTTCTACTGTCATTAACCTTAGTGATGATAATGCTAAGTTAAGAGCTTCTTTGCAAAAGTTTCTTGCGGGGAAAAAATTTCTTAATGTTGTCCTAGAACACTCTACCAAACAAATTGGTACTAGTAGTTTAGGATATGATGGGACTGCTCGCAAGGGTAAGAACAAGAACAAGAATAAGGGTAAGAAGAAGAGTACAGAACCTCCCATCTACCATGGAGAGACTTCCGGCTCTAAAAACCCTATGGTATGTGTTCATTGTAAATGTAATGATCATTACTCTACTTATTGTCCTTACAAGCCAAAGGGGACCAACCCAAAGATGAAATGGGTCCCCAAGCTAACCCCGGATCCCAAAATTTGAGTTGGGTACCGACATCCTTCTTTAATGCAGGTCAAACAGAGGTGGATTGTTGATAGTGGCTGCTCAAAACATATGACAGGTGAAATCAGCCGTTTCAACAAATTCATGAAAACGAAAGGAGGATCGGTAACCTTTGGGGACAACAAGAAAGGTAAGGTTATAGGTGAGGGTGATGTAGGCAACGAGCTATGTATCAAGAATGTTTTGCTTGTTGATGGCCTACATCACAATTTGATAAGTGTAAGCCAACTTTGTGATAATGGGTATCTTGTTTTGTTTACATCTTTAGAATGTTTACTTCTAGATTCCCTCACTTACAATGTCATATATAAGAGAACTAGAAATGGTAATCTTTATGTTATTGTGTTTGATGCTCTAAAGTCCGTATTTGATAGATGCTTGGTTGTGGATAAAAATGATATATCTATTTGGCATCGCCGTTTGGGTCATGTGAATATACATCAAATGAAGAAATTTAGCAAAAAAGGGATTGGTTCGGGGACTTCCTAAATTGGACTTTGAAAATGATGAGGAATGTCAACCTTGTACATAAGGCAAGCAAACCAAGTCCTTCAAATCCAAAGGAGTCCTTAGTACCAAAAGAGCTCTTGAGCTTCTTCATATTGATCTATTTGGATTAATGAGAACGCAAATGATTCGCGGTTCCAAGTATTGTCTTGTGATTGTCGATAATTTCTCTCGTTATACTTGGACCTTCTTTCTCGTTTTGAAAAGTGATACGCTCAATGTTTGCTCGAGCTTTTGTAAACGAGTTAAAAACGAAGCTTCTTGTCGGATTATTTCTATCTATAATGACCATGGGGAGAGTTTGAAAATTATCTTTTTGAGCGTTTTTGTGAAAAATCTTATTACTCGCACAATTTCTCTTCTCCGCGTACATCTCAACAAAATGGGGTAGTAGACAGGAAGAATAGATCGCTACAAGAGATGGCTAGGACCATGCTTTTTGAATATGACATTCCTAAGAAGTTTTAGGCCGAAGTCGTTAGCACCGCTTGTTTTGTGTAAAACCGAGTTTTTACACGTCCTTTTTTGAAGAAAACCCCCTATGAGTCATGGCGTGGTAGAAAGTCATCCATTGATTTCTTTCACGTTTTTGGATGTCTTTGTTTTGTTTTGAACACGAAGGATTCTCTCGACAAGTTTGATCTGAAATCGTACAAGATTTTCTTCCTAGGCTATAGCACTACAAGCAGGGCTTATAGAGTTTTCAATATTGAACTGTCTAAAATTGAAGAATCTATCAATGTTAAGTTTATTGAAACTAACCCTGTTGTTGGCAAGAATGTTTTTGATAATGATGTTGCAGATGATTTAATTCCTATCTTGAAAGACCTCAACATCGACAATAAAGGTAAGCAGGTGGTTGAAGCTGAAGATGAAGAGAAGAAGGATCCTACTCCTCGCTTTGCAAAGAATCATCCCAAAGAGCTAATCATTGGAAACCCATTTGAGAGAGTGAAGACACGAGCTGCCTACAACAAAGAACAAGCAGACAGTGTCTTCATCTCACAGTTGGAGCCAAAGAACATCAAAGAAGCTCTTGGTGATGACGAGTGGATCCTAGCCATGCAAAAGGAAATGGAGCAATTCGAGAAGAATCGTGTGTGGACTCTAGTGCCAAGACCAAGTGATAGAAAAATCATTGGCGCCAAGTGGGTCTACTGCAACAAGCTTGATGAACAAGGCAAAGTGGTAAGGAACAAAGCAAGGTTAGTGGCACAAGGTTACAATCAACAGGAAGGTATTGACTTTGATGAAACTTATGCTCCTGTTGCTAGACTTGAATCTATTAGAATGCTACTTGCCTTTGCTAGTTATAAAAATTTCTTGCTATATCAAATGGATGTTAAAAGTGTGTTTTTGAATGGTACAATAGAGGAGGAAGTATTTGTTGCTCAACCTCCGGGCTTTGAAAATGACAAGCTACCTAATCATGTTTATTTGTTGCAAAAAGCTCTCTATGGACTCAAACAAGCACCTCGAGCTTGGTATGAGAAATTAAAGAATTTTTTGTTAGACAATGGCTATGTCATGAGCAAAGTCGATTCTACAATATTTCTAAAACACACTTCTAGCAATTTTCTTATCATACAAATTTATGTTGATGATATCATATTTGGCGGAACTAATATTGATCTTTGCAAGGAGTTTAGTTCTCTTATGCAGAGTGAGTTTGAGATGAGCATGATGGGTGAGTTGACTTTCTTCTTCGGCTTCCAAATCAAGCAAACCAAAGATAGAAACTTCATCAACCAAGGCAAGTACACCAGTGAACTACTCAAACGTTTTGGGATGGAGAACACGAAGCTGATGGACACACCCATGTCCAACACCGCCAAACTTGATAGAGATGAAGAAGGTGAGAAGGTAGATGAGAAGCTCTATAGAGGTATGATTGGAAGTTTGCTTTATTTAACTGCCTCTAGACCTGATATTATTTTTAGTGTTGGATTGTGTGCTCGCTTTCAATCAAGTCCTAGGAAATCGCATCTTATTGCTGTCAAAAGGATTTTGAGGTACTTAGCCAAAACTCAAAACTTTGGTCTATGGTACCCTAAGTCAAGGGACTTTACTCTTGTAGCATATAGTGATGCGGATTACACAGGTTGTTTAGTTGATAGAAAGTGCACAAGTGGCACTTGCTTCCTTTTAGGACCATACTTGGTGTCTTGGTTTTTCAAGAAACAGAGCATTGTGGCATTATCAACTACTGAGGTTGAATACATTGCAGCCGGGAGTTGTTGTGCTCAGGTCCTATGGATGAAGCAAATGCTCCAAGACTTTAACATACATTTTGATGCTCCTCCTATCTACTGTGATAATATTAGTGCAATCAATCTTTCTTATAATCCTATATTGCATAGTAGAGCTAAACATATAGAGGTTCGCCATCATTTTCTTCGTGACCACATTGTCAAGAAGGATATTTATATCACACATGTAGACACGGAAAATCAGTTGGCGAACATTTTCACTAAACCTCTAGCTAGAGAGCAATTTAACTTTATTAGATCTAAACTGCTCATTGTTGCTTTGGATGATATTGACATGTTGTCTAGCTAGTTGTTTTTATCCTATATGTCTTGCTCATGCTTTCCCCATCTTGCTTGCCTAAAATTGCTTAAAATGTGCAAAATTTGCTTGTTGACATTCTTAGTTCACTTGTTTTTGGGCTTTTCTCAAACTTCTTGATTTTATCGCCAAATAGTACCCAATGATGAGTGATATGTGCCTAAGTATGTTCAATATACATAATAGACTCGAAAAATGAATTTAATTGGCATGCTTATGGCTAGAAATTCATTTTGTGTATCTAATGAAACTCTTCTGGGCTACATGATGCACCAACAAGCATACAACCAACAGGTCCAAGAGCACCTGCAACAGGATTTGTGTTCTATCATGTCGACCATGAACCTATCATGTACTCACCCCTACCCCACCTACCAACCCTACCCAGGTAGTGATTATGCTTCATATGCATACAATCATTACTATCCCGCACCCGAGCCTTCCGCTGCTGCTGCTTCGCCACCCTTCGTTGCTGGTAGTTCTGCTCCCGCCTACCTCCTGTTGCTTGCTGGCCCCCTGGCCACCTTGCTTACCAGCCTTGGAGACTCTGCTCCATCCTTTCCTCAGGCCAATGAGCTCCACGCTCTTGGTATGTCTTGGGCTGAGCAGAATGCTCGTTGGCCCGGTCATGGTTTCGGTCCTCCTGCTGACAAGGAGATGCCTGACTAGGTTGATGATGATGAGGCTGCTGATGACGACGACGGTGATGGCGAGGACGCTTCTGATGATGGTGATGGTGATGGTGATGGTGATGGTGATGGTGATGGTGATGGTGATGGTGATGGTGATGGTGATGGTGATGGTGCTGATTCTGGTGATGAAGGCACTACAGCTGCACCTTCTGACGGAGACGAGGACTACGAGCCTGGAGCCGATGATGATGACGATGTGGATATAGATAGTCTAGATGTTTAGTTTGTTTCTTAGTTTTTAGTCTAGTATGTTGATCATATACATCTTTCTAGGCTATTTTGTATCAGAAACATTTGGGCACATTATCTGAGTTGTACTATTTTATCTTCTGTTTTTCATCGCTTCTTGCTTGTAGTTGCTTTCATGAGAACATGCATATGAGTTGTAATATATGTGCACTCTTACTCCTTGCTCTGTTATATTTTATGAGTTGGTGTCATCTTTCACCATATTTTGATTATGACTGAGATTGTATGTTGCCTTTGTCTCTGTTTGGCATATAATATGAGATTGCTTGTTTGAATATCCGGTTGATTGTGTTTTGGAGAAGACCTGGATATATGCTCTTCTACCCCCTACTTTTTGATAATGCCAAAAGGGGGAGAGAAATTTCAAAGCCTTGAAACTCAATCATATTGTTACTCGTTATACTATTGCTTACTGCTTATGAGATCCTTTTCTTGTTCATTTACTATTTTATCATGTGACTTGCAAAGGTCTACATAGTACATATATGCTATTATTGCTCTGTGTAGATAGACTAACCATGCAGGTTAGAGGAAGCATAAATTGAGGGGGAGCAATTCACATTGTTCACATCTTGAATCCCCTTAATTCACAAGGCAAAGGTATAACTTCTACATCCTTTTCAATATGTTTGAGGAATGGTTTTTCATTGTCAAAAAGGGGGAGAATGTTGACCTAGAGGTTATACATTGTCCATATTTTAATAATGACTTAACCATTCCATTCATATGTATCTAATATGTGTATTGAAGATTGATTTCATGTGTTAGATATATGAAAATGATCAAAAATCAAAAGCCCTAATTTACTCAAGTTCAAGTCAAAAGCTATACAAGTGTGTAATTTTGGAAATCCATGTGAATGATCTTAGAATATTTTTGTAATTACTTGTATTGATGAATTGGCTTGTAACTAAGATGAGAAAATTGATTGGGACACTAAACACCAAGTTTTAATCACTTTAGATGCACTTTAGAAAATTGATCACAGACAGTCAATCGGTCGAGTTGCAAACTCGACCGATCCTCCTGGATCAGTTTTCTGAAGAAGGCATCGGTCGAGTTGTGTTTTCACAGAACTCGACCGATCGAGTATCAGACCAATTCGATGTTCATTGGTCAGTCGAGTTTCCCTAGGACAAACTCGACCGATGATTTGAATATCGATTTTGCCTTTTATTCTATCGGTCGAGTTACCTTTATTGAAACTCGACCGATTGCACTGTACGGAATTTGCAGAAAAAGTGATTGTGACCGTTAGTGTTTGTTTTGAGCGAAAATAGAGTCGTTGCTTTGAGCAAAAATGGCTATAGTTCGTATCTAAGTGTCCCACAACTTAAAGGGGCACCCTCAACTATAAATAGGACCTCTTGGAGTTCATTCCAAGGTTACTCATTCACTACATGCTTGGTCCTAGCTTAGTTGAGAGTGTTCTAACCCTTTGAGCCCCTTTCTCTCTCTACCTTCAAGTCAAATTTGTGAGTATGAGTGAGATAGATTCCTTTGTAAGAGAGCTACTCCTTGTATTGATGTAAAGCTCTCATCCACCATCTTCCTACCCCCTTTCCTTATTGAAGAAAATGTTGAAGATCTTCTCCGAGTAAAGGAGAAGGAGTTGTTGTTCTTCAAGGTTGAAGAAGGCAAGGTGTTGCAGATCTCCAAGTAAAGGAGATAAGCAAGGAAAGCGCTCAAGAAGGATAGGTAATCCCTTGAAGGCCTAAGATTTGAAGGAGTGGGTAAGTCCATGTTGATGGCTGAAGACTCCATGGTTCAAGTGGGTAAGCTCCTTCTATAGGTTGAAGATCCTTGCTTGAGGTACTAAGCCCTTAAATGTTGTGGTTTTGACTTGTAATCTTATGATGGAATATAAGAGTACCAAGATTGCAAATCCTAGAGATTAACCACCTCTAGGTAGTGGACTGACATTGCTCCTAGTTAGGACGTGGAACCACTCTAAACCACCTTGTCCAAGTGCATGCTCTTCCTTGTCTCTCATCCTTGCTATGCTTGCTAGTTAGGACATCAAATTGATGTTTGTTTAAGTTCCTGCACTTAATATAATTTGGTGGTCTAATCCATTTTGTGAGAATTGTGAAGCTCTATTCACCCCCCTAGAGCCATTGATCCAACAGTAGTGTATTCCTAGTTGATATGTCGTGTTTTTTTCAGTAGCTTCTTATTCCATTATTGTATGATCATTTTGGTATTAGGTTCCCTTCTTTCAAGATGGCTGAGGAGAAAGAACCAACGCTTATCTACAATGCTAATACCAGAGTTTCTACAATCAAACGGGAGGCCAATAACTGCCTCCTCTGAATGAATGATGTCCATACCTTCTTGAAGTGGGAGATAAATAGTATTTACAATTGAAAACCCTCCAAAGAAAACAGTGGAATTGTGTCGTACTAATCGACAAGTCGAAGGATAGCTTGGAAAAGTATGAGGCCTAATATTGTTGCCAAATCTGTCTCATACTTACGCCAAAGATATGTAGGAGGCCACAAAATGACATTACAACAAAAAGAGGAATGCTCTTTAGGTTTACAATCTCTTGGATATATTGTTCTTTGAAAAACAAGGAGAATGGGATCTTGATTCCTACTATTCTATCTAGGCTCTGGCACAATAAAATAACTTCTATTAGCATGTGATTTCCGATGATAAGGAGAGTGGCAATCACATCACTGCTAGATTTCCACTGGCCTTCATCAAAATTATGCTCTAGTACATAGTGTCATTTAGGGTGCTGGCCACTTTCCCTACATTGATGAAGCATACTCCCCTGTCTCCAGTAGTCGGACACACCTACTTTGTATATTTGAGTCAAAAACACATGATGTCGTTGTAATCGCTGCCAAGGAAAGGGGTTGGGGATGAATATCATGTCCTAAATATAATTTTTGAGGCAAGTTGCATCACTTATTGGGATCGTTTCTTCCAGATGCAGCGGGGACATGCCTATAGCAGAGATCGCCCTCAGACACCCAACTGGGCTCATTGACCCTCAAACGTTTCTCTTGTATTTCTCTCTCAAAACAAGAATATGAGCAAGTTCTCAAAGCATCTCAACAACTCAACAATCTAGTCATTGTCTCTTTACAACCAACCAACTCTTAAGGAAATCTCGTTACCAATCACGTAATGACGAGATGTACAGGGCTGCTACTCACTCCTATTTGATTGTTGACTTTAGTACTACTCAGCACATGATTGGTATAAAACATCTTTGGTTATTTTAGTAAAACAATCTATAAAAGCTATTCATTCATGTGGTATCATCCCATCTCTTTGTCCCTTCATTTCAAGTGAGTTCATTGAGTTCCCAATTTTCCTTTTAACCTTGTGCCCATTTCAAAACATGAATGAAACTACTTCACGTTGTCACATTTGGTCCCACTAGTTTTATTACGGATGAATCCCAAAATTTGAAGACTGTTTGAAATGGTTCTAAATCTAGGAAGTTGTACTATTTCAGTTGTATAACTACTACTCATTATGTTTTGTTGACATTCATCATTTCAGCTCCAGCATCACTATGGGCATCCATGTCTAGAGAAACTCAAGTAATAACAACAAAACATTTATGGAATCAAATACACTTTATGTGATCTTCCAATTAGGCGAACTCCAACATTTTAGTGTGTGTGGTCCCCTTGGTACCACCAATTATAACGGTTATACTTATTATATTATATTTATTTATGATAATTCGATCATTACCTAGCTTGATCTTATTGAAACTCCCAATGAGGTGTTTGCTATTATCAAAACTTTTCATCAAATGGTTCAAGCAATTTCAAACTTGCCTTTGTCCATAACTTTGACACTGAAGCCGAAAATGGATCATCTACAATTTCAAACAATTGTGCAAATTTTTTCACTTCTAACTTATGAAAACGGATGGTCGGCGGTGTCAAACAAGTGTTCTCATAGTAAATAAGGATAACAAAGTTCCTAGGTTATAGGGGTTCAATTTCTCAAACCGAGGAAGATTGATCTTTCACATCGCCATGGAAGCCCCACATAAATATACATAGTCCCTAACTTTGAAATTAGGGTCCTTCTCTAGTCACTAAGAACCAGTATACATGCCATATGGTACGTCATATGGGTATTAGGGCCTAATCTATACAACATCTAAGTTCAAACACTAGAGTCGCAAATAATAGACATTTAGACCTAAAATTAGGCACTCCCCAAAGAAAAAGGACCCAACGGCTATAAATCAAGCACCAACCAAGGTGACCCACCTTAAGGTATCCAAGTGTGCAACTCAATAGTTTCGTCTACATGTTCTTGGGGTTAAGAAAAAAAGTGTATTATACACTTAGAAGTAGCACCATATCCTCAGAAAAGGTAAATCTTATATTGAGTTCATATGCCTTAAGTTCATGATGATGTCCATAGAATACATGTTGGTATCCACATAGGGAAAAGATGATAACCACAAGAAGGGGTCTTTGTTAAATAGACATGTGCATAAAATTTGTTGACTATAGCAAGGACTCTCTTGTTGCCTAAGAAAACATGCATACATAGACTTCAGGGACTGAAATCCAACTTCAGCTCTAGTTGGCTCTTCATTTGTTTGAGTTGGCATGATCTAAAGTGAGACCATGCCCGCAGAGCATGAGATTTAATCACGACTCCCGTCGGGACTACCTTTCTTTGGCTAGTCTTCTTAGACCCAACTTTGTACATCATCGAAGTAGACCCAAGTGACCATATTTGTACTTGATGTTAGGATTGGAAATCGGGTCGGGTCAAATTGGGTCCTGACTCGTAAAGTGAATTTCGGGTTTAATTCGGGTCCTAAATCGGGTTTCTACTATAAAGTGTATGCAATGTGCAGAATTATGACATATTTGAACTTAATATTCTTTATAGGACATGCCAAAAATGTTATGAAGTATCCATATTAGATATATGCTAAGGAAATAAAAAAGGCTCATTTTGGGTCATTTCATGTTACTCTCAGGCTGAACAGGTCGGGTTCTGGTCATTCGGGTCCTTACAAACAAAAAATTGCAACATGGCTGAATTTTAGTTTCGAACCAAATGAGGCTTTTTGGGTTTAATGTGGGTCATTTCGGGTCAAAAATTCAGGCCGGGTCGGGTCTGAGATTGCCGACCCTACTTGATGTTGTTGGCAGCATGTGAAGTGTCCAACTCCTCAAACATCCCATGCCTTAGGGTTTGGAAATTACACATAAAGCAAGAGAATATGCACTGTAGCTTACAGTTCAAGGAATACTTGACAGGAATCAAGCTCGTAACAAGAGAGCGGGCTTCCCTCTATTTTTTCTTATCAACCCAGAAAAGCTATGTTGCCCCATCAGAGTGAGACCATGATGAAGGAAGTTATCGGCTTGGAAATGAAATAAAGTGAGCCAAACCAATTAAATTGCTTCAAATTTAAACAAACTGGCCTAGTGGTATTATTGTTTTGTGGCAATCCCTATTTGAGGCGCACTAGGAACAGCCTCACTGGGAGAGTGAAGATTGAGGAATACTACAACTACAAAACTAAAACTCACATGCACTACTAGAAAGTAGTTCTTGAGGGATAGAATAAGTTGCAGAGTAGGGCTTTTGTGTGGTACCTTGAGGAGCAAGAAAAAGGATAACCTTTTTCGCATATTGGGTTGACCAAACAAATCATTTATGACTTCCTAGTTCCCTATCAAGTACCACTAATATGCACTATTTTCAGACATCATCAACAAATCCCCAAAGACATGATTGGTAATGCGTTTTTCAGCAGATGTCAACCGAACAGGTGTCCAAACAAATATCCAGATAGGTATCACATGTGATGTGTAAAAAAAAAAGTAAACACGTCAAGTTATTTGGCACAAGAAGCCTCACCATGTGATTCAGAGAATGGAATTCTGTATTTCATGTGAGACAATCGACTCGATTCAATATCGAGCTCCAGAACTGAAATGTTCCCATGGGAATCGCCAACATACCTATACCCACAATCTTTGTCATTGATTGCAGTGCATAACAGAAGAAAATTGCAGAAGCAGGTAATAGTTTACATAAATGGAGTCTGTTGCAGCACTGTGAAAGACGTGATTTCTTCCTGGAACAAATGCACATGACACAATTCCTTCCTAGCAAGGTCCCACACCTATATGATAGTACTTTACTAGTTAGTAGGGATATCCAACATATCATCAAACAAAACTATTATGAAAGGAGTAGGATGCCAACAGAAGGAAGCGCATTGAAAGACATTGAAGAGGTAACTCAGGTTCTTCAAGAACTTGGCCAGAACTGCATACCCCCTAATAAGATACATTATATGGATATGTAATGATTTCCAAGCTCCCATAACAAAAACATTCTAGAATGAACCACGGTTTTTGTTAATGCAGATTCCAAATATTATGTGATCCCTCTTAACAATTTTGCCATATCTGAATCCAGAAAAAAACTAATAGATATGGATATACTCATAAAAGGACGTGGATATATCAAAATCTATGTACTTTTTACTGTATTAAGTGCAAGTGTAAGATAAATATTTTACTTAGAAGAAATAAGTCAGATCCATTTAGGATTCCAGAATATATATGTTATATAAATCAGCAAGTCAATTAAAATATATATATACACTACAGAGTAACTTACACTGGACTATCGGGGAGAGAGAAAGTGATAGAGTGTGGATGCACAACGGAATGATGAATGGTTGCTGAGATTTATTATTTCCCAGCTCCATTAATAACAAAAACAGGTTATAAGTATCAATGGCTACTAGTACTAAATATCAACCAGTATAGCACTTCTACGAAATCACAAAAAGCACACATGATCTAGTTTGCACGGGATCAGTGGTTACTTGCCTCGATGTTATTGTCAGTTCTCACGTTGAGGAGGATGCCTTGATTCTCAACAAACTGCGAAATCGTCAAAAGATATGAATGTGCAAGAAAAGAAACAATATGGGAACTAGTTAGCAAAACCCAAAGCTGAGGGGGGCACAAATGCATAAAACTATCAGTATCCAACTTTAGTTCAGTGCTTAGGAGTACAGCTGGCAACAATTGCAGAAGGTTTACAAGGGCTCATATGTAAATTAAGCAACGACAAGCAATCCCCAGATAAACTCAGAAGCAATTCCTGAAACCAGAGCATACGGGTCAAGTCCGAACCTGTAGGAACTTGCTAGGGACTGCCTTGTCGGATTCGAGCAAGGCCTGGGTGTTGTCGCTTCCGAACAATTTGATCCGTCCGTCCCTGCAAAAGAGTAGGGACAAAACCGCATTTTTGTTAGGGTAAAACCGAGGATTACGCTTAGCAAACCGGCATTTTTTAGTAGCGGTATTGTTATTGGGAGTTGCTGTACAGGTGAGTGGGGTGGGTGGTGTGGAAGTATCGATTCTGCAAACTTCTTTTCCGAAAGAAAACTTCATGAGTGGGGCTCCACGGTACCTGGTAGAAACACCGAGGATCCTCCGTGAAGGATCGTAGGCGACGGAGTTGGCTCCTGTCGGGACGCCATAGTGAAACACAAGACGCGGGTCAACATCCTCCGGCCTCAGCCCCTTCGAGTAGCTTGCCGTTGACTGTAAAGACCACAAGCATTTTAGCATTAACCCGTCGCTTTGAATCGAAATGGAAAAGAGATCAAATGGCTGCGTCCATTACAAATTGCTCCGCAGCTTCTGCATGCGAAGTGAAAAAAGACACAAAAAGGACATTTCGCGGCGGGCGGGTGGTGACTACGGAATGAATTGGAACATTTCGCCACCCAACTTCCCTTCTTAACCTCTTTCCCAATTTAGATAATTTTAATGGCCAAGTTTTTCTCAGCGTAGTTGAATCGGGACTCAAATTGCAGTGACTTCAGTGGAAGTATGTATAAAACACAATCTTGACTCCTAAGTCTCTAGTAATACGAGTTCTAGATAAACTAATAGCATTGCAATGAAAGAAGTCTTATGCTTTTCTCAATCAGAAGTAACACATTTTAAAGTCTTAATTACTATAGGTTTCGATAATAATAAAAAATGCTAACAATATGATGCGTTAACTTTTACACTAGCGCTCAGCTTGTTGTCCGTCTGTCCTCTTCTTCAATGTAAATCTTTTCGATAATATTTATTTAACAACATCCGTTGTTTTTTCGAAGTAACACATTTCAAAGTCTTAATTCCTATAGGTTTCGATAATAATAAAAAATGCTAACAATATGATGTGTTAACCTTTACTTTAACCTACAGTGAACATATTACACCAAAACCACATGAAGAGATCCTTAAATGAGATTTTTTTTTTGTTGTAAAAAAAGCTTCTTGCTCATCCAGCTCTCTCTTACGTAGACACTATCACAAAACCACACATCACCATGATCTTTTTTTTTTTAACACATCACCATGATCTCTACAAAAAGGGAAACCATTCCATATACAATAATCGGTCCACTAACAAATTATTCGAATTTTGGAACTTCTTAATGTAAGAGGTAAGATGTCTATCTAGACGTATCATGCCTCTAACGCGTGTGGGGAGATAAATCAGGATTGAGGTTTTGAGAAACTCCTTTAGCATAGAACACGGTCTGTCAATTTCTTGAAATATGAGTTACAGGTATCTTACTACTTACTGAAAACCAAATAAATACATGAGAATTCATAATTTTACACATTTTAATACTTCGTTATTACATTGATTTGACATGTTTTAAGGTATGATTTGTTAAATAAGGTCATTCTTGTCTATAGATAGAAGTCAACGAGAATCTTTCTTGATTTCAACATAATAATAATTTTGAAATGTTATAATAAGGTCATGTTACAATTAAGAGGTGTTAAACGGTCCTCATACATCTCCACATCTCCAGCTCGTGCCGGACTCCCAGGACGACGTGTCAGTCAAGACCGCCGAAGACGGATCTCCAGCTACGCAAGCGGCCACGCACAATACGCAGAGCCCGCTCCCACGTTGTTGATATTTGTTGTATTTCTGTTACTATAACTCTGATATCTGTGAACCCATCCGTTAGCCAGGGCTCTATATATACATGTACTATAACCTAATTCAATAATAAGAGTGATACAGACGTTGGACTCCTAATCCTTCTCACATCCTATTTCTATTAAAACTTCAATATGGTATCAGAGCCTACGGTCTCCTCTTCTTCCACCTCCCCACCGTGCCCCGCCGTCGACGCCTTCCCCTCCCTGCCCAACGTTCACCAGGTCCATCACAACCTCTCTATCAAGTTGTCCTCTACCAACTATCTTTTGTGGAAAACTCAATTCATACCTCTACTCCGCAGCTTCGACTTGCTCAGCTTTGTTGATGGCACATCACCCTGCCCGCCTCCCACACTACCTGATGTTGCTCCCACCTCCCCACCCTCTGCGCCTGCATCTCCCGAATCTAGTTCTCTCTCCACTACCACCACTAACCCCGCATGTGCTATTTGGCACCGCAAAGACCAACTAATCTTAAGTTGGCTGCTTGCCTCCTTAACGGAGAAAGTCCTGACAGAGGTTGTCGGATTGGAAACATCGTATGATGTCTGGCATGCCCTCCATCTCGCCTATGGATCCCCGTCGCACACTCGGATTGTGCAACTCAACAATCAGCTTCAACAACTCAAGCAAGCTGACTAGTCTGTTACTGCATACCTTCGGCAAGCCAAACACCTTGTCGATCAACTCGCCGCTGCGGGCCACCCCCTAGCCCTTCCGACGTTCAATGCAATCATCTTCAACAATCCCGCGCCTGATTTTAAGGATGACCAAGATATACATGATATTTAAGACACTCTTATTATTGAGTTTGATAATTAAAATGGTTCCATCAACAGAACGAATGATGTTTTCGGTGTATTCCATTAGAGATTATATCAATCCCTATTGTGTGCCCATATGTCTCATATTGGTGAGGATGGATGCAACTATAATTAATAAGTAAGGTGATAGAGGGTCTTCTTGTCCAAGGTCATTTGTGTTCTTGAAGTACCCTAATGGTGATCCATTGATGATGGTAGAGAATTGACATATGAATATGGATGTATGTAACCATTTGATCCATGTAGGTGATATTGTTGCCTCGTTGGCATCCCAGGCAGAACCCGTCAACTACCCCGAGCTGACCAGTCTCCTGGTCAGTCATGAGATTCGACAGCAACTCGCTCAACCCAGCCTTGTCGCAACAGCCAACGTCGCACATGCCTCCTCTGCACCCCTCCTTGCGGCGCCGACGTCTCGTGGTCGCAGCCGCGGCCGCTCCCTCCCTCACCGTCCATGCCCTGTCTGCGGTGGTGTCGGCCACAGCGCCTACCGCTGCCCCTACGGCTACCAGGCTCAGCATGTCCGTCCGCCGCAAGCCCACCAGGCCACCGCTGTTGGCCTTCTACCAACTCCCCGTCTTCCCGCTGCTACTCCAAATTTCCCCTATGAGGAGTGGTTTCCTGACACTGGTGCGACCCATCATGCAACGCCGGACACCCGCTCATTTACTCACGTCGCTCCCTACACCGGCAATGATCGTTTACATGTCGGAGATGGTGCAGGTTTGCCTATTCACCACATTGGAAATTTTGTACTTCCTTCTTCTTCTGGTCCACTCAAACTCACCAATATACTTCATGTTCCTTCCTTAACTAAACCTTTACTTTCTGTTTCCCATTTTACTCATGATAACAAATGCTTTTTTGAGTTTCACCCTTATCATTTCCTTGTTAAGGACACTCGGACACGTCAGCGTCTTCATCACGGCCGCACCAGTGACGGACTCTACCAGCTCCGCCCTTCCAGCCAGCTCCACCCTCCCAGCAAGCCAGTGGTCCATCTCGCAGAACGCCCATCTTTGGAGTGTTGGCATAGGCGCCTTGGTCATCCCAGTCTTCCAGTTGTTCGTCGAGTGGTCACGTCCCAGCAACTACCGCTTCGGCCATCGTCTACCTTTCATAATTGTCAGTCATGTCTGTTGGGTAAATCAACCCGTCTTCACCTTCCCCCTACAACTACACGTAGTGTTGCTCCTTTAGATCTTCTGTTTTCTGGATGTATGGGGACCCACCCCAATGCTTTCTTCTAGTGGCCATCGTTACTTTTTAATAATAGTGGACGATCATTCCAAATATTCTTGGTTGTTTCCTCTTTTTCGCAAATCAGATGTACTTCAGGTTTTTCAACATTTTCACAAACTGGTCGAACGTCAACTGAGCACCACTGTCAAAGCAATTCAGACTGATGGGGGAGGAGAGTTTCATGCCCTTACTCCATATAACACTCAACACGGCATCATGCATCGCTTCACATGCCCACATACTCATGAACAAAATGGTGGTGCTGAACGAAAAATCCGCCATGTAGTTGACACTGGCCTTACCCTTCTTGCCCAGTCAGACGTACCATGAAAATTTTGGCAATATTCTTTTGAAACAGCAGTATACCTTATTAATCGCCTGCCTTCCCCTACCCTTAACCACTCCACTCCCTACCACCTGTTTCACAAATAGACGCCTGATTACCACTTCCTCAAAACATTTGGTTGTGTCGTTTTCCCCCTCATGCGACCATATAACAACCATAAATTTGATTTTTGATCTAAGCCATGCGTGTTTCTGGGCTATCCAGACCATCACCTCGGCTATCGTTGCCTTGATCCCAGCACTGGGCGCATTTACATTGCTCGCCACGTCAAATTTATTGAAAGCTCTTTCCCCTATACAGCCATCCCCCCGCACCCAACTCCTTCCTCCACCAACCCACACACACAACTGTGGCTTTCCGTCACACACCCAATTTCCCAACTCAATCTCCTACCTACTCCACGTGATCCTCCCACCACTACGCTACAGTCCACTAACCCGTTGTTGGTTGCTCCTACTGCTACGATACCGCCTCTGCCTTCCCCTACTCCCACTGCTGCAACCTCCCCTACACCATCACCACCACCCGCCTGGCCTCACCCTCGGTTGCTTCGCAACACTCCTGCAGTGGACTACCGCCAGCTTGCTGGTCTCCGACCATCCAAACAAACCACCACTAATCATCCCCTTCCCACAGCTCTCCTCGCACACCACCATCCCGAGCCACGGAATGTAACGGAAGCCAAGGCTATTCCCACTTGGCGTACTGCCATGTCTGACGAAATCAATGCCTTGATCACAAAAAGTACATGGACGCTTGTTCCACGTCACCCTTCCATGAACGTGTTAGGGTGTAAGTGGCTATTTCGCAATAAATACCATGTTGATGGCTCACTTGCTCGTCACAAAGTGCGTCTTGTTGCCAAAGGTTACCACCAGCAAGAAGGCATTGACTACCATGAAACCTTCAGTCATGTTGTCAAACCTACCACCATTCGTGTCGTTCTCACCCTTGCAGTCTCCCAACGGTGGCCCATTCATCAGCTCGACATTGACAATGCTTTTCTCCATGGTGATTTATTTGAAACCGTCTTTATGTCCCAACCACCCGGTTTTACGGACGAACTTTACCCAAACCACGTGTGTCACCTCCGCAAATCCATCTATGGCCTTAAACAATCACCACGTGCATGGTTCTCCAAATTAAGCCATGCCCTACACGCATATGGGTTTACTTCATCCAAAACAGACACATCATTATTTATCTACCACACCCATTCTGACACCATGTATGCCCTTGTCTATGTCGACGACATCCTCGTCACCTCGAACAGATCCACCAACATTGACCACCTCATATCTTACCTTCACAATCAATTTCCACTCAAAAATTTAGGCCATCTACACCACTTCCTTGGCATCCAAGTTCAAGCTACCTCCTCCGGCCTACTTCTTTCACAACAAAAGTACATTGTCGATCTGCTCCACAACACACACATGAGCGATGCAAAACCTCTCACCACACCCATGTGTTCCACCACCAAGCTTTGTAAAAGTGGATCTCCTCTCCCTGACCCAAGTCTATACCGCCAAACAGTGGGTGCTCTACAATATGTGACGCTTACCCGGCCCGACATCTCATTTGTTGTCAATAAAGTGTGTCAATACATGTCACATCCAACTACTGAGCATTGGTCAGCTGTTAAGCGTATCCTTCGTTATCTCAAGCACACTATTACCTTGTCTTTGACCATCACTACATCATCATCCCTCTCCCTGCAATCCTTCTCTGATGCGGATTGGGCAGGATGTGTCGATGACCGAAAGTCCTCGGGTGGCTATGTCATCTACCTTGGCAACAATATTGTCTCATGGTCTGTACGTAAACAACAAACAGTGTCACGTTCCTCCACCGAGTCTGAGTATTGCGCCCTTGCCAACACTACCGCAAAACTACTTTGGCTCCAAGCTCTTCTTCATGAGTTGCATCAATCACCCCTCAAGCCTCCTACCCTGTGGTGTGACAACATCGACGCCACATATCTCACTGCAAATCCTGTATTCCATGCCCGCACAAAGCACATTGAGATAGATTTCCATTTTGTTCGTGATCGGGTCGCCAAGGGAAACCTACAGGTTCGCTACATCTCCACCAATGATCAGGTTGCAGATATCATGACAAAGCCTTTGCCTCGTCAACGCTTTGTATTACTTTGTGACAAGCTTCGTCTTGCACCAATGGAGCGACTCGCTTGCGGGGGCGTGTTAAACGGTCCTCATACATCTCCACATCTCCAGCTCGTGTCGGACTCCCAGGACGACGTGTCGATCAAGACCGTCGAAGACAGATCTCCAGCTACGCAAGCGGCCACGCACAATACGCAGAGCCCGCTCCCACGTTGTTGATATTTGTTGTATTTCTGTTACTGTAACTCCGATATCTGTGAACCCATCTGTTAGCCAGGGCTCTATATATACATGTACTGTAACCTAATTCAATAATAAGAGTGATACAGGCGATGGACTCCTAATCCTTCTCGCATCCCATTTCTATCAAAACTTCAATAAATACATGAGAATTCATAATTTTACACATTTTAATACTTCGTTATTACATTGATTTGACATGTTTTAAGGTATGATTTGTTAAATAAGGTCATTCTTGTCAATAGATAGAAGTCAACGAGAATCTTTCTTGATTTCAACATAATAATAATTTTGAAATGTTATAATAAGGTCATGTTACAATTAAGAGGGACTATGCACCAACGGTAATTTAGAACGATAGCTTTACAGTACGCACATATGTATTCGTTTACATTGATTGGGAGAGGGGAGGTTATGTAAATATTCGAAATAAATTGTAAGATGCACAACAAAAGAATGTCTTTAAATTTATGGCCATATAGTATAGTATTATACAAGTCATGTGCACTATATAGATGGGCATGACGAAAGTGATTGGAAATCAAGAAACAACAATGATCATCAACCAATAATGCAAAAATACAGGAAAGAATACAACCAGCTATTATCTACAAATAAGAAACCAAATAATCATGTTTGAAATTTAGCCAAAGGGAACATATATCATAACTTTATAGATGAATCAAAAGGAGCTCATCATAGGGTCTACTAATTAAATGCATCCCACCACTCTGAGAAGTAATAATTGTGTCAATTAACTAGAGGTAAGGACCCCTCATTTATTTATCATTAAATTTCAAAAACAGCCCATGACTTCAAAGCTTCATCGACTCCCATCATGAGAAGGAGAAGGTGCAACTTGGTGCCAACTCATAGTTTAAAACCAAAAATTGAAATATAATCTAACCATATTGGGAACTCAACTCAGACTTTCTAGTTAATACCATGGTTATATTGCCAATGCATCACATGCATGTGGGCACCCACATAAGTATATAGTCTATAACTTTCGCCCTATATTTTTAGCCTTTACCTATGACATAATTACCACAAACATCACTAAATCTTCCCATTTTTGTGTAGTGCCCTTCTTCTAACTTACCACTTATCCTTCATCCTCCACCTAGCCTCCTAAATCCCACATCCTAAGTCGTCATTGATATCACCAGTGGTGGAGCCACATACAAGTTTTTTTTTTTTTGGGGGGGGGGCACATGTTCCATCCATATTTATTAAATATGCATTAGTATATATGGAGATGGGATAAATATGTGCATGATTGTTCTGATGTGCCCTACCTAAAATTTTACCAAGGTCGTCATGCAGTTAATGATGCCCCCCCCAACTACTAGTTTTTACTCCACCACTAGATAACATATGTCGAAACATATCCCTCGTGGCATCAACTACAGGAGAGGAAGGTAGGAGAAGGTATAGGAGGCTGGAAGACAATTGTGGATGTGTAAGGGAGAAGTTTCGATCAGATACACTAAGAAGGTATAGGAGGCAGGAAGACAATTGTGGATGTGTAAGGGAGAAGTTTTGATCATATACACCCTTATTATGCACTATCCTAAATCCTTCCTTACTTGATTGAAGACGCCAACTCCTTAATCGATCATTCTATCATGTGAGGCGAAATAGTAGGATGGTAGTGGAACCAACAAAAACGTGAGGGAATGAGAGGCAAAGAAGGAAATGAAGAAAGGAGGTGGGAGTTGGTGTGGAGGGGGGGGGGGGCAAATGACTTACGGTGTTAAGAATGGAGCACCAACAACATAGAAGATCTTTATTTTTTACATAATTTAGGAATAAAAGAAATTGAGGCTTTTTTCCTAAAATTCCACCCACTGTTGTATTTCGTAGGAATTGTACTATTTGTATTGTTTGAAAAAAAAAATTACTTGGCACTACTTCTCTTTATGATATATTTTTTATATATATTCCAATTGAATACTTTATTTAAATTTTCTATAGAGAATCTTCATTTAAGTCAAACAAAGATAGAGTGTCGACCGTTTAGTTATATTTTGGTTGGAAGTAATCTAATTGTGTAATTATTTATCGTTGAACATAGGTGAAGATATATTAAAAAAAAAGGATATTCTTGTGCAATAAAAAGAATATAGAAGATAATTCACAATAATTGTAGAGCTCAGCTGTAGGGAAATAGACTTGCATTGGTTCGTTAGTTTCTGTCCCAACATATCATACCGCGATTGTGCAATAAAAAGAATATATAAGATAATTCACAATAATTGTAGAGCTCAGCTGTAGGGAAATAGACTTGCATTGGTTCGTTAGTTTCTGTCCCAACATATCATACCGCGAAGTAATTCGGTCTGCTAACTCTTGCGTTTACTTTTGTGTAAATTGGATTTTGGGCGGTGCAGAGAACGTGAGTGTCATTATGACATGGTCGTGGGCCATGCGGATGCGGCTAACAGGGTACGTAGCAATGATGCCAATGAGATGGAGGTCGGCGGGAAGGGTGATAAAACTAAAACTTGCATCCTATCCGCCCACGTTGCTACCCCGCCCCGCCCCGCCCTTGATTCAAGGACAGATTTGAAGCGTTTGCCGCTAACAGCCAGCCAGCCAGCTGTATGGGCATATGGTATCGGGATCCCCGTACTTAGAAATGGGATGCTAATAATTACCAGCCCCGGCATTAACCACAGTCCAGGTGTCGGTTCCAGATGGGATTCCTCGCCCAGCAACGTGAGACAAACTGACAAAGCCGTCCGTCCGGCCGGCTGACAGTGGCCGTTGATTAAGGACAGTGAGGAGGGGATAATAACTACTGACTGACTATCCTGGAGTTGTCTCACACTAGCTTTCATTTGGCGGTTTCCTTCCATAACAGCCATCATCATTCATCATCCTCCCCGCCCAAAGCCATGGAACGTATTAATTACACTTGAATGATGGGGGGGTTGAGACTTGAAACGAGAACAGAACACCGTGAGGACAACAGTCATCGTCCCCAAAATTAAGCCGTTCTACCTAATCCAGGGTATGTGCGGAGTGTTTTAAGCCAGTCGTCCATCCTCGTCGACCTCGCCCGTCCTCCTCTCTACTGCTACTACTGTCAGTGGCTTTCCCGACATGATCCTAAGTCTGTGGCTGGGTAAGCTCACTCAGTTAGCTAGTAGTACTTCCTCGTAACTACACTACTACAGAAACGTCACTTCCCGATCTTTCTATGGAGAATTTTTATAAGCATCCATTTCCTCTCTCGAGATTCTCAAGCAAACTGTTCTCCAATTAAACAAATTGCAAAAAAAGCACGCAGAAACAGAATTTCCCGGTAAGAACATATATACGATCGTAAGACCTTGGCCACCCTACCGGCGTGTGTGCCGGAAGGCGTACGGTCCCGGCAGAGAGGGTGGGGGAAGAAGGATCGATTGAGGACGGTTTACAAGAGCCAGCGGAACGTACCTTTCTGGACCCTGAGACTTTGTTGAGGAGCTTCTTCACGAACATCTTCAGATCTGTCTGGCAACGTGCGTGCTCACTTCCTCTGTTTGCCTCCCCCTCCTCTGCACTCCACTCAACTGATCGGCTGAGTTGATCGCTGCTGTTGGTCGTGCTCGTCTCGTAACCGCCCCGTTTTCCTCCTCGTCGTGTGCGTGCTTGCTTCGAGGGAATTGAACGGCGAAGTCGACGCCCGTCACTCGCTACAACAAAGGGAGGAAGGAAAGGGAGACGGCGACAGCGGAGGACGACGGCAGACTGATCGACTGCCCGTTGCTCACGTTCTTTCCCCGCCGGCAACTGCAAGATCGGTTTATGATGAGCGAACACCTGATCACCTGTTGCGTCGGAGAATTGGGGGCATCCTATATAAATACTGGAACTGACTTCCTTTAGCCTCTCTGCCTCTGTGGCTGTCATTTGAAATTTCGGATTCGAAAAAAAGGAAGGATGGGAAATAATAAACAACTGGCGGGTTGGTTGGCTTCGGAGACGTGGAAGATGTCGACGGGCAGGAAACGTACTTGTTCAGCGGTTCAGCCTTTTCTAAAAAGGAAATGGAAGGAAAGAATGGAAGGCAAAGTAACGACTCCCGCCGCCAGCCAACATTACGAACGGCGCGGAGAGGATGACAAGTGAAAACACATACCGCTAATCATGTTTTTACCACTACTACTGACTCCGACGGTTTTTCACTGATTTTTAAGCTTTTAATTACACCACATTCCTTTCTTTCTACCACTTGTCCACGTTACGTACGCCTACACACATCTGCTCTTTCCTCCTACTCTATTCTACTCTCCGTTCTAATGGAGTTGTTATTGAAAGAGATATCGAGGATGCGGAAGTACATGAGGCTATCAAGCAGTTGTGCCATGCAACACCATGAACGTACACATTGCTAATGCCTTTGAGCTTTTTAGCTCTATTGGAGCTTAACTCGTACACTATTTGAAAGTCCACTATCATGGACATTGTTGAAGTCACTAGGACCATCAGAACCCTCTCCCACACAAGTCACCATGATATTTATTGATGGTTATTTTTTTCGGAAAAAATATATATATATATATAATAAGATTAGAATACACTGGAGTGTAGGTTATCATTGGCTAATTTATCTTTCTATTGTCATGTTGGTCCACAATATTTACTCCGAACTCCATTCTATGGTAAAATGGAAATCATCTTGTAAGTTCAGATCTATGGCTACAATGCGTAGAAGTTTCTTTGTCAAAAAACTTTATCGAATAATCCATGACTTTTAATTTGACCAAAACAATAAAATTTCATCACTTCGAGTTCGAGATTTCATATTCAGTATCGCAATAATCAACATTCATCATCACTATTTTGAAATAGAGAAATCGGGCCCCATAGTCTGAGCATAGTCACGTAGATCAACAACTCGTAGAGATCATTACATAAATCACAAATTTGGAGAGATTTTCCTATAGATCACAATTTTGGAAATATCACATCTTTAGGTCAAACAAATAGAGCTCTTTGAATCAAGAGTAAAGCGTGACTTTTATTTCCAACATTTAGGATCCTAGCTTCTACATTGGCCTAGGTGGGGTTATAAATCCATCATTGAGAAATTATATTTTAACAATTTGAGACAAACATCATATTTCAACATCGTGATTTTATGTTTAATATATGATTTCATATTCAAGATCAATGGAAGGTCCTACCCTAGTCCACATGGATCTCACCCCTAAGTCATAAATCGGGTGAGTAAACATAATTATCATTTCAACTTTTTGCAATTTGGGAACATGAAAGTCAGCAGTCATATATCGAGGATGATCTCAAGATCCAAATAGGGTGATCATAGGCTTCGAATCATGATCATTAATCAAGAGTCAAGATTTCATTATTCAGTATCGAGAGTCAAATTTGGACATCAAAGTCACAGTCTAAATATCTTAAAGCTAGGGTTTAGAATCTTATTTTAGATCTTACGTCTGACTTAGGGCTCTACCCCTCTTAGGATTTTTTTGAGATGTCATTTCAATTTTTATTGAGGTTTCTCCAACAACATTCGAGCACATTATTTTCTATCTAATTCTTTAACCACCATTTTTCTCCATCTCTTAGGGTGCACCTTATTTACTTTATGTCCCAGCATTGGGCTCGTGGCGACCTTCCCTCCTGGGCGTGGTCTTCACATTGGCCTTCCGTCTTGGGCTTCACCTCTTGGCAACCTTCCCTCCTGAGCTTGGTCTTCACATTGGCCTTTCCTCCTGGACTTGGCCTCTTGGCGACCTTCCCTCCTGGGCTTGGTCTTCACGTTGGCCTTCCCTCCTGGGCTTGGACTCTTGGCGACCTTCCCTCATGGGCTTCGTCTTCATGTTGGCCTTCCCTCCTGGGCTAGGCCTCTTGGTGACCTTTCCTCATGGGCTTGGTCTTCATGTTAGCCTTCCCTCCTGGGCTTGGCCTCTTGGTGACCTTCCCTTCTGAGCTTGGTCACCTACAGTCAGCCACTTCCTCAATGACTTTTCTTCACGTCCCTTAGAGATGGCATAGTTGGGGTATAAAGAATTATACTTAATATATATTCTTTCATTCTTTGTATAATTAACCTCCAAAAAATAGTGATATTCGAGGCTATCTCAATTCTTAAACCAATTGATTAACTAACCCTTATAGGGTGATCATTCATCCATATACAATAATAGAGAAACAATCGAGCAACATTTCAAGCATTATTCAACATTTCATGACATCAATATCAAGTTTATTTTCATGGTATTCATGGTTGATGAATAATCTTGGCCTAGGTCTTCCTAGGAACTTAACCACTAGCTATAGTCAACATCATCATATTCCACATCGTCATTAAATCGAGATTTTCAGATCGAGTATCAACATCGTCATAGACATAACCCATTAAGGACTTAGATCAAGAAATCAAAGTTGTATGGAAGGGGTCTCCTTTTTTAGCTCTAAATAATCAACAAGATGGCAGTTTAGAGGTACTCATAAAAGGGGTGTGACCTAGGTTAGGGGAGTCACAAGTCAACTACCACACTAGCCTAGCACACTAGTCTACATTGGCCATGAGTTATCACGCATATCCGAATAGGGAGAGCATCAACTATCAAATTGTGTTTCATAAGGTCATGAGTCAAGCATCAAGATCATAATACGGAAATCATACTTCAAGATTTTGTAAGATCAAAGTCATAATCTCATTCCCTTCCTTTCAAGATCAAGGTAAGGATAGGTTTGGAAACCAAGAAGTCAAATTGAGGACTCAAGAGTTTGAGCATAATAGGGCTAAAGTGATATTCATGTTCATCATGTTTATTCAAAATTGAGCTTGAAAAAGAGGAAGGAGGGGAAATAATAAGGCTTCAGAGACGTGGAAGATGTCGACGGGCTGGAAACATACTTGTTGAACCTTTTCTAAAAGGGAAAGGGAAGGAAAGAATGGAAGGCAAAGTAAGGACTCCCACCGCCAGCCAACATTGCAAACGACGGAGAGGATGACAAGTGAGAACACATTGTCTCGTACCACTAATCATGTTTTTTACCACTACAGACTCCGACCATTTTTCACTGCTTTTTAGCTTTTAATTACACCACATTCCTTCCTTTTCTACCACTTGTCCACGTCACGTACGCCTACACACATCTGATCTTTCCTCCTACTCTATTCTAGTCTCCACTCTAATGGAGTTGTTGTTGTTTGCTTGTCAAATAAAGAATGATAAATACATTCCAAATGGGTGATCCCATCCTTCTAGTTATATCGTGTTGATGGCTTACCTTAACTCTTTTTCTTTTGGAAAGCCTCATACATTTGGTGATTTCAAAAAGAATATTAGGGAAATGGAAGTGGCACTTCCAGACAGCACCAAAAAAACCCTCCAAATAATGTAAACCTACGTCGTTGTGAAGAGTTAGAAAATGAATTACAAAAATGGCAGAAAACGAATTACAAAAATGGCATAGATGTGATGAGAGATACTAGTGTGTGAGAGCTCTGGCAAAAGGAAATTAAAAAAGGGGTTATTACACTGTATATTTTCACCACAAAATATCTCAGAAGAGGAAGAAAAAACTACATTGAAGGGTTGAAGAATGCGGATGAGATATGGTTGACAGAAGGCAGAGATATTGAAGGTATTATTTTAAAGATCTTCTCTTAATCTTTTTTTTATCCTCTCAACCAGAAAACTTGAAGGAAACCACAAGAGGAATTACTACCATGATAAATAGGAACACGACTGTTGTTATTGAAAGAGATATCGAGGATGCAGAAGTACATGAGGCTATCAAGCAGTTGTGTCATGCAACACCATAAATGTACACATTGCTAATGCCTTTGAGCTTTTTAGCTCTATTGGAGCTTAACTTGTACACTATTTGAAAGTACGCTATCATGGACATTATTGAAGTCACTAGGACCATCAGAACCCTCTTCAATACAAGTCACCATGATATCTATTGACGGTTAATTTTTTTGGAAAAAAAATATATAATAAAGTTAGAATACAGTGGAGTGTAGGTTATCATTTGCTAATTTACCTTTCTATTGTCATGTTCATCCACAATATTTACTTCGAACTCCATTCTATGGTAAAATAGAAATCACCTTGTAAGTTTAGATCTATGGCTACAATACGTAGAAGTTTCTCTGTCAAATTTTTTTATCAAATAATCCATGACTTTTAATTTGAACAAAACAATAAAATTTCAATGACAGAGTCAAAATATAGCATAAGGAATTATTAGTTATTATAGATGATTTCCTTGTATGCAACTCCATGTCACTAAAAGGGTCTACAAACCCAACAAAAACTCATTCCCAAGGATTCTATCCATACATAACACGAATGTGTGGGGAGCCTATTGATTAGACTGTATAGAGTATTTCACATTAGGCCTCAACTTGATAACAATTTCCTATACAAGACTCTCACCCCCACATATTTTTGCTTGGGCAGCCATATGAAGTGCATTTTCCACAATCCTTCGTGTCTCCTGGTGTTGCAAACTTTCTTGACCATGCTTCCACTCATTGCATTTGTAAGATGTATGAATCTTGGTTCATAGGTTACCCTCCCTTTTCCTAAGTCATTGGCAATCATTATAACATCAAGTCTCCTTTTACCCTGAATTTAAATGTATCAAAATTTATTGAAGTACAATAATATCATTATTTCATAAATATCAAGTATTTGTGAAGTTTTGAGAAAAATAATGAAAATAAATTAAACAATAGTAACTGGTGAGCATATACAATTAGTTCAACTTTTGGTATAATAATCTAGATTATCTTTAAGATTGTAGAATAGGAGAAATTGAGAGAGTATCAAAGACTACATCTTAATCGGCTAATCAAATGTGAGTGAATATCCTAGTTGAGTACTTAATGCACATGTAAATAAATATGATACAAAAGATTTCAAAATGCAAAACTAATGTGAAGTCCAAATTCTCTATAGTCAATTTAGGCTACCAAGTTATATTGAGGTTAATTGAACATTAAATACGGCCGTTAAAGTGATTAAGAAGGAATTTAATATAGTGTGACATTACTACATTGATCTTAATGTTTATATGAATCTCAAATTCCTAAGTGCTCTGCTTATCCGAAATTGACATAGTTTGAAGGTTGCCCCACCTTCTTCATCCCCACTCTGTGCACCTCACACTCCTAATCAGCGGACGGACAGTTCTTGTTGACGATATGCATTTGCTCACTCTCACCTTCTCCTCTCCCTACCTTTCCTCTCCTCTTATTCTCCCTCACCTTTCCTTGCTCAACAACCCTTAGCCTCCACCTTATCAAGTTTCACCTTGCCGCCTTGGAAGACACGATTGATGAAGGCAATTTTAGTGATATACTACTACAACAACCACCTTCTCACATCTAGATCAGCATTTCCCCGACTCCAACGGCTCCAAATCTGCCTCTTCTACCACAAACCAACCCAAGTACCACCATGGATCAACAACCCCACCACTCAACAGTCTCTCAACTACTCCGTCAATGGCTCATCTATCTCCTTACCTCCCTTACCGTCCTCTCTTCTTCCTTCTCTACATGCACCTAGAAATATTGAGCATCATAAGGCAACATCGTCAACTAATACTAGATATCATCCTCTTCCTCTCCTCTTCTTTTCCTGAATCCCAGACATCCCTGAAGCCTCTTCATAACCTAATCGTATAGATCTACCACCTACAAGTGCAAATCGATAGAGGCATTGATGGTGGCTCATACCATCTACCGACTATGTCACCTAGGCTACAACGCATGTTCTCTACCTTTAATGTCCACCAATAGACCTGCAACTCTGAGTTAAAACTCTCAACCTATGTTCTTGATTTATCCCCCTGCCTCTCTAGTGATCTCTGCAGCTTGCCATCCCTGACAAATTCTACCTTTGCATCTCTTAGTACTATGATGCCTACTAGTAGAGTTGCAACCCTACAACTTCAATTGAACTCCAAGTTGCAGTAGCAAGTTCATTGGATTTGTAGACCAAACTCGGTGTCCATACCACCAATGCATACCAATAAAAACCCTTGTTGTTGGAGGTATGTTGTTACGACCCATATCAGGGTTAGTCAATAAATACCTCGAATTATGTGAAACACCTCAATTAGTGCTAAGTTTTTTTTAAAACATCATGGATAATCAAGATAAGACAACATGTGAATCAATAGTCAAGATTTAATCATCTGAGGCAATTAATGATATCAATGTTGATTATTTAGTTAATTGAGTTGAGTTGAGTGCTGACTAATGCAATTAGTGTTGAGTATATTATTAAATAGCATGGTTAATTAAAATAAGCTAAGTCATGAATTGATGGTTGAGATTTACTCATATGCGGTAATTAAGTTGAATCAAGTAATCACAGATGTGTTTAGTACTTTGATCAGGCGAGACCATCCAATTACGATTATTTCTTGCTTTAAGGGTGTAGAGGACCTCGTGCTTAAAACGTTGCAAAAAGAATCGCTTGATTTGGACATTCGAGCCAATAGTTATGCAATTTTCCAAATCCTTGGACTTGGCTGCAATTTTCCCATTTATTACTTCTTTAAGTGGGTCGGCCACTTTATAACCTTTATTTCCCTTGTCACGCTTATCTCTTCTCCTGTTCTTCTTCCCGATGGAACAGGACCCGCATAGAGCGGCGCTGGTCGGCCGTGAGAAGGTGAGCTAGGGCGGCGGTTTTGGGCCTCCTTGGCTCCGTTTGAGTGGCGCCCAGCTTCCTCTTCTTCTTCCTCTTCTTCCTCCACCCTTTCCCCTCTCATCCCTCGCCCTAGCGGCGCTTCTTCTAGCTTGGGTGGTGCCTCCATCTGCAGGAGCAGCAGGTCGACCAGAGAAAGGGGGAAAGGGGCGGGCGTCCTTGGTCCTTTAGCTTCGTCCAGTAGCGTCGTCACCTTCCCCTATCTTTCTCCTTCTCCTCAATGCCCTAGCAGCGCCCAAGCAGGGGGGCGGCGCCCCTACGTAGCAGCAGCCATAGCTGCACAAAGCAGCAGCTAGGAGCTCGTTTTGACACCGCTAACACCTCGAATCAACTGCTTCAACTCCGGCCAAGAGGTTTGAGCAAGAATCTGCTGTCATCAGCCATGATTAAGCACCCATTCGAGTCCGTTGCTTCCACCTGTCCACCTGTACGTGAAGCAAGTTAGAACCGGATTGTACCAAGGTAGAAGAAGACTTGCGTTTGCAGCCAGTAGTCACCGTGGGAATAAGGCAACGCCACAAAACAGCGTCCCTGGGTTTGTCCTAGAGGTTTGGTAAGATTCCGTAGATTAAGTCCAAGACATAGCTTTAGAATCGAGTTCATCTTCATGAGTTTCCCGTTTCTGCGCAGGTGCACGGCGTGCAAAGTTACAGAGTTTCTGCCCAGGTGCACGGCGTGCAGCCCAGGTGCACGGCGTGCACTCTACTGTAAAGGGAAGAATTAGGCGTGGTTGTGGACGTTTTTCGGTGTATACGAACACACCGAAGTGGGTGAGTAGTAGTTCATTTAGTAATCATTATTTAACTCAATTTAAATGTTAAATTGTTTCTGTATCAGTTAGTATAACTTCTAAACTGTGTAGTGCAGACAATAGAGTATGTTAGTTTCATTGGAACTTGAAATACCTGATATGCTTAGTGAAATGATGAAATTTCATGTATTATTGTTGCAATGTATTAACTGAGTTCAAATATAGATGTTTAGCATTGAAACTGGATGAATGATTCTGAATCATGTTTATTTATGATAAATATATATATGTGCTTTTGTGATGTTTAGATTGTGTAAAATGCATGAAATGTGATATTCCTGTTTAAATATTTATTTGTTAATCAAGTATAGACCTAGATGCCCTAACACCGTAGAACCCCTAACAGGTGTCTGCAACTTAGGGGTGAAACTCGTGTTGCAACATCATCCGTGCTTGCGTCACGGACAAACGAGGAAAGAGAAAGGCAGTGTCTAACAACAATCGTGCTTGTGTCACGATGGCACTGCGATAACAACAGAAAACACGGTTATCTAACACCATTCGTGCTTGTGTCGCGAAGGTAACCCTGTGACTCTTCGCCGGTGTACTCAGGTTTAAGGAGGAGTCAAGAGCACACGTGGTTGTGCAGCACACGTGGTTGTGCAATGAGGTCGAGGAGCCAGTGTCCCTGTGGCAGAGCAGGGCTGGCGTCAGACTTAGCATTTCCCGGGTGTGTCGCTAAGTCTTGTACGGTGGGACCGTAGCATGAACTTGCTACGGATCTTTATATGCAGAGTACACTGCATATATTTAGGGCATAATAAAATGAATAAATAATCATGTAGGTTCACAGTAAATTTATATAACTGTTTATCTACCTGAATTACCTGTTGATGATTTAGAATGTGATTATTATCTGTATGTTTGTTATGTTATTAGAACTGCCTTGCTTAGTTCTGCATTTATATTTAATTTCAATATTATAAACCTGATGAGTTGTTTAGTGATTGCTAAGTGAAATACTATTCACTGAGCGAGTAGGCTCATACCTCTACTCAAAACATTTTCAGGTTATCATCAACAGCAGGAAATCAGAAGGATCGATTTATCCTTACGCCTGGTTGATAGAAGGTCCGTAGTTAGCAGTTAGAGGTCTCTTAGTCCTTTCCCCTCGATCTTCGGGACAAGGTGTGAGTGAGAGAGTGAATGTGTACAGAGATGTAAATTGTCTGTTATGCTTTATTTTATGTCGGATAAATGTAATATGCTGTAAACTCTGTTTATCTTGCTAGTCAGTTAATAAAGATGCTTCCGCAGTTTGTTTAGTTTCATTTTACAGCATAAATCGGATTTTCTCTGTTAAAGTCTTTAAAAAGTAAAAAAAAAAGTGAAGAGTGGTTGGCTTACGTGTAATTCCCATCCTGTCGCGTCCTAATCTCGTAGTTTGTGGTTAATGTGAGATTGGGGCGTGACATATGTTTCCCCTTGACTTCGACCACTGCAATTGAGTTTCCTTCATCATCATGTTCGACTATTTAAACAAGTAATGATGAGAGAGATATGCAATCTTGCTATAGACTATAAGTTAGTTTTCTTTCTCTTTCAATTTTCTATACAAAATCTTCATTGAATCCAGACAAGGATAGAGAGCTAGTTGACTTAATTATTGGCAGTCAACCCTCACTTGCAAATCATCTTTTCATCATGATGATTTGTCAACATATTGGTAGTGAATCTATGATAGGATCATATGTGCCCCATAGACAACTATATATTATATGAGCACATTAGATTAGCATCATCACCTTCAGCTCATGTTCCCAAGTGGGCTCTAATCTTTGGTTCAACTTATGTAATGTCCTAAAGTTGACTAGTCATATTCGGCCACTTGGTTGGTATTTTCCATTAGGATATAGCTCAAATTTTTATTTCACCACCACCAAATTCTAGATCACTTACCCACTAGAACATATCGTCTTTTATCCTATCTAGAGATAGATCTATGCCCTTGTCAATCTGAGCTAAGCACACACCCTGTCTAGCCCACAATACAACTAGTCCAAGTTTTAGATGTGCCTAATAAGTCTTAGAGTTACAAATTCTTCAGTTGGATGATGGGAACCCAGACAACATAGGTAGTAGATGTTCATTGATCTTTGTATTCAACTCTAATTCATCTACTTCAATGAATAATTGAATGCATATGGAAATCTATTGAATCACATAAAATGAAATTAATTGGTTAGGTGATTAATTTAACTTTATAACTTGGTTCATTAATTTATTAAATATCAAACATCAACCAAGGTCAAAGAAACTATCTCGATGAGATCTAAATAAAAAGTAGACTACTTGTAGCATGTCAATTGGGTCAAAATGTAATATGTTTTATAGTTAATTGTAGGATCTCCACTTTGTGATGCCAATATTCCATATATGACATTCCAATAAAAAAAGTAGTTTAGGTAGCCAAGATCTTTGTCACATCTCTCATCATAATCAACAAATCTAATAACTAATTTTTGAAAATAGAACAAGTGAACTAATCAAAATTTAGAATTATTTATATTGCCCATCCCTAAATAATGTGTGTTAAATTAAATAGAAAATCCAATACCCTATTTGATAAATAAAAGGGTCATGAGTTTAAAAGGATGAAATCTCATCATATGTATCATGAAATAAACAAAAATACGCAGACATCAGTTTTCTTCCCCTTCGTAGGTAAATATACACACTGACAACCCAAATAAGGCATCTTATGCCAAGTTTTAGACATACATTGAGAGAATTATTAACATGTAGTGATCATTTCAGTCGATATTTGTTTTAAAAGAACTAGCAGTCATCTTACAGAATAATGATGTTTCACAAAATACCTAGTGGGGAGAGGGGATTGTATGTATGCCTACCCTCCCTCCCTCAGTTTAGTTGTAAAGTGAGCTATATTAACCTAACCAATTTAGTGCAGATGGTTCAGTCCAACATGTCCTCCCCCGCGGACTCGGGTCTAAAACCTCATGTTGTGCATTATTTTTACAATCCATTGGGTCATATGGGCTCAGACGTGTATTTGAGGGAGGGGAGATACTAATGTCTCTGAACTCAAAAAAATCATATCCTAGCTACGACACAAATTTGCCGCTCCTAATTAGAACTAAGAGCTTGTTAACCATTTCCGTAAGCACGTGACACAAGTTCATGTATATTCTAGTTGCACAATCCTGATAGTTGAAGAGACGGAAACAAACAAAAAAAAACTTATGATGTACATGATTGATCTATTTTCTTTCTTTTTCAACTAGATGCTCTTGCAGACAACTCAACAATTTGAGGTCGTATGATTAATGTAGAATATTTGCTTAGAATGTGTGTTTTGAAAACTCAAATCGAACTACCTCTTATGATTTACTTTATACGGAAGTTTTATACTAAAGTAGACAATGTCAAAATATGAAATTATTTGTATGGACATCTATATAATAAGAAAAATAGTCAAGTGTGCACATATGTCTATCTTTTTTTTCTTCTAATGTTAGAGCATACATTACGTTTATTTTGACCGCTAAAATTTTGTATCGATTTGTATAATTTTATGAGTTTAGAACAAATATGCTTTATATGTTTTCTTTCCTATCCCAATAAGTCGTGGTCTGTCCTCGTGAGGGGTATCTTGATTGGGCAAGCAGGTCGCTTTTGGACTAATCCGGACATTCTGGCGGTGCAGTGTGCCGACGGAGTAGTACTGATGCTTGTCGACGCACGCCGCCGGAGATGGTGCCAGGATAGCAGGCAGCTCTACGTACTAATGAGATGGAAGTCGGCGGGAAGGGTGATAAAAACTAAAACCTGCATCGTCCACTCCACGTTGCTACGATGCCCCGCCCTTTCATGGATCGTCCTTCATTCAAAGACTGATTTGAAGCGTTAATTAAGCGTCGTGGCATATCGGGATCCCCGGACGTCGAAATGGGATGCTAATAATTACCAGCCCCGCATTAACTACAGTCCAGGTGTCGGTTCCAGATGCGAATTTAAATAAAACTTAATAAAGCCGGGTGTGGAGGGGGATTCCTCACGCAGAGTGAGACAAAGCCGGTCGGCCGGCTGGCTGGCAAACCGCCGGTGATTAACGCCAGCCAGCCAGCCAGCCAGGAGGAGATATAACTACTGACAGACTTTCCTAAGTGTTGTCTCACACTGGGTTTCATTTGGCGGTTTCTTTCGATAACAGCCATCATCATACTCCCTGCCCAATTAAAGCCGTGAAACGTATCTTCTTCTTCTTCTTCTTCCACTTGAATGATAGCTAGGGGTTGAAACTTGGAACACGAGGTCATCGTCCCGGAATTAAGCCCTTCTTCTTCTACCTACTCCAGGGTGCGGGCGGAGTGTTTTGGGTCATTCGTCGTCATCCTCGCCCTCCTCCCTCTTCTCTACTTGCTTCATTACTACTACTTACTGCCATTAGCTTTGCCGACATGATCCTAAATCTATGGCTGGTTAAGCTCACTTTATAGGAACTTGTCCCGGGGTTCCTCGGCTGACTACTACCTTCCCGATCATTCCTTGGAGAGTTTTTTAGGCATCCACCTACTCTCTCGAGAGAGAGAGATTCTCAAAACAAACTGTTCTCCAAATTAAAACAGATCGCAAAAAGCACGCTATAACAGAATTTTTGGTTTGAGGATACGATATGATGATAATAAGACCTTTGGCTGGAAAAAGGCAGGGAGTGGCCTGGGGGAACGACGGATCGAGGTTTAGGAAAGGGTGTGCTGGCGTACCTTTCTGGACCCGGAGGCCTTGTTGAGGAGCTTCTTCACAAACATGATATCTCCGGATCTGTCCGCCGCGTGCTCACTTCCTCTCAATTGATCGGCCGGTCGCACTCGAGTTGACCGCTGCTACGTACGGCCCTGCCGTCCTCGTCCAGTAACCGCCGTCTTCCTTCCTCGCGGTGTCCGTGCGTGATTGCTTCGATGGGGATTGAACGGCGAAGTCGATGTCGCTAAGACAAAAGGTAGGAGGGAAAGAGAGAAGGTGAACGGCGGATGACGGGAGACTGTGCTGACGGCCTGTTGCTCACGTTCTTTTCCCACCGGCGTGATCGGTTTGTGATGTACTGATGTACAAACACCTGACCACCTGCTGCGTCGGACGGAGAATTGGGTGTGGCACATATATATTGGAACCGGCTTGTCATTTGAAATTTTGGATTCCAAAAAAGAAAGGGAGGGGAAATAAACACTGGCTGGCGAGTTGGTTGAGTTCGGGCAAGTTTGGTTACCTGGATGTTGCTATATTGGATTGTATTTTAGACTCTAGTTGTGCAAATTTTATGTTTGATTTGTAAGATTGAAAAAATAAGACTAATTCCAGGATTTTCAAACATAATAGAAATCTCGCATTTTGCATTTTGATCTTTATTAAAATTCTCCCAAACGTCAAAACAAATATAACATTTCAACAATACAAAATGGACAAAATATACTCCAGCTAACCAAAGGTGCCCGAGAGGACGTGGAAGGTGTCGACGGGTTGTACTTTTGTACTTTTGTTTCACTTGCCTTTTTAAAAGGGAAATTAAAAAGTATCGGGGACAAAGTAACGCTCCCGCCGCCAGCTAATATTGCTAACGGCGGAGAGGATAAGAACACATTGTTTGTCTCGTACCGCCCATTTAATGTTTTTACCAGTACTTGGTTGGTTCCGACGGTTTTTTCACTGCTTTTCACACCACATTCCTTCCTTTTCTACCACTTGTCCACGTCACGTACGCCTGCCTGGATATCTCAACTTGGACGAATGGGGAGCCTATTGATCCGAATTAACACGGCATTACATATACAGCCTCCACTTAATAACAAATTCCCGCTGAAGAAGCTTTGGGAACCACTCCACTTATCTCACCCTAGTGGGTTGGGGGGTTGTGGACGGTGCGGAAGGTGGTACAACTCCACATATGGGCTTCTAAGTTGCTCCAAATCAGTGGCCCAATGAAGCAAGATTGACCTCTTGGGAGGATGGTATCCCACAAGTTTCAGCTCTGCCTGCAACACGGTTACTTGACCCATATGTGAAACGTTGAAGGGGTGGTAGAACTCGAGATGTTTACATACGCATGATAATCCCCGTCTCAAAATCCCTTTGGCACTGAAAGCGGGTAAGGGTAATGCAACGACGTCCAAACTAGGCAGGACACAATTAAGAAGCGCACCAGGCGACACATTGGGGGCCATCATGCCAGGTCATCGAGCTTCTTCAAAATTACTCATCCTTCCTGTGAGAGGGCAAGCCTATATCTGTTTCGGTTAGAAAAAGAAGCCGGCCATGATCATGTAAGGTGGGAGAAAGAGAGCATACACACGTACATGATATATATACACACGTCAGCTAAAGCAAACTCTATGTTGTCTATAACATGAGTCACTTGACTTGGAGGAATATTACAAAACATGATATACATAGTAATAAGATAAATGAAACACCATACATTAATTGAAAATATAGATTCATACATTGTTCTAAGAAAATCCTAGTACAATTGAGTTCTTGAATATATCATCTATACATAATTTGAAACTTGCAGGAAACTCTAATTCAAACGATTGTATCTTCTAGGTAGATGCATGGCACCCCACAAGGCAAAACCGTAAGAAATCTTTGAGCTTATCTCGAGGCTAATCTTCATATGGCTCTATCCTTGATGTTGCTCCTTTCCTGCGGGCATCGTGCGCCCCCAGCCATGCATAAAATGATTTGTAAGTGGAATTGAAATAACTTATACTTTGAAAATAAAATATTTAAAATCATGAAAGAAAACTTTGCATTTATCATTGTCTTTTATATGACTTATATAAGAATCCTCAAGTGTTGCACTGAAGTGCCTCTTCTCTTTGCATCGAAGTGCCTCTTGAATTACATCGAAGTGCTCTGTATGCTAGGAAAGCCCATGATTTGCGCTTCTGTGTATTGTATACTAAAAAAAGCCCATGATCTATACCAGAGTACACTGTATGCTAGGAAAGCCCATGACACGGATCTTATATAAGTTTCATTCATTATATTTACTCTTTACTCTTACGTACTCTTTACTCTTGATCTTAAACACGAAATGATGATTCTTGAAAATGAATAGTAATACAAATTTTATTTATCTATTAACTTTTAACTTTAATTAACAAAATCATAGCATGAGTAATACATTCATATAATAACATGAACATTGTAAATGATAACATATAAACATCCAACAATTATGTTCAAAGTGCATAGACCAGTTACCTCTCTCTTAGGGAAGATCTAAGTTGCTTCTTTAGGCTTATGAAACACTATTCATCTTGTTAGGGTTGATTGAAACCCTAATTACCCTGTTAAAGCAAATATCATCTATTAATAATTTATATCTAAGTCGATTTCTAGGGTTTTATGGTTCTCAGATTTCCAATGAGTATATGTTCAAGATTGTCTAATATATGACAAATTAGTTATGAAATTTACAAGAACCGACCGATAAAAAATCTTGAGGAAAACCACACGGGTCAATCAAGCGTCTGGGCCCCACTGACATGGATGAATCAAAGTCTGGCGACAAGAAGAAGACCCGCTTGGTCGAGCCAGTGTGGCTTCTCTAACAAAAGAAGCCTTTGTCCAAAATGAAGTGTGACATATTAAATTAGAATACGGGCAAGACCAGGAAAAGTGCTCATCTTCTTTCTCGATGCACAACGAAGAATCAGGAAATCAAGCCATGTATCTGGATTTCAATACCAAAACAAATCCTTTTCCATGTCGTTGAAAACCAAAGTGAATTTTTGGGATCAACACGGTGGTGCTTATCTATCTTTTTGAGCTCGATGGCCCAAAGAACATGTCTTGGGATGATCAGGAACTCCCTAACCTTCGTTGCCCTCTTCAGACCATTGATATATCTTGTAGTGATCGTGAGACTCTGGTGAAAGCCAGGGGACTCGCCACCATGACTAGATGTGAGAGAAGAAACCGAGAGGCCAAAACAACAAAGCATCAAGGCAACAATGCAATAACAATAGCAAGGAAAATAGGTCGGGCGACAACCTAGATTCCAGAACTGATCTAGGGGTCAAAATGACAAAGAAAGGGTTTTTTCCATTATATTATCGATTGAAGGACAACATCAAGTTCTTGAGGTTCCCTGGTGGTGACTCGACTTCTTGTGAAGACCAGAGGACGAAAAAGCAGGGCCTCTCCTATTATTGTGAAGCCAGCAATCTCGCAATGTGTCTTGGTTTGCAACTCCGGGCCACGAGATCTAGTGAAGACATCTAAGGGATAAAACATGAAACATGGCGAGTTTGGAAGGTCGATGTTACATTATTTATAGGTTTGAAGGTCCAGAGTTGCTAGAGTTCACCACAGAGGTTGAGTTCCGCTAGATGTGGGAGACCTCTTGTTGACTAGGCAATATAGGGCATGAAACCCTATCAAATAAGGACTGGTCTCGTTTGAGAAAATGTGAAGACTATGTTTGACTTATCTAATTTGAAGGACATCAAATTGAGAGGGAGATTAGCGAACAAGGTGAAGCGAGGCCCTGCGCACTCCCACTCTGACTCAGAGTCGAGTGGAGGTGACGTCCTGCCAGCTTGCGGTTGGATCTGTGCCTCATAAACCGACCCGAAAAGGGGTTTCTATCTGTATGACAGTCATTTAACAACATACTATAGGTTAGAGCACTGTATAAAGAAGTATTCAATTAAATATTTTTCAAAACTATATGTTAACTCTACTAATTGATTCAGAGGATCAAACGAAGTCCTAATGTCTTCAAATTTAAATCATAGTCTAATTAGAGAGCCTAGAATCTTCTTATCTGATTAGATTTAGATTTGATTACTTTATGTTAGTCAAACTGCGATATGTCATCATCTTAACACAAAATAAAAAGGTGAGATAAAGTGATATGTCTTTTCCTTAATGAATTATATTTTGAGTCAAACTTTGAGATATGGAGTAATTATCCATATAGGGCCTATTCATTAATTTTTATATCTATTTGAATGATTATCATAGGAGAGAGAATAGTGCCAATTATCTTTTATGTATATTAAATTCTTTTAATCATGAAGAAAGGAAAATAGGAAATATATTTCATTTTCTTTTTATATTAAAATTCATATAAGGTATTTTATATTTGGGGTAAATTGCATCAAAGTCTAAGTTATGAAATTTATAGTTGAAAATCTTGCAATTAAGACCCTAACATATTTTATTTGAAATTTGGGATGTTACAACATCTATCCATTAGTATCATGCTGGTTAGAATAAGAAAGAAACCCTCCTAAATTTTCACCTCCATTAAGCCATATTTGTGGAGATTATTTTCATTGAACCCCCTCATGGACTTACATGATAGATCTACACCACCAAATTTTCTTTTATTCCAACATTATTGTATTGAAATTGTGGAGAAGAAGAAATTGCCTCGAGATCACCATCTTTACATTGCTCAAATCCATCCACATTAATGGATGATGTAGACTCATGCCCATCATCACACATATACACTTAGTTGTGTTGCATGTTGGTTTATTTTTCTAGTTTCTTATGTACCACACAACACCATAGACTTGCATACTACTAATGGATTTAAACATTATGGCTTTTTGGGGGGCTTAACTTCTATATTATTTGAAGGTCCAATATCGTGGACATTATTTATAAGATCCCTAACTTGGCTTTATGGTTAGACATGCTTGTTTATCTTATTTGGATGCTTAAAAACTTAATCAAATCCTAATTTATTATTTGATATCAGGTGACTCAGTTATGTTTCAAGTTTGGTCTAGCTTGGACATTGTTTGATTTAGTTTTGCAATTTATGTGCTTATATGGGCTTTTATACAATTTCCCCATATCTAGGGTTTTATCTATAATTTTCACATGTGTAATGTGCCTCATAAAAGATCTTAACATAATTCATATAATTGCACCTTTGAGCACCTAGATGCACCAGTGGATGTGGGGTGTTTTGTAACTTAGGGTTGAGACCTAGGATTTCTCACATAAGTACCCCAACTTGATGGTTTTTCTTTATAAGTTAGGGATATGATGGTTTCTCTATGAGAGTGAAGGATATTATGGTCTTCTTGTGTTTCATGATATTTGAAGGTTTCCTCTTGAGGTACAACAGTCGATGGTTTCCATGTACTGAGAACCAACCGATGGTGGATCAAGGTTGCATATGTGGCTAAGTTAGGGAATGATATGATGGCCCATCTATTGATGCTCTAAGATTTGGATCTACTCTCTCTAGGATCATTTGGAGCTTCCTAACCTATTCTCTTTCCCTAAACTAGTAAGGTCATCTTCCTTACCTTCATTTTCCTTGTTGTCGGCCCTCCTCCTTCTCTCTCCTTGGACATAACCTTGGTGTTCTTAGTGGAAGTTTGAGCATGTGGATGAAGAACATCTTCTTTCCTCTCTTTTACCTTAGGTCTTCCTTGTTCTTAAATGAAGGAGCTATCTTGGAACATTTGAAGTGCTAAATCTAGGGTTTTTCTTCTCTCTTTCAATCTACCTTGCTGCTAGGACGCTCATCCTCCTCCTTTGAGGCGAGCTATATAACTTTCATCTTGTTTGTTGCTTCCTCTTAACTTTCTATATGTAGATCTTGCCCTAAAAACGTAGTAACATGGAGAAAGATGATCCTTTGGGTGAAGTTTGAGCATATGTAATAGTTTGTGTGTAGGTAATGTACCCCTTGATCTTGTGTACATTCATCCTTGAAGTAAGCTACCTAAACCTGGAAAAAGTATCAATTGATGGTTTCCTTGAGTTTAGAAATGATGGTTTCTCCTAAATTATAATTAATTGATTTCCCTCTTGAATCATGGATTGATGGATTGACTCCTCATGAGAAATGATGGCTTAAACTTAGTTGTTGATTTGATGGTTTTCCTTGTGTATTACAATTGATGGTTTCACTAGTAAATGAAATGATGGTTTTGTTTAGCTTGAGAATCGATTATTACACTTCATTCAAGAACTTGATGGTCATGTTTGATACCTAAGTTGATGGTCACATCAAGTAGATGAATCAATGGTTTCATTAAGACTTGAAATGATGGTTTGTATTTAGTGAAGAAGAATTGATTTCACCTAGTATTGACATCCAATGGCTTGCCTATGTTCACAATTGATGGCTTGCCTATGTTCACAACTAATGGTTTGCTTATTGTCTATAACCGATGGTTTGTCTATTGCTTGCAACCGATGGCTCTACTCTACGAGATGACTATCCAACTAAGATCAAGAAATGATGGCTTCACTAGGTACATGATTCAATGGTTTTTCATAGTATATCAAAGGAATTGATGGCCTTGCTAGTAACGATGATTTTATGGTTTTGATTTTGGCTAAATATTCAAATGATCCAAGGGTCTTGCTTTTTCCTAAGTGTGTGTATGAAATGATGGATTTCCTATGTGTAATGATTTGTGATACCAACCCAATCCACCTTGTTGAATCTTTGTTCAACGAGTAAGTGAGGATGGTTTAATATATCTACATTCCTCTAATGTTGTAATATTAGAGGAATACTTAGAAAATGTTAATGGTAACCCTAATGTGTTACTTTGAGAACCATATAGCTCTTATGTTTGATGAAATGTTATGCTAAATCTATATACAACATGAATGTTGATGATTTATAGAATCCTCTACAAAAATATTAAAAGATGATGATGTTCTTGTAGGAAGTATTGTGAATGGACTAAATGGCCTTTGGGCATGACTTGAGCCCTAGTGGAGGTGTAACACTCTTCATGATTGAAAAAGGATTTGTACCATGTGATGTTGTTATAAGGAATGTATCTCATACGTTTTATATCTTCTGGAGTTGTTATATACCTATGTTTTGTAGAAATCTTTGTATGTAACTTGATTGATGCATTTTAAAATCACCCAATTGTCATAACCAATCAATTGAAACCCTAATCATGTAGTGTCATGTACCTTAGAACCATTCTAGTGTTAGGACTTGCTAGATAGTAAAATGATTGATTCTAAAAGGGAAACTCGGAGTCATATACTATTGAGTATATGTAGGTGCAGGGAGGGTATATCCTTGTCATCCTAATCCCAAGGTTTTAGATAAAGGTCAAGGCCATGTATCAGATGAATATGAATATGAATATGTATATGTGATGCGATTTAGGACAATTGCGGTTATACCTCAGATGATAGGGTTGAATGTCTTGGTTTCTAGTGTTGTGGCATGTGTACCAAGGGTAGACTAGGTTGATTGTAGCTTGACTAATATGTCACTACAGTGGACTCATGTTGACCAAGGGGAAGAGATCCTAGGATTTTGGCTCTCCTAGATCACATACAGAACTTATTGGGATTTCACATTAGTCAGTTTGAAGTTTGAGTGGTATGCCTCAAACTCCCCAGGGATTAATTATTACACCCACATCCCACGATTACCACTAGTCATGAATTAGGACATAAGTTGAGAATTAAACATGATAAAAAATCACTCGACTTTTTTTTAATATTAAAACTCTGTCTCTCACATTCAACCACATAAACAATTTTACAAGGGAAGCTAAAACTTGATTACTCTAATCTGATCTCAACAATAAAGATACATATCTAAATGTTCATTAAATTTCTCACACTTCAATGTATATACCACATGATGATCAAATACATTCTCTATTATTAAGAAATCAAAGTTATAGATCATCATTTACAACTCTCACTACTCTACAAGGACCTAGAGTAACATGGACTGACATAACTTGACTAATCCAATACTTAGCTCGTGTGGCAGATCTACTTTGGCATTGATGTTCTTTAATCCACTTGGTCCCTAAAAATTTGTGAGTAGAGGGTTCATCCTACTCGCTCAGTGAATGAGTACTTCAAAAAAATAGTTTAAAGCACTTAGATATTTAGAGATAGGTTATTTGAGAAACTAAACATAAAGTAGAACAATAACAAACTATAAAGGAAATAATCTTTCACAAACATATAATTGACAAGATTGCTCTATATAAGCAAAGGAGTAAATCAATATTCAAACATACTTGAATAATTTCAAAGGTAACTAGTAAATTAAAAACATACAAAGAATAATTGAATAATTGCACACACCGGATTAGCCTCTCATTCATTTTATTATTCCTTGAACCCATATGAGGTGTACCAAAACATGTGAAAGCTTCACAACAAGATACGATCTAACAGTGCAAGGCTTAGAAGCATGCCTGGGTTCCTAATCCTATCCCTTGAGTAAGACCTCATCTGTAGCGGGCCTCGACACGTATGCCTCTTGGTGGATAATGGGCGCGGTTGGATATCTTAGATCCATCTCTCAACCTGGGTACTCAAGTAGTGAGTCAAAACCCTCATGCTTATTGTGCTTCAGTGGACATACTGACCATTGATCACTACAACTCGTAACTCAAGTACCACCGACCTCCCTGGTTGGTGTTAGATACCAATCATTTAAGGAGTCCACCCTACCAGTCAAGAACCCCGCACCCTACTGGTGCACTCCAGCTTACCTCGATCTAGACTACCTCTAGTTGGGAATCCATTTCCTCCTCACAGTGTAGGCCTCATCCTGTGAGGATTCTATAGTGTTAAGGGCATCTAAATGTCTAATTCACTCCTTAAATTCACAGTTCAATCATCACATCAACATTTCAAATTTCACTTTGTAAACAATTCATTTCATACATCATCTATAATACGTACTACAAACTGAACACTTGAACATCACCACATCACATACCAAGTAACACTAATATGAAATACTTGATTCATTGAATACCCTATCCTTAGGATTTCATTTGCCTCATTCACATATCACATGACTCATGTTAAGATTTAATGCATCATAAACTTTCAATGAATTAAAACTACTCTCAACAATTCACATATAACCAATCATATATACGGAACCCAAGTATAAATTAAAATAGGGTTTCTACGCCATTCACTAAAATATCATGCATCAAGAATAAACTTGAAAAAGTGAATTTATAATGATAAAAGAATCACATGAGTTGAATTTCATGATGTCTAATCACAAACTTCCAACTTTCCCTTCATCTAGAGTTTCACTCTCTTTACTAAGATATTAAGAAAGTACTGATAACATGAAATAAAATTAAAGATAGTATCTAACATATTTGTACTACACGTTTAGAATAAACAATCATTCATAATCAAGGAGATTCAGATAGATAAACTTCTTCATTCAATTATACAACAATTTCAATCATTGTCGAAAACCCTAAATTTTAATATATTCTTATAAACTATGCAATTACTTTAAGAATTCTCATTTAGATAGATTGTATCCATTTATAATATGAAATTCACCAAAATAGATAAAATAATTCATTTCATATAATCTTGTAAAAGCTAGATCAAAAATCCAGTTTAAGGTTTGTAGTCACATACTAAGCAATTGAAGATTATTGATGATTCAACTCATTTTACATGCAATATACTATTCAAAAGAAGTACCAAATCACCCTAAGATGTGAAAATACCTTAAAAATATAGCCCATCTCTAAAATTATCAAATCCATATCAAAACCCTAGCAAATCACTAGTTTCTTCTTCCTTACAACTTAGAAACCCTAGGAATGGCGATTTATGGGGAAAGAGTGAGGAAATGGGAATATTTGATATAATTTTAAATCAAATCAGAAAAGGGGAGGAATCTTGAAATGTGAGATGAGATACACCATTAAATGCTATACAAAGAAGCTAAACTTACTTGATATCATCATATTGAGAATAGTGAAACCCTAGGTCAACATCTCAGCCACTTTCTCCTCTCAAAACCCTAGCTCTCCTCTCTCTCTAGAATTTTGTTTCTCCATAATGGATAAAGAAATATGAGAGCTCCTTGGATTCTAGCTTTATCATATAGAGAAAATGAGGTGCTTGGGTAATTTGCACACTGACCCCTCACTATGCTTTCTCTTATTTTAATATATTTTTACTGTAATTCATTTACTTCAAAGGTCAAACATCCTCTAAAATTATGAAAATGTATCATGATGTCTTATATGTAATTTAAGATATAAAAAAATTCATATCATTCTGGCATACTGATAAATAAATAAAAACCAAACACTACACTGCTGAACAACACTCTATCAGCATGGTCGGTCGAAGTATAGTTCAACTGATAAGCATATTCAAAGAACATAAAATGTTCTAAAAATTTTCAATAGCATGAATGATTGAGTTACCCATATCATATCCAAATTTTAATTAAATAAAAGTTATATAGAAAATATAAAAAATCATTTACCATAGTGCTATCTTGATCAAAATTTATATTCATATACTATCAAAATCCTAATTTTTTCCGACTAGCGTTTACATTTCTCAAACCCCAATTCTTCAAATTATAAGCATGCTTAGAGTTCCTTATTAGTTTTGAAACATCACAATTGAACTAACATCATTAATCAAGTGTAAACGATGTTCAATCTAATTAAACATGTAATCATTCATGTAAACCCTAGTTTACCAATTAAGCACAGATGCGGTCATAACATTAAAAATATATATAATTCAGTCATGTAGCATATATGCTAGGGTTGATCAGTGACTCACTTGTATGATAACCTTGCTTTGTTTCTTTTAATATTTATATGATGTATGATGTGGTAAGAGAAATCAACTGCACATATGGTGTTAGCCTTATTTTTTCCTTTGATGATTATATTAATCTTTTAAATTCGGTAATATTATATGATTTATCTATTTAATTGCATCATCTACTATTAGCAATAAAGTGTTGTTGAGAGTTATATCTCTCACTGGGACATTGATCTCACGTTGTGGGTCACCACATCTTTCTAGGTGATCGTCAGCGGGTCATCAGGCTAGTGGTAGTAGGATGAGCACCTTGGAGATTAGTAGAGGAAGAAGGTTGGCTAGTTGTTACCGTGTCCTAGAGTCATCCATGTACTCTCAAGTTTGTTGTTAGTGTATCCTAAAGTCACCCCTGTACTCTGAAGTCTGTGCAGGGATGTTTTGTAAATGATGTATATTGACTCTATTATTTAGCAGTATGTTGATGTTGTATATGATGTGTATATGTGGAAATTGCCTTTTGTATAGGTTGTGGCTGAGACCGCTGGATGGTTGTATAAATACATGTTATGATGCATACTTTTATTCATGATTTTGGACCAATATGTAAATGTTTGTGGTCATGCTTAAGAAGTTTTCTTTGGTTTTAATTATGCACCTTTTTAGCTATGTGGTTCATTAGTGATTGACCATGTTTTTGTTTGTGATTAATCTCATTTAGCGTAGCAGGTTGCAACATTTGGTGGTATTATAGCTTAGGGTTCAATGATTCTATAGGGACATAGGACTTAGAGTTTGTGTATGTTCTTATGTAATCCAACATATCTAATCATAGCTTATGGTTATGCAGATATGTGTGAAGAACGTGAAGAGCATGCTGAGAGTAGCTATGTGGCATCGGGAGGTGGAGGTAAGAGGTCGATATCCAAAGGAAGGGTATCTGAGAAGGGGCCAGAACAGCCTGCACCGCCTCTATTTGACCCTTCATCCATGGTTAATCCATCCTTCCAGACCATGTTTGGACATCTCACGGTGACGATTACGCACTTAGCAGATAGGAGGCTTGTACCTCAACCTAGGACAGTCGTCCCTAATATGGAATCTTAGGGTCCAAGGAAGACCTATGAGAGGTTGAAGCGTGTGGATCCACTGAGTATGAGGATATATAAGACCCGAAAGACACTAATATGTGGTTAATGGAGTTATAGAAGGCATTTAAGATCCTAAACATCCCAAATGAGGAAAAGGTGAAGAATACAATTTACCTTTTGAAAGGTAGTACTGGCCATTAGTGGGCCATAGAAGAGTATAAGTGTAACATCCCTGACCTGGATTATGTACTAACCCTAGGTGTTTTGTTTAATAAAGATGATTATATGTTTGCTCTCATCTTTTGAAAAGTAATTAAGGCTATTGAGGAGCTTATATTTCAATTTCAGTCCTTTTTGAATAATGTTGAAACATTATTTTATTAATTTTGGACTAAAGTGCAAATTACCCAAGTTGAGGGGTTAACTTGAAAATTCCACACGATAATATGTTCCTCTGATGTTGAGACATTATAAGAATGAATATGATGTAGTGGTATGGTTTCCACAATCTTGGGCATCAAGATAAAGCTTGTAGAGCAATCCTTGTGCATTAAAACCTAGTTTTGGTGTAATGTGCAATTTACCCAAAACCTAGGGTTCAATATGCAATATATCACCTCTAGAGGGTCTCTCATGTTTTTTGGTATCAAGTAGAGCAAATAAAATGAGAGGGGAACCTCATTTGAGTTATCTTGGAGGAGAGAGAATCTTGACATTAAAATAATCAAGATTTAAGCATATATGGAACTTTAATTCAATTTTATGCAAAAAGAAGTAAATTAATTGAGGAGCCCTTCAACCAAAAGTTTAAGGATGTGTTTTCAATAGATTTGGACGAGATTGTGCCTTGCTATGGCACAAAAAGATGTTGGTTGAGTGGAAGCCACTCACATTATTATAATAAAAAGTAATATCCACTAAAAGGATGGATATTAATATAAAACTCTTTAAGGTGCTTAATTTCTTTTCCATTAATCTTTAGATAATGGAGAGTTTTTGCAAGAACATGAAGATGGATTCGTGGCCAAGAAATGGAGGGGGATTTGATGGAAATTATTTTGGAATTAAAAGAAAATAATCCATTTTCTCTTTCCTTGAAAATCCCTTATACATGTTCTTTTTCCAATACACATAAGGATCATTTCCTTAGTTTCCTCTTCCCATCTTTGCCTTGGTCGACCAAGGAAGATCTCAGGAATAGTAGAAGGACGACAACAACCTGTTGGTAAGGTTTTGATCATCTTCTACCTAGGATTCATGGTGAAAACCCTAAAGCAATGCTTGATTCTTGGTTTTCTTCACCCGATTTCCAATCCTAGCCAACTTGTTCATCCAAAAGCTCAAGAACGGACCTTGGGCAGTTTCTGGAACTCCATACACCATTAAAACCGTGGAGCTTGGAGATCATATTTGAGGCAGGTTTTATAACTCAACCCCTTGATCATTGCTATTGCATCCATTCCTATAATAATCGTTGATTATTCTTTTCTATTTGATACTCCTTTGGTTCATTGCTGAAATTTCCATGAAAAACGGTTGCTGTTCTTGGTGGTTCTAAGGAGGACGATGATGAAATCATCATATATGTTTATCCAAGAACTATCCCAGATCAAACGGTCTCCTTAGTTGCTCAAACGGTTTCCCAAACTGTTTGGAATGAAACGGTTTCATCAAACCACATGGAGGGAAATGGTTTCAAACCGTTTGGTGATGTTGACCAGGGTTGACCATTTGAGGATTTGTTCAAAATGATCTAGGTTAATGACCCATCAATTATAATTGATTAACTCTAATTGGTTCATGAGTTGAAGGTCTAACAATCACCAAAATCCTAATTGGGTTGAGTGTTGATTTCATAAGTGTTTGAGTTTGAAACTTGGGTTGATTGACCCAAACGGTTTCAAAACCATTTGGAGATCATCCAAATGGTCTCAAGACCGTTTGGGGGTCACCCAATAACATTTGGAGGTCTAGGGTTGACTATGGTTAAGTATTTGAAGATTCAAAGATATGGTATGAACCCTAATCAACTAAGTGCTGATTTTGCAATTGAACAAGTTGATGTTTTGGGTTGTGATGCGATGATTTTGAGTCGCATTTATAGACCTGTTTGATATGTGTTTTGTGCTTTTATTAGTCATTTTTATGGTTAATATTGCATAATTCATCCATTTTGGTCTTTGCCGTTATTTTATGTCAAATTCCCTTAATTTCATTGTTTTGAGCATTAATTATCACATAATTATTATTTGTGTGGATTTATGTGATCTTGTCTTTGAATTTCAGGAAAAACGAGTATTTGCTTCCGTCGATACCATCAACGGAAGTCGATACCATCGACATGGTCACAGGTTTCCAGTCGAAAGGAGCAGCAAAGAGTCGATACCATCGACACTGATGTCGATGGTATCGAGACGTCTTCAGATTGCTGGCGAAGAAGCAGTTGATAGTATCGACACCAAGTCGATAGTATCGACACCAAGTCGATACCATCGACACATGGAGGCTACAATGTCGCAAAATGACAGAACCAACGCCAAAAAGGGACTCGATACCATCGACCCGAGTCGATGGTATCGAGATGATGTCGGGCGCGACAAAGGAAGGGTTTGCAGCCAGCCGCTACTATAGCGGGTCGATACCATCGACTCCCGCATCGATGGTATCGACGCCGTAGGATATGAGTTTGCTTTCTAATGATCTCAATCGGACGGCTGGAGTTAATTAGCGACCTAATTAGGGACTTATACCTAATGACGGCCGCCTGAGAGAGGGGAAGATCGGATTTTGCCATTACACAAGTGCCGAGGAGCGAGAGAAAGGAGAACAGAGGCCAGAAGTTCATACATGTCGATCCCGATGCTACCGAAGATGGATTTCACCATCGAGAGGGGGGAAAGCACGTGTTCTACACAAAGGATCAATCGGTTCTTCTCCGTTCAGGGGTTTTCCCATTCAATTCACGTTTTTCATATGATTTCCCCTATTTCTACCATGTACTTGTGTGAGATGAACATGCGGGGCTAATCCCCTCCATCTTTAGGACCGGGAGTAGCCTGGGAATTCATTGTATGACCGTTTTATATTAGTAATTCATATTTTCTCTCTTAAATCCGTGGTATAGTTTCGTTTTCTCCATATATTGTTATTCTTGATCACCATAATAATAACCTAATGCCCTTAATCACTTCGACAGAAGGATTAACGGTTGAAAAGAGATGAAACCTACATTAATCGATAAATCCCTTGACAAAGGTGGTGTAAAATTAATGGTGGAAACTGAGAGACCGTTCGTAATGCACTTACTTTAGGGAATAGGTTACTACGACGGTGGAACCGACCTAAACCTAAGTAGTGAATTGCACCACGACAGTGGGTAATTCTGTTTTCAGGCCACTACCCGGATAGAGAGAGAAGATTGAGGCATTATAAAAATATAATACAATGAATACCCGCGGTGAAACCGCAATCCTAAAGATACCTTTTGAATTGATTAAATTAACCTTTAATCGATTGTTTGCTTTGTTTTATTTTATTTTCTTTTAATTTTGACAACAACCCTAATTTGTTATTCGGCTTAGCTGATCGCAAATAGTTAGTAGGAGTCTCCGACAATTCCGAGTATCCCTATTTTCGACTCGGGCCTCACAGAGGCCTGTACTACTCGACGCGTATACTTACGTTTTAGCGCGTAGTAAAATACACGTCAAGTTTTTGGCACCATTGCCGGGGATACGGCGAATTTTTGGCACTTCGAGTGCTACAAGCGGCCACTCTAGGCCACATTTTTTTATTTTTTTATTTTGAAAAAACTTCAAATATTTCTAAATTTTTCTATAATTGTTTATACTCGTCATAGCACTGTATTGAACTCAAATTTTCTCATTTCAGGTACTGTGCATGGTGCAGACACGTAGTACTGACTACGCAGGTCGCGCACCCGAGGTTCCGTTGATGGGACCTAAGGATGAGGATTATTACGAGAAAGAGCAACCAGAAGAGGTAGATTCCGAACTTGAACAGGAAGAGATGGCCGAGCCACAGACTATATGGGACAAGATCAAGGCTTCTTCCTCATCAGCTTCAAAGGGGCCTATAAAGAAGCAGGCAATCAACATACCTACATATAAGATTGATCCAGCGCTGATAAATCTGGTGAAATCGAATGCTTTTCATGGGCTGAAGAATGAGGATCCTGTCGCGCACATCAGCCAGTTTGTTGAGAACTGTGACATGGTAAAAATCGATAGGTTTCCACAGGAGGCACTGTATCTCAAGCTTTTCCCGAGTTCATTGGCGGGAGCCGCGCGAGAATGGTTACATAATTTGGATGATGAGTTTGTGGAGTCCTGGAACCATATGGTGGAGGTTTTCTTTGAGAGGTTCTTCTCTCCTGAGAAGACTAACGACATGATCTGGAAGATTCACAACTTTACCCAACAGGCTGGTGAGACATATTTTGAGACCTGGGAGAGATTTCAGGTTATGCTGAGGAGGTGCCCACATCATAGGCTGGATAAGGAGACATAGGTATAGATCTTCTATTTTGCTCTCTCTGAGCACGATAGGAGCAACCTTGATTCAGCTGGGTCAGGATTCTTTCTGAATAATACGGACACCAGATGTTGGGAGATATTAAAGAACATGGCTAGGAAACAGTCATGGGGTGAAAGAGGCGTTGTGGAGCAGGTCAGAGTTGTAGGTGAATCCAAAGTAATTAAGGAGCTGAACGACAAGTTAGATCTGCTAGCCAAGAAGCTGCTAGCTAAGGAAGATTCATCTGAGGATGAGGAAGCCCAAGGAAAGTACATGCAACAACAAGGCTATAGAAACAATGACTATGCATGGAGGAAGGATAAAAAGTTTTCATAGAAGGATCCGAATAATTTTCTGCAGGATCCGGATGCCAAGCCACAACCTAGAGCCGAGGATAAGAACACTGAATTACTGAGTCAAATGGTACAGCAGAACCAGGAGATGATGGCCATATTTGGTAAGCAATTGCAATCTCAAGGTGATATTCTAACCAAGTTTGGACAGACGCTGCAAAGCCATGGAGCACAAATGCGGGCATTAGAAACCACTGTGGCACAGATTTCTAGTGAAGTGGCAGCCATCAAGCACGCCAATCAACAGAAACCGGCCGAGAATGCAAACGTGGCCCAAGCACACCATCAGGTCAAGTATATGTCTGTGGTAAGCAATGAGGAGGAATCTCAGGTGCAAGAAGCTAAAGAAGAAAGAAAAATGACTTTTAATACGCATGTGTCACCGGCGATACCGTATCCTCGTACTTATTATGGACTGCCAGGCGGAAACACTCTCTTCAGAAAATCCCGCCACGAGCACATGATAGTTGCGCCTACGCTTAGGCGAGAAGAGCAAAGTAAGACTGTCCGTCAAGGTGTTGATGCATATATTGCAGGGGAGGAGTCACAGCACATGATTAATGTTGATGATGTTCTGATAAAGCCCATGCCAGAGGGAGTAATTGAAGCAAGTTTAGGGGAGCTGGCCCCGAAAAGCTCATATGTGCCTCCTCACAAGCGTGTCAGTGCAGCAGTTGTGTCAAGTCCAGGAAATCCAGGGCCAAAGAAAGAGCATCGTCATTTTAGGAAATTCTTGGAAATATTACGAAAACTCCACATCAATATTCCATTAGTGGAGATGATCGAGAAGGTTCCTGCCTATGGGAGGTTCATCAAAGAAATCATCAATAAGAAGAGGCGGATAAAAGATGATGATATTTGTCGGATGAATGAGACGGTGAGTTCTATGATTCACGGGAGTTAGCCAAAGAAGAGAAAAGACCCAGGAGGTTTCTACATTCCATGCTCGATAGGTGATCAACATTTTCCTAAAGCACAATGTGATTCAGGCGCCAGCATAAATCTCATGCCTCTGGCGACATTTCAGAAACTTGGGTTAAAAGAAATCAAGAAGTCGGCCGCGACAATTGAATTGGCGGATGGGTCCATTGTAAGGCCATATGGAGTGTGTGAGGATGTACTCGTCAAGGTAGACATGTTCATCTTCCCGGTAGATTTTGTTGTCATGGACATGCCACAGCTCCAAAGTTGCGAGATGCTATTGGGAAGGCCGTTCCAAGCTACGGCTGATGTCATCGTTGCCATTGGGAGAGGTACATTGACCTTGGGGATTGGACATGATCGAGTTCAATTCAAATTGCCACATGACTCATTGGAGACATCTCTTGACAACCCAGGTTAAAGGTATCTTTATGTCAAGCCTAGGACATTAAACAAGGGCGCTTGTTGGGAGGCAACCCAACTTTAGGTTCAATTTTATGTTTGGTTATGTTCTTTTATGTTTATGTACTTAGTTTTTGCTTAGGTTTTGATAATTTTTGTAAAAATGGTACCCTAACTCGTGTTTTGAAGTGTCCAGAATGTTAAGGTCGATACTATCGACACCCATGTCGATAGTATCGAGTTTGGAGAAGTAAACACTGAAGAAAAGTCGATACCATCGACCCTAGGGTCGATAGTATCGAGATTCCTGAAGATTTACAGAAAAATTGGTGCCAGTAAAGTCGATACCATCGACCCTAGGGTCGATAGTATCGACATTTTTGAGTTCCCAGGCTTTTAGATGCGTCGATTCAACAAAATCGCTGAGTCTTGGTCGATACCATCGACCTTGGTCGATAGTATCGACACCTGCAGGACAGCTACATAAAACAGGCCGTAAAAGGTATCGAAACGAGATTTTTTCGAACCGTTTTTTGCAGAGGAAAGATGGATGAAGCAAGTCACGTCTTAGAACCACTAAGACACAAAAATGGGCCACAAAAAGGAGGAAGATAGCAAGCATCACTTGGTCTACTTGAGCATCTAACCATCCTTCTTCGCCACACTTCAAAGCGAACGGTACCGTTGTTCCACCTCTTAAGTGAGAATGTTGACTATGAGGCCATAGTCATATTCAAGCTTAGGGGGGGTAGTTGGAACAGCTCTATCTTTTATTGTTTTTAGTTTTTGGCATTGTTATTTGTTTCTTGCATCTTTACTTTTTGTAGGATCCACGCGCTATCTAGTGTAAATTGTGGATGTCATAAAAGTGTGTCATCTTGTTTGTTAGTGCATGGGGAATTTAAGGGAAATTTAAAATTTTTGTGTCTTTGGATAGCTTGTTTTGTTTGACCTTGGGGACACATCCTACGAAAATGATTGCTTATGTCAACTTTAAAACAATATTTCATACCTGTACTCCTAGTGATTCATGAAAGTGGCCGAAAATGGTTGTTTGAGCCTAACCTAACCAAAGGGTAATGAGACTTTAATTGGATGTAAGAGAGAGAACCCTCTAAACTACTACACAGGTCAGTAAGGAGGGACACATAATATCTTTCTAAGGTTCAGTCATCTAGTCTTGTGATCGTTCCACTTCATTTTTCCATAATCCACCTAAGAATTGGAAGTAAAGTGCGGTTTTAATTCCTTTTTGTGTGCATAGCATTTAGATAGGATTTGCATTGGTATTTTCCATACTTTTGCATAAAAAGAAAAAAAAATACAATGATTCATGCACATTACCTTTAGGTGCATGCCATGTAGTTGCATTCATGATCTTCATGCATAAAGTAATTCATGTATCTCAATTTTTCCCTAATGGTGAATTAATTGTTCCATACCTTCTAAATAGTGCAAAAAATTTTGAGTATGAAGAAAAAGCCCAATAAACTTATCTTTAAGCAATTATGGATATGTGGGCTGAAAAAAATCTGAAAATCTGCAATATATAAAGAAAGAAAAAAAAAGAATTTATAAGAAAGTGAAATAAGAAGGAGAAAGGAACATGATATCACCTACATTTCAGGATAATTGAGTATATGATGTAGCTGGACTAGATATCCATCTTATTTTGAGGCGGATGGTTAGTGCATGCATCATTCCACCCAAGTTTAGGCATTACTGCATTTCTAATGTGCATGTGCATCATATAGGACATTTTTGTATATGCATGTTGAAACTGTACAATACTTCCAAGTTCTTCCATGAGCCACCCATTTTCATCCACCCGTTGCTCGGATTGGTAGGCCACCGTGAATTTCTCCTCACTAATGAATATCAGGAGAACTGCTTCCATGTAGATGGTAGTTAGGGCGAGCAACGTAGTATAGGCGATCACGAGATGCACCAATGCTGAACCGACAAATTTTATTATGTTAACTGCCTTATGTGATAGTGTTCATCGGTTTGGAGTTTAATTTCTTTTATTGATGATTATTGTCGCCTTTAGGGTAATTACCGTTATGTGGTTAGGAAAGGCCAGTTTGAGAATGTTCAGTGGGAGTCATATGGGATGTTGGGTTGGTGTGTTGTTTTTCAGTTGACATTTGCAATTCTATTCTAAGGATTAGTTGCTCGAGGGCGAGCAATGTTCAAGCTTAGGGGAGTTTGATGCGATGATTTTGAGTCGCATTTATAGACCTGTTTGATATGTGTTTTTTGCTTTTATTAGTAATTTTTATGGTTAATATTGCATAATTCATCCATTTTGGTCTTTGCCATTATTTTATGTCAAATTCCCTTTATTTCATTGTTTTGAGCATTAATTATCACATAATTATTATTTGTGTGGATTTATGTGATCTTGTCTTTGAATTTCAGGAAAAACAAGTATTTGCTTCCGTCGATACCATCGACGGAAGTCGATACCATCGACATGGTCACAGGTTGCCAGCCGAAAGGAGTAGCAAAGAGTCGATACCATCGACGTTGATGTCGATGGTATCGAGACGTCTTCAGATTGCTGGCGAAGAAGCAGTCGATAGTATCGACACCAAGTCGATACCATCGACACATGGAGGCTACAGCGTCGCAAAATGATAGAACCGATGCCAAAAAGGGAGTCGATACCATCGACCCGAGTCGATGGTATCGAGATGATGTCGGGCGCGACAAAGGAAGGGTTTGCAGCCAGCCGCTACTGTAGCGGGTCGATACCATCGACTCGCGTTGATGGTATCGACGTCGTAGGATATGAGTTTGCTTTCTAATGATCTCAATCGGACGGCTGGAGTTAATTAGCGACCTAATTAGGGACTTATACCTAATGACGGCCTCCTGAGAGAGGGGAAGATTGGATTTTGCCATTGCACAAGTGCCGAGGAGCGAGAGAAAGGAGAACGGAGCCCAGAAGTTCATACCTGTCGATCCGGACGCTACCGAAGACGGATTTCACCACCGAGAGGCGGGAAAGCACGTGTTCTACACAAAGGATCAATTGGTTCTTCTCCGTTCAGGGATTTTCCCATTCAATTCATGTTTTTCGTATGATTTCCCCTATTTATACCATGTACTTGTGTGATATGAACATGCGGGGCTAATCCCCTCCATCTTTAGGACCGGGAGTAGCCCGGGAATTCATTGTATGACAGTTTTATATTAGTAATTCATATTTTCTCTCTTAAATCCGTGGTATAGTTTCGTTTTCTCCATATATTGTTATGCTTGATCACCATAATAATAACCTAATGCCCTTAATCACTTCGACAGAAGGATTAACGGTTGAAAAGAGACGAAACCTACATTAATCAATAAATCCCTTGACAAAGGTGGTGTAAAATTAATGGTGGAAACTGAGAGACCGTTCGTAATGCACTTAGTTTAGGGAATAGGTTACTACGACGGTGGAACCGACCTAAACCTAAGTAGTGAATTGCACCACGACAGTGGGTAATTCTGTTTTCAGGCCACTACCCGGATAGAGAGAGAAGATTGAGGCATTATAAAAAATCTAATACAATGAATACCCGCGGTGAAACCGCAATCCTAAAGATACCTTTTGAATTGATTAAGTTAACCTTTAATCGATTGTTTGCTTTGTTTTATTTTATTTTCTTTTAATTTTGACAACAACCCCAATTTGTTATTCGGATTAGCTGATCGCAAATAGTTAGTAGGAGTCTCCGACAATTCCGAGTATCCCTGTGTTTGACTCGGGCCTCACATAGGCCTGTACTACTGGACGCGTATACTTGCGTTTTAGCGCGTAGTAAAATACACGTCAGGTTGATTGACCCAAACGGTTTCAAAACTGTTTGGGGATCACCCAAATGGTCCCAAGACCGTTTGGGGGTCACCCAAGACCGTTTGGAGGTCTAGGGTTAGGTATGGTTGAGCAATTGAAGGTCCAAAGATATTAAGTTGAAGTACAATCAATTGCTGATTTGGTGACCGATCCTAGGATCCAAACTTTAATTGAATGACATAGTTAATGATGATGTGATGGTAAAATGGTCTCAAGACCGTTTGGAGGTCATCCAAATGATCCCAAGACCGTTTGGGGGTCACCCAAGACCGTTTGAAGGTCTAGGGTTGACTATGGTTAGGTGTTTGGAGATCTAAAGGTACTAAGTTGAAGTGCAATCAATTGCTGATTTGGTGAGCAATCCAATGAACCAAACCCTAATTGGTTGACTTGGATTTTGATGTTGACATGGGAAAATGGTCTCAAGACCGTTTGGAGGTTATCCAAATGACCTCAAGACCTTTTGGGGTCAGGTCATGTCCATTTTGGATGATGGTCCAATAGTTTTAAAGTAACTAGTTTCACATTGAATAATGTTGAAGGATCATCGATTCCAAACCCTAATCCAATTGATTCAAACGCTAATTGATGATTAATTGAGGGTCAATTGAGGGTCAAATTAGTTGAAGGTTGACCTATTCAACTCAATTGTAGTATGGTGATAGGTCCAATTGATAATTGGTTACATGAATTCAATGGTTGAAGAAACCAACATTGGAAACCCTAATTCAATTTGACTTGTCGAGACTATCTTTGGTCCATGCGGTTTTGAGGAGGTTTGGACCAAATGGTCTCAAGACCGTTTGAGTCCAAACGGCCTCAAGACCATTTGGGACCAAACGGTCTCAAGACCATTTGGGACCAAACGGTCTCAAGACCATTTGGGACCAAACGATCCCAAACCGGTTGAGTTCATGCGGTTTCAAAAAGGTACTTTACCAAACGGTTTCAAGTATGCAACCAAGACCGTTTGGAGGTTTATTGAGCAAGACCGTTTGAGGTCTGATTTGGTCAAGACCGTTTGGGGTCTAAGTGGCCAAGATCGTTTGGTGGATAACTAACCAAAACTGCATGGATACTTAAAGTGGTTAAAGGACAAATTGATTAAATGATCAATACAAGATGTAATCAAAGATGATTATAGTAATTGAATCTTAATGAGATAAGGTGATTATTACCCTTTGAATGAATAAGCTTTAATGATCATGGTAATAATGACATAATCCATGATGTCAATTCTTCTTCAAGATTGAGTTGACTTAGCCTAATCAAGGCTGATGCAAACATCATCTTATAAAAGATGAGAGAGAAGACTTCCTACATGAATGATAACCATATAATGGCTATGTCGTAACACTTTTAGTATGAATGAATGTATAATTAAGGTATGATCCTTAATAGTGAGATCATGAAACCCTAATTATGAAGGTTAATGAATCATAACCCTAATTGAGGGCATTGATAGGTAAAATCATAATACATGATGATGGTATGAACTTAATTCATAACGATGACATGATAAACCTTAATTCAAGGTACTCTGATGATCACTCCTACTTGGGGTGAATAGTAAACCCTAATTGTGGGTTATTGAACTTAAACCCTAATCTAGGGTGATGTGATGTGAATAGTAAACCCTAATTATGGGTTATTGAACTTAAACCCTAATCTAGGGTGATGTGATGTGAATAGTAAACCCTAATTGTGGGTTATTGAACTTAAACACTAATATAGGGTGATGTGATGTGAATAGTAAACCCTAATTGTGGGTTATTGAACTTAAACCCTAATCAAGGGTGATGCAATGTGAATAGTAAACCCTAATTCCTAATAAGGTAAATGGAAGTGTGAAACCCTAATTCTGGGTTATATTCTATAGCATGAGAGCTCTAAGGTTGGATAATGAAATGATGAGTCATTTATCCTAATTGAGATAAGGGGATGATTAACCCTAATCGAAAGGAAAAGGGAAACCCTAACCTTAGCAAGGGTATAGTGGAGTAACCCTTGAATAGTGATCTTATCATTGTTTTGCATTGTGCTGATATGAAATGGATGTATCTGTTATCATCTATACTAATCATGTAGGTTTTATGAAATATTGAGCATAGCCAGGTAAGAGCTATGATGCTTTGTTTATTAAAAGCAGTTTATGATCTTTGTAAGCAATGATATGCTTGTTGCCTAGTAAAAGGTAACAAAAGAGATTGATAGGCTGTAAAAGCTATATGAAATACTTGAATTGCAATTACCATGTTTACACTGTTACATGACTTGATGGCATTATGTTATCTGTCAAAGTGGTAACAAGTATCTTGATGATCTAAGGGTTTGAACACCCATATTCTTGAATCATGATGATGAGATGATAAGGGATTGAGTTCCTAATGTTAATAAAGATGTGAAATGAACTTGATGGAATTGGTACTCATTCTTTATAGCTATTGTTATAATGGTTTATGTTTGAAAACATGTCTGGTGCTAAAAGAATGATGTAATGTACTTAACTAATCAAGTGAAATGATATCATGTAGAGCCTTGACCATAGATCCATCATTGTTAGTAGTTAGGTGATGGTGAAATAGGTTTTCCTAAGGGAACTCCTGGAGAGCATACTTTTGAGTATGTGGGGGTAATGGGCGCAAATATCCTTACACCCTATTGGAGGAATTGATGTGAGATAAACATTAAATCTCTTAATCCTTCATTATATGTATATGCCAGGATGATGTATCACTAATCTCCGATGATGATCTTAATGCTGAATCGATGTGAGATAAACAAGAAATCTCTCGATTGCGAAGAGAGTACAACATGCCACTGTAACTCTAATAGTGAAGTTTCCAGTATACCCTAGAAAGCTATTTTAGTAGAGACACAAGATGTCCTGCATGTTGTTCCTCACATTGACTGAGGAAGATGAGGTCATGGAAATCTGGCTCTTCTATTGACCTATGTATGGTACCGATTTTGATTTCACAATGGTCGGTTGGAGTATGAGTGGTATACCTCATCTCCTCAGGGCATAAATATGATTGTAACTTGTAATCAGCCGTGTAGCATATTTGCTTGGGGTTGAATTATGAGAAATAATGGTTGATGATAGATTGTTTATTATGTCCTAGTTGGATAAATAATATATATACATGTTCTTCATATTCCTTATTAAATGAATTACTTGCTGCTTAATCAAGTTATAATTGAAATGATTGCATAGTGAATATTGCTCTACTTAGCTCAATCAATGATTTGCCTGTTTTGAATATTTATAATTCTACTGCTCGGTGATATTCTGTTATCAGCAATAACAATGTTTCTAGCAGAGAGTTATATCTCTCACTGGGATAATTTTCAATTGTCTCACCCCCATGGGATTCAACTTTTTAGGTAGACGCTGAGGAAGAAGAAATCCTTCAGTGGGTGAGCAGCCACAACAGCAATAACAAGGACATCAGTAATCTTCAGGTGGAGACACTATCTGTTAGGATTCTGTATATAGAGAGTCCTATGTGTCATCTCTGTACTCTTAGGTCCTAGGAGTCAGTAGAGAGTTTGATATAGATCTAATATTTTTGGCTTGATGCCTCGAGATTTTTGTATACTGCTCATGTATTGTTTAACAGGGCAGTCAATGTTATGACTCTCGAGATGAGATGATACAGAGATGTACTGATGAATCAGAATGTAAATAACTTACTTTGGTTCTTTATGAAAGAGTTCTACAGTTTGTGGTTCTCATTGTAAAAAGTTTTAATTTTAGTGATTTTCAGTAATTCTGCTGCTAATAATTTTCTTCCACTTTAGTTAATCCTGTTTTCACAAGTTGGATGCCATAAGTGTTGGTATCGGAGCTCTAGGTTCACTGAGTCTACAGAGACATAGGAATAAGGTTGTTGAGTCTGTTCTAGTGTCTTCCAGTCTATCTGATAGTGTCTTCTGCACATATAGGAGGAGAAGAGAAAACTAAAGATGTCTGGATCACATGACGAACATGTTGCTGAAAGTAGTGTCGCTGCACCCGAAGGAGGTGCAAGAGACCAAGGAAGGGAGGAACCTGTGCCTGAACTAGCCCAGTTCAATCAAGTTGACATGGGGAATCCAACCTTCCAGGCTATGTTTGGGTAGTTTATAGCTGCCATGATGCATATGACTGATAGAATGCCCATACCTGCATCTAGGGCACCTATCCACCCTGAGGGACAGGGTGCCAGCAAGATGTTTGAATGACTATGCAGGGTTGGAGCCATGGAATATGCAGGGACAGCTGACCCAGCAGATGCTGACATGTGGTTAACTGAGTTAGAGAAGGCCTTTAGAATCCTGAACATCCCAGAAGCTGAGAAGGTTAGACATGCTGTGTACCTTCTTAAGGGGAGTGCTGGTCACTGGTGGACCATAGAGGAGGGAAAAAGGCCAGGTGTGGATATTGAATGGGAAGTATTTCGACAAGAATTTGTTAACAAATACTTTCCTAAGACGTTCCTGGATGAGAAAATCTCTCAGTTTGAGAGGTTAAAACAAGGACCAATGAACATTAGCGAATACGAGGCTAGGTTCATGGAGCTTTTACGGTTCTATCCACATATGACAACCACAGTTGAAGACAGGATTCTACATTTTGAGAAGGGACTAAACGTTGAGCTGACTACCCATGTGTCTGCTTTGGAAAATAGGGAGAGATTTGCAACTTTTGTGGAATCTGTCAGAAGGATAGAGAGGTCTTGTGGCAACACATCCCACTATCACACAGACAATGAGGTGTTACGCGTAAACGTGTGAAAATCACCATAACCACAGATTACCAAAAACACGTGTTAATTAAAACCGATTGCGGAAAACTGATAAACTGTGAAACTATTACATTCCAGTCCTCATCCTGCACAGAAACATATCATATATATACATACATGAGATCTGGTACGTGTCCACAGCTCAGGAACAGCTGTTCATCCATCACATGAGTTCACCACCTGTTCATATACATAAAGGCCCACATACGGCCAACAGCAGGATATACAAACATCATCGATCGTTCATCGTGAAACAACGTCAAAACACTGCCAAGGACCTGAGAGTATAGGGATGACTCTAGACTCTACTACAAAACATCCAAAACAACAGCATATCCATCGCTTGCCTTCTACTACTCATCAAGCTGCTCGGCCGCAACACCACGACCACCACCACGCCTAGCTCGACCACCTAAAAAGGGTGTAAACCAGCAGGGTGAGACAATTGAACATTTGTCCCAGCGGGAAACATAACTCCCCATCGCAACTATAGAACCTCAGCAAGATAAACTATAACAACAGATAACTGATACAAATTTAACAAGAGCCGTCTATATAAAGCAAAGCTATTCTTACTGACAAGCTTACCAGCTGTACAAAAGCATATAACCAGATATCTCCCAATGGAACATGATTGACAAGATAAGATATATTACTGTATAACATGATTATCAGAAATAAAATATGATGCCACATAACCTGATTATCAAGATAAGACATATTACCACATACCTGATGAATATAGAAGTAACTGCAGATATAACAAAATTAATTACACAAACAAGGCCTCAACTAATGTTTCGTGTTTATCTTAAGCAGTAAGTACTAAACGGCTGTATTACGTATTATTATGCCCTGAGGATTTGAACCGTACCATTCAAATCCAACCTTCGATTACGAAACCCAAGCTGGTGCCAGACAAGGTCAATGGAAGAGCCGGACTCCATGACCTCCCACCTCGTGGTCAGTACACGAGTACAGCACAAGCAGGACCGTAGTCACATGTTGAAGTGGTCTAATCCATAGGGTCAGCTCCATAGGCTACCCTCACTCTAGCCCGTCTTGGTATAGGTCTCGGTGCTAGTAAAAATGAGCCACGTGCCTGTTCACCGTGCTCTGAGCCATGAACACATTCATGCTCCTCATATCACACATCCTGAGCCATGGGCCTATTCACCATGCTCTACATATACATCTGAGTCTGCAACCAAAGTTACACTCTTACCTCCTCATTTTCAGGCTAGGAGCAACCTACACATATTCAACAATATGCGCTTCCAGGTTAACCCATAGGAGAACCTGTTTCACCATCACCAAGTCCTGACGATGATGGATCTATGGACAGGGAAAACTACATGATATATTTCACTATGATTAATTAGTGTCTTTTAGATGGATTGCAAGATTCAACCAAGTTGTATAACATGCAAGATATAACAGAAAGTAAATAACATAAACTCATCATTATTTTATTATTGTAACCACATCAACCTGATCCATCTCAAGGATCCAACATCACATGGTACCACTTGGCCTCTTGTTAACCATCCAGATCCATCTCAAGGATCACCACATACCACGGAATCCCAATCCCTCATCATGTATTGTCACTGCCTCTCAAGGCTCGCATTAACATCATGGGACCAACACATTGTACATACAACCTTATAGAATAATTATCAAAGTGATGTTACTCATCACATATGTCTCATAGCCTTTTCATGGCTTAATCATCACCTGCATTGGTTAGGATACACAATAATCATAGATTCAACATAAGGACAATACTTATTATCACAAGATGATATTCAAGATGTTATACTTGTCATTTACAATATTTGGTGATCAAGTGTATTAAGCACATCATTAACGAACCATATTCATACTTATCCTTATCTCCGAATTATATGAATAATCAAGGTGTTTACTTTATGTGAGTAGTCATGTTGAACATACAAAGCAAGCACTATTATTACCACTATCATTACTATTATCATTATCATGAAGCAACCACTAGTGTAACTACCATTAACATTGTCATTAACAGATAAGCATAAGGCTCACATCATGCATAACATTACTACTACCTTCGTCATCATCCTCATATACTACTATCAACATCATTACTACCATTATTATCATCATTATTATTATCAGCATCATTACTATCATTAGCATTGTTATCAAGGCATCACCATCGTTTTTTGTGCATAACCAAACACTTCCATATTACAAGGGACCGTCACTATAGGATCACACAACCCTCACTAAGACTCGTCACAACCCTCACCCAAAGGAAGGATACAACGGTTAGAACATGAGAGTGCAGCAACGCTGCGTTGCTACAACAACACCCAACCCCGCGACGCAACGTCACAAAGGCTATCGCGCGTCAGGGAGGGTGTCGGGCATCCGTGTGTATCGGGCAACGCTCGTCACACCTCCTTTTGGCCGACACACCAGGGAGTGTGATGCCCGTCACAGCATCCCAACAGCAACACCCCATACCAGGGCTATCGTCGAGATCACAACCCACTTCAACAACCAGGAGAGAGAGAAGAACTTCCACAAAATGGGCAACCACCATCCAAGGCCTATCGGCCGATACACACCAAAGGGAGGGGCGTGACGCCCGTCACAACCCAAACCCTATCGGCCGTCACACACAAGAGGGTATCGTCCGCCAAGGCTATCAGCCATCAACAACCATGCATAGCCTATCGTCCTACCCAAGCACACATGCCATACATAGCCCTGTCGTCCACCACAAGGACAACCACAAGGGTCACCATGTCATACTTAGGTCTATCGTCCATCACAAGGGCAAGGATATCTCCCAACCCCAAGAACACCTCATGTCGTCCAACACAAGAATAAGGGTGCCATCCAACACACCAAAACAAGGGGGGGTATCACCCATCACAGGTCATCTTCTACCTCCAGCACATGGAGACTCAAACCCTAGAGAGCAGGGTACACTAGGTCTCAAGGAAACCCTAAACCCTAAGGAGGATCGACCATCAAAACTACATAAGCAAGGTATAAATCTAAGCTACTAACATATGAACAAGAACATAACAAGAGGTAATGAAGTTAGGGTTAGAAGCTATGCAACCCGCCTTAAGCTCCAAGCTCCAAGGAAGAAGAAGCACTCCAAGGTCCAAGGGATATCGTCCACCAAAGCTCCTTCAAGGGGGTATCGGCCACCAGTGCTACTCCAGGAGAGTGTATCGGCCAACACAAGCAAAGAGGGAAGGAGTGTCGTGCACTCAAGGTGGAGGAGAGACCAAAGGATCAAAGGAAGCTAAGGCAAGGGAAAGAGCCACATATATAGAAGGAAAGGGAGGAGAAAACAAGGTAGATCCATGCTATGTGTCGTCCACCCAAGGGACACTTGTCTAAGAGCTCAAGCCACCACTCTAGCAAGGTCTAAGAAACTTGTCCAAGATGTGCACCAAGTGTCCACCAAACAAGACCAAGAAACATGGGCGACACAACTAGCAGCTCCACTGGGCGACACACCAAGGCACCTAGGTGACACACATGGTTGTTGGCCGACACAAACCACACTAGGTCGACACACTACTCACCTTGGGTGACACAAGCAAGTCTTGGCCGACACAAGGCTCAACCAAGCCCAAACAAGGCACCTCAAGGCCCAAAACAACTCAACCAAGGCCCAAGAAACTCAAACAACAAGCCCAAGCCTTCCTCTCAACCCTAGAGGAAGCAAAGAGAGGGAAACATCTCACAAGATGGCAAACTTGCACACAAAACCCTAAACTTGGGTTATTTGCAAGTAGCCCCTCAAACTCTCAACAAAGCACAACCAAGCCCTAATCACCACTAAAGGTGATTAACAGGCATCAAACCACCAAGGTTAAGCAAAACAAACAGGGTAAACCCTAAACGAAGGTCAGGGTCCTTACAAGCTAACCCCCTTTAAGGGATTTCATCCCCAAAATCCGAAGAGAAAAGCGAAGGATACTTCCTCCTCATCTCTTCCTCAAGCTCCCACGTGGCTTCCTCAACGCCACGACGCTGCCAAAGAACTTTTACAAGAGCCAGGTCCTTCCTCTTAAGCTTCTTGATCCTTCTGTCAAGGATCGCCACAGGACCTTCCTCGTAGGTCACATCTGCATCAAGCTCAACCTCAACTGGTTGTATCACGGTACCTAAATCCGGATGACTTTTCTTCAGCATACCGACATGGAACACTGGATGCAACTTGTGCAACTCTGGAGGCAACTCTAACTCATAAGCTACCTTGCCAACACATGCTCTGACTGAGTAAGGCCCCATATACCTGGGAGCTAACTTACGCTTCCGTCCAAACCTTAGCACACCCTTCCACGGCGAGACTTTAAGATACACTTTGTCTCCTACCTGAAACTCTAAAGGTCGTCGGAGATTATCTGCATAAGACTTCTGCCTGTCCTGTGCCACTTTCAACTGTTGCTGTATCACCTTGATCTTTTCTGTTGTCTGCTGTACTAACTCAGGACCCAACAACTGATACTCACCATACTCATACCAACACAAAGGAGATCTGCACTTTCTTCCATACAAAGCCTTGTAAGGAGCCATGTCGATGCTCCGCTGATAACTGTTGTTGTAGGCAAACTCCATCAAACTCAGATGTACATCCCAGTTGCCTAGAAACTGCAAAACACAAGCTCAAAGGAGATCTTCCAAAATCTGAATAGTCCTCTCAGACTGTCCATCTGTCTGCGGGTGAAAAGCTGTACTGAACCTCAACTGCGTTCCCAACGCTCTGTGCAACTATTCCCAAAAACGAATCGTAAACTGAGGACCTATGTCAGAAACTATCGTTGCTGGCACACCATGCAAACGTACTATCTCATCCACATAGACTCGAGCTAGTTTCTTGGCTGTATATGTCGTCCTCACTGGTAGAAAATGGGCAAACTTAGTCAATCTATCCACTATTACCCAAATGGAATCATGATTCCTAGTTGTCTGGGGTAGACCAACTACGAAATCCATGGTAATATGATCCCATTTCCACTGCGGTATCGGAAAAGGTTGCAACGTACCTTCCGGCTTTTGATGCTCAGCCTTCACTTGCTGACAAACCGCACATCTAGCCACGAACTCAGCTACATCTTTCTTCAAACCGGGCCACCAATACAAGTCCTTTAGACTGTGATACATCTTGGTGACACCTGGATGCATAGCATACATCGACATATGTGCTTCCTCAAGCACCAACTTCCTCATATCATCAGCATATGGAACCACCATCCTATCACGATAGCAAACTAGTCCATCCTCGGACTCATGAAACCCATCACGCTTGTCACTACCGAACTCTGATCTGATCAAATGTACCGCATCATTTGTCTGCTGTGCATCCTTGATCTGTTGTCTCAACGTAGGCTTAACTTGCATCTGTGTGAAAAGACCAGACAACAAAGAAACTTCCATATGCACGTTCATCTGTCGTAGAGAAACAAACATATCTCCCTTATGGCATACCAGATAAGTCAACTGTGCCTTCTTTGCAGAAAGAGAAGAAGACTTTCTACTAAGCGCATCAGCTACCACGTTCACCTTACTGGGATGATACTCAATAGTGCAGTCGTAATCATTGATCAACTCTATCCATCGTCATTGTCGCATGTTCAACTCTTGCTGCATAAAGATATACTTCAGATTCTTATGATCCGTAAAGATCTGACACACTTCCCCATACAGATAGTGTCTCCAAATCTTTAACGCATGAACCACTGCTGCCAACTCCAAATCATGAGTCAGATAGTTTTCCTCATGTTTCTTGAGCTGTCGCGAGGCAAAAGAAACTACATGATCTTCCTGCATCAACACACAACCTAAACCTTTCTTGAAAGCATCACAGAAAACAACATAGACTTTCCCAGGCCCTGGCAAGATCAACACTGGAGCACTGGTCAGCTTCTCCTTCAAACTTTGGAAAGCTTGTTGACATCGATCATCCCAAACAAAAGGTACATCCTTCCTGGTCAACTTCATCATTGGCAACGTGATCACACTGAAGTCCTTGATAAACCTCAGATAGTATCCTGCCAAACCAAGGAAACTACGAACTTCTGTCGGCGTCTTCGGTTGTTCCCAATCCGCAATGGATTCCACCTTCTTAGGATCTACTTTGACTCCTTCAGTAGATATCACATGACCCAACAAAGTCACTTCATCCAACCAGAACTCACACTTACTGAACTTGGCATACAACTGATGTTAACGAAGAAGAGTCAACACTCAACGAAGATGTTGTTCATGCGCTATCCTGTCCTGACTATAGATCAAGATGTCATCTAAAAAGACTACAACAAACTGATCTAAGAATGGATGGAACACTCTATTCATCAGATCCATAAAAGCAGCAGGTGCATTGGTTAGCTCGAATGGCATAACCACGAACTCGAAATGACCATACCTCGTCTTGAAAGCTGACTTTGGTATGTCATACGCCTTTATCCTCAACTGATGATATCTAGACCGTAGATCGATCTTTGAAAACACTATAGCACCACACAACTGATCAAACAGATCATCTATCCTCGGCAACGGGTACTTTTTCTTGATCGTGACCTTGTTCAACTGCCAGTAATCTATACACAACCACATCGAACCATCCTTCTTCTTAACGAACTACACGGGAGCACCCCACGTCGACGTACTCGGTCGGATAAAACCTTTCTCCAACAACTCTTGCAACTACTTCTTCAACTCTGCCATCTCTGCTGGAGCCATCCTATACGCTGACTGTGCAACTGGCTGTGTTCTAGGAACTAGATTGATCTCAAAATCAATCTCTCGGGGTGGAGGAACACCAGGAAACTCTTCAGGAAACACGTCTGCAAACTCTCAAACCACAGACACCTCCTCGAGACTAGGACCTTTCGCCTTGGTAACCACAACGGTATCCACAACGTGAGCTAAGAACGCCTCACATCCTTGTTGTAACAACCTATCTGCCACCCTAGCTGATACCAAACACGTCGGAAGAATCTTCCTATCTCCCTGGAAGATCCAATTCTCTCCAGCAACATCAAACACTGCTTGCTTGGAACCACAATCCAAAACAACCTTATACTTCTCTAAGGTATCCATCCCAAGGATAACATCGAACCCATGCATATCAAGTGGCATAAGATCCACTTGGATACGGTGTCCCGAGAAAGATAAGACACAAGATGGACACTCTTCTCGAAGCAAAGAGGAACCATCAAGAGGGGTTTCTAACAACAAGCTATCCTTCTTACAGCTAACAGGTAAACGACAGTTTTCAAGCATACTATAGGTGATAAAAGAGTGTGTAGCACCTGGGTCAACCAGAACAGATATAAAGCAAGAAGAAGACATATCAGAATGAAATAACTCCATCTGACATGTCACCACTCGCGGGTTGACTATCGCCTCCGACTGACTCATGGCATAGAATTGAGCTGTTGCTTACTGTCCACAACCTCTGCTTCCTTGAGTAGACGATCCAGCTTGAGACACCTGACCGCGTCCTCATCCTCTGCTACCACTGGGCTGTGGCCTTTCTGACCTCTGAAAACTCTGTCTCGGCTGCTGCATCACTTCAACATCTCTATTCGAGCAATTGAACTTCCAATGCCCAACTTGTCCCCAAAGATGACATGACTTGTCCTCAAACCATGGCCTAACTGGCCCTGTCACTACCACAGAAGCTAAACTATGCGCCTTAGACAGTGAAGAAACACAACCTTTCCCCTTACTTGGAGACCACTGAGAAGGTACACCAGAACTTCTCATCGTTGACGGTGCTGAAAACCGGGGTTTCTTAAAGCCACCAAACCTCTGTCCTTGAAGCAGAGCAGGTCTTTTGTGAGACATAGACTCTCTTTTCTCCCTTACTATCCTCTCGATCCGTCGAACAGATTCCACGAACGTAGAAAACCGTTCTCAGTTCTCCAACGCAAATACCAGGGTTCTCAACTCAGCACTCAAACCCTTCTCAAAGCGTCTGATCCGCTCCTCATCTGTTGCCGCCATGTGAGGACAGAACCTCAACAGATCCATAAACTTGGCTTCATACTCGGTGATGTTCATCATTCCTTGTCTCAGGTTCTCGAACTGACTCACCTTCTCATTCAGATACGTCTTCGGGAAGTATCTGGTGACGAACTCACATCGAAACACTTCCCAACAGATCACCTCACCAGGCTTCTTCTCTTCCTCGATGGTCCACCAGTGACCAGCACTACCTTTTAGAAGGTACATAGCATGCTTTACCTTGTCTACTTTGGGGATGTCAAGGATCCAGAAAGCCTTCTCGAGACTTGTCAACCATAGATCTGCATCCGCTGGATCAGCCATTCCAACATACTCCGAAGCTCCAACTCGGCGAAGCCGCTCGAAGGTCTTCCCAATACCCGATGCTTCTCCATGGGGAACCTGTGCTCACGGAGGAGGTACTGGTAATCACTCGACCATGAGATTCATCATAGCCATTAACTGCCCCATAAGCTGTTGGTAAGCAGGATGTTCAAGAATGGCTGGGTCAGGTTGGGGGACCTCAGGCACCCCATCTCCATGTGCCTGTCCAGCTGCTCCATCAACCGATGCAGCATTGATGTACTCAGCAGAGTGTTCTTCATGGTTTCCAGACATCTTGACTTTTCTTCCGCTGAGGGCAGAAGATATTGTAAGAAAACCTGGAACACTCATAAGAACAGACTCAACCTAGTCCTAAATCTCTGTAGACTCAGCGAACCTAAAGCTTTGATACCAAAACTTGTGGCAACACATCCCACTATCACACAGACAGCGAGGTGTTACGCGAAAACGTGCGGAAATCACCATAACCACATATTACCAAAAACACGGGTTAATTAAAACCGATTGTGGAAAACTGATAAACTGTGAAACTATTACATTCCAGTCCTCATCCTGCACAGAAACATATCATATATATACATACATGAGATCTGGTACGTGTCCACAGCTCAGGAACAACTGTTCATCCATCACATGAGTTCACCACCTGTTCATATACATAAAGGCCCACATCCAGCCAATAGCAGGATATACAAACATCATCGATCGTTCATCGTGAAACAACATCAAAACACTGCCAAGGACCTGAGAGTACAGGGATGACTCTAGACTCTACTACAAAACATCCAAAACAACAACATATCCATCACTTGCCTTCTACTGCTCGTCAAGATGCTCGGCCGCAACACCACGACCACCACCACGCCTAGCTCGACCACCTAAAAAGGGTGTCAACCAGTGGGGTGAGACAATTGAACAATTGTCCCAACGGGAAACATAACTCCCCACCGCAACTACATAACCTCAGCAAGATAAACTATAACAGTAGATAACAGATACAAATTTAACAAGAGCCGTCTATATAAAGCAAAGCTATTCTTACTGACAAGCTTACCAGCTGTACAAAAGCATATAACCAGATATCTCCCAATGGAACATGATTGACAAGATAAGATATATTACTGTATAACATGATTATCAGGAAATAAAATATGATGCCACATAACCTGATTATCAAGATAAGACATATTACCACATACCTGATGAATATAGAAGTAACTGCAGATATAACAAAATTAATTACACAAACAAGGCCTCAACCAATGTTTCGTGTTTATCTTAAGCAGTAAGTACTAAACGGCTATATTACGTATTATTATGCCCTGAGGATTTGAACCGCACCGTTCAAATCCAACCTTCGGTTATGAAACCCAAGCCGGTGCCATACAAGGTCAATGGAAGAGCCGAACTCCACGACCTCCCACCTCGTGGTCAGTACACGAGTACAGCACAAGCAGGACCGTACTCACATGCTAAAGTGGTCTAAGCCACAGGGTCATCTCCATAGGCTACCCTCACTCTAGCCCGCCTTGGTACAGGTCTCGGCGCTAGTAAAACTGAGCCACGAGCCTGTTCACCGTGCTCTGAGCCATGAACGCATTCATGCTCCTCATATCACACATCCTGAGCCATGGGCCTATTCACCATGCTCTACATATACATCTGAGTCTGCAACTGAAGTTATACTCTTACCTCCTCATTTTCAGGCTAGGAGCAACCTACACATATTCAACAATATGCGCTTCCAGGTTAACCCGTAGGAGAACCTGTTTCACCATCACCAAGTCCTAACGATGATGGATCTATGGCCAGGGCAAACTACATGATATATTTCACTGTGATTAATTAGTGTCTTTTAGATGGATTGCAAGATTCAACCAAGTTGTATAACATGCAAGATATAACAGAAAGTAAATAACATAAACTCATCATTATTTTATTATTGTAACCACATCAACCTGATCCATCTCAAGGATCCAACATCACATGTTACCACTTGGCCTCTTGCCAACCATCCAGATCCATCTCAAGGATCACCACATACCACGGAATCTCAATCCCTCATCATGTATTGTCACTGCCTCTCAAGGCTCGCATTAACATCATGGGACCAACACATCGTACATACAACCTTATAGAATAATTATCAAAGTGATGTTACTCATCACATATGTCTCATATCCTTTTCATGGCTTAATCATCACTTGCATTGGTTAGGATACACAATAATCATAGATTCAACATAAGGACTATACTTATTATCACAAGATGATATTCAAGATGCTATACTTGTCATTTACACTATTTGGTGATCAAGTGTATTAAGCACATCATTAACGAACCATATTCATACTTATCCTTATCTCAGAATTATATGAATAATCAAGGTGTTTACTTTATGAGAGTAGTCATGTTGATCATACAGAGCAAGCACTATTATTACCACTATCATTACTATTATCATTATCATGAAGCAACCACTAGTGTAACTACCATTAACATTGTCATTAACAGATAAGCATAAGGCTCACATCATGCATAACATTACTACTACCTTCCTCATCATCCTCATATACTACTATCAACATCATTACTACCATTATTATCATCATTATTATTATCAACATCATTACTATCATTAGCATTGTTATCAAGGCATCACCATCGTTTGTTGTGCATAACCAAACACTTCCATATTACAAGGGACCATCACTATAGGATCACACAACTCTCACTAAGACTCGTCACAACCCTCACCCAAAGGAAGGATACAACGGTTAGAACATGAGAGTGTAACAACGCTGCGTTGCTACAACAACACCCAACCCCGCGACGCAGCGTCACAAAGGCTATCGCGCGTCAGGGAGGGTGTCGGGCATCCGTCTGTATCGGGAAACGCCCGTCACACCTCCTGTCGGCCGACACACCAGGGAGTGTGACGCCCGTCACAACATCCCAACAGCAACACCCGATACCAGGGCTATCATCCAGATCACAACCCACTTCAACAACCAGGAGAGAGAGAAGAACTTCCACAAATGGGCAACCACCATCTAAGGCCTATCGGCCGATACAAACCAAAGGGAGGGGCATGACGCCCGTCACAACCCAAGCCCTATCGGCCGTCACACACAAGAGGGTATCGTCCGCCAAGGCTATCGGCCATCAACAACCATGCATAGCCTATCGTCCAACCCAAGCACACATGCCATACATAGCCCTGTCGTCCATCACAAGGAGGACCACAAGGGTGACCATGTCATACTTAGGTCTATCATCCATCACAAGGGAAAGGATATCGCCCAACCCCAAGAACACCTCATGTCATCCAACACAAGAACAAGGGTGTCGTCCAACACACCAAAACAAGGGGGGGGTATCGCCCATCACAGGTCATCTTCTACCTCCAGCACATGGAGACTCAAACCCTAGAGAGCAGGGTACACTAGGTCTTAAGGAAACCCTAAACCCTAAGGAGATTTGTACATAAGCAAGGTACAAATCTAAGCTACTAACATATGAACAAGAACATAACAAGAGGTAATGAAGTTAGGGTTAGAGGCTATGCAACCCGCCTTAAGCTCCAAGCTCCAAGGAAGAAGAAGCACTCCAAGGTCCAAGGGATATCATCCACCAACGCTCCTTCAAGGGGGTATCAGACACCACTGCTACTCGAGGAGAGTGTATCGGCCAACACAAGCAAAGAGGGAAGGAGTGTCGTGCACTCAAGGTGGAGGAGAGACCAAAGGATCAAAGGAAGCTAAGGCAAGGGAAAGAGCCACATATATAGAAGGAAAGGGAGGAGAAAACAAGGTAGATCCATGCTATGTGTCGTCCACCCAAGGGAAACTTGTCCAAGAGCTCAAGCCACCACTCTAGCAAGGTCTAAGACACTTGTCCAAGATGTGCACCAAGTGTCCACCAAATAAGACCAAGCAACATGGGCGACACAACTAGCAGCTCCACTGGGCGACACACCAAGGCACCTGGGAGACACACATGGTTGTTGGCCGACACAAACCACTCTAGGTCGACACACTACTCACCTTGGGCGACACAAGCAAGTCTTGTCCGACACAAGGCTCAACCAAGCCCAAACAAGGCACCTCAATGTGGGATCCGATCTCCAAACCACGAATTAATCCCGATTTAAACATGTGCGGAAGCAATCGATAAACAACGGAAGACAAAAATCACGGGAAATTAAAACTTTTCGAGACAAGAGCCTGAAATCACAAACCTTTTCCATAGAAAAAGGATTTAACTGTTTACATCACTGACAATTACTTCTTGAGTAATTATAGACAACATGATACAAAAATTCTCAAGAGTTCATACTCCAAAACACTCCAGGATCTGAGAGTACAGAGGACACATAGGACTTTACTCTAACTACACCATGAAGCAGGCTAGATCTCCACCTGAGATATTTACTGCTCCTGATGCTGCTGTTGCTGGGATTGGTCACCTGAGTTCTTGTTCCTCCGTCTTCGACGACCACCTAAAAAGTAGAAGTCTACGGGTTGAGACAATTATACATAATTGCCCCAGCGAGAGTTATAACTCTCCACTAGGCTTTATAAGCAAAGCAAGGAATAACTAAAGCAATAAGAGCCTTCAAGATATTCACTGGCAGTTCTGATGATAAGCAAGAGTTCAATCAATATTAAAATATGAGAACATCTATGCTATTCAAGGTAACATCAATCAAATAACTCGTAGATAACTCTAATAGATATACTACACTGTTGATTATGTTTTTCAAACATTATTGTTATGCCCTGTGGAGATGAGGCATACCACTCATACTCCAACTGATCACTAAGAAGTCACATCAGTATCATACATAGGTCATTAAAAGAGCCGGATTCTTATGACCTCATCTTCCTCAGTCAGTTAGAGGATTGATTGTTTGACATCTGGCGGGATGTCTTTATAATAGCTCACTAGGGTACTCTGGTCCTTCGCTATTTTTAGAGTTACAGTGGCATTCTGTACTCTCTTCGCTATCAGAAGATTTCTTGTTTATCTTTCACCGATACGGTATTTGTGTCTTTAAGGGAGTGTAGAGATACATCTCACCTTTAGGACTTTATGGTGGGGTCTGATGGACTACTAGAATCTACATCATCCTCTCACCCGTTCTTTTATAGTGAAGGTATGACGGACTACAAGAATCTACATCAAATACCTACACTAGGATGTAAGGTTCTACACATCCATGTACCCCACATACTCAAAAGTATGTGATCCAGGAGTTCCCTTAGGAAAACCTGTTTCACCATCATTTAGACTCTGATAATGATGGATCTATGATCAGGGCTCTACATTTCACTTGATTAGTTAGGTACATTCAGTATTCTTATCATCATACAATAACACAGCTATATGTGAGAATACTAAAATGTAGCAGGCCTAACTTATCACAATCATTGGTTAATTCATCTCAAGTCATCTGTCAAGCATGACCTTGATAACATTTATGGCTCTTACAGCCCATAAATCACAAAAGATGTCACTTAACAGTGCATTAAGATGATTCATCATTCATAAAGCTTAAGACATGCTTTCAATGAATGTAACATGGTATTCCATACCTAGGTGTGACCATCATCTCATAATAACCTGCATGGTTAATTTAACAGATAATAGTAAACAATTCAACAATTAGGGTTTACTATTCATCTTTCATGTCATCACCCTAAAATTAGGGTTTACTATTCACACCATGGTGAATTGTACTCATTACATCATCATGTAAGAGAAACATCATCATTAAGACTCTTAATTAAGATTAAGATCCATTAGATATCATAATTAGAGTTTCCATGACCTCACATAGGTGGGTCATTCCCTAATCATGCACATTCATGTGTATTTGAAGTATCTTACTAGAGTTTCCTCCTAAAAAAAGGGTACTTTTTCTCTCTAGGATACTTTCTCTCTCTAGAAATACTTTCTCTTTCCTATCACTAGTAGATGGTGAAAACACCACCCTAGATCGGGTTGAGATAAGTCTCCATTGACTAACATGAGCCAAAACATCAACATCATGTGATTAGGGTTTGATTAGAACAAGGTTTTACCCCTTTAGAGTGAAGGGTATTTTGGTAATTTGCCACATAATTACCATCATGGGTTAACTCACTAATCACTTAGTCCCTTAATGACCTAGGTTACCATTAGGGTTTAGATTGGATCATCATTGAGCTAATTACAACATCAAATGGTTAAGTACAAACCATCACCAATCTCCAAACGGTTTCAACCTTCAAACGGTTTCAACCACCCAAACGGTCTTGAGACCGTTTGACCCCAAACGGTCTTGAGACCATTTGGATCCAAACGGTCTTGAGACCGTTTGGAGGTGAAGACCGTTTGGAAGGGTTGACTTCCAAACCGTTTGGAGCTTCAAACGGTTTGAAACCGTTTGATCAAACTTGCTTGAGATCGATTGGACCAAACGATCTTGAGGTCGTTTGAGCCCAAACGGTCTTGAGACCGTTTGGCCCCAAACAGTCTTGAGACCGTTTGGTCTCAAACGGTCTTGAGACCATTTGGATCCAAACGGTCTTGAGACCGTTTGGTCCAAATGGGGCTCAAACCGTTTGGACCTCCAAAGGGGTTCAAAGGTCACCAATATTCATGGACATGTGTGTTGAAGCCCTCAATTGGTCAAATCTATGCTAACCACTTATAAATTGAGTCAATTAGGGTTAGCCTTAGCCACTTAGACATCAAATTGACCCTCAATTGCAAGCCAATTAGGGTTCATTCCCACTCAATTAGGGTTTCAAGTCGATTGGTGATCAATGTTCAACAATGTGAATCAATTCAAGGTTGAACCTATCAATTGACCTCCAATTGGGCTCAAACTTGGCCCAAACGGTCTTGTGGTCGTTTGGACATCATCCAAACGGTCTTGAGACCGTTTTACCAAAGTTTGACCAAGATCCAAGTCGTTTTGACTATGGTTGAAGTCCAATTAGGTCAAAATCAGCAATTTTCATCAATTTCATCAATTTCCTACAATTGGACCCTCAAACCATTAGATTAACTCAACCCTAGACCTTCAAACGGCCTTGGGTTGTGCCCAAACGGTCTTAGGACCGTTTGGAGGAATCCCCAAATGGTATTGAGACCGTTTGGGTCCTTCAACCCAAAACTCAACAAGATCTATATGTTAAATCAGCACCTTTTCACCCGATTAGGGTTTCATGTTGAAGTGCCTTCAACTCTCAATAGGTTAAGAATTAGACTTTGATTCTTTGCAGAGATGAAATTCAATATGTTAGGAACAGACCCTCAAACGGTCGTCCCTTGGTCAACTCTTTCAAATGGTCTTGAGACCGTTTCAATCCAAACGGTCTTGCAAGACCGTTTGAGAGCAAACGGTTTGAAACCGTTTGAACCCAAACGGTTTGCAACCGTTTGGACCAAAAGGGTCCAAGGTCGTTTGAAAAAGTAACATAGGGAATCACGCCCCTCATCTTCAACCTCTTGCAAGGTCGGTTTCTCCACTAATTTTCTTGCAAACGTGCAAGGAAGAAGGGTGGTAGAAGGAGAATTTATCAAGTAAATTGCAAGAATTGAGCATACATATAAAGTATAAGTTTAGAGTTATAAAACCCACCTAAAGGTTGATCTTAGAGCTCCAAGCCTTCAAGCTCCAAGCTTTAATGGCGTCCTTGAGCTTACACAACTTTTTCAGAGGTGAATTCTCCAAGGAAATGTTGCTTTGGTCGGCTAGAACAAGAAGACTAAGTAAGCTAACCATAAAACCAACCTTAGAAAGTGAATTCCTCCATGAATTCGAGCTAGAAGGTGGGGTTCTCTTACCTAGAACAGGTTGGTCGTCCCCCCCCCCCTGAGCTCCAGAGCTGTCCTTGGTCGTTTGAGCAAGAAAGGAAGAGAAGTGAAGGAAAGAAAATTCGTTCACTTAATTGCAAGGGAAAAGGGCTTATATACTTTAGCTTCTTTTACACTCTAAGGACCTCACAAGATTGGAAATCACATCTAGGCCCCTCCTTGCTCAAAGGCACGTCCAAACTCATCTATCCTTGTACAAATCTCATAAAATCTCAAGATCTAAGGGTAAAGGAATCCAACCTTCAACTAGGGTACATACATGAAAGGGTTTTATACCCATTTTAGGTGATTTCTATAACAAGGATCATTTTTCTCATCTGATTATTAAATGATGTATCCCTTTCATCATTTCTACTCTAAATGATGACAAGAGTCATAAAAGATGTTCTAGATGGTGAAAATTACAAGTTGGACCCCTCAATTTGGGTAAATTGCATTTTACCCCAAATTAGGGTTTCTAAGCATGGGGATTGCTTCCACAGCTGCACCTTGGTGCTCAAGCTTGGGAAATCCCTCAAACTTCATCATAGACATCTTCATGATGTCTCAACATCAAAGGAACATCTTATCTTGTGAATTTTGCAAGTTTAACCCTTAAACTGGGTAATTTGCACATAGGTCCCTGCATACAACACAATGCTACAACTTTATACAAAAAGGAGCAAAATTGAAAGTAAATGTTCCTGAGGAACTTAATTACATGCCAGGGAGTGTCCACAAGGATATTAATTACATATTTAGGCAAAACTTCCTGGGTTAGGTCATAACCCAGGTCAGGGGTGTTACAAATTCTTTACCCCTTCAAAAGGATTTCGTCCCCGAAATCGATAAAGCATATTATAAGAAAAGAGCAGGATATTTTCTTCTCATTTCATCTTCTAGTTCCCAAGTGGCTTCTTCAACACCACGATGGTTCCAGAGGACTTTTACAAGGCTTATATCCTTCTTCTTTAACTTTTTAGTTCTGTTATCGAGGATTGACACTGGTCCCTCCTCATACGTTATATCTTCATTCAATTCTACTTCCATAGGTTGTAGAACTGACTCGGTATCTGGATGACATTTCCTCAGCATGGAAATGTGAAACACAGGGTGCAGCTTCTGCAACTCCAGAGGTAACTCTAGTCTATAGGCCACCTTTCCAACTTTTTCAACAATTGGATAAGGTCCCATAAATCTAGGAGCTAACTTTCCTTTCTTCCCAAAACGAAGGACTCCTTTCCAAGGTGAGACCTTGAGATACACTCTGTCTCCAACCTGGAATTCTAGGGGTCTACGACGTTTATCGGCATATGATTTCTGTCTATCTTGTGCAGTCTTAAGCTGTTGTTGTATTACTTTAATCTTTTCCATAGTTTGCTGCACAAGATCAGGGCCTAACAACTGGTGCTCACTAGTTTCATACCAACACAAGGGTGATCTACAACGTCTACCATATAAGGCTTCATATGGTGCCATATCAATGCTATGTTGATAGCTATTGTTATAGGCAAACTCTATCAAGCTTAGATGTAGATCCCAACTCCCGGTAAACTGGAGAACACATGCTCTCAACAGATCTTCTAAGGTCTGTATAGTCCTTTCTGACTGTCCATCAGTCTGAGGATGAAAGGCTGTACTAAACCTTAGCTTGGTGCCTAGGGCTCTGTGTAACTGTTCCCAAAAGCGACTTGTAAACTGGGGACCTCTGTCAGAAACTATAGTGACAGGAACTCTGTGCAAACGCACTATCTCTTGGACATATATCTGGGATAACCTTTCAGCAGTATAGGTTGTTTTGACAGGTAAGAAATGCGTTGTCTTTGTCAACCTATCAACAACTACCCAAATGGAATCATGTCCTTTGTTTGTCCTGGGTAGGCTAACAACAAAGTCCATGGTCACATGGTCCCACTTCCACTGTGGTATGGGTAAGGGTTGCATTGTCCCTGCAGGTTTCTGGTGTTCAGCCTTGACCTGCTGACACACAGGACACCTCAGAACAAACTCAGCTACATCCTTCTTCATTCCAGGCCACCAATACATATCTTTCAAGTTTCGATACATCTTGGTGCTCCCTGGATGCATAGCATACATTGAAGAATGAGCTTCTTCCAGGATTAATTTCCTTAGGTTATCCACATCTGGCACTATCATCCTTCCATGATAGCATGCCACCTGGTCATCTGACTCATGAAAACCTTCTCGCTTCTCATCACCCAACTTAGATCTAATCTGTTGTACAAAAGCATCTACTTATTGTGCCTCCTTTATCTGCTCTCTTAAGGTAGGTTTAATCTGCATCTCAGCTAACAAACCAGTTAACAATGATGCCTTCAACTGCACATTGTCTTGTCTCAAAGAGATAAGCATATCTCTTCTAGAGCATACTAAGGAACTTAGTTGTGCCCTATCCATGGTTGATGTTGCTGATTTCCTACTCAAGGCATCAGCAACCACATTGGCTTTGCCCGGATGGTAATCAATTGTACAATCGTAGTCCTTGATTAACTCCATCCAGCGACGTTGCCTCATATTGAGCTCATGCTGAGTGAAGATGTACTTAAGGTTCTTGTGGTCTGTGAAAATCTGGAACGTTTCTCCGTAAAGATAATGTCTCCAGATTTTCAGGGCATGGACCACGGCAGCTAACTCTAGATCGTGTGTTGGATAATTCTCCTCATGTTTCTTAAGCTGTCGGGAAGCAAAAGAAATCACTTGTTTATCCTGCATCAACACACATCCAAGTCCATTCTTGGAGGCATCACAAAAGATTATATATTCCTTTCCTTGCTCAGGTAACACAAGCACAGGTGCACTTGTCAACCTCTCCTTCAACAGCTGAAAAGACTGTTGACACTTATCACTCCAAGCAAAAGGAACATCCTTCCGGGTTAACTTGGTTAAAGGTAAGGCTATAGAACTAAAATTCTTAATAAACCTTCGATAATAACCAGCTAACCCCAAGAAACTTCTAATCTCCGTCGGTGTCTTCGGTTGTTCCCACTGCAGAACAGATTCTATCTTTGCAGGGTCAACACGAATTCCCGAGGCAGATACCACATGTCCAAGGAAGGATACTTCAGATAACCAGAACTCACACTTGCTAAACTTAGCGTATAGCTTATGTTCCCTTAGAAAGGTCAAAGTCTGGCGAAGGTGCTGCTCATGCTGCTGAGCATCCTTACTATAGATCAGTATGTCATCTATGAAGACGACAACGCACTGATCAAGAAAAGGTCGAAAGACTCTATTCATGAGTTCCATGAATGCAGCCGGTGCATTGGTTAGTCCAAACGACATAACTGTGAACTCATAGTGACCATATCTTGTCCTAAAGGCAGACTTGGATATGTCACTGTCCTTAATGCGGATTTGATGATATCCAGACCTTAAGTCTATCTTGGAAAAGACTGTTGCACCACGCAACTGGTCGAAAAGATCATCAATCCTCGGCAAAGGATACTTATTCTTTATTGTTACTTTATTGAGTTGTCTATAATCAATGCATAACCACATCGATCCATCTTTCTTTTTAACAAACAAAACCGGAGCACCCCAAGGTGAGGTACTCGGTCGGATGAAACCCTTCTCAAGTAACTCTTGAAGCTGTTTCTTGAGTTCTGCCATCTCAGCAGGCGCCATCCTATATGGAGTCTGGGCTATGGGTTTCGTATCTGGGACCAAATTGATCTCAAAATCAATTTCCCGGGGTGGTGGTATACGAGGAAGTTCTTCGGGAAACACATCCTCGAACTCCCTGACTATCGGAACTTCAGCAAGGTTGGGACTCTCCTTGGTAACATCTACCACATGGGCCAAGAATGCATAGCATCCTTGCCTCATCAACTTATCAGCAACCATAGCTGATACAAGACAGGTGGGCAGAATCTTTCTTTCACCTTGAAAGATCCATGTGTTGCTTTCATCAGCAAACACTGCCAACTTGGACTCACAATCCAAGACAACTCGATACCTTTCCAAGGTATCCATCCCTAGGATTATATCAAATCCTTGCATGTCAAGCGGTATGAGATCCACTTGAATGCGATGCTTAGAAAAGAAAAGTATGCAGGGAGAGCATACTTCTTGCAGAACAGCAGACCCACTCAATGGAGTCTCCAACAACAACTTATCTGTCCTATGACTAGTTATCATATTGCAGATACGAATCACTCTTCGAGTGATGAAAGAGTGCGTAGCACCCGGGTCAATCAAAACAGATACTACACAAGATTTAGACATATCAGAATATAAAATTTCCATCTGACCTGTCACTACTTGTGGATTGACCACTGCCTCTGGTGGGTTCATAGCATAGAATCTCGCCGTAGCCTGTTGTTGAGGTGGTGCTGATGATCCAGCTTGAGACGCTTGCCCGCGTTCTCGACCTGTTCCTTGAGATTGTCCTCCCTGTGATCCCTGTTGTCCTTGTCTCGGAGGCTGTGTCACACTGACAGGCCTAGATCGGCAGTCCTTCATCAAATGTCCCACCTTACCACAGTTGTAGCATCTTCTTTCTTGTGGTCTTTGTGGTCCGGTAGCAGACATTGATGCAGAACTCTGTGTCTCCCGAGGTGGTTGTCCTCTTCCTCTACCTCTACTAGGAGACCAATGAGTCTGAGGACTAGATCTAGATGGTGGATGGTTAGGTGCAGAGGATCTAGACTTCTTAAAGTCCATAGATGAAGAACCCTGGAACTGTGGATACCTCTTCTGTGTTTGCCTCTTCTCAACCACAGATCTCTCTACCCTTCAGACTGACTCAACGAAGGTAGAGAATCTCTCTCGGTTCTCTAAGGCAGACACTGGGGTAGACATGTCAGCATTCAACCCCTTCTCAAATCTCCTGATTCTTTCTTCTTCTGTGGCAGCCATGTGCGGACAAAACCGCAACAACTCCATGAACTTAGCTTCGTACTCGTTAATGTTCATCATACCCTGTCTCAGTCTCTCAAACTGAGAGATCTTCTCATCTAGGAAGGTCTTTGGGAAATACCTTTGAACAAATTCCCGCCGAAAGTCTTCCCACGAGATCTCTATTCCAGGTCTCTTCTGCTCTTCCATGGTCCACCAGTGACCAGCACTTCCTTTGAGAAGATAGACAGCATGTCTAACCTTCTCAGCTTCAGGGATGTTGAGGATCCTGAAAGCCTTCTCCAGCTCTGTCAACCACAGATCAGCATCTGCGGGGTCAGCAGTCCCATGGTACTCGGTAGCTCCGACACGACGTAGTCGCTCGAACGTCTTCCCGATACCTTGCCCCTCTGGTTGGACAGGTGCCCTAGGTGCAGGCATAGGCAACCTGTCGGTTATATGTGTCATGGCAGTCATGAACTGCCCAAACATTGTCTGGACTGCTGGGTTACCCATGTCAGCTGGGTCAAACTGGGGTGGCTCCCTAGGTTGTTCTGGTACAGGATGTTCCACCCCTGGTACTCCTGCACCACCTTGAGGTGCACTGGCACTACTTTCTTCCACATACTCATCATGTGGCTCTGACATCTTAAGTATCTTCTTCTCCTGAGGAGTAGAAGATTCTATTAGATAAGGAAGGAATACTAAAGATAGACTCGACTTCCTAAGTCCTATGCCTCTGTAGACTCGGCGAACCTAGAGCTCTGATACCACTTAATTGTGGGCTCCGATCTCCAAACCACGAATTAATCCCGATTTAAACATGTGCGGAAGCAATCGATAAACAGCGGAAGACAAAAATCACGGGAAATTAAAACTTTTCGAGACAAGAGCCTGAAATCACAAACCTTTTCCATAGAAAAAGGATTTAACTGTTTACATCACTGACAATTACTTCTTGAGTAATTATATACAACATGATACAAAAATTCTCAAGAGTTCATACTCCAAAACACTCGAGGATCTGAGAGTATAGAGTACACATAGGACTTTACTCTAACTACACCATGAAGTAGGCTAGATCTCCACCTGAGATATTTACTGCTCCTGATGCTGCTGTTGCTGGGATTGGTCACCTGAGTTCTTGTTCCTCCGTCTTCGACGACCACCTAAAAAGTAGAAGTCTACGGGTTGAGACAATTATACATAATTGCCCCAGCGAGAGTTATAACTCTCCACTAGGCTTTATAAGCAAAGCAAGGAATAACTAAAGCAATAAGAGCCTTCAAGATATTCACTGGAAGTTCTGATGATAAGCAAGAGTTCAATCAATATTAAAATATGAGAACATCTATGCTATTCAAGGTAACATCAATCAAATAACTCGTAGATAACTCTAACAGATATACTACGCTGTTGATTATGTTTTTCAAACATTATTGTTATGCCCTGTGGAGATGAGGCATACCACTCATACTCCAACTGATCACTAAGAAGTCACATCAGTATCATACATAGGTCATTAAAAGAGCCGGATTCTTATGACCTCATCTTCCTCAGTCAGTTAGAGGATTGATTGTTTGACATCTGGCGGGATGTCTTTATAATAGCTCACCAGGGTACTCTGGTCCTTCGCTATTTTTAGAGTTACAGTGGCATTCTGTACTCTCTTCGCTATCGGAAGATTTCTTGTTTATCTTTCACCGATACGGTATTTGTGTCTTTAAGGGAGTGTAGAGATACATCTCACCTTTAGGACTTTATGGTGGGGTCTGATGGACTACTAGAATCTACATCATCCTCTCACCCGTTCTTTTATAGTGAAGGTATGACGGACTACAAGAATCTACATCAAATACCTACACTAGGATGTAAGGTTCTACACATCCATGTACCCCACATACTCAAAAGTATGTGATCCAGGAGTTCCCTTAGGAAAACCTGTTTCACCATCATTTAGACTCTGACAATGATGGATCTATGATCAGGGCTCTACATTTCACTTGATTAGTTAGGTACATTCAGTATTCTTATCATCATACAATAACACAGCTATATGTGAGAATACTAAAATGTAGCAGGCCTAACTTATCACAATCATTGGTTAATTCATCTCAAGTCATCTGTCAAGCATGACCTTGATAACATTTATGGCTCTTACAGCCCATAAATCACAAAAGATGTCACTTAACAGTGCATCAAGATGATTCATCATTCATAAAGCTTAAGACATGCTTTCAATGAATGTAACATGGTATTCCATACCTAGGTGTGACCATCATCTCATAATAACCTGCATGGTTAATTTAACAGATAATAGTAAACAATTCAACAATTAGGGTTTACTATTCATCTTTCATGTCATCACCCTAAAATTAGGGTTTACTATTCACACCATGGTGAATTGTACTCATTACATCATCATGTAAGAGAAACATCATCATTAAGACTCTTAATTAAGATTAAGATCCATTAGATATCATAATTAGAGTTTCCATGACCTCACATAGGTGGGTCATTCCCTAATCATGCACATTCATGTGTATTTGAAGTATCTTACTAGAGTTTCCTCCTAAAAAAAAGGGTACTTTTTCTCTCTAGGATACTTTCTCTCTCTAGAAATACTTTCTCTCTCCTCTCACTAGTAGATGGTGAAAACACCACCCTAGATCGGGTTGAGATAAGTCTCCATTGACTAACATGAGCCAAAACATCAACATCATGTGATTAGGGTTTGATTAGAACAAGGTTTTACCCCTTTAGAGTGAAGGGTATTTTGGTAATTTGCCACATGATTACCATTATGGGTTAAATCACTAATCACTTAGTCCCTTAATGACCTAGGTTACCATTAGGGTTTAGATTGGATCATCATTGAGCTAATTACAACATCAAATGGTTAAGTACAAACCATCACCAATCTCCAAACGGTTTCAACCTTCAAACGGTTTCAACCACCCAAACGGTCTTGAGACCGTTTGACCCCAAACGGTATTGAGAACATTTGGAGGTGAAGACCGTTTGGAAGGGTTGACTTCCAAACCGTTTGGAGCTTCAAACGGTTTGAAACCGTTTGATCAAACTTGCTTGAGATCGATTGGACCAAACGATCTTGAGGTCGTTTGAGCCCAAACGGTCTTGAGACCGTTTGGTCTCAAACGGTCTTGAGACCGTTTGGATCCAAACGGTCTTGAGACCGTTTGGTCCAAATGGGGCTCAAACCGTTTGGACCTCCAAAGGGGTTCAAAGGTCACCAATGTTCATGGACATGTGTGTTGAAGCCCTCAATTGGTCAAAGCTATGCTAACCACTTATAAATTGAATCAATTAGGGTTAGCCTTAGCCACTTAGACATCAAATTGACCCTCAATTGCAAGCCAATTAGGGTTCATTCCCACTCAATTAGGGTTTCAAGTCGATTGGTGATCAATGTTCAACAATGTGAATCAATTCAAGGTTGAACCTATCAATTGACCTCCAATTGGGCTCAAACTTGGCCCAAACGGTCTTGAGGTCGTTTGGACATCATCCAAACGGTCTTGAGACCGTTTTCCCAAAGTTTGACCAAGATCCAAGTCGTTTTGACTATGGTTGAAGTCCAATTAGGTCAAAATCAGCAATTTTCATCAATTTCATCAATTTCCTACAATTGGACCCTCAAACCATTAGATTAACTCAACCCTAGACCTTCAAACGGTCTTGGGTTGTGCCCAAACGGTCTTAGGACCGTTTGGAGGAATCCCCAAATGGTCTTGAGACCGTTTGGGTCCTTCAACCCAAAACTCAACAAGATCTATATGTTAAATCAGCACCTTTTCACCCGATTAGGGTTTCATGTTGAAGTGCCTTCAACTCTCAATAGGTTAAGAATTAGACTTTGATTCTTTGCAGAGATGAAATTCAATATGTTAGGAACAGACCCTCAAACGGTCGTCCCTTGGTCAACTCTTTCAAACGGTCTTGAGACCGTTTCAATCCGAACGGTCTTGCAAGACCGTTTGGACCAAAAGGGTCCAAGGTCGTTTGAAAAAGTAACATAGGGAATCACGCCCCTCATCTTCAACCTCTTGCAAGGTCGGTTTCTCCACTGATTTGCTTGCAAACGTGCAAGGAAGAAGGGTGGTAGAAGGAGAATTTATCAAATAAATTGCAAGAATTGAGCATACATATAAAGCATAAGTTTAGAGTTATAAAACCCGCCTAAAGGTTGATCTTAGAGCTCCAAGCCTTCAAGCTCCAAGCTTTAATGGCGTCCTTGAGCTTCCACAACTTGGTCAGAGGTGAATTCTCCAAGGAAACGTTGCTTTGGTCGGCTAGAACAAGAAGACTAAGTAAGCTAACCATAAAACCAACCTTAGAAAGTGAATTCCTCCATGAATTCGAGCTAGAAGGTGGGGTTCTCTTACCTAGAACAGGTTGGTCGTCCCCCCCTGAGCTCCAGAGCTGTCCTTGGTCGTTTGAGCAAGAAAGGAAGAGAAGTGAAGGAAAGAAAATTCGTTCACTTAATTGCAAGGGAAAAGGGCTTATATACTTTAGCTTCTTTTACACTCTAAGGACCTCACAAGATTGGAAATCACATCTAGGCCCCTCCTTGCTCAAAGGCACGTCCAAACTCATCTATCCTTGTACAAATCTCATAAAATCTCAAGATATAAGGGTAAAGGAATCCAACCTTCAACTAGGGTACATACATGAAAGGGTTTTATACCCATTTTAGGTGATTTCTATCACAAGGATCATTTTTCTCATCTGATTATTAAATGATGTATCCCTTTCATCATTTCTACTCTAAATGATGACAAGAGTCATAAAAGATGTTCTAGATGGTGAAAATTACAAGTTGGACCCCTCAATTTGGGTAAATTGCATTTTACCCCAAATTAGGGTTTCTAAGCATGGGGATTGCTTCCACAGCTGCACCTTGGTGCTCAAGCTTGGGAAATCCCTCAAACTTCATCATAGACATCTTCATGATGTCTCAACATCAAAGGAACATCTTATCTTGTGAATTTTGCAAGTTTAACCCTTAAACTGGGTAATTTGCACATAGGTCCCTGCATACAACACAATGCTACAACTTTATACAAAAAGGAGAAAAATTGAAAGTAAATGTTCCTGAGGAACTTAATTACATGCCAGGGAGTGTTCACAAGGATATTAATTACATATTTAGGCAAAACTTCCAGGGTTAGGTCATAACCCAGGTCAGGGGTGTTACACTCAAGGCCCAAAACAACTCAACCAAGTCCCAAGAAACTCAAACAACAAGCCCAAGCCTTCCTCTCAACCCTAGAGGAAGCAAAGAGAGGGAAACATCTCACAAGATGGCAAACTTGCACACAAAACCCTAAACTTGGGTTATTTGCAAGTAGCCCCTCAAACTCTCAACAAAGCACAACCAAGCCCTAATCAACACTGAAGGTGATTAGCATGCATCAAACCACCAAGGTTAAGCAAAAAAAATAGGGTAAACCCTAAACGAAGGTCAGGGTCCTTACAGGTTTTTGACGGAGAAGCGACAAACCAAGAACAAGAAGGTGCACCCCCAGTTTCAAGGATCCTCATCCAAAGGTTTCAAGAAACTGAGGTTTTCCGTGCCTACACCACCACCTAGATTCAGTACCCAGATGCAGTGTATGTCAAATAGGGGTAGAGGACGAAGTTTACCACTAGAAGGAGCTCGTAGCCCAACATCTGTGTTGGTTACAGGACCACCCAGACCTCAGCCAGGGATTAGAAGCTATTTATATGTGGATAGATGGGGCATCTGATGAAGGATTGCAGAGCCCGAGAAGCAAGTGTGACTCAACCTCAAAGGCAGAGTCTACAAGGTTCTCAAAGGAGATAGTTTCCAGGTGGCGCTAGAGGACGTGGACAAGCGTCCCAAGCTGGATCATAGGCACCCAGTCATCGAGCACCAAATCAATCGCAGTCGACGGCGAGATTCTATGCGACGAATCCACCTGATGCAGTGATCAACCCTCAGGTTGTGACATGTCAGATGAAGTTGTTTTATTCTGATATGTCTACATACTGAGTCGTATCTGTTTTAATTGATCTGGGTGCTACACATTCCTTTATCACTCGAAGAGTGATTCTTGACTACAACATGACTACAAGTCATAGATCAGATAGTTTGTTGTTAGAAACTCCTTTGATGGGATTGGCTGTGTTGCGGGAGGTGTGTTCTCCCTACACTCTTTTCTTTTCTGAACATCGCATTCAAGTGAATCTTATACCACTTGAGATGCATGGGTTCGATATAATCCTTGGGATGGATACCTTAGAAAGGTATAAGGTTGTCTTAGATTGTGAGTCCAAGCAAGTTTTGTTCACAGATGAAAGTGACACATGGATATTTCAAGGATATAGAAAGATTCTTCCAACCTGCCTTGTGTCAGCTATGGTAGCTGAGAAGCTGATGAGGCAAGGATGCTTTGCATTCTTGGCCCACGTGGTAGATACCACCATGGAGAGTTCTAATCCTGCTGAAGTTCCTGTAGTTAGGGAATTTGAAGATGTATTTCCTGAAGAACTTCCAGGTGTACCTCCACCCCGAGAGATTGATTTTGAGATTAATCTAATCCCGGGCATGCAGCCAATAGCACAAACACCGTATAGGATGGCGCCTACTGAGATGGCATAACTCAAGAAACAACTGCAAGAGTTACTTGAGAAGGGTTTCATCCAACCAAGCACTTCACCCTGGGGTGCTCCGGTCCTCTTTGTTAAGAAAAAGGATGGGTCTATGCGTTTATGCATTGACTACATGCAGTTAAATAAAATAACTATAAAGAATAAGTATCCTTTGCCAAGGATTGATGATCTCTTTGATCAGTTGTGTGGTGCAACCATCTTCTCAAAGATAGATCTGAGGTCGGGATATCATCAGTTGCGTATTAAGGAGGGTGACATACCTAAGTCTGCTTTTAGGACAAGGTATGGTCACTATGAGTTCACAGTTATGTTGTTTGGACTAACTAATGCACCAACTGCATTTATGGAACTCAAGAATAGAATCTTTTGACCTTTTCTTGATCAGTGTGTAGTCGTCTTCATAGATGACATCCTGATCTACAGTAGAGATGCTTAGCAGCATGAGCAACATCTTCGTCAGGCTCTAACTTTGCTAAGAGAGCATGATTTATATGCCAAGTTTAGCAAGTGTGAGTTCTGGTTACCAGAAGTTTCTTTTTTGGACACGTAATATCTGCTTCAGGTATACATGTTGACCCTAAAAAGGTAGAATCTATCCTGCATTGGGAGCAGCCAAAGACACCGACGAAGATTCACAGTTTCTTTGGGTTGGCAAGCTATTATAGGAGGTTCATTAAGAACTTCAGTTCTATAGCTTTACCCTTAACCAAGTTAACCAGAAAGGATGTTCCTTTTATCTGGAATGACAAGTGTCAACAATCATTCCAGTTGTTGAAGGAAAGATTGACAAGTGCACCTGTGCTAGTGTTACCTGAGCAAGGGAAATGGTATATAGTTTTATGTGATGCCTCTAAGAATGGACTAGGATGTGTGTTAATGTAGGATAAACATGTGATTTCTTTTGCTTCTCGACAACTTAAGAAGCACGAGGAGAATTATCTGACACACGATCTAGAACTAGTTGTTGTTGTCCATGCTTTGAAGATATGGAGACATTATCTCTATGGAGAGACATTCTAGATTTTCACATACCATAAGAGCCAAAAGTACATATTTTCTCAGCGTGAGTTAAACATGAGGCAACGTCGCTGGATGGAGTTAATCAAGGACTATGATTGTACAATTGATTATCATCTAGGGAAATCCAATGTGGTTGTTGATGCTTTGAGTAGGAAATTAGCAACACCAACCCTAGATAGAGCACAGTTAAATTCTTTGGTGTGCTCTAGGAGGGATATGCTTATCTCTTTAAGGCAAAACAATGTACAACTTAAAGTATCATTGTTATCTGGGTTGTTAGCTGAGATGCATATAAAACCTACTATGAGATAGGAGATTAAGGAAGCTCAGCAAGCTGATGATGTAGTTCAACAGATTATATCAGAATATGGTAGAGAGAAACGAGAAGGTTTCCATGATTCAAATGATCAGGTAGCCTGTTATCATGGTAGAATGATAGTACCTGATGTCGATAACTTAAGGAAGTTAGTCCTAGAAGAAGCTCATTCTTCAATGTATGCTATGCATCTAGGAAGCACCAAGATGTATCATAACTTGAAAGATATGTATTGGTGGCCTGTATTAAAGAAGGATGTTGCTGAGTTTGTTATGCAGTGTCCGATGTGTCAGCAGGTTAAAGCTGAACACCAGAAGCCTGCAGGAACAATGCAGCCTTTACCCATACCACATTGGAAGTGTGATCATGTAACCATGGATTTTGTGGTTGGTTTACCCAGAACAACCAAAGGTCATGATTCCATCTGGGTATTAGTTTATAGGTTGACAAAGACAACACATTTCTTACCTATCAAAACAACCTATTCTGCTGAGATGCTAGCACAGTTATATGTAGATGAGATCGTGCGGCTGCATGGGGTCCCAGTTACCATTGTTTCTGACAGAGGTCCCCAGTTTATGAGTCATTTTTGGGAGCAACTTCATAAAGCCTTAGGCACACAGTTAAGGTTTAGTACAACCTTTCATCCTCAGACAGATGGACAATCAGAGAGGACTATACAAAACTTGGAGGACTTGCTTAGAGCATGTGTCCTTCAGTTTACAGGAAGTTGGGATCTACATCTAAGCTTGATAGAGTTTGCCTACAATAATAGCTATCAACACAGTATTGACATGGCACCTTATGAAGCTTTGTATGATAGACATTGTAGATCTCCCCTATGTTGGTATGAAACTGGTGAATATCAACTTTTGGGTCCTGATCTTGTGCAGCAAACCACCGAGAAGATTAAAACAATACAACAACATTTAAAGACTGCACAAGATAGGCAGAAATCTTACGCTGATAAGCGTCGTAGACCTTTAGAATTCCAGGTTGGAGATAGAGTGTACCTCAAGGTCTCACCTTGGAAGGGAGTTCTTAGATTTGAAAGGAAAGGAAAGTTAGCTACCAGATTTATGGGGCCTTATCCAATCATTGAACGGATTGGAAAGGTAGCTTATAAGCTGGAGTTACCACATGAGTTGCAAAAGTTACACCCAGTGTTCCACATTTCCATGCTAAGGAAATGTCGTCCTGACATAGAATCAGTTATGCAGCCTATGGAAGTAGAATTGAACAATGATATATCCTATGTTGAAGGACCTATGTTGATTCTTGACAAAAGGATCAAGAAGTTGAAAAAGAAAGACATTAGTCTTGTAAAAGTCCTATGTAATCACCGTGGCGTTGAAGAAGCTACGTGGAAACTAGAGGAAGAGATGAGGAGGAAATACCCTACTCTTTTCTCTTAAAATGTTTTGTTAATGATTTCGGGGATGAAATCCTTGTAAGGGGTGGATAATTTGTAACATCCCTGACCTGGGTTATGTACTAACCTTAGGTGTTTTGTTTAATAAAGATGATTAGATGTTTTCTCTCATCTTTTGAAAAGTAGTTAAGGCTATTGAAGAACTTATATTTCAATTTCAGTCCTTTTTAATAATGTTGAAACATTGTTTTGTTAATTTTGGACTAAAGTGCAAATTACCCAAGTTGAGGGGTTAACTTGCAAATTCCACATGATAAGATGTTCCTATGATGTGGAGACATCATAAGAATGAATATGATTTAGTGGTATGGTTTCCAGAATCTTGGGCATCAAGATAAAGCTTGTAGAGCAATCCTTGTGCATTAAAACCTAGTTTTGGTGTAATGTGCAATTTACCCAAAACCTAGGGTTCAATATGCAATATATAACCTCTAGAGGGTCTCTCATATTTCTTGGCATCAAGTATAGCAAACAAAATGAGAGGGGCGCCTCATTTTAGTTATCTTGGAGGAGAGAGAATCTTGACATTAAAATAATCAAGATTTAAGCATATATGGAACTTTAATTTAATTTTATGCAAAAAGAAGTAAATTAATTGAGGATACCTTCAACCAAAAGTTGAAGGATGTGTTTGAAATATATTTGGACGAGATTGTGCCTTGATATGGCACAAAAAGATCTTGTTTGAGTGGAAGCCACTCACATTATTATAATAAAAAGTAATATCCACTAAAAGGATGGATATTAATATATAACTCTTTAAGGTGCTTAATTTCTTTTCCATTAATCTTTGGATAATGGAGAGGTTTTGAAAGAACATGAATATGGCTTCGTGGCCAATAAATGGAGGGGGATTTGATGGAAATTATTTTGGAATTAAAAGAAAATAATCCATTTTCTCTTTCCTTGAAAATCCCTTATACATGTTCTTTTTCCAATACACATAAGGATCGTTTTCTTAGTTTCCTCTTCCCATCTTTGCCTTGGCCGACCAAGGAAGAGCTCAGGAACAGGATAAGGACGACCACAACCTGTTGGTAAGGTTTTGATCATCTTCTACCTCGGATTCATGGTGAAAACCCTAAAACAATGCTTGATTCTTGGTTTTCTTCACCCGATTTCCAATCCTAGCCAACTTGTTCATCCAAAAGCTTAAGAACGGACCTTGGGCAGTTGCTGGAACTCCATCCACCATTAAAGCCATGGATCTTGGAGCTTTAATATCAGATTTGAGGTGGGTTTTATAACTCAACCCTTGATCATTGCTATTGCATCCATTCCTATAATAATAGTTAATTATTCTTTTCTATTTGATACTCTTTTGGTTCATTGCTGAAATCTCCATGAAAAACGATTGTTGTTATTGGTGGTTCTAAGGAGGACGATGATGACATCATAATAGCTGTTTATCCAAGAAAAATCCCAGATCAAACGGTATCCTTAGTTGCTCAAACGGTTTCGCGAACCGTTTGGGAGCAATCAGTTTCAAACCGTTTGGAATGAAACAGTTTCATCAAACCGCATGGAGGGAAACAGTTTCAAACCGTTTGGTGATGTTGACCAGGGTTGACCATTTGAGGATTTGTTCAAAATGATCTAGGTTAATGACCCATCAATTATAATTTATTAACTCTAATTGGTTCATGAGTTGAAGGTCTAACAATCACCAAAACCCTAATTGGGTTGAGTACCAATTTCATAAGTGTTTGAGTTTGAAACTTGGGTTGATTGACCCAAACGGTTTCAAAACCGTTTGGGGATCACCCAAACGGTCTCAAGACCATTTGGGGATCACCCAATACTATTTTGAGGTCTAGGGTTGACTATGGTTAAGTATTTCAAGATCCAAAGATATGGTATGAACCCTAATCGACTAAGTGCTGATTTTGCAATTGAACAAGTTGATGTTTTGGGTTGATTGAACCAAACGATTTCAAAACCGTTTGGGGATCACCCAAACGGTCCCAAGACCGTTTGGGGGTTACCCAAGACCATTTTGAGGTCTAGGGTTAGGTATGGTTGAGCAATTGAAGGTCCAAAGATATTAAGTTGAAGTACAATCAATTGCTGATTTGGTAACCAATCCTAGGATCCAAACTTTAATTGAATGACATGGTTAATGATGATGTGATGGGCAAATGGTCTCAAGACCGTTTGGAGGTCATCCAAATGATCCCAATACCGTTTGGGGGTCACCCAAGACCGTTTGGAGGTCTAGGTTTGACTATGGTTAGGTGTTTGGAGATCTAAAGGTACTAAGTTGAAGTGCAATCAATTGCTGATTTGGTGAGCAATCCAATGAACCAAACCCTAATTGGTTGACTTGGATTTTGATGTTGACACGGGCAAACGGTCTCAAGACCGTTTGGATGTTATCCAAACGACCTCAAGACCTTTTGGGGTCAGGTCATGTCCATTTTGGATGATGGTCCAATAGTTTTAAAGTAACTAGTTTCACATTGAATAATGTTGAAGGATCATCGATTCCTAACCCTAATCCTATTGATTCAAACCATAATTGATGATTAATTGAGGGTCAAATCAGTTGAAGGTTGACCTATTCAACTCAATTGTAGTATGGTGATAGGTCCAATTGATGATTGGTTACATGAATTCAATGGTTGAAGAAACCAACATTGGAAACCCTAATTCAATTTGACTTGTGGAGACTATCTTTGGTCCATGCAGTTTTGAGGAGGTTTGGACCAAATGGTCTCAAGACCGTTTGAGTCCAAACGGCCTCAAGACCATTTGGGACCAAATGGTCTCAAGACCATTTGGGACCAAACAATCCCAAACCGGTTGAGTTCATGCGGTTTCAGAAAGGTACTTTACCAAAGGGTTTCAAGTATGCAACCAAAACCGTTTGGAGGTTTATTGAGCAAGACCGTTTGAGGTATGATTTGGTCAAGACCGTTTGGGGTCTAAGTGGCCAAGACCGTTTGGTGGATAACTAACCAAAACCGCGTGGATACTTAAAGTGGTTAAAGGACAAATTGATTAAATGATCAATACAAGATGTAATCAAAGATGATTATAGTAATTGAATATTAATGAGATAAGGTGATTATTACCCTTTGAATGAATAAGCTTTAATGATCATGGTAATAATGACATAATCCATGATGTCAATTCTTCTTCAAGATTGAGTTGACTTAGCCTAATCAAGGCTGATGCAAACATCATCTTATAGAAGATGAGAGAGAAGACTTCCTACATGAATGATAACCATATAATGGATAAGTCTTAACACTTTTAGTATGGATGAATGTCTAATTAAGGTATTATCCTTAATAGTGAGATCATGAAACCCTAATTATGAAGGTTAATGAATCATAACCCTAATTGAGGGCATTGATAGGTAAAATCATAATACATGATGATGGTATGAACTTAATTCATAATGATGACATGATAAACCTTAATTCAAGGTACTCTGATGATCACTCCTACTTGGGGTGAATAGTAAACCCTAATTGTGGGTTATTGAACTTAAACCCTAATATAGGGTGATGTGATGTGAATAGTAAACCCTAATTATGGGTTACTGAACTTAGACCCTAATCTAAGGTGATGTGATGTGAATAGTAAACCCTAATTGTGGGTTATTGAACTTAAACCCTAATCTAGGGTGATGTGATGTGAATAGTAAACCATAATTGTGGGTTATTGAACTTAAACCCTAATCAAGGGTGATGCAATGTGAATAGTAAACCCTAATTCCTAATAAGGTAAATGGAAGTGTGAAACCCTAATTCTAGGTTATATTCTATAGCATGAGAGCTCTAAGGTTGAATAATGAAATGATGAGTCATTTATACTAATTGAGCTTAGGGGATGATTAACTCTAATCAAAATGAAAAGGGAAACCCTAACCTTAGCAAGGGTATAGTGGAGTAACCCTTGAATAGTGATGTTATCATTATTTTGCATTGTGATGATATGAAATGGATGTATATGTTATCATCTATACTAATCATGCAGGTTTTATGAAATATTGAGCATAGCCAGGTAAGAGCTATGATGCTTTGTTTATTAAAATCACTTTATGATCTTTGTAAGCAATGATATGCTATGTTTCCTAGTAAAAGGTAACAAAAGAGATTGATAGGTTGTAAAAGCCATATGAAATACTTGAATTGCAATTATCATGTTTACACTGTTACATGACTTGATGGCATTATGTTATCTGTCAAAGTGGTAACAAGTATCTTGATGATCTAAGGGTTTGAACACCCATATTCTTGAATCATGATGATGAGATGATAAGGGATTGAGTTCCCAATGTTAATAAAGATGTGAAATGAACTTGATGGAATTGGTACTCATTCTTTATAGCTATTGTTATAGTGGTTTATGTTTGAAAACATGTCTGATGCTAAAAGAATGCTGTAATGTACTTAATTAATCAAGTGAAATGATATCATGTAGAGCCTTGACCATAGATCCATCATCGTCAGTAGTTAGGTGATGGTGAAATAGGTTTTCCTAAGGGAACTCCTAGAGAGCATACTTTTGAGTATGTGGGGGTAATGGGCGCAAATATCCTTACGCCCTAATGGAGGAATTGATGTGAGATAAACATTAAATCTCTCAATCCTTCATTATATGTATATTCTGGGATGATGTATCACTAATCTCCCTATGATGATGTTAATGCCGAATCGATGTGAGATAAACAAGAAATCTCTCGACTGCGAAGAGAGTACAAAATGCCACTGTAAATCTAATAGCAAAGTTGCCAGTATACCCTGGAAAGCTATTTTAGCAGAGACACGAGATGTCTTGCATGTTGTTCCTCACACTGACTGAGGAAGATGAGGTCATGGAAATCCGGCTCTTCTAATGACCTATGTATGGTACCGATTTCGATTTCGCAATGGTCGGTTGGAGTATGAGCGGTATACCTCATCTCCTCAGGGCATAAATATGATTGTAAATTGTAATCAACCATGTAGCATATTTGCTTAGGGTTGAATTACGAGAAATAATGGTTGATGATACATTGTTTATTATGTCCTAGTTGGATAAATAATATATATACATGTTCTTCATATTCCTTATTAAATGAATAACTTGCTGCTTAATCAAGTTATAATTGAAATGATTGCATAGTGAATACTTCTCTACTTAGCTCAATCAATGATTTGCCTGCTGTTGAATATTTATAATTGTACTACTCAGTGATATTCTGTTATCAGCAATAACAATGTTTCTAGTGGAGAGTTATATCTCTCACTGGGACAATTTTCAATTGTCTCACCCCCGTGGGATTCAACTTTTTAGGTAGACACTGAGGAAGAAGAAATCCTTCAGTGGGTGAGTAGCCACAGCAGAAACAATAAGGACATCAATGATCTTTAGGTGGAGACACTGTCTGTTAGGTTCTATATATAGAGAGTCCTATGTGTCGTCTCTGTACTCTCAGGTCCTAGGAGTCAGTAGAGAGTTTGATATAGATCTGAAATTTTTGGCTTGATGCCTCCGGATTTTTGTATACAACTCATGTATAGTTTAACAGGGCAGTCAATGTTATGACTCTCGAGATGAGATGATACAAAAATGTACTAATGAATCAGAATGTAAATAACTTACTTTGGTTCTTTATGAAAGAGTTCTACAATTTGTGGTTCTCATTGCAAAAAGTTTTAATTTTTAGTGATTTTCAGTAATTCCGCTGCTAATAATTCACTTTCGCTTTAGTTAATCCTATTTTCACAAGTTGGATGCTACAATAAGAGACCATGATTTGTAGTAAGATGGGAGGAGTTCTAGTGGGAGCTTGTGAGCTGCTACTTCCCATAGATGTACCTGGATGAGAAGACAATCCAGTTCGAATAGTTGCGCCAAGGTTCATTGTTTATCAATGACTATGAGGTGAGGTTTATGGAGATGTTGAGGCTCTGTCCTCACATGGAAACCACAGAGAAGGAGAGAATCTAGAAGTTTGAGAAAGATCTAAATTCTGAGTTGTCTATAACAACATCATCCATGGAGAACTTGGAGAAGTTCTCTACCTTTATGGAATATATGTGGAGGATAGAGAGGTCGATTGTTGAGATACGAGATGCCAACGCTAGGAAGAGGTCAACTCAATTCCAAGGAAAGTTGTCTAGTAGGTTTAATAAGTTGAGGTTCTCTTCACCATAGTACCAAAAATCACAACAAAGATCAACTTTTTCTGGGCCAAGAGCACGAGTACAGTCACAGTGGTCCCCTAGTAAATGGAGAGGTCACGATTTTCTACCAATAGGGGTGAACATTTCAGCCTCAGTGTTAATGACAAGGCCATCTATGCCACAATATGATATAAGAACATGTTTAAGGTGTGAAAAAGTTAGGCATGTGAGATGGTTGTGTCCTATGAAGGACGAGGATGTGACACAGTAGCTAAGGAAGAATCAGTAGGGCTCACAACAACAACAATAGTACAATTGTGTTGGTGGTAAAGGACGTAGTCGGTGATGAATGCATATTCATATATGTTTTTGCTTAATTTCATAGTCTTTTTTAGTAGAACTAATCTTTTAAGCAATTTATAGTGCAATATGCAATTTACCCACTTTTCGATATATTGTGCAAACATTCATTGTATCCATCACCTTTTCTAGTTTTTTTTCTTCAAAGCAAAGTTCTAACCTACTAATCTCATGAGACGACCGTCTCGTAGCACCAGACGGTCAGCTCAACTCCAAGAAATTCTAACCTCAGAGCCAAATGACCATTTGATCCTTGGCTCAACATGCATCTCAACACTCCAGACGAACATCCTGTGCCAATGAGATGATCATCTCATCCCCTAGACGAGCATCCAAGCTAGCCCAGATGGCCATCTCATGATCATGCTAGGTCAAATGTCCAAGCTGCACTCAAACCTTAGGATTTCAAGTTGATCAATGCAAGCAATGACACAAAACGGGCATCTTATGCCCAGATGATCATTTTGACGTCCTTACTTCAAACCCAAGAAATGCAAAATGGCACCACCAACCCTCAATTAGTATTTTTACCATCGCTCCATCGGCCACGCCACGTCACGTACCAAATGACCATATCGAGTAGCGAGACGATCGTTTGGCTGCTCACGAGCAGCAAATTTTAGCAACCACCACACCCACTTGTTCCTCCCCCTTTTAGGATTTTCCCCCTCCTTTACCAATAAAAGGATGGGGGACTCCACAAAGAAAAGGGTCCTCAGTTTGTACTTGAATTTTCATTTTGAAACTCTATTATTTTAGTTCATAGTTGTAATATTTCAATTCTGCAATAAAGCTTAGTTCTTCATTCTGGATCTGAATCTCGTTCTGTTTCTCATCTTTCCTTCTAGTTCTTTCTCTTCGAGTAGGGGATTAAGAGTGCAAGCCATTTAATTGTCACCAACATTGGTCTTCTTAGAGATTTTATCCTTTTGGTCTATGGCTTTCAACTTTCTTTCCCTTTTTTCCATTCCTCACCATGGCTAGTGTTGGTTTGTGTCCTCGCTTTCAATCAAGTCCTAGGAAATCACATCTTATTATTGTCAAGAGGATTTTGAGGTACTTAGCCAAAAATCAAAACTTTGGTCTATGGTACCCTAAGTCAAGGGACTTTACTCTTGTAGCATATAGTGATGCAGATTACGTAGGTTGTTTGGTTGATAGAAAGTGTACAAGTGGCATTTGCTTCCTTCTAGGACCATGCTTGGTGTCTTGGTTTTCCAAGAAACAGAGCACTGTGGCATTATCAACTACCAAGGATGAATACATTGCAGTTGGGAGTTGTTGTGCTCAAGTCCTATGGATGAAGCAAATACTCTAAGACTTTAACATACATTTTGATGCTTCTCCTATCTATTGTGATAATACTAGTGCAATTAATCTTTCTTATAATCTTATATTGCATACTAGAGCTAAACATATAGAGGTTCGCCTTCATTGACTTCATGACCACATTGCCAAGAAGGATATTTATATCACACATGTAGGCATGGAAAATCAGTTGGCGGAAATTTTCACTAAACCTCTAGCTAGAGAGAAAATTAACTTTATTAGATCTAAACTGCTCATTATTGCTTTGGATTATATTGACATGTTGTCTAGCTAGTTGTTTTTATCCTATATGTCTTTCTCATGCTTTCCTCATCTTGCTTGCCTAAAATTGCTTAAAATGTGCAAAATTTGCTTGTTGACATGCTTAGTTCACTTGTTTTTGGGCTTTTCTCGAACTTCTTGGTTTTATCGCCAAATAGTACCCAATGATGAGTGATATGTGCCTAAGTATGTTCAATATACATAATAGACTCAAAAAATGAATTTAACTGGCATGCATATGGCTAGAAATTAAGTTAGATGGTTTTAGGCCAGATTGACCATCGGTCGAGTTTCCCCCATGACAAACTCGACCGATTAGTGGTTGAGAGTTGTTCTTTTTTGGACCAATCGATCGATTTTCCCTCTCTCAGAACTCAACCGATCCACGGGCTGAAGCCAATTTAAGTTAGGTTCAGCCGACTATTCTCCCTCTCAACTAGAGAATAGATGTCCGATTCCTCTTCTTCCAACCCTAAGCTCTCTACCCTAGCCCTAACCTTCCCTATCCTAGCCCTTTCCCGACCTAGATAGGTTGTTCTTGACCTTCCCGGTTGCTCCCTGGTGGTTTTTGGACGGCTTTTGCGGTTTTCTTTGTGTGCTTGTTCGTTTCTCTTTGTCTTTCTCACCTCCATGGCTTCCCAAAGGAGAAAACGACCTGCCCCAAGCAATGCTCCTTTGTCTTCTTCGTCTAATCACTTTATTCCTTTTGATGATACCTCTTTTATATCAATAGAGGCTGTTAATAGGTACAAGGACCTTCTTCCTAGGAGTGTTTTTCCTTTTCACGCCTTATTTGAGCCAAGTCCTAGGCATCAAGCGGTTATAGACCAGGTTGCTAGGTTGATCTCCGTCCACCCCCTCTCTGCCTTGGCCATCGGACGTGATTGCTTTTTCAACTCGATGACTAGCACAAAAGCAGTTGACGAGTTCTACGCTAACTTGCGTTGGAACTACGACTCCCTTTTACCCCCACTAAATGCTCAACTAATCCTAACCTCGATGATCGTAGGTAAGCATTTTCAAATCTTTGAGGATATTCTAAATGTCTTCTTTCCCGGAGATAACCAAAATGATACTTGGCGCAAGGATTATGATGAGTGCTTCGATCTTTTGGACCCAGAAGGTTTCTACAAGTAGAATGAACTTACTCTCCCTGACATTCATTGATACTTGAAGAAACCTAACATTCCATATAAGAAGAAGATAACCCTACCTTCCTCCTCCCTCAACCTTAGGAAGCGCATTTTGTCTTTAGTGATCAACTACAACATCCATCCGAAGAAAAATCAAACAAATATTCTAGAGAACATTGTTGTCATTATGTATTGCATCCTAGAGAACATTGGTGTCAAGTGGGCCAGATACATTCTACACCACATGACCTGCTTCGACACTGGTAAGAATACCAAAGGCACCTATCCCCCCTACCCTACCCTGATTTGTAGTTTGTTTCAGTTCGCTACTGAGAAATCACTCTTTTCTGACTTTCATTACAAAGTATCCAGGAAAGGTGTATGTATCAATGAAACCACGATTCAGAAGTTTGTGTCTGTGTTTACCTCCTCCACCCCTGGTGCCTCTCCCTCTCTCTGCCTCTGTAGCCATTGCCTCCTCTGCCCGTGCTCCACCTCCTCAGCCCCCTCCTGGACCTAGCTGTGCTTCGTTCTGTGTATCTAATGAAACCCTTATGGGCTACATGATGCACCAACAAGCATACAACCAATAGGTCCAGGAGCACCTGCATCAGGATTTGTGTTCTATCATGTTGACCATGAACCTATCCTGTACTCACCCCTACCCCACCTACCAACCCTACCCAGGTAGTGATTATGCTTCATATGCATACAATCATTACTATCCCGCACTCGAGCCTTCCGCTACTGCTGCTCCGCCACCCTTCGCTGCTGGTAGTTCTGCTCTCGCCTACCTCCTGTTGCCTTCTGGCCCCCTGGCCACCTTACTTTCCATCCTTGGTATGTCTTGGGCTAAGCAGAATGCTCGTTGGCCCAGTCGTGGTTTCGGTCCTCCTACTGACGAGGAGATGCCTGACCGGGCTGATGATGTTGAGGCTGCTGATGACGACAATGGTGATGGCGAGGATGCTTCTGATGGTGCTGATTCTGGTGATGAAGGTACTACAACAGCACCTTCTGACAGAGACAAGGACTACAAGCCTGGAGCTGATGATGACAACACTGTGGATATAGGTAGTCTATATGTTTAGTTTGTTTCTTAGTTTTTAGTCTAGTATGTTGATATTATGCATCTTTCTAGCCTATTTTGTATCAGAAACATCTGGGCACATTATCCGAGCTGTACTATTTTATCTTCTATTTTTGCTCACTTCTTACTTGTAGTTGCTTTCATGAGAACATGCATCTGAGTTGTAATATATGTGCACTCTTGCTCCTTGCTCTGTTATATTTTATGACTTGGTGTCATCTTTCACCATATTTTGATTATGACTGAGATTGTATGTTGCCTTTGTCTCTGTTTGGCTTATAATATGAGATTGCTTGTTTGAATCTCTGGTTGATTGTGTTTTGGAGAAGACCTGGATATATGCTCTTCTACCCCCTACTTTTTGATAATGTCAAAAGGGGGAGAGAAATTTCAAAGTCTTGAAACTCAAACATATTGTTACTCGTTGTTATACTATTGCTTACTGCTTATGAGATCCTTTTCTTGTTCATTTATTATTTTATCATGTGACTTGCAAAGGTCTACATAGTAGATTTATGCTATTATTGTTCTGTGTAGATAGACTAACCATGCAGGTTAGAGGAAGCATAGATTGAGGGGGAGAAATTCACATTGTTTACATATTGAATCCCCTTAATTCACAAGGCAAAAGTATAACTTCTATATCCTTTTCAATATTTTGAGTAATGGCTTGTCATTGTCAAAAAGGGGGAGAATGTTGACCTAGAGGTTATACATTGTCCATATTTTGATAATGACTTAACCATTACATTCATATGTATCTAATATGTGTATTGAAGATTGATTTCATGTGTTAGATACATGAAAATGATCAAAAATAAAAATCCCTAATTTACTCAAGTTCAAGTCAAAAGCTATAGAAGTGTGTAATTTTGGAAATCCATGTACTGATCTTAGAATATTTTTGTAATCACTTGTATTAATGAATTGGCTTCTAACTAAGATGAGAAAATTGATTGGGACACTAAACACCAAGTTTTAATCACTTTAGATGCACTTTAGAAAATTGATCACAAACAGTCAATCGGTTGAGTTGCAAACTTGACCGATCCTCCTGGATCAGTTTTTTGAAGAAGACATCAGTCGAGTTATGTTTTCACAGAACTCGATCGATCGAGTACCTGACCAATTCGATGTTCATTGGTCAGTCGAGTTTCCCCAAGACAAACTCGACCCATGATTTGAATAGTTGTTAGTGTGTCCTAGAGTCATCCTTGTACTCTCAAGTTTGTTGTTAGTGTATCCTAGAGTCATCCCTGTACTCTCAAGTCTGTGTAGGGATGTTTTGTAAATGATGTATATTGACTCTGTTATTTAGCAGTATGTTGATGTTGTATATGATGTGTATATGTGGAAATTGATTTTGTATAGGTTGTGGCTGAGGCTACTGGATGATTGTATAAATACATGTTATGATGCATACTTTTATGTAGGATGTTGGACCTATATGTAAAATTTTGTGGACATTCTTAAGAAGTTTTCTTTGGTTTTAATTATGCACCTTTTTAAGCTATGTGGTTTATTAGTGATTGACCATGTTTTGTTTGTGAATAATCTCATTTAGCGTAGTAGGTTGCTACATTTGGTGGTATTATAGCTTAGGGTTCACTAATTCTATAGGGACATAGGACTTAGAGTTTGTGTATGTTCTTACATAATCCAACATATCTAATCATAGCTTATGGTTATGCAGATATGTGTGAAGAATGTGAAGAGCATGCTGAGAGTAGCTATGTGGTACCAGGAGGGGGAGGTAAGAGGTTGATATCCAAAGGAAGGGTATTTGAGAAGGGGCCAGAATAGCATGCACCACCTCTGTTTGACCCTTCATCCATGGCTAATCCAACCTTCCAGACCATGTTTGGACATCTCATGGTGACATTACGCACTCAGCAGATAGAAGGCTTGTACCTTAACCTAGGACAGTCGTCCCTAATATGGAATCTTAGGGTCCAAGGAAGACCTTTGCTAACCATTCCTTTTCACTCAAAGCTTGAGGATGGGCCTTGGGATAGTGAAAGGAGTTGCATCCACCATTGTTGACGTGAGTTTGAAGCTTTGAAGCTCAATTGGAGGCGGGTTATATAACTTGAACCCTTATACATTGTTATTGAATTCAATTTCTCAATACAATATGTTCGATTGTTCTTCTTGAAATTCCTTTGATTAATTGATGAAACTATCATGATAATTGTAGTAGTTTTCATTGGACTAAGGCTTGATGATGACAACATCATCTTAGGCACATATTCCAACAAGTTTCAATTGCAAACGATTTTAAGACCTTGGTCCAAATGGTTTCACCAAACCGTTTGGAGACCAAATAGTTTGCAAACCGTTTGGAGGTTTAGATCCCAAACTGTTTGGATGGGTTGACCATTTGAGGTCAAGAACCTAGTACATGTTGGATGATGATGCAATGGATCCAATTGATTAATTCAATGTATGGACAATCCTCCAATTAGAAACCCTAATCGACTTCTTGAAAGAAAACTCAATTGATCCAAATGATTTCAAGTTGACTTGGACAAAACGGTCTTGAGACCGTTTGAGTCCAAATGGTTTTGAAACCATTTGGGATCAAACAGTCTCAGGACCGTTTGGAGACCCAAGGTTGATTGTAGTTGATGAGGAAGATCCAATGGTGTTGATTGATTGAACATTCAATAGCTCAATTGATGGCCAATTCGACAAAGCAATCCCTAATCCAATTTGGTTGATGAATGTCCCAAGTGACCCATTCAGTTTTGAGGATGGTTTGGCCCAAACGGTCTTAAGACCATTTGAGTCAAAATGGTCTTGAAACCATTTAGGGTCAAACGGTCTCAGATCCGTTTGGAGTGAAAAAGGTGAAAACCGATTGGATGTTTCAAGGTGATCAAGTTGATTGGAAACTTAAAGTGATGGCTGATCCATTGATACAATGGCTGATCATGATGATTATCAATGATAAGAACAAAGTTTGAAACCCTAAAGTACCTAGATGATCAGTACCTTTAGATTAATTAACCCAAATAGGTTATAAAAGCAATGTCTTGCACACTATGTCAATCATAGTTGTATGTACTTGATTGAAGGGTTGATGTAACCTAATCAAGTTGAGAGGATGATAGAAAGGAATTCATACATGAATATTAATCATGTGGTGATTAGGGTATGATCCTTAGTGAAGAGATCATGAAAGCCCTAATCGAGAAGGCTAATGAACCCTAACCCTAATTCAGGGCAATTCTGAGTGAAACCCTAATCAAGGGTAATAGTGAAACCCTAATTGAGGATGATGACATGAGTAATCCTAATATAGGGTGACGTTATGAAAAACCTCAATTTGAATGAATAGTAAACTCTAATTATGGGTAATTGAATATGAAACCCTAATTGGGATAACCCTAATTGTGGGATACTGAATGTAAACCTTAATCTAGGGTGATATTGTGGAACCCTAATTTAGAGTGATGTTATGAAAAACCTTGGTATATTAATGTGATGTGGAACTCAAATCCAAGTTGATGCTATGTAATGCTATATGAAACCCTAATCTTGGGCAATATGGTGGTAAGCCATAACCCTGATATGGGTAGTGGGATGAGTATCCCCAATTGAATTGAAATGGGAAACCCTAACCCTAGTGAGAGAATAGTGATGTTACCCTTGAATAGTGATGCTATATTTGTTTTGCATGGTGCTGATATGAAATTGATGTAACTGTTATCATCTGTACTAACCATGTAGGTATCATGAGATGATGAATATAGCCAGGTATGAGCTATGATGTTTTATTTATTAAAATTGTTATTGGGCCTTGTGTGCCATAATATGCCTTGTTGCTTAGTAAGAGGTAACAAGAGAGTTAATGGGCCTCAAGTGCCATAAGATATGCTTGTGTAACAAGTATCATGTTTACCTTGGTCAGATGACCTGAAGGTGATAGTTACCTGAAAAAGTGGTAACAATGCTCAATGATAAGTTAAGCATTTGAATACCCAGAACCATATGATTATGGTATTGAGTTTGCGAAGGGATGAGTATTCCCAATATTGAAATGAGGGACTGAGATTCCAATTTCTTTTGAAGATTGAGAAGTAACTGATGAAAACAGTACATGTTTCTTTGTAGCAATTGTCCTAATAAGTTATGCTTGAAAACTTGACTGATGCTAAAATAATATGATAATGTACTTAATTAATCAAGTGAAATCTTTTCATGTAGTGCTCTGACCATAGATCCATCATCGTCAGTAGCTGGTGATGGTAAAACAGGTTTTCCTATGGGATCTCCTGGAGTTCACATATTTTTGAATATGTGGGGGTCGATGGGCGAAAATATCCGTACATCCTAATGGGGGAACTGATGGAAGGTAAACATTAAGCCTCTCAATCCTTCATTATATGTGCCGGGATGGATGTATCACAAATCTCCTGATGATGTTAATGCCAGATCGATGGAGGTAAACATGAAATCTCTCGATTGCAAAGAGAGTGCAACCGCCACTGTATCTCTATAGCGAAGATGCCACTATTCCCTGGCAAGCTATGTAGCAGAGACACAAGATGTCCTACATGTGATCTCACACTGACCGAGATGTGGGAGGTCATGGAAGTCGGCTCTTCCATTGACTTTGTATGGTACCGATTTCGACTTCGCAATGGTCGGTTGGAGTATGAGCGACATACCTCATCTCCTCAGAGCTTAAGTATGTTTGAAAAATGTAATCAACCATGTAGCGTATTTGCATAAGATTGAAATACGATAATTACTGGTTGATGTTATCTTGCTTAGAATGTCCTTGATACATAAATGTTACTTATATTCTTTAATTCCGTATTGAATAAGAGACGTGCTACCTTATCAAGTTATAGCTGAAATACTTGAATAGGAATGTTGCTCTAATCTGCATAGATATTGAAATATCTACTATTGAAATATATGATTCCAATGTTTAGTTTATTTCTATTAAAATTCAACAATAATGTTTTCGACGGAGAGTTATATCTCTCGCTGGGGCAATTTTATAATTGTCTCACCCCCGTGGGATCCAATGTTTTTAGGCAGACACAAACAAAGAGGCAGAAACCCTATAGCAAGGGAAGAACAACACCAACAACAATAGGAACAACAATGATATCCAGGTGGAGATACTGGCTATCATGTGTAGTAATAGTATGTAGAGTCCTATGTGTCTTCTCTGTACTCTCAGGTCCTAGGAGTCTGTGGATAGTGTTTTTATAATCAATTTGAGATTTTGGTTTGAATGCCTCGAGGATTTTGTTACTTGTGCTTTTTAGCAAATCAATGATATATATATATATATATATATATATATATATATATATATATATATTCCTCGAGAAAAGATAGTACAGTGAATGTACTTTTTGAACTAGTATGTAAATATAATACTGTGGTTCTTGTTTAAAGAGTTTTCCTGAGAATGGATCTCTTTGCAAATGGTTTTAATTTTTAGTGATTTTCAGTAATCCTCTGTTAGTGATCGCTTCCGCATTAGTAAATCTTGTTTTTATAAGTTGGATGTCACAAGTTTAGTGGTATCAGAGCTCTAGGTTCGCTGAGTCTACAGAGGCATAGGATTAAGGTTGTTGAGTCTGTTCTAGTGTCTTCCAGGTTATCTGATAAGTGTCTTCTACTCATATAGGAGACGAAGAACTTACAAATGTCTGGATCACATGATGAACATGTTGCTGAGAGCAGTGTTGCTGCACTAAGAGGAGGTGCAAGGGACCAGAATAGGGAGGAGCCCGTACCTGAACAACCCCAGTTCAATCAAGCTGATATAGGGAACCCAACCTTCCAGGCAATGTTTGGACAATTTATGGCAACTATGACTCATATGACAGATAGAATGCCACTACCTGCACCAAGGGCACCAGCCCACAATGAAAGATAGGGATCTGGAAAGACCTTTGAATGGCTTCAGAGGGTAGGAGCCACAGTGTATGCTGGCACAACTGACCCAACATATGCTGATTTATGGTTAACTGAGTTGGAGAAAGCCTTCATAATCCTTATGATTCCTGAAGATGAGAAGGTGAGACATGCTATCTACCTATTGAAAGGGAGTGCTGGTCATTAGTGGACCATCAAGGAAGGCAAAAGACCCGGTGTTGAAGTCGGATGGGATGAATTCCGAGGTGAATTTGTGGCTAGATACTTTCCCAAGACGTATCTAGATGAGAAGATCTCTCAATTTAAGAGGTTGAGGCAAGGACAGATGAACATTAGCGAGTATGAAGCTAGGTTCATGGAGCATTTGTGGTTCTATCCGCATATGTCATCTACTGATGAGGAGAGGATTCAACGTTTCGAGAAAGGGCTGAACGCTGAATTGACCACTCTGGTATCTTCTTTAGACAACTGGGAGAGGTTTGCTACTTTTGTGGAGTTTGTAAGATGAATAGAGAGGTCTGTGATTGAAAAGCAGCAGACCAGTGGTAAGAAAAAGTACACTCAGTTTCAAGGACAAAGGTCCGAGAGTTTCAAGAAACTGAGGTTTTCTATACCTACACCACCACCAAGGTTTAATACCCCGACGCAGTGGACGTCAAGTAGGGGTAGGGGCCATAGTTTTCCTCCAAGTAGAGCCCCTAGTACAACATCAGCATCAGTGACAGGACCACCCAAGCAGAGTTTGGGAAGCTACAACTACTTCTAGTGTGGGAGGTTAGGACACTTGATGAGAGATTGTCTTGAGAAAGTCAGAACTGTAACTCAACCCCAGAGGCAGAATCAACAAGGCTCACAGAGGAGACAATTTTCTAGTGGCACTATAGGACGTGGAAAAGCGTCACAAGATGGATCGTCGAAACCCAACAATCGAGAACAGGGTCAACAACAAGCAACGACTTGATTCTATGCTATGAATCAACTCGAAGTAGTAATCAACCCTCGGGTTGTGACAGGTCAGATGGAACTATTTTATTCTGATATGTCTTCATCCTGCTTCGTATATGTGTTAATTGATCTGGGTGCTACACATTTGTTTATCACTCGAGAAGTGATTCATGACTTCCAGTCATAGAGCAGATAGTTTGATGTTAGAAACCCCTTTGCTGGGATCTGTAGTGTTTCAGGAAGTGTGTTCTCCATGCAATCTTTCCTTTTCTAATCATCGCATTTAGGTGGATCTTATACCACTTGAAATGCACCGATCTGATATAATCCTTGGGATGGACACCCTAGAGAAGTATAAGGTTGTCTTGGATTGTGGTTCCAAGCAGGCTGTGTTCACAAACAACGGTGACACATGGACCTTTTAGGGAGACAGAAAGATTCTTCCAACTTGTATTGTGTCAGCTATGGTAGCTGAAAAGTTGATGAGATAGGGATGCTTTGCATTCTTGGCTCATGTGGTAGATACCAAAATGGAGAGCCCTCATCCTTATGAAGTTCCAATAGTCAGGGAATTTGAAGATGTATTTCCTGAAGAACTTCCAGGTGTACCACCACCCCGAGAAATTGATTTTAAGATTAATCTAATCCCGGGTACACAACCAATAGCACAAACACCGTATAGGATGGCACCTGCTGAAATGGTAGAACTCAAGAAACAACTACAGGAGTTGCTTGAGAAGGGTTTCATCCGACTGAGTACTTCACCATGGGGTGCTCTGATTCTTTTTGTTAAGAAGAAAGATGGGTCTATGCGGTTATGCATCGACTATAGGCAATTGAATAAAGTAACTATAAAGAACAAGTATCATCTGCCAAGGATTGATGACTTGTTTGATCAGTTGCGTGGTGCAACTATCTTTTCTAAAATAGATATGAGGTCGGGATACCATCAGTTGTGTATTAAGGAGAGTGACATATCTAAATCTGCTTTTAGAACAAGATATGGTCACTATGAGTTCATAGTTATGTCGTTTGGACTAACTAATGCACCAACTGCATTCATGGAACTCATGAATAGAATCTTTTGACCTTTTCTTGATCAGTGTGTTGTAGTCTTTATAGATGATATCTTGATATAAAGTAGAGATGCTCAACAACATGAGTAGCACCTCCGTCAGGCTTTGACTTTGCTAAGAAAGCATAAGTTGTATGCTAAGTTTAGCAAATGTGAGTTTTGGCTACCAGAAGTTTCTTTTCTTGGACATGTAATATCTACCTCAGGTATTCATGTTGATCCTAAGAAGGTAGAATCTGTCCTACAATGGGAACAACCTAAGACACCAACAAAGATATGTAGTTTCCTAGGACTGGCAGGCTATTACAGGAGGTTCATTAAGAACTTCAGTTCTATAGCTTTACCCCTAACCAAGTTGACCAGGAAGGAGGTTCCTTTTGTCTAGAATGACAAGTGTCAACATTCCTTCCAGTTGCTGAAGGAAAAGGTTAACCAGTGCACCTGTGCTAGTGTTACCCGAGCAGGGAAAGAGATATATAGTTTTCTGTGATGCATCTAAGAATGGCTTAGGATGTGTGTTGATACATGATAAGCAAGTGAATTATTTTGCTTCTCGATAGCTTAAGAAACACGAGGAGAATTATCCAACACATGATCTAGAGCTAGCTGCTGTGGTCCATGCTTTGAAGATCTGGAGACATTATCTCCATGGAGAAACATTCCAGATTTTCACAGACCATAAGAACTTAAAGTATATCTTCTCACAACATGAGCTGAATATGAGACAACGCCGTTGGATGGAGTTAATCAAGGACTAAAATTATACAATTGATTATCATCTAGGGAAGGCTAGTGTAGTTGTTGATGCATTAAGTAGGAAATCATCAACACCAGCCTTAGATAAAGCACAGTTAAACTCCTTAGTGCGCTTTAAAAGAGATATACTTATCTCCTTAAGGCAAGACAATGTACAGCTTAAAGTGTCATTGTTAGCCGGACTGTTAGTTGAGATGCAAGTGAAACCTACTCTGAGGCAACAGATTAAAGAAGCACAACAAGATGATATTGTAATTCAACAGATTAGGTCAGAGTATGGTAGTGAAAAACAAGATGGCTTCCATGATTCTGATGATCAGGTAGTATGTTACCATGTTAGGATGGTAGTACCTGATGTTGATAACTTAAGGAAGTTAGTTCTAGAAGAAGATCATTCTTCAATGTATGCCATGCATCCAGGAAGCACCAAGATGTATCATAACTTAAAAGATATGTATTGGTGGCTTGGATTGAAGAAAGATGTAGCTGAGTTTGTTATGCGGTATCCGTTGTGTTAGTAGGTTAAAGCTGAACATCAAAAGCCCATAGGAACAATGCAACCGCTGCCTATACCATAGTGGAAATGGGATAATGTGACCATGGACTTTGTGGTTGGTTTGCCAAGAACAGCCAAAAGTCATGATTCCATTTGGGTGATAGTTGATAGGTTGACTAAGACAACACATTTCTTACCTGTCAAAACAACCTACACAGCTGAGAAGCTTGCACATATCTATATAGATGAGATAGTGCGGTTGCATGGGGTTCCAACTACAATTGTTTCTGATAGAGGTCCCCAGTTTACGAGTCATTTTTGGGAGCGACTCCATAAAGCTTTGGGTACATAGTTAAGGTTTAGTATAGCCTTTCACCCTCAGACATACAGACAATCTAAAAGAACGATACAAACCTTAGAGGACTTGCTTAGGGCATGTGTCCTTCAGTTTGTAGGGAGTTGGGATCTACACATGAGCTTGATAGAATTTGCTTATAATAATTTCTATTAGCACAATATTGAGATGGCACCATATGAAGCATTATATGGTAGACGGTGTAGATCTCCCTTATGTTGATATGAAATAGGAGAATATCAACTTTTGGGTCCTGAGTTAGTGCAGCAAACAACTGAGAAGATTAAAATAATACAACAACAGTTGAAAGCTGCTCAGGATAGACAAAAGTCTTACGCTGATAAGCATCGTAGACCCATAGAATTCCAAGTTGGAGACAAAGTATACCTCAAGGTCTCACCTTGGAAATATATCCTTAGATTTGGGAAGAAGGGGAAGTTAGCTCCTAGATTTATGGGGCCTTATCCAATCGTTGAAAGGATGGGAAAGGTAACCTATAAGCTGGAGTTACCACCTGAGTTGCATAGATTTCACCCAGTGTTCCACATTTCCATGCTAAGGAAGTTTCATCCTGACACATAATTAGTTCTACAACCTATGGAGGTAGAACTAAATGATGATATATCATATGTTGAAGGACCTGTGTTGATTCTTGATAGAAGAATCAAGAAGCTGAAAAAGAAAGACATATGTCTTGTAAAGGTTCTCTGGCATCACCGTGGCATTGAAGAAGCTATGTGGGAACTAGAGGAAGAGATGAGGAGGAAGTACCCTTCTCTTTTCTCTTGATGTTTTCGTTGATGATTTCGGGGACGAAATCCTTGTAAGGGGTGGATAACTTGTAACATCCCTGACCTGGGTTATGCTTTAACCCTAGGTGTTTTTCTTAATAAAGTTGATTAGATGCTTGCTCTCATCTCTCGATAAGTAATTAAGACTCAAGAGGAACTTATATTTCAATTTTAGTCCTTTTTGAACAATGTTGAAAACAATGTTTTGATTTCTGTGGACTAAAATGTAATTTACCCAACTTGAGGAGTTAATTTGCAAATGTCACATGATAATATATTCCTCATGTGTTGAAGCATCATGATAATGAAGATTATGCAGAGGTATGGCTTGGGAAAGTCTGAGTACCAAGAAAGAGCTGATAAAGCAAGGTTTGTGCCTTAAAACCTAGTTTTGGGGTAATGTGTAATTTACCCAAAACCCAGGGTTCAATATGCAAATTTTCACTTCAATAAGGTCCCTACTAATTCTTGGCATCTTTTAGAAGCAAGAAAATGAGAGGGGCATCTCATTTGAGCTACTTTGAAGGAGAGAGAATCTTGATATTAAAATAATCAAGATTTAAGCATAATTGAAACCTTAATTCAATTTAATGCAAAAATAATTATATTAATTGGATTGCCCATCAACCAAAACTATAATGGTTTAGTTTATATATGTGTGGACGTCCTTGTGCCTTGTAAAGGCAATGGAAATATCTACGTGAGTGGAGAACCCACTCACATTAAGAAAAGAAAAAGAAATATCCACTAACTTGATATTACTATTATATGATTAAGGTGCTTAATTTATTTTCCCTTAATTCATGGATAATGAAGAGGAATTCGGAGGTTAGAAATATATATTTGCATGCAAGGAATTTAGGGGGAGGAGGTGGCACTAATTTTGGAATTAAAATATTTTTATAAGGCATTTTCTCTCTCATTGATTTCCTTATAAAAACAACTTTTACAACTCAAACCAAAGGCTTTTTTGAAACCACTTCTTCTCTTTGCTTGCAAAACGACCAAGGGAGCTTTTGAGGATCAGGAGGACGACCCCCAACCTGTTGGTAAGCTTCTTGACTTCCTTTCACCTTAATTCCATGGTGGAAATCGAAAATCAATGCATGATTTCTTCTTATCTCGATCCCATCTTCAATTCTAACCATTCCTTTTCACTCAAAGCTTGAGGACGAGCCTTGGGATAGTGAAAGGAATGCATACACCATTTTTGACGTGAGATTGAAGCTTTGAATCTCAATTGGAGGCGGGTTATATAACTTGAACCCTTATTCATTGTTATTGAATTCAATTCCTCAATACAATATGTTCAATTGTACTTCTTGAAATTCCTTTGATTAATTGATGAAACTACCATGATAGTGGCAGTAGTTTTCATTGGACTAAGGCTTGATGATGATGACATCATATTAGAGACATATTCCAACAAGTTTCAATTGCAAACGGTTTTAAGACCTTGGTCCAAACGGTTTCACCAAACCGTTTGGAGACCAAACGATTTACAAACTATTTGGAGGTTTGGATCCCAAACCATTTGGAAGGGTTGACCGTTTGGATGGGTTGACCATTTGAGGTCAGGAACCTATTACATGTTGGATGATAATCCAATGGATCCAATTGATAAATTCAATGTATGGACAATCCTCCAATTAGAAGCCCTAATCGACTTGTTGAAAGAAAACTGAATTGATCCAAATGATTTCAAGCTGACTTGGACCAAACGGTTTTGAAACCGTTTGGGATCAAAAAGTATCAGGACCGTTTTAGACCCAAGGTTGATTGTAGTTGATGAGGAAGATCAAATGGTGTTGATTGATTGAACATTCAATAACTCAATTGATGGCCAATTTGACAAAGCAATCCCTAATCCAATTTGGTTGATGAATGTCCCAAGTGACCCATTCAGTTTTGAGGTTAGTTTGGCCCAAACGGTCTTGAGACCATTTGAGTACAAATGGTCTTGAAACCGTTTAGGGTTAAATGGTCTCAGAACCGTTTGGAATCCAAATGGTTTCAAAACTATTTGGAGTGAAAAAGGTCAAAACCGATTAGATGTTTCAAGGTGATCAAGTTGATTGGAAATTTAAAGTGATGGCTGATCCATTGATCCAATGGCTGATCATGATGATTATCAAAGATAAGAACAAAGGTTGAAACCCTAAAGTACCTAGATGACCAGTACCTTTAGATTAATTAACCCAAATAGGTTATAAAAGCAATGTCTTGCACACTATGTCAATCATAGTTGTATGTACTTGATTGAAGGGTTGACGTAACCTAATCAAGTTGAGAGGATGATAGAAAGGAATTCATACATGAATATTAATCATGTGGTGATTAGGGTATGATCCTTAGTGAAGAGATCATGAAAGCCCTAATTAAGAAGGCTAATAAACCCTAACCCTAATTTAGGGCAATTCTGAGTGAAACCCTAATCTAGGGTAATAGTGAAATCCTAATTGAGGGTGATGACATGAGTAATCCTAATATAGGGTGACGTTATGAAAACCCCCAATTTGAATGAATAGTAAACTCTAATTATGGGTAATTGAATATGAAACCCTAATTGGGATAACCCTAATTGTGGGATATTGAATGTAAACCTTAATCTAGGGTGATATTGTGGAACCCTAATTTAGAGTAATGTTATGAAAAACCTTGGTATATTAATGTGATGTGGAACTCAAATCCAAGGTGATGCTATGTAATGCTATATGAAACCCTAATCTTGGGCAATATGGTGGTAAGACATAACCCTGATCTGGGTAATGGGATGAGTATCCCCAATTGAACTGAAATGGGAAACCCTAATCCTAGTGAGGGAATAGTGATGCTACCCTTGAATAGTGATGCTATATTTGTTTTGCATGGTGCTGATATGAAATTGATGTAACTGTTATCATCTATACTAACCATGCAGGTATCATGAGATGATGAATATAGCCAGGTATGAGCTATGATGTTTTATTTATTAAAATTTTTATTGGGCCTTGTGTGCCATAATATGCCTTGTTGCTTAGTAAGAGGTAACAAGAGAGTTAATGGGCCTCAAGTGCCATAAGAGATGCTTGTGTAACAAGTATCATGTTTACCTTGGTCAGATGACCTGAAGGTGATAATTACCTGAAAAGTGGTAACAATGCTCAATGATAAGTTAAGCGTTTGAATACCCATAACCATATGATTATTGTATTGTGTTTGCGAAGGGATGAGTATTCCCAGTATTGAAATGAGGGACTGAGATTCCAATGTCTTATGAAGATTGAGAAGTAACTGATGAAAATAGTACATGTTTCTTTGTAGCAATTATCCTAATAAGTTATGCTTGAGAACTTGACTGATGCTAAAAGAATATGATAATGTACTTAATTAATCAAGTGAAATCTTTTCATGTAGTGCTCTGACCATAGATCCATCATCGTCAGTAGATGGTGATGGTAAAATAGGTTTTCCTACGGGATCTCCTGGAGTTCGCATATTTTTGAATATGTGGGGGTCGATGGGCGAAAATATCCGTACATCCTAATGGGGGAATTTATGGAAGGTAAACATTAAACCTCTCAATCCTTCATTATATTTGCCGGGATGGATGCATTTCAAATCTCCCGATGATGTTAATGTCGGATCGATGGAGGTAAACATGAAATCTCTCAATTGCGAAGAGAGTACAGTCATCGCTGTAGCTCTATAGCGAAGATGCCACTATACCCTGGCAAGCTATGTAGTAGAGACACAAGATGTCCTGCATGTGATCTCACACTGACCGAGATGTGGGAGGTCATGGAAGCCGGCTCTTCCATTGACTTTGTATGGTACTGATTTCGACTTCGCAATGGTGAGTTGGAGTATGAGCTGTATACCTCATCTCCTCAGAGCTTAAGTATGTTTAAAAAATGTAATCAACCGTGTAGCGTATTTGCATAAGATTGAAATCCGATAACTACTGGTTGATGTTATCTTGCTTAGCATGTCCTTGATACATAAATGTTACTTATGTTCTTTAATTCCATATTGAATAAGAGGCATGCTGCCTTATCAAGTTATAGATGAAATACTTGAATAGGAATGTTTCTCTAATCTACATAGATATTGAATTATCTGCTATTGAAATATATGATTCCACTGTTCAGTTTATTTCTATTAAACTACAACAATAATGTTTTCGACAGAGAGTTATATCTCTCGCTGGGGCAATTTTATAATTGTCTCACCCCCGTGGGATCCAACGTTTTTAGGTAGACGCAGACAAAGAGGCAGAAACCCTATAGCAGGGGAAGAATAGCAGCAACAACAACAGGAACAACAATGATATCCAGGTGGAGATATTGTCTATCATGTTTAGTAATAGTATGTAGAGTCCTATGTGTCTTCTCTATACTCTCAGGTCCTAGGAGTCTGTGGATAGTGTTTTTATAATTGATCTGAGATTTTGGTTTGAATGCCTCGAGGATTTTATTACTTGTGATTTTTAGCAAAGCAATGATGTATATATATATTCCTCGAGAAGAGATAGTACAATGAATGTATTTTGTGAACTAGTATGTAAATATAATATTGTGGTTCTTGTTTAAAGAGTTTTCCTAAGAATGGATCTCTTTGCAAATGGTTTTAGTTTTTTAGTGATTTTTAGTAATCCGCTGTTAGTGATCGCTTCCGCATTAGTAAATCTTGTTTTTATAAGTTGGATGTCACAAAACCTATGGGTGTCATTGAATATATACTTGTAAGGGTTGGGAAAGATGCTAATGTCCCATGTGACTTTATCATGATGGACATAAAGGAAGACTTACTGTAACATCCCTGACCTGGGTTATGTACTAATCCTAGGTGTTTTGCCTAATAAAGTTGATTATATGCTTGCTCTTATATTTTGAAAAGTAATTAAGGCTTTTGAGGAGCTTATATTTCAATTTCAGTCCTTTTTCAATAATGTTGAAACATTATTTTGTTACTTTTGGACTAAAGTGCAAATTACCCAAGTTGAGGGGTTAACTTGCAAATTGCACATGATAAGATGTTCCTCTGATGTTGGGACATCATAAGAATGAATATGATGTAGTGGTATGGTTTCCACAAGATTGGGCATCAAGATAAAGCTTGTAGAGTAATCCTTGTGCATTAAAACCTAGTTTTGGTGTAATGTGCAAATTACCAAAAACCTAGGGTTCAATATGCAAAATATCACCTCTAGAGGGTCTCTAATGTTTCTTGGCATCAAGTATAGCAAAGAAAATGAGAGGGGCGCCTCATTTGAATTATCATGGAGGAGAGAGAATCTTAACATTAGAATAATCAAGATTTAAGCATAAATGGGATTTTAATTTAATTTAATGCAAAAAGAAATAATTAATTGAGGAGCCCTTCAACCAAAAGTTGAAGGATGTGTTTGCAATATTGTTTGACGATCTTTTTCCATGCTTGGTCACAAAAAGATCTTGGTTGAGTGGAAGCCACTCACATTAATATAGAAAAAAAGTATTATCCACTAAAGGTTGGGTATTAATATAAAATTCCTTAAGGTGCTTAATTCCTTTTCCATTAATCGTTGGATAATGGAAAGGTTTTGCAAGATAAATAAGATGGGTTCGTGGCCAAGAAATGGAGGGGAGTATGGTGGAAATTATTTTGGAATTAAAGAAAACAAATCTTTTTCCTCTTTACTTGAAAACCCATATACATATCCTTTATACTCATCTTTTCCAATAACACCCAAGGCTTGTTTCCTTAGTTTTTCTCTTATCACTTTGCTTTGGCCGACGAAGGAAGAACTCAAGAGCAGGGGAATGACGAACACAACATGTTGGTAAGATTTTGATCATCTTCTACCTCGGATTCATGGTGGAAACCCTAAAGCAATTCTTGATTAATGGTTTTCTTCACCCGATTTCCAATCCTAGCCATCTTGCACATCCAAAAGCTCAAGGACAGAGCTTAGACATCTTCTGGAACTCCATCCACCATTAAAGTCGTGGAGCTTGGAGCTTGGTATCAGTTCTGGAGGCAGGTTTTATAACTCAAGCCCTTAAGCATTAGTGTTGCACTTCTTTCTTTAATAATCATTGGTTACTTTTTTTTTCTTTTGATACTCTTTTGAGTTCTTGCTTAAACTCCCATGAAGAACAAAAATGGTTCTTGGTGGAATGAAGGAGGACGATGATGACATCATCCTATATGATTATCCAAAGAACTACTTTACCAAACAGTTTCCTTTTTGTTGCTCAAACAGTTTCCCAAACCGTTTGGAATGAAACGATTTCATCAAACCGCATGGAGGGAAATCGTTTCAAACCTTTTGGTGGCGTTGACCAAGGGTTGACCATTTGGAGAACTGTTGAAAATAATGTAGGTTAATGACCCATCAATTGTTATTGATTAACTCCAATTGGTTCACTAGTTGAAGGTCAATCAATCACCTAAACCCTAATCGGGTTAAGTGCTGATTTTATAAGTGGTTAAGTTTGAAACTTGGGTTGATTAACCCAAACGGTTTCAAAACCATTTGGGGATCACCCAAATGGTCTCAAGACCGTTTGGTGATCACTCAAGACCGTTTGGAGGTTTAGGGTTAGGTATGGTTGAGCAATTGAAGGTCCAAATATATTAAGTTGTAGTATAATCAATTACTGATTACAAATCCTAGGATCCAAACCCTAAATGAATGACATGGTTGATGATGATGTGATGAGAAAATGGTCTCAAGACAGTTTGGAGGTCATCCAAACGATCCCAAGACCATTTGGAGGTCACCCAAGACCGTTTGGAGGTCTAGGGTTGACTATGGTTAGGTGTTTGAAGATCTAAAGGTACTAAGTTGAAGTATAATCAATTGCTGATTTGGTGAACAATCCAATGGTCCAAACCCTAATTGGTTGACTTAGATTTTGATGTTGACATGGGCAAACGGTCTCAAGACCGTTTGGAGGTCATCCAAACGACCTCAAGACCGTTTGGGGTCAGGTTATGTCCAATTTGGATGATGGTTCAATGGTTTCAAAGTAATTAATCTCACATTGATTAATGTTGAAGGATTAACGTTTCCTAACCCTAATCCAATTGATTCAAACTCTAATTGATGACCAATTGAGGGTCAATTGTGGGTCAAATCAGTTGAATGTTGACCTAATTAACTCAATTGAAGCATGGTGATAGGTCCACTTGATGAGTGATAACATGATCACAATCAATGAAGGAATTGATCTTGGAAACCCTAGTTCAATCTGACTTGTTGAGACCATACTTGGTCCATGCGGTTTTGAGGAGGGTTGGACCAAACGGTCTCAAGACCATTTGGGACCAAACGATCCCAAACCGTTTGAGTTCATGTGTTTTCAAATGTTACTTTAGCAAACGGTCTCAAAAGTCAACTTTGGGCAAACGGTCTTCACCACCTACTTTTCTAAACAGTTTCAAAGGTTACTTTATCAAACGGTTTTAGTGGTTTGTGCAAGACCGTTTGTAGGTCTAAACGGTCTTAGACCATTTGGATGTTTTTTTGCAAGATCGTTTGAGGTCTGATTTGGTCAAGACCGTTTGGGGTCTATGTGGCCAAGATCGTTTGGTGGATAACTAACCAAAACCACATGGGTACTTAAAGTGGTTAAAGGACACAGTGATTAGTTGATTAATACATGATGTAATCAAAGATGATTATAGTAATTACATCTTAATGGGGTAAGGTGATTAGTACCCTTTGAATAATTAAGCCTTAATGATCATGGTGACAATGACTTAACCCATGATGTCAATTCTTCTTCAAGATTGAGTTGACTTAGCTTAATCAAAGCTGATGTAAGTATCATCTTATAGAAGATAAGAGAGAAGTTTCCTTACAAGAATGTTAATTATGTAATGGACTCTCATTATGGATGGATGTCTAATTAGGGGATCATGAAACCCTAATTATGAAGGTTAATGAATCGTAACCCTAATTGAGATCATTAATAGGTGAAATCCTAATACATGCTGATGGTATGAACTAAACTCATAATGATGACATGATAAACCTTAATTCAAGGTACTTTGATGATCACTCCAACTTGGGGTGAATAGTAAACCCTAATTGTGGTTTACTGAACTTAAACCCTAATCTAGGGTGATGTAATGTGAATAGTGAACCCTAATCTAGGGTGATGTGATGTGAATAGTAAACCCTAATCTAGGGTTATGTGATGTGAATAGTAAACCCTAATATAGGGTGATGTGATGTGAATATTAAACCCTAATCTAGGGTGATGTAATGTAAATAGTAAACCCTAACTATGGAATGTTAATGATGAACCCTAATCTAAGGTGATGTGATGTAAATAGTAAACCCTAATCTAGGGTGATGTGAATAGTAAACCCTAATCTAGGGTGATGTCATGTGAATAGTAAACCCTAACTATGGAATGTTAATGATGAACCCTAAACTAGGGTGATGTGATGCTAATATTAAACCCTAATCTAAGGTGATGTGATGTGAATAGTAAACCCTAATCTATGGTGATGTAATGTGAATAGTAAACCCTAACTATGGAATGTTAATGATGAACCCTAATCTAGGGTGATGTGATGTAAATAGTAAACCCTAATTTCAGATAAAGCGAAGGAATATGTGAAACCCTAATCCTGGGTTATACTTTATAGCATGAAGCTCTAAGATTGGATAATGAAATGATGAGTCATTAATCCTAATTGAGTTAAGGGGATGGTTAACCTTAATTGAACTAAAAAGGGAAACCCTAACCCTAGCAAGGGCATAGTGGTGTATTCCTTGATTAAAGCTACTAAAGTTGTTTTACACTGTGCTGATATGAAATTGATGTATTTGTTATCATCTATACTAATCATGCAGGTTTGATAAGACATTGAACATAGACAGGTATGAGCTATGATGCTTTGTTTATTAAAAGTACTTTATGAGCTTGTAAGAAATGATATGCTATGTTGCCTAGTGAAAGGTAAAAAAAGAGATTGATAGGCTGTAAGAGCCATATGAAATACTTGCATTACAATTATCATGTTTACACTGTTACATGACTTGATGGCATTATGTTACCTGTCAAAGTGGTAACAAGTATTTTGATGATCTAAGGGTTTGAACACCCATATTATTGAATCATGATGATGTGATGATAAGGGATTGAGATCCCAATGTTAATAAAGCTGTAAAATGAACTTGATAAAAGTAATACTCTTTCTTTACAACAATTGTTATAATGGTTTATGTTTGAAAACATGCTTGATGCTAAAAGAATGTTGTAATGTACTTAAATAATCAAGTGAAATGATATCATATAGAGCCCTGACCATAGATCCATCATCGTCAGTAGTTTGGTGATGGTGAAACATGTTTTCCTAAGGGAACTCCTGGAGGGCATACTTTTGAGTATGTGGGGGTTATGGGCGCAAATATCCTTACGCCCTAATGGAGGAATTGATGTGAGATAAACATTAAATCTCTCAATCCTTCATTATATGTATATGCTGGGATGATGTATCACTAATCTCCTGATGATGATGTTAATGCCGCATCGATGTGAGATAAACAAGAAATCGCTCGATTGCGAAGAGAGTACAACATGCCACTGTAACTCTAATAGTGAAGTTGCCAGAATACCCTGGAAAGCTATTTTAGTAGAGACACGAGATGTCCTACAAGTTGTTCCTCACACTGACTGAGGAAGATGAGGTCATAGAAATCTGACTCTTCTATTGACCTTTGTATGGTACCGATTTCGATTTCGCAATGGTCGGTTGGAGTATAAGCGGTATACCTCATCTCCTCAGGGCATAAGTATGATTGTAAAATGTAATCAGCCATGTAACATATTTTCTTAGGGTTGAATTACGAGAATCGATGGTTGATGATACATTGTCTATTATGTCCTACTTGGATAAATGATATACATGTTCTTCATATTCCTTATTGAATAAATGATATACTGCTTAATCAAGTTATACCTGGAATGAACTGTATAGAGAATGTTGCCCTACTTAGTTTAATTAATGATTTACCTACTGTTGAATATTTATAATTTCACTGCTCAGTGTTATTCTATTATCTACAATAATAATGCTTATGGCAGAGAGTTATAACTCTCACTGGGATAATTTTCAATTGTCTCACCCCCGTGGGATTCAAATTTTTAGGTAGACACCGAGGAATTAGAAACCTTTCAGTGGGTGAGCAGTAACAGCAACCACAAAAGTAGCAACAGCAACACCAAGGACAACAGTGATCCTCAGGTGGAGACACTGTTTGTCAAGTCCTATATATAGAAAGAGTCCTATGTGTCGTATTTGTACTCTCAGGTCCTAGGAGTCAGTAGAGGGTTTGATATAGATCTGAGATTTTTGGCTTGATGCCTCGAGATTTTTGTACACTGCTCATGTACACTTTAATAGGGCAGATAATGTTTATGACTCTCGAGATGGGATGATACAGAGATGTGATGATGTATCATAATGTAAATAAGTTACTTTTGTTCTTTATGAAAGATTTTTACAATTTTTGGATCTCTCTATAAAAAGTTTTAATTTTTAGTGATTTTTAATAATTCCGCTGCTAATAATTTGCTTCCTCATTAGTTAATCTTATTTTTTTGAGACGGACGTCACAATTTAGTGGTATCAGAGCTCTAGGTTCGCTGAGTCTATAGAGACATAGGACTAAGGTTATTGAGTCTGTTCTAGTGTCTTCCAGTCTATCTGATAGTGTCTTCTGCTCATATAGGAGGAGAAGAGAAAACTAAAGATGTCTGGATCACATGATGAACATGTTGCAGAAAGTAGTGTTGCTGCACCCGGAGGAGGTGCAAGAGACCAAGGAAGGGAGGAACCTCTACCTGAACCACCCCAACTCAATCCAGCTGACATGGGGAACCCAGCCTTCCAAGCCATGTTTGGGCAGTTCATGACTGCCATGACACATATGACTGATAGGATGTCCATACCTGCACCTAGGGCACCTACCCATCAAGAAGGACAAGGAGCCAATAAGACATTTGAACAACTATGCCGGGTTGGAGCCATGGAATATGCTGGGACAGCTGACCCAGTAGATGCTGACATGTGGTTAACCGAGTTAGAGAAGGCATTTAGAATCCTGAACATCCCTAAAGCTGAGAAGGTTAGACATGCTGTGTACCTTCTTAAAGGGAGTGCTGGTCACTGGTGGACCATAGAGGAGGGGAAAATGCCAGGTGTGGAGATCGAATGGGAAGTATTTCGACGGGAATTTGTCAACATATACTTTTCTAAGACGTTCTTGGATGAGAAAATCTCTCAGTTTGAGAGATTAAGGCAAGGACCAATGAACATTAGCGAGTATGAGGCTAAGTTCATGGAGTTTCTGCAGTTTTGTCTGCATATGGCAACCACTGATGAAGAGCGGATTCAGCGTTTTGAGAAGGGGTTAAACGCCGAGTTGACCACCCCTGTGTCTGCTCTGGAGAACAGGGAAAGATTTGCTACTTTTATGGAGTCTATTAGAAGGATAGAGAGGTCTGTGACTGAGAAGCAACATACCAAGAACAAGAAGATGTACCCCTAGTTTCAAGGATCCTCATCCAAAGGTTTTAAGAGACCGAGGTTTTCCGTGCCTATACCACCACCTAGATTCAGTACCCAGACACAGTGGACGTCAAATAGGGGTAGAGGAAGAAGTTTACCACCAGAAGGAGCTCACAACTCAGCATCTGTGTCGGTTATAGGACCATCCAGACCACATCAGGGGATAAGAAGCTGTTTCATATGTGGAAAGATGGGGCACCTGATGAAGGATTGTAGAGCCAGAGAGGCAAGTGTAACTCAACCTCAAAAGGAAAAGTCAGCAAGGTTCTCAAAGGAGATAGTTTCCAGGTGGAGCTAGAGGACGTGGACAAGCATCCCAAGCTGAATCATCGACACCCAGTCATTGAGCACTGAATCAACCACAAGCAACGAAGAGATTCTATGCAATGAATCCACCTGATGCAGTGATCAACCCTCGGGTTGTGACAGGTCAGATGAAGCTGTTTTATTATGACATGTCTACATACTGCATCGTATCTGTTTTAATTGATCCAGGTGCTACACATTCCTTTATCACTCGAAGAGTGATTCTTGACTGCAATATGACAGTTGGTCATAGGGCAGAGAGTTTGAAGTTGGAGACTCCTTTGATGGGATCTGCCATGTTGCGGGAGGTGTGTTCTCCCTGCATCCTTTTCTTTTCTGAGCATCACATTCAAGTGGATCTTATACCACTAGAGATGCATGGGTTCGATATAATCCTTGGGATGGACACCTTAGAAAGGTATAAGGTTGTCTTGGATTGTGAATCCAAGTAGGATGTGTTCACTGATGAAAGTGACACATGGATCTTTCAAGGAGATAGAAAGATTCTTCCAACATGTCTTGTGTTAGCTATGGTTGCTGAGAAGCTGTTGAGGCAAGGATGTTTTACATTCTTGGCCCATGTGGTAGATACCACTATGGAGAGTTCTAATCCTGCTGAAGTTCCGATAGTCAGGGAATTTGAAGATGTATTTCCTGAAGAACTTCCAGGTGTACCTCTTCCCTGAGAGATTGATTTTGAAATTAATCTAATCCCAGACACACAACCAATAGCACAAACTCCATATAGGATGGCGCCTGCCGAGATGGCAGAACTCAAGAAACAACTACAAGAGTTGCTTGAGAAGGGTTTTATCCGACCGAGCACTTCACCCTGGGGAGCTCAGGACCTCTTTGTTAAGAAAAAGGATGGGTCGATGCGGTTATGTATTGACTACAGGAAAGTAAATAAAGTAACAATAAATAATAAGTATCCTTTGCCAAGGATTGATGATCTCTTTGATCAGTTGCGTGGTGCAACTGTCTTTTCAAAGATAGATCTGAGGTCAGGATATCATCAGCTACGTATTAAGGAGGGTGACATACCTAAGTCTGCCTTTAGGACAAGGTATGGTCACTATGAGTTCAGAATTATGTCGTTTAGACTAACTAATGCACCAACTGCATTCATGGAACTCATGAATAGAATCTTTCGACCTTTTCTTGATCAGTGTGTTGTTGTCTTCATAGATGACATCCTGATCTATAGTAGAGATGCTCAATAGAATGAACATCATCTTTGTTAGGCTCTAACTTTGCTAAGAAAGCATAATTTATATGCTAAGTTTAGCAAGTGTGAGTTTTGGTTACCAGAAGTTTATTTTCTTGGACACGTAATATCTGCTTCAGGTATACATGTTGACCCTAAAAAGGTAGAATCTGTCTTGCAATGGGAGCATCCGAAGACACCGACAAAGATTCACAGTTTCTTAGGGTTGGCAGGTTACTATAGGAGGTTCATTAAGAACTTTAGTTCTATAGATTTACCCTTGACTAAGTTGACCAGGAAGGATGTTCCTTTTGCCTAGAATGACAAATGTCAACAATCATTCCGGCTGATGAAGGAAAGGCTGACAAGTGCACCAGTGCTAGTACTACCTGAGCAAGGGAAAGGGTATATAGTTTTCTATGATGCATCTAAGAATGGACTAGGATGTGTGTTGATGTAGGATAAACAAGTGATTTCTTTTGCTTCTCGACAGCTTAAGAAACACGAGGAGAATTATCCGACACACGATCTAGAACTAGCTGCAATAGTCCATGCTTTGAAGATCTGGAGACATTATCTCTATGGAGAGACATTCCAGATTTTCACAGACCATAAGAACCTAAAGTATATCTTCTCTCAGCATGAGCTTAACATGAGACAATGCCGCTGGATGGAGTTAATCAAGAACTACGATTGTACAATTGATTATCATCCAGGGAAGGCCAATGTAGTTGCTGATGCTTTGAGTAGGAAATTAGCAACACCAGCCCTAGATAAAGCACAACTAAATTTTTTGGTGTGTACTAGGAGGGATATGCTTATCTCTTTAAGGCAAGATAATTTACAACTTAAGGTATCGTTGTTATCTGGATTGTTAGCTGAGATGCACATAAAATGTACTCTGAGACAGTAGATTAAGAAGGCACAACAAGATGATGATGTAGTTCAACAGATTAGATCAGAGTATGGTAATGAGAAACAAGAAGGTTTCAATGATTCAGATGATCAAGTAGCCTGTTATCATGATAGAATGATAGTTCATGATGTGGATAATTTAAGGAAGTTAGTCCTGGAAGAAGCTCATTCTTCTATGTATGCTATGCATCTAGGAAGCACCAAGCTGTATCATAACTTGAAAGACATGTATTGGTGGCCTGGATTAAAGAAAGACGTTGCTGAGTTCGTTATGCGGTGTCTAGTGTGTCAGCAAGTTAAAGATGAACACCAGAAGCCTACAGGAACAATGCAACCTTTACCCATACCACAGTGGAAGTGGGATCATCTAACCATGGACTTTGTGGTTGGTTTACCTAGGACAGCCAAAGGTCATGATTCTATCTGGGTAATAGTTGATAGGTTGACAAAGACATCACATTTCTTACCTGTCAAAACAACCTATTCTGCTGAGAAGTTGGCACAATTATATGTAGATGAGATAGTGCGACTGCATGGGGTCCCAGTTACCATTGTTTCTGACGGAGGTCCCCAATTTATGAGTCATTTTTGGGAGCGACTTCATAAAGCCTTAGGCACACAGTTAAGGTTTAGTAAAGCCTTTCATCCTCAGACAGATGGACAATCAGAAAGGACTATACAGACCTTGGAGGAGTTGCTCAGGGCATGTGTCCTCCAGTTTACAGGAAGTTGGGATCTACATATAAGCTTGATAGAGTTTGCCTATAACAATAGCTATCAATACAGTATTGACATGGCACCTTATGAAGCTTTGTATGGTAGACGTTGTAGATCTCCCCTATGTTGGTATGAAACTGGTGAGTATCAACTTTTGGGTCCTGATCTTGTACAACAGACTACCGAGAAGATTAAAATAATACAACAATAGTTAAAGACTGCACAAGATAGGAAGAAATCTTACGCTGATAAGCGTCATAGACCTTTAGAATTCCATATTGGAGACAGGGTGTAACTCAAGGTCTCACCTTGGAAGGGAGTTCTTAGATTTGGAAGGAAAGGAAAGTTAGCTCGTAGATTTATGGGGCCTTATCCAATCATTGAACAAATTGAAAGGTAGCTTATAACTAGAGTTATCACCCGAGCTACAAAAGTTACACCCACTGTTCCACATTTCCATGCTAAGGAAATGCCATCCTGACACAAAATCAGTTCTACAGCCTATGGAAGTAGAAGCAAACGATGATATATCTTATGTTGAAGGACCTATGTTGATCCTTGACAGTAGAATTAAAAAGATGAAAAAGAAAGATATAAGTCTTGTGAAAGTCCTCTGGAATCATCGTGGCATAGAAGAAGCTACATGGGAACTAGAGGAAGAGATGAGGAGGAAATACCCTACTCTTTTCTCTTAAAATGTTTTGTTAATGATTTCGGGGATGAAATCCTTATAAGGGGTGGATAATTTGTAACATCCCTGACCTGGGTTATGTACTAAACCTAGGTGTTTTGCCTAATAAAGTTGATTATATGCTTGTTATTATCTTTTGAAAAGTAATTAAGGCTTTTGAGGAACTTATATTTCAATTTTAGTCCTTTTTGAATAATGTTGAAACATTGTTTTGATACTTTTGGACTAAAGTGCAAATTACCCAAGTTGAGGGGTTAACTTGCAAACTGCACATGATAAGATGTTCCTCTGATGTTGAGACATCATAAGAATGAATATGATGTATTTTTATGGTTTCCACAATCTTGGGCATCAAGATAAAGCTTGTAGAGTAATCCTTGTGCATTAAAACCTAGTTTTGGTGTAATGTGCAAATTACCCAAAATCTAGGGTTCAATATGCAAAATATCACCTCTAGAGGGTCTCTCATGTGTCTTGGCATCAAGTAGAGCAAATAAAATGAGAGGGGCACCTCATTTGAATTATCATGGAGGATAGAGAATCTTGACATTAGAATAATCAAGATTTAAGCATAAATGGGATTTTAATTTAATTTAATGAAAAAAGAAATAATTAATTGAGGAGCCCTTCAACAAAAAGTTGAAGGATGTGTTTGCAATAGTGTTGGACTAGATTTTTCCATGCTTGGGCACAAAAAGATCTTGGTTGAGTGGAAGCCACTCACATTAATATAATAAAAAGTATTATCCACTAAAGGTTGGATATTAATATAAAACTCCTTACGGTGCTTAATTCCTTTTCCATTAATCTTTGGATACTGGAAAGGTTTTTCAAGATAAAGAAGATGGCTTCGTGTCCAAGAAATGGAGGGGAGTATGGTGGAAATTATTTTGGAATTAAAGAAAACAAATCTTTTTCCTCTTTCCTTGAAAACCCATATACATATCCTTTATACTCATCTTTTCCAATAATACCCAAGGCTCGTTTCCTTAGTTTTTCTCTTATCACTTTGCTTTGGCCGACCAAGGAAGAGCTCAGGAGTAGGGGAAGGATGAACACAACCTGTTGGTAAGATTTTGATCATCTTCTACCTCGGATTCATGGTGGAAACCCTAAAGCAATGCTTGATTAATGGTTTTCTTCACCCGATTTCCAATCCTAGCCATCTTGCACATCCAAAAGCTCAAGGTCGGAGCTTGGAAAGCTGTTGGAACTCCATCCACCATTAAATCCGTGGATCTTGGAGCTTGGGATCAGTTCTGGAGGTGGGTTTTATAACTCAAGCCCTTAAGCATTAGTGTTGCACTTCTTTCTTTAATAATCGTTGGTTACTTTTTCTTCTTTTGATACTCTTTTGAGTTCTTGCTTAAACTCCCATGAAGAACAACAATAGTTCTTGGTGGAACGAAGGAGGACAATGATGACATCATCCTAGATGATTATCCAAAGAACTACTTTACCAAACGGTTTCCTTTTTGTTGCTCAAATGGTTTCCCAAACCGTTTGGGAGCAAACAGTTTCAAACCGTTTGGAATGAAATGGTTTCATCAAACCGCATGGAGGGAAATAGTTTCAAACCGTTTGGTGGCGTTGACCAAGGGTTTACCATTTGTAGAACTGTTGAAAATAATGTAGGTTAATGACCCATCAATTTTTATTGATTAACTCCAATTGGTTCACTAGTTGAAGGTCAATCAATCACCTAAACCCTAATCGGGTTAAGTGCTGATTTCATAAGTGGTTAAGTTTGAAACTTGGGTTGATTGACCCAAACGGTTTCAAAACCATTTGGGGATCACCCAAACAATATAAAGACCGTTTTGTGATCACTCAAGACCGTTTGGAGGCTTAGGGTTAGGTATGGTTGAGCAATTGAAGGTCCAAAGATATTAAGTTGAAGTATAATCAGTTACTGATTTGGTGACAAATCCTAGGATCCAAACCCTAAATGAATGACATGGTTGATGATGATGTGATGATCAAACGGTCTCAAGACCGTTTGGAGGTCATCCAAACGATCCCAAGACCGTTTGGGGGTCACCTAAGACCGTTTGGAGGTCTAGGGTTGACTATGGTTAGGTGTTTGAAGATCTAAAGGTACTAAGTTGAAGTATAATCAATTGTTGATTTGGTGAACAATCCAATGGTCCAAACCCTAATTGGTTGACTTGGATTTTGATGTTGACATGGGAAAATGGTCTCAAGACCGTTTGGAGGTCATCCAAATGACCTCAAGACTGTTTGGGGTCAGGTTATGTCCAATTTGGATGATGGTTCAATGGTTTGAAAGTAATTAATCTCACATTGATTAATGTTGAAGGATTAACGTTTCCTAACCCTAATCCAATTGATTCAAACTCTAATTGATGACCAATTGAGGGTCAATTGTGGGTCAAATCAGTTGAATGTTGACCTAATTAACTCAATTGAAGCATGGTTATAGGTTCACTTGATGAGTGATAATATGATCACAATCAATGAAGGAATCGATCTTGGAAACCCTAGTTCAATCTGACTTGTTGAGACCATACTTGGTCCATGCAGTTTCGAGGAGGGTTGGACCAAACGGTCTCAAGACCATTTGAGTCCAAACGGTCTGGACCAAACAGTCTCAAGACCGTTTGGGACCAAACGATCCCAAACCGTTTGAGTTCATGCATTTTCAAATGTTACTTTAGCAAATGGTCTCAAAAGTCAACTTTGGGCAAACGGTCTTCACCACCTACTTTTCTAAACGGTTTCAAAGGTTACTTTACCAAACGGTTTCAGTGGTTTGTGCAAGACCGTTTGGAGGTCTAAACGGTCTTAGACCGTTTGGATGTTTTTGTGCAAGACCGTTTGAGGTCTGATTTGGTCAAGACCGTTTGGTGGATAACTAACCAAAACCGCATGGGTACTTAAAGTGGTTAAAGGACAAAGTGATTAGTTGATTAATACATGATGTAATCAAAGATGATTATAGTAATTACATCTTAATGGGGTAAGGTGATTAGTACCCTTTGAATAATTAAGCCTTAATGATCATGGTGACAATGACTTAACCCATGATGTCAATTCTTCTTCAAGATTGAGTTGACTTAGCTTAATCAAAGCTGATGTAAGTATCATCTTATAGAAGATAAGAGAGAAGTTTCCTTACAAGAATGTTAATTATGTAATGGACTCTCATTATGGATGGATGTCTAATTAGGGGATCATGAAACCCTAATTATGAAGGTTAATGAATCATAACCCTAATTGAGGGCATTAATAGGTGAAATCCTAATGCATGATGATGGTATGAACTTAACTCATAATGATGGCATGATAAACCTTAATTCAAGGTACTTTGATGATCACTCCTACTTGGGGTGAATAGTGAACCCTAATCTAGGGTGATGTGATGTGAATAGTAAACCCTAATCTAGGGTGATGTGATGTTAATATTAAACCCTAATCTAGGGTGATGTGATGTGAATAGTAAACCCTAATATATGGTGATGTAATGTGAATAGTAAACCCTAACTATGGAATGTTAATGATGAACCCTAATCTAGGGTGATGTGATGTAAATAGTAAACCCTAATCTAGGGTGATGTGATGTGAATAGTAAACCCTAATCTAGGGTGATGTAATGTGAATAGTAAACTCTAACTATGGAATGTTAATGATGAACCCTAATCTAGGGTGATGTGATGTAAATAGTAAAACCTAATTTTAGATAAAGCGAAGGAATATGTGAAACCCTAATCCTAGGTTATACTTTATCGCTTGAAGCTCTAAGATTGGATAATGAAATGATGAGTCATTAATCCTAATTGAGCTAAGGGGATGGTTAACCTTAATTGAACTAAAAAGGGAAACCCTAACCCTAGCAAGGGAATAATGGTGTATTCCTTGATTAAAGCTGCTAAAGTTGTTTTACACTGTGCTGATATGAAATTGATGTATTTGTTATCATCTATACTAATCATGCATGTTTTATAAGACATTGAACATAGCCAGGTATGAGATATGATGCTTTGTTTATTGAAAGTACTTTATGAGCTTGTAAGTAATGATATGCTATGTTGCCTAGTGAAAGGTAACAAAAGAGATTGATAGGCTGTAAGAGCCATATGAAATACCTACATTGCAATTATCATGTTTACACTATTACATGACTTGATGGCATTATGTTTCCTGTCAAAGTGGTAACAAGTATTTTAATGATCTAAGGGTTTGAACACCCATATTATTGAATCATGATGATGTGATGATAAGGGATTGGGATCCCAATGTTAATAAAGCTATAAAATGAACTTGATAAAAGTAATACTCTTTCTTTACAACAATTGTTATAATGGTTTATGTTTGAAAACATGCCTGATGCTAATAGAATGTTGTAATGTACTTAAATAATCAAGTGAAATGATATCATGTAGAGCCCTGACCATAAATCCATCATCGTCAGTAGTTTGGTGATGGTGAAATAGGTTTTTCTAAGGGAACTCCTGGAGGGCATAGTTTTGAGTATGTGGGGGTTATGGGCACGGATATCCTTACTCCCTAATGGAGGAATTGATGTGAGATAGACATTAAATGTCTCAATCATTCACTATATGTATATGCCAGGATGATCCATCACTAATCTCCCTATGATGATGTTAATGACGCATCGATGTGAGATAAACAAGAAATCACTCGATTGCGAAGAGAGTACAACATGCCACTGTAACTCTAATAGCGAAGTTGCCAGAATACCCTGGAAAGCTATTTTAGCAGAGACACAAGATGTCCTGCAAGTTGTTCCTCACACTGACTGAGGAAGATGAGGTCATAGAAATCTGACTCTTCTATTGACCTATGTATGGTACTGATTTCGATTTCACAATGGTCGGTTGGAGTATAAGCGGTATACCTCATCTCCTCAGGGCATAAGTATGATTGTAAAATGTAATCAGCCGTGTAGCATATTTGCTTAGGGTTGAATTACAAGAATCGATGGTTGATGATACATTGTCTATTATGTCCTATTTGGATAAATGATATACATGTTCTTCATATTCCTTATTGAATAAATGATATACTACTTAATCAAGTTATCCCTGGAATGAACTGTATACAAAATGCTGCTCTACTTAGTTTAATTAATTATTTACCTGTTGTTGAATATTTATAATTTCACTGCTCAGTGTTATTCTATTATCTGCAATAATAATGCTTCTGGCGGAGAGTTATAACTCTCGCTGGGACAATTTTCAATTGTCTCACCCCCGTGGGATTCAACTTTTTAGGTAGACGCTGAGGAAGAAGAAACCTTTCAGTGGGTGAGCAGCAACAACAGCCACATCAGCAGCAACAGAAACACCAAGGACAACAGTGATCCTCAGGTGGAGACACTGTCTGTCAAGTCCTGTATATAGAAAGAGTCCTATGTGTCGTCTCTGCACTCTCAGGTCTTAGGAGTCAGTAGAGGGTTTGATATAGATCTGAGATTTTTGGCTTGATGCCTTGAGATTTTTGTACACTGCTCATGTATAGTTTAACATGGTAGATAATGTTTATGACTCTCGAGATGAGATGATACAGAGATGTGCTGATGTATCAGAATGTAAATACCTTACTTTGGTTCTTTATGAAAGAATTTTATAGTTTGTGGATCTCTCTATAAAAAGTTTTAATTTTTAGTGATTTTCAGTAATTCCACTGCTAATAATTCGCTTCCGCATTAGTTAATCTTGTTTTCTTGAGACAGACATCACACTTACGCTGCCCCATTATCTTTTGTCGTCCCTTTTTGGCCACTGCTCATGCCTTGATTGATGTCAAGGTTGGAACCATCTTCTGCGCATAGGAAAAAAACCCTATAGTTTACGGTGTTCGAGAGAATGTGCGAACCATGCCTCCAAGAAGAGGTTTATCTCCTTGATTGTGTTGAGAAGCTCCACCAGTTAAGACAAGAATGGGAGCTAGTTGAGGATCCCCTTCAGAGCACCCTAGTGACCCCCATTGATTGTGGTTTTGGAGATGGCTAATTTGAGCAATATAGAGTTCATCTTGACACCTTTGAGGAGATATATGATGAAGAGTTTGAGGATCTCAAAATGATCTCTCTCATGGATGCCCCCAAGGCCCCCAAGACAAAACCCTTACCTAAAGGTCTTAAATATGTTTTCCTTGATGAGAAAAATATTTATCATGTTATCATTAACTCCAATCTTACCTATGAACAGGAAACCATGCTCATGACTGATCTTAGGAAGAGGAAAGTTGTTGTAGGATATAAAATGGATGATTTGACATAGATCAAATCAATCTATTTGCATGCATAAAATTCCTATGGTAGAAGAATAAAAACCTTCTAGAGACCCTCAAGGGAAACTAAATCCAAACATGGAAAAGGTTTTGCATCTAGAGGTTATCAAACTTTTAACTTCAAGAATTATCTACCCCATATCCGACTCCCCATGGGTTAGTCATGTCTAGGTTGTCCCCAAGAAAGGGGGATCCACTATTGTGAAGAATGACAAGGATGAGATCATCCCCACCTGTACTGTTATAGGATGGAGGATGTGTATTGACTACATAAAACTAAATAAGGCCACTAGGAAAGATCACTTCCCTCTTCCCTTTCTGGATCAAGTACTAGAGCGCCTTTCCCATCAACAATATTTTTATTATCTTGATGGCTATTCATGTTTTTATCAGATTTCTATTCATCCTGATGAACATGAGAAAATGGCCTTCATTTTCCTGTTTGGCACTTATGCATTTAGGAGAATGACCTTCAGTTTGTGCAATGCCCCATCCACTTTTCAGCGGTGCATGTTTGCCATCCTTACTGGATTGACTAAGACCGTAATGGAGGTGTTTATGAATGATTTCTCCATTGATAGAGAAAGCTTTGACTCTTGCCTCTGATGTTTATCTCTTGTTCTGGAAAATGTGAGGAAGCACATTTAATCCTCAATTGGGAAAAATGTCACTTTATGGTGACATAAGGGATTATCTTAGGCCATAGGGTGAGAAACTGTGGCATAGAAGTTGATAGAGATAGATTGAGGTCATCTCCAAACTGCCATCCCCACCTTATTTTAAAGACATTCGTGACTTCCTTGGGCACATAGGTTTTTACTATTGCTTCATTTGTGATTTTGCAAAGATCACTAAACCCCTAACCAACCTTCTCCAAAAAGAAACCCCCTTTGTGTTTGACAATGCTTGCATGGCCAATTTTCTTTGTTTGAAAGATTCTCTCACTTCTACCCCCATCATTAGGGCTCCTAATTGGTCTATGCCTTATGAATCCATGTTTGATGCAAGTGATTATGTTGTTGGTGCTATTCCTGACAACATGTTGATAAAAAGCACCATGTGATTTACTATGCATCCAAAACTCTAGATGATGCCCTACAGAACTACATTACCACTGAGAAAGAGATGCTAGCTATAGTCTATGCATTCAAAAACTTCCACTCCTACTTGGTAGGGTCCAAGGTTATTATCTATATGGACCATGCAGCCATTATATGTTTGATGGTAAAAAAGGATGCCAAACTTGGTCGTCTTCGTTGGGTCCTTTTACTTCAAGAGTTTGACTAGAAAATCCTTGAGAAGAAGGGTTGCGAGAATGTAGTTGTAGACCATCTTATCCACCTTGAATTCTTTGATGATGATGGTATTCCTATAAATGAATCTATTCCCGATGATAAATTGTTGAAAATGGAATCCTAATATCCTTGGTTTGCAGATTATGTACATTTTCTAGATGCAGATGTATTCCACCCTGAACATAAGGGACATTCTAAGGATAAATTTTTGCATGATGTGAAACAATACTACTGGGATGACCCCTACGACCCTACCTTTTTAGACTTTGCTCTGATGGGCTTTATCACTGGTGTGTCACTGAGGAAGAAGTTCATGACAATCTTGAGCAGTGTTATTCTGGCCCCAATGGAGGGCACATGAGCTCTCAGAAAAATGCTAGGAAGGTGTTGTAGTCTGGTTTTTTCTGGCCCACTCTATTAAAGGATTCCTATGAATTCATTCTCACTTGTGGTGAATTTCAGAGGACCAAAAACATATCCAAGAGGGACCAAATACCCATGACTTCTTGGCAAGAGATTGAAATTTTTGATGTTTGGGGAGTAGATTATATGGGCATGTTCCCTTCTTCTTGTGGGTATAAATAAATCTAGTGGCTGTAGGCTACATTTCAAAATGGGTTGAAGCCAACCCCACCAAAACCTGTGATTCAAAACTAGTGAAGAAAGTCTTCAAAGACATTAATTTTCCTATATTTGGGGTTCCTCGTACTGTGGTTTTTGATGGTGGTCCCATTTCTTAGAGAAAAGTTTTGAATCTCTGCTGAAATGATATGGAGTCCATCACAAGGTAGCCACCCCTTACTACCCTCATACTAGTGGTCAGGTTAAGGTTTCAAATAGGCAAATCAAGTCCATCCTAAAAAGGACAGTCAATCGCACTAGGAAGGATTGGGCTTTGAAACTTAATGATGCATTGTGGGCATATGAAATTGCCTACAAAAATCCAATAAACACGAAACCCTTTAAATTAATACGGCAAATCTTGCCATCTACCCATAGAATTGGAACATAAGGCTATTTGGGCCATAAAAACTCTAAATTTTGACTTGTCTGTAGTAGGTGAAAATTGTTTTCTACAAATGTAGGAGTTAGATGAGCTCAAGATAACGGCCTATGAGAATGATAAAACATATAAAGACAAAACCAAATTGTGGTATGATGGCCATATTAGGAGAAAATATATTTGGTAGGGTGACCAAGTTTTAATGTGCAATTCCAGGCTGAGACTTTTTCCTCGAAAACTTAAATCTTGATGGTATGGGCCCTACCTTGTCAAGTGTCTCTACCCTCATGGAACTTTTCTTCTTTGGGATAAGATGATAGGTGAGTTCAAGGTCAATGGGCATAAACTAGAATGGTACATTATTGTTGAGGACTTTCTAACTTTTAAGGCATAACAACTTTCATTTCTTAAAGACCTTGATTTGAAAGACCCTCCACCACCCCACCCGATCCTAAAATGACTCCATGATCCATCTATGTTGAGCCTTCAACATAAAACTATGCGCTTATTGGGAGGCAATACAATCTCGTATTTTTCATTTTCTTTAAATTTTTAGCTAACCTTTGTTGTTTCAGTTTCATATTTGTTTTCAATTGAATTCATTAAAAAAATATTTGCCACCCAACCTGACCTTTTATCTTGGTGAAGGCAAGACTTTCCACTAAATGAAACAACCATCTGGACCGAGTGAAATGGTCATGTTGGTCCTTTAGGCGGTCGTTCCAAACTTAGGAGCCATTTGAAATTCAAAATTTGAAACACCACCTTTACCACCCCAAACAGTCATCTGAGACCTTTGAGATGGTCGTCTCGTATACCAAAAGGTGTATTCAATGCACATTCAAATGCAAACTGGCATCGGGATGAGCAATGCCTTTACTCCCCCCAAATACAAACTGAGCATTTGGAACATTCTCGACGATGAATCACCCTTCTTTGACTTATAAAATAAGGATGAACAGTGGGGTTCTCTCATCCTCTTGAAAGCCAAAGTGATAACCTCCGCAGCGCTTCATTCTCTAACGATGAAGCACCCAACTGGCCATTTCGCTTGTTCAAACAACCATCTCTCATAGCTGCATAAGTGTCATCCTCCTGCCATCCAGACCCACTTTACCCTTCTTTCTTCCTCATTGATCAACCCAGTTGACCATCTCACCCTTGCCATACGACCCTCCAGATGTTTCACCACTGTGGATCCACCTACTTTAGCTCTATCCCGACCTCTACGTCGGCCATCTCACCCTCAAGATGGTTGTCCCATCTCTGTGCATAGATCTACCATCACTGCTCTTCCCCCGTCCCCTCCTCACCTCTACTAGTGAGGATCCCCTCAGTTGAGCCCCCAACAACAATTCCTTGACCCATCGAATGACCGTCATAGCTCCCCAGATGGCTGTCTCATTGAACTTGAGGACCCCTCTGTCGTCACCTCCCCCCCCAATGACAGTCCAGATGGCCATCTCATTCTGGTTAAATGATTGTTTTGTTTCTTGAGATGATCGTCTCACCACCCCAAACATCTGTCTCAGCATTCTTGCAGCCTATCATCGTGTTTGAGTGATTATGCAAGAACAAGGGAAAAACCCTTACTTCCTCTTCCTACCATCTGCCTCACCTCTCCACCTGTGTGCCTGGTATCGACATCTAGGAACCCACTAGAGAGTCTTCTCCAAAAATTCCTGAGGAGATGGCCTATGACCTCAAGGAAGAAGATGTGTTCCTTCAACAAGTAAAAGCGGGTCAATTCTGACATGACCCCAATTTGATCACGTCGTGACTGCCTCGCATAGCCCCAATCCCAGAGAGCTATGCTCAGTTTGTCAATGACCATCATTTTGAAATATTTAAGGAAACTTATGTGATTATTGTTTCCCTTCCGCACTGGAATTGCAACGTCACTCTTGATGCACTTGGCATTAAAGAAGTTGTCAACAACATCTTGCACAAGAATCACATTCTCTCCATCCCATATTGTGTAGTTTCAGTGTATAGTGACCTTACCTTGGAGTTCATCACCACCTACCACTGGTTCCATGATTTTTAGGGGCAACTCCAACTACAAGGCCCATGTTTTGATGATAACTTTGAGATCTCCACCCATTAACTCACCTCCCTCATCCTAAATGAAGGCAAATTTGATTGGCTCTCCTATTGTATGGGGGTTCCGCCACGACAACAACCCCAAAAATTACAACATCGACAAGTTCTAGGTGGACATCATGAGACTTCCAGCTTCCCCCTAGCTCCAAGACCTCCAACATCCACAACCCAGTGGTCCTTTACCTACATCACATCCTGGCCCACACTTTCTTAAGCAGGGAAGGTACTCAGGGCGCCGTGACACTTTTCGTCCTCTACAGATTGTGGTGTCTTCTACACTGTGAGCCCTATAACTGGAGGAGTGCCACAATCGACCATCTCAACTATCAGGCCACATGTACTACTTCTTCCTCCTACTACATATGTCATATAATCACCTATATAGTTCACTTTCTCGATTACACATACATATCCTTTATGTCGCAGAGTTCAAGAATAATCTGATCGATCTCCCATACTTGAAAGGATGTAAGTTCATCTTCCCTGGTGCTACTGGTGTCTACTACTTGCTTTTCAAAGACACATGGGTCATCCTTGAGCTTCATCAACACACTAGGTTTGCAACCGCCAGCCTAGTCTTTGATCTAACTGACCTATTCGTACATATTGCATGATTCCTTCTAGATCATCCTGACCCAGAAGATGTCCTCGAGCCCATGGCCCATAGGAGGAGTGTCTCCTTGGAGGCACATGATGATGTGATGTGACCACATCTTCCTCCATCACGACGACACACCAAGAGATGCAGGGACACTAAAGAAGGCCTCGAGGAGCCTTATGTATTTTATGAGATTCAAGATTAGTTGGAGGAGATCCAACGTGAGAAGCATCACTAAGGTCACCAACTCAACCATATGTACGTGATGCAGTGCTCCCATGAGTCTTGGCATGTGGCCCGTGATGACTATGCAGCCAGTCGACCTCAGTTTGAGTAGTATGAGGCCCATCAAGCCTACCCTAACCCCAACTCCCCATATTAGGGGAACTACTACTACAATCCTCCATCTTCCTAACATTTTCCACCACTAGAGTGATCTTATTTCCTCCATATTTGATTTAGGTTTTGCTCAGGATGAGTAAAAATCTAAGTCTGGGGTGGAGGTGGGTGGTATGCTTCTATTCCAACCCCCTATCTTTTCCCTTCTTGCACTATTTTTTGCTTTTTTATTTGTATTGCATGTAGTTGTTTTATTCATGGCCCTTATCTAGATGTCCATGTTTTTATTTTTATCAATTTTCAAAAAGGCCCTTATCTATTCGACCAAGTTGAGTAGACATCTATCATTGTACCTATGTTTGAATTTAGTAATTTTTTTTTGCAAAATCTTTACAAATTACCATGTCCGAAACCACCATATCACATAGGACCCCTAAATAACATCACTCCTTGGAATAGTTGGCAAGTCATATGGAATCAATCAAAACCAAGCATGATTTTTCTCTATGTTTAACAATGGATTATCTTGTTATAAAACTTGTATGATGTGATTTATAGGAATGCTCTATCTAATGCTATGACACTTTCGAATAAATAAATAATTTTTTTGTTGAAGTTATAAGAACAAGGACACCTTTTCTTTCCCCACTATTTTCTTACTAAAAAAGAGAATTAAAGAATTACCACAAGACAAAAATCAAGTCTAGGGTAGCATGCTTCCCATATCAAAAAATTTCCATACCCCACAAAGGGGCGTACCATCAAAATATGCTATAAGAACCCAAGAAAAAAAATTGTGACCAATGTAGCCACAACTCTATAAATTTATATCTTGAGTCAAATAGAGGAGGGATCACCATTTTCTACACCCCCTCATCCTACTCTTATGCAACAACTCCCAAAAAGAGAAAAATGAAACTGTTAAAGAAAACGTAAGATGAAGCCTATTTTTCTACAAAATCTTGATTTTGAAACAAGCTATGAAAATTGTTTTGATAGGGAATATAGAACTTCATGCTATGTGGTTCTAGGAGATAGGGATGCTTGGCCAAAACTGGAGGTAAGGAATAAAGTGATGTTACGAGGATGAGGAAAGACATGTTGTGAGTATAAATTGGATGTATTTGTAATTTTATTTGCTCGGGATGAGCAACGATTTAAGTCTGAGGTATTTTGATGAATGCACATTCATCTATATTTTTGCTTAATTTTCATAATCTTTTTATTAGAACTTATCATTTTTTAGTAATTTATAGGACAATTTGCAATTTACCCACATTTTTTTATTGTGCAAATATTAATTGTTTCCATCACCTTTTGTAGGTTTTTTCCTTCGAAGCAAAGTTCTGACTTATTAAGCTCACGAGACGACCGTATCACAGCACCAGACGGTCGACTCAGCTCCAAGAAATTCCAGCCTTAGAGCCAGACAACCATTTGGTCCTCGACTCAACATGCATCTCAACACTCTAGACGGGCTTCTCATGTCAATGAGACAATCGTCTCATCCCCCAGCCAAGCATCTACGCCATCCCAGACGACCATCTCATGATCATGCTAGGTCAAACGTCCAAGACACTCAAACCTTAGGGTTTAAAGTTGATCAATGTGCGTGATGGCACCAGACGGGCGTCTTATGCCCAGACGACCGTTTTGACATCTTTTCTTCAAACCCAAGAAATGCAAAATGGTACCACCAACCCTCAATTAGGGTTTTTACCACCTCTCCCTTGAGCCACGCCATGTCACCTGCCAAATGACCATCTCGGGTAGCGAGATGGCTGTTTTGAGGCTCACGAGCAACACATTTTAGTTGCCGCCACACCCACTTGTTCCTCCCCCTTTTAGGGTTTTCACCCCTCGTTCCCCTTTAAAAGGAGGGGGGAGTCCACAAAGAAAAGGGTCCTCAGTTTGTACTTGCATTTTCATTTTGAAACTCTGTCATTTTAATTCACAGTTGTAATCTTTCAATTATGCAATAAAGCTTAGTTCTTCATTCTGGATCTGAATCTTGTTCCGTTTCTCATCTTTACTTCTAGTTCTTTCTCTTGGAGTGGGGTATTAAGAGGGAAAGCCATTTAATTGTCACCATCATTGGTCTCCTCGAGAGATTCTATCATTTTGGTCTATGTCTTTCCACCTTATTTCCCTGGTTTCTCGATTCCTCACCATGGCTAGTGAGTAGTTCCTTTATCGAGGCTAGGGGAGTAGCCCCTTAGCCATGTCTTGACCGAATCAAGTTTTACACGACTTTTTGGATGGATGGCTTTCAGTTTACAAATCATCAATTTAAACAAAGTAATTAATTATTTTTATGGTGGCTTAATTTCATCATATGCGATCGTGAAAATTAGGATTCAGAACATTAAATTGTTTACATGGGGATTTGGATGCGACCGTAGAAAAATTCCCTTTAGGATGAAGGACTAAAAGATGCATGAACGCCATGACCTATGGGTTCATGTGGAGTTCATCTCTTACGTTTCATTTATGAATGATTCACATACCTTATTCTATCTTACTTGTCGTGTACTTTTTGATCTGGTTTTCACATTGGCTAAAGTGGTTGATGCGGAATATTATCACACTGCTAATTCACTAGGAATATAATTCCTAGAGTTTACCAAAACAAAAGTGCAATAATGCCACCCGCAAGTGGAAAAATCTTATCACAGTACAGTTGAGGATCGAATCCCATGGGACAATGTTTTTAAGAATTAATTGATCAAAGTAACTTAGCAAGACATAGTACTTATCACAAACATTGAGATTGGTTTGTTTAATCTAAGATTGCAAGAAACAAAATAGCCAGGTTAAAGTTTTAGTTATCAATGAATGGAAACACTAGGGTGGAACTGGGTTTCACCGCCACTACTTGAATATGCACAATTATTCAAATCCAAATATGTATGAAGATATAATTGGAGTTATGCAAGTTTCCCCTTTCAATGACAAAAACTTGCATGAGTAGATATCCATGTAAGCTTGATGTTTCATTGCTTATGGATCCTCTATCCACTACTCTAGAGAATTTCTGTCAGAAGTTCTTGTCAGGGTGTCAACCAAAGAAAATCGGCATTCAAATCTTCAACATTGAAGTTCTCGGAGTAAAAGATTATAAATCACATAAAGCTGGTGATCAATCCAAAAAACATGTGAGAAACAATTGGCTATGAATTAAATGAGTTCATACAAGAGTTGGAACATGAATGGAATTGCAAGAAACGGGTAGTGGGGCTAGTTCCCACACCCCAATGAAAAGACTACTCTCTCGACATGGTGAGATTAATATCACTAGAAGAGGAGGACACCATCATTGTCATGATGGAAAAAAAAGTGGATGGACGTGGTGTGTAACGGTAGACTTCCATCCTTCTTTCTCCTTTAAGAACTAACCCTGGCTTGCAGCGAAAGTAGGTGGATGGACAACATCTTGGGGAAGAGATCGATCATCGTGGAGAAGAGAGATCGACAACTTCAGAGTTGTAGGAGGAAAGGATTTGTCGATCTATGCTTGAGTTTGTTACGTGTCACCAAGCTAAATCGATAGAACTAGCTTGGTCGATAGGTCTCGTCCTTGCTCTGATCTTAGCGGCAGCCTTCCGACATGTTCTGTATCTAGAATTTCTAAAATGAGATGTACGGTTGCATTGGGGGCCTATTTATAGAGTTGAGGTTGTCGACCTCTTTCCATCAGTGTCGACCACTTGTTTTTAGTCGATGAGGCTATTGGTCTATGGCTTTTGGACTTTCAGTTGACGATCTGTCGATTGACGGGACTATTGACCTTGAGAGTCAACAAGGCTGTCGGTTGAAGTTTTGGACATCGACAAGAGTGTCGACGACATTGGATCGATGACTGATTTCTTGTCAGTTGTTGGCCGATAATGATGTTGAGTAGGGTGGACGACAGGGCTGTCGACCTTGGTTATTAATGGATTGTGCGTCGACCTTGATCATTGGTGAGTCTGTGTGTCATTCCTCTTGGGTGTCAACTAGGGAGGTCGATATGGCTATTGAGCATTGAGTGTGTCAATCTAGGAGGTTGACAAGGCCGACGACCTCTTGTTTGTCTTGTTTGCTTGTCAATTTGATTCAGTTGGAATGTCAATTGATAGGTCAAAATTGGTCTTGGACAAAATTTTGTGTATCGATCTGCCTTCTAAAAGTGCTCAACTACAAAACCTACAAAGGGAGTCAAGAAAAATATCAAATTCCTACAAATTGACATAAAAACCTAAGTAGATCAAAACAAAGCTATTCTAGAGGAAAACTATGCTATATGAATGCTAAATTAGACTAATAATAAACTAAAATGGGAGGAATATGCATTCATCAGTGGTTAAACCCCTAAGCCTTGATGCTTTCCCCATCTGATTCAATCATTTGTTTCAATGCTTGTTTTCAATTGTCTCTTTTTGTTACTTGTACCTTACTTCTTATCTTAGATAATATTTCTTTTCTAACAATCTTCTTTATTTCTTGCCTTAGCATAATCTTTTCTTTTCATTGTCATTAGAATATTTTTTTATTCATTTACACGTTAATTCTTATTCTAGTGTAATCAATCAACCCCCAAATTGAAATTTACTTTTTTGTTCATATATTCAAAAACTTCAAAAAGAAATAAAGTTCAAAACTCAACTGGGATAAAGGAATCAATCTTAAAAATGTTGTCCTATGGGGTCGACCCTTCTATACTAGCCTTAATTGGAAAGTAAAAAAGTTTAAACTCTAGGATGATCATCTTAGTGAATTGGTGTGCACTTTGATGCATATCAGCCAGACATTGCAGGCATGGTCGTTAGGATCAACTAGTAGAGGTCGACAATGGCAATAGGAGATGACCAAATTCTATGCCATGAGTTGAACGAAAGGAGTGGTCAACCCACATATTGTGACAGGTAATATGGAACTTTTTCATTTTGACTTATTTGCTTCTTCTTTCGTATTTATTTTGGTTGACCCAGGTGCGACACACTCATTTATCACTGGATAGGTGATAAATAATTTTAACTACCTATTTGTAGTAGATCTCATAGCCTCTTGCTAGAAACCCCTTTAGTTGGTTCCACTGTGTTTTGGGAGGTGTGTCCATCTTGTGTTCTATCTTTTTCTAGACACATCATTCAAGTGGATCTCATGCCACTCGATATGTATGGATTCAATGTGATCCTAGTGGTGGATAACTTGGATAAGTACAAGGTTTTTTAGGTTGTAGTTCTAAGGTTGTGACATTTTGTGATGGAGATGTCTCTTGGACTTTCCAAGGAGACCTAAAGATTCTTCCTTTGTGTTTAGTGTCGGTCGTGATAACAAATAAGCTAATGAGATAAGGGTGTGAGGTTTTCTTAGCACATGTTGTATACAATAAGGTGAGGAGTCCTAGTATCTAGAAGGTACTAGTGGTGTTTGAGGATGTCTTTCTAGATGAGTTTCTTGGTGTTCCACCCCTAGAGAGATTAATTTTGAGATTAATCTAATTCCTAGAACACAACCCATAGCTCAAACACCTTATAGAATGGCACAAACTAAGATGAAGGAGTTGAAGAAATAGTTGTAAGAGTTCTTGGAGAAGGGCTTTATATGATTGAGAACTTCCCCTTGGGGTGCTTCAATGTTGTTTGTGAAGAATAAGGATGGTTCTATGATGCTTTGCATAGATTATCGAAAGTTGAAAAAGGTCACAATGAAGAATTAGTACCCCTTACAAAGGATTGATGATTTATTTGATCAGTTGAGAGGTGCCACAATGTTTTCCAAGATAGACTTGAGGTCATGATATCACCAGTTGAGGATCAATGTAGATTACATGCCTAAGACTACTTTTAGGACTAGGTTTTATCACTATGAGTTCGTGGTTACGTTGTTTGGGCTAACCAATGCACCAACAATGTTTATGGACTTGATGAATAGGGTGTTTGGACCGTATCTTAACCAGTTCATAGTTGTGTTCATAGATGATATCTTGATATACTCCATGGACATCCAACAACATGAACAACATCTTCGCTAAGCGTTAGAGTTGTTGAGGCAACACCGGCTACAAGCCAAGTTCAACAAGTGTGAGTTTTGGTTGACCGAGGTGTCTTTTCTTGGTCATGTCATATCTATGAGGGTTGTTTGTGTAGACTCAAAGACGGTAGAGTTAGTTCTAGAGTGGGAGCAACCTCAGACATTGATTGAGGTCCAAATATTCTTGGGTCTAGCTGGCTAGTATAAGAGATTCATAATAACTTCAGTGTTGTAGCATTACCTTTGAAGAAGTTGACCAGGAAGGGTGTTCCTTTTATCTAGGATGACAAGTTCCAACGTTCTTTTTAGTTGTTGAAGGAGAAGTTGACAAGTTCTTCAGTGTTAGTTTTACCAGAGCAAGGGAAAGGCTACATCATTTTCTATGATGCTTCAAAGAATAGTTTGGGATGCATGCTTATGCAGGACAAGAATGTGATTTCTTTTTCTTCACAACATCTTAAGAAACACGATGTGAACTATCCAACTCATGACCTGTAGTTCTTTCCCTAAAGATTTGGAGACACTATCTATATGGGGATAAGTGTCATATCTTAATAGATCATAAGAACCTCTAGTATATCTTCTCGAAGCAGGACCTGAAGATGAGGTAGAGAAGATGGATGGAGCTGATCAAAGACTATGACTGCATGGTAGAATATCATCCATGGAAGGCAAACATGGTGTCTGATGCATTGAAAAAGAAGTCATCTTTGTCATTGTCTGTAGATAAAGCATAGTCACACTCCATGGCATGTCACAAGGGGGACATGTTAGTAATGCTTTGGCTGATGAATATACAGTTGAAGGTTTCCTTGTTGGCATGATTGTTGGCATAGTTGTAGATCAAGATGACATTATACAGTACATCAGAGATGCATATGAATGCTACTATGATACAGAACATCAAGTCATAGTTTGGTAGTGGAAAGTGTGATGTCTTCCATGAGTCAGATAATGGAACAATGTGCCTTCACAACATAATAGTGGTTCCTAACACCAGTAGTATGAGGGAGATGATACTTGAGGAGGCTCATTCCTTGATGTATTTGATGCATCCTAGCCATACAAATATGTATCATAATATAAAGGATTTTTACTGGTGGGAAAGTCCAAAGCATGATGTGGCAAAGTTTGTTGCCAAGTGTCTGATTTGCTAGCAAGTCGAGGTAGAACATCAGAACCCTACAGGGAGATTGCAACCTTTGTCAATACCACAATGGAAATGAGATCATATAACCATGGACTTTGTGGTCAATCTTTTAAGGATAGCCAAAGGTCATGATTCCATCTAGGTGATTGTTGACCGATTGACTAAGTCAGCTCACTTTTTGCCGATCAAGACCATTTATACGGCAGAGAAGTTGGATCAAATCTGTGTTGATGAGATAGTATGTCTGCATGGCATGCTAGTCACCATAGTATCTAATAGAGGTCCTCAATTTATGAGCAGGTTTTGGGAACGTCTGCATACATCTTTGGAGACAAAATTGAGTTTTAGCAAAACTTTTCACCCATAGATAGATGGATAGTCAAAAAGAACCAATAAGATGTTATTAGATCTTCTAAGAGTGTGTGTTCTTCAGAATCTTGGCAGTTGGAATGTCTATCTGAGTCTGATTGAGTTTGCGTACAACAACAACTCTCAGAGAAGCATATATATGACACCATATGAAGCTTTTTATGGAACACATTGTTGATCACCCCTTTGTTGGTATGAGGCAATTGAATATCAGCTTTTGGGTCCTGTGTTAGTGTAGCAGAGTACATAGAAGATCAAGGTGACACATCAATAGTTGAAGGTAGCTTGGGATATACATAGTTGTGTTCCAATAACAATCATAGATCCTAGAGTTCCAATTTAGATACCGTGTCTATCTTAAGGTTTCCCCCTTAGAAAGGTGTGTCAAGTTTTGGTAAGAAGGGTAAGTTGTATGATCCCTGACCTTGCCTTTTGGTTGAACATGCTTTCTTATAATAATTATATGATTAAAACCTTAATCAAACCTTGTTATTTGCTTTGATATCATGTGACAAGTTTATGTTTCAAGTTTGATCTACTTTGGATACTGATTGAGCTAGTTATGCATATATGTGCTTATTTTAGACCTAATTACAATTTACCAATATCTAGGGTTTTTCTTGCAATTTGTCACTTTCTTTTTGTGCCTCACATGTTTTCACATCATGTTTTATATGTTTGTGCTTTAGAGAACCTTGTTACACCTTGGTTTGAGTGGTGGCATCCTATGTTGAGTTTAGGGTTTGCATGGATGCCCTAAGTCTATGGTTGACCTTGAGGTGAGCTATCTAGAGTTTGGCAATCACCAAGTTTTCACATTGCCCTAATTTTTTGGTGGTCGATAAAGCTTTCCTAACCCAACTAGGGTTGTAGGTTAGGTCAATGAGATTTGAATTCATCTAGGTTGCTAACACCACCTAGGGTTGGAGGTCATTTGCCTTTCTGACCATCTTGGTCGGTAAGATGTTTAGTGGTCGCTATGTTTGTTTGCTCACCCTGATCGATGATTTTTATTAGTGGGGTCTCCTGGTTTGTGTCTGTCTTAGTTGCATGGATGGGATGCTTTCATGGATGACATATCTTGGACACATGGCAAGCTTGGCTTGACACCCAACCCCCTTTCTCTTTCCTCTCACCCATAGCCATATATACCTCCCTCCTCTCATGAAACCAAACCCCTTGAATTCTCTTTCTCTCTTCTTGCTTTTGGATTTGGTCACCTCTTGATTTTTGGTGAAGGAGGAGCTCATGGTTGAACAAGGAGGCTAATCTACCTTGCATGTTGACTTAGGGTGTTACGACCCCGCCTCCCGGTAACCCCCAATTAAGAGAGACAGAAAGGACAAAGCCATTAACCAATAACCCGAATCAAAGGTTCAACAAATAATCATTAACAATTATTAAATTCTACCAACTATACTGAAATATGGAGAAAAAAAAACTTTTGCATACCTCTTAAAACTGGGATTTCAAAACTTCTATCCACACAGATACTAATCTATCTTATCCTCCTTTGCACATTAATTCTCATTTAGTACCACATATGCCAATTTGTTTGTTCTTTTCATTGTACCTAAAATGCCGACAAACAAAATGTCGGTCAGCCGAAGCTGGTATGTGGGGGAAACAATAATCATGCAAATATGGTAACAACGTAATCATTCAATTAATCATTTAACAACCAAGATTACATTTTAAGCCATACTACTCAATCCATACCTATCCACAACTCTGTGTTATCCCTGTAAGGACTTATATAATACCTCTGTAAAGGTAGAGTCGCATGGCACCACCCAAAGGTATCCCAATATCTAACTCACTATGACTTGATGGACCTACCCTCTAGGTAGCCATATACTAAGTCATTCCACGACCTGATGGACCTACCCTCTAGGTAGCCATATACTAGGTCAACCATTAAGACACAGAGGGGACCCGGATCTGAGCTAGTAGGCACATACCTTATGTGATAGTCATATTCACATTATAGTTTGCATGAACTAAATTCATCCAACAGTTTATTCAAGTCATCGGTGAAAATCTCAGAAAACCTCGGAAATCTATCTCGAGATATTCATAAGCGTAACCCCATACCTGATTTGATGATTTTAGAAGCATTAAGAAAATCCAACCAAGCATGCAATCCAAGTAATTCAACAATCACATAATTCCTGAAAAGAATATGTACTCTATTTATTACACACTTTATCAATAACCTACTTTATTAACTTAGATTCGCTTTCTAGGGTTTCTGTATCCATTTTAGGGTTTTGTTTTGCAATTAGGGTTTCCCTTCATATTTTACCATATTAAACCCTAATTTTATGCCATTACTCAAAAACCCTAGTTATCTTATCTATTCTTCAATATTAAGGTTATCTCAACAACATACAACCCTATTTCCATATTTAAAGGCACATTAATCATCAATTAATTTCATTAAACTTCTTTTACATTAAAGTTACTATTTTTATCCCTTTTAATTCATGACAAGATCATTATGTGCATCTATCATTAATTCAAAGTTCATTAGGGTCTAATTAACATATGAACTCATTTTTCCATCATTTCTACCTTTTATCCATGAAAAGACCCTAATTACTACTTTTAGGGTATTTATCTAGAATTAAGGACTTTCATATACAAATAACTTAGAACTATCATTTAACAATCATATTTTCACATTTTTCAATCTAAATATGATCTTATCTTCTTTTACCCTAAGTTAGGGTTTCTAAATTATTTAATCATTCTCATATGGGGTAAAACCCTAAATCATGCAATTCTACATCTAGATCAGGTTCGAATCTAACATTATCATTCAACAGGTTATTAACACTTCAATTAACCCATTAAGCATTCTAGATTCAACCTTTAATCACAAATAGGGTTTTTAATTAAACTTTAATGCACTTTTAATCAACTTATAGTACTTTTGTAATTAGGAACGAAATAAATATTTAATATCATTTTTATTGGATTCCTCTCGTTCTCCTGATCAAAATACATATATTATTTGTATTTATCTGAGCTACGGTTTAGGAGATATGATTTTTGCAAAGTTACTTACCCCGGCCAATGAGATTGTGCCACGTCACCATCTCCCATGCAAAGAGCTCGCTTTGGAAGCATTTTGAATTGACCTTCTTACCCTCGGTTAAGTTGAATCTTCTACAGCCCGCATAGGGGCATATATGTCCAAACGACTTCAGGTCACCTTCTTCCTCGGGATGACGCTCCCTGCTACCCTAGACGCGACCGGCGAAGCTTTTCCTCTCCTCCCTAGATCCCGTCGACCACCAGAGTTGGTGCCTCCACCTCCGACGCCCCTAGGCGCTCCCCCAGAAGCCAAAAACTCACGGCCAAAGCCGCTGGCTTGCGCTGGCCAGGCCTGCAACACTTGGCAGCCCAGCAGCCTTGTCGTTGCTGCCACAGGTGATCCAGGGCATGAAAGTGTCGGACATCCCTCCCCTGGTGTCGTAGGAGCATGCAACATCAACCCAACTCATCTATTGGTCCCACGTAGCTCCATAGATGTGTTGTTTCACATGGTTAGGGTTTCCAACACCAAGAAGCAAAGGAGAAGAGAGAGGGAGATGTAGGATTTCTTTTCAACTTGAACCAGGGTTCCACTCTTTATATAGGGGAGAGTTTGACGCCCTAAGATGGCTTGCCCACAAGAAACGAAGTTCTTTCCTAATAGGAATCAAATTCCTTCATGGAGAAGCAAGGTTCTCTCTCCTACTTACCTCTTTAATATATGATTTGTTCTTTAGATATTAGGAATTCGAAATTCCTCTCACTTATTCTCTTTATTCTTGCTTTTTAATTCTTTGGCACGAATTTCTATTTCCTTTTAATAGAAACCATTTCCTTTTTCACAATGCCACCAAAAACATTAATAATGTATCATATTATCTTTCTATTTGTCATTATTGTTATTTTCTCTATCTTTCTTCTTTATTGGGACTCCTTGGATCCCAAGACACTCCATTATTTTGAAATCCCTTTTCAAGGATAATTATTCCTTCTAGATGCATCTATATGCATTATTTCTCATTATCATGTTTATTTCTTATTAAAATATTTTCTTTTGAGGATTTCTTTTTATTTCTCTTTTATTTTCCTCATTGGTATTCCTTTTACCATTAGGAATCCTTGGAATACGAAATTCCACTAAGGATTACCCAATTGTACCTCTTTTTACTTATTTTCCACATTTTACCATTGTTTTCAATTTCTTTCTTAATAAAGAAATACTCAATCGATCTTTTCTTTTCTTATTGCACTCTTTATGCAACTTTGGACTCCTTGGAACCCAAGGAACCCAAGAGGCACACAATCCCTCTTTGGTTTTGCCTTCTAGATGTTTCCACATTTTTCTTTTCTCGAATATTTAATTATTCATTCACTAATTGAATTTTCTTGTTATTTGGGCCCAATAGCCAATAAATCCCACAACCCAAACATCAAGGCTATTGTAAATGAAATCCATTTATTCAAACCAAATTATATCATTATTTATTCAAATATCTTTAATATGAGAAATTACATTTCTCACCAAATAAACCCAAAAATTGGGGTTGTAACATCCTTCCCCTCTTATAGGAATTTTGTCCTCAAAATTCAATCAAACAAAACAAACAATTCATGATAAGATTTTTCCATGTCCATCAACGACCCCTATGTGGCTTTACCTTACCCATGGCACTTCCAAAGAACCTTTATCATCACATATTCTTTTCTCTGAGTTCTTTCATCCTGGCATCTATAAACTGCACAGGTGACTCAGGTCATTTTAGCCTCCCTTGGGGCTCACTAGGTTCATTGTTTAGCTCATGGTTTGGGTACCTCACATAGTGCTCTAAATTGGACATTTGGAACTCATCACACCTTTCTTTATCCTGAGGGGTAAGGTCATCCATAACCTTCTCCACCAATCCATCTCAAATGGACCCATGTATCGGGGACTCAGCTCTCTTAGCTATAACTTAGAGGGGTCGGATTTTCATGTCACATATTCTCCCACAGTAGACTGCATGTCAGTCTACTTTGCATATGCTCACGACTCTTATCGTCTCTAGGCTCCTTTCATCCATTGCATGATCAAAGCGACTTCATCTACACACACTGTGGTCCTTTTCTAATCATCACGTGGTCCTTCACCAACATCACCTTACTGAAGTGGTGACCGACACAACCTCTCTTATAGAGCTTCTTTGAATCCCGATATTGTCTATGGTGGTTAACTTCACATCTTTCCTAGGACAAGAACTATCTCTAGCTATCACCCCGAATGAGCACATATACTCTCATCAGACCCCCTTTAGTCTGGATCATACTAACCATTAGCTAGGGGTGATAAACTGTACTAACATTGAGTTCTTCATGTACCTACTTCCACCTTATGGAAGTGAACCTTTAGGTCAAACTCAAGAACTTTTGAACTCGCATCAAGGTGATATTGAACCATCTCCCTCATGAGTAGTTCAACCAAATCGGTCCCTTGACATAACTCTTTCTTTCTTACATCATCTAGGTAAAGCGATCTACCATAACCCACATTGCATCTTGACCTTCCTTGGTCTAGAGGAGACTATCACAACATCCATAGTGATGAACTCTCATTCCCTCTCGGGAACTCTTTATCCTTTATATCCATGCACTGGGTTACCGATGTTCATCCTTCACCTTTTGTCATGCATATCACATGCAGCCTCATCTCCATCATCCATAGTACTACTACCACTCATTATCTCAGTAATACCGTGGTGTATGGTGATCTTAATATCACAATTTCCTAAATATCATGATTCCTCAAGATCGATTCCTTAGAAACCCTAAACCACTCTAGTCGGGGTTTCATCACCTTCCTTTCCACAGAAGTGCATTTGAGGTTTTACAACCATCCTTTCATTGCATCATGGCCTAAGCTGGCTAACCAAACAATCATTAACTTTTCAACATATCTTGTTACATCTGAGTGTTATCTAAACACACCTCCTTTCCAAACTTAGGGTTAACCTAACAACCTCTTCTAGCCAAACTAGGCAGTTATATCTCAACCAGAGCATCCATTACCACTTCACATTCTTAGGTATTAGGTAACATTGATGACATACACCCTCCTATATGCCACTTATTATCTCATCTTAGCCCTAAGTCCATCTTCATCAAGAACATTCTGAGCTTATTCCTTGAGTTTTCAAACTCAACCTGGTGTAACTCATAGCTCATGCGAAAAACACCCTTATAAGATGACTACCTTATTTCTCTTTAGCGTTTGCAAACCATCCATGTATCATTCACTTTACCAGTGTATGTTATCTTTTCTATCCCCATATCTCGTGGCAACGTTCCAAACCACATCATCTTTTATCCTTGGTGTATGGCATGCGTACTGTCCTATCTCTTACTCCCATAACAAGAGGAAATAAGAATTTGGATGCAGTCCAAATATAGAGTTCTTCCTGTTCCAAGAGTTGAGATGGTACATCCCACCTTGCCAGTACACCTTCAAATCTAGGTTGAAACGTGCAACTTATGTCTCTACATCACAATCATCTCGATATCAAAGTTACTTCCATGGAAAACTGGTCTCGAACCTATCTGGTCCAAACACAATCCTTAGTCATCACCTCTAGGTCTATAGGGTGCCGGCACATTTGGGGTCATCCCTCTTCCCTCATGCATCAGAGAGTGCCCTACTCATCTTCCCTTTGGGTCCCATGAGTTCATGAAGGTGATCAATCTCCTAACCCATGGCCCTCAGACAATGATAGCTGTTACCTCCCGACCCTATGGTCTTGTGCAACTAGGGTATTAGGCAACTCCTACTTCCATCGGTCTTACCCCTACCTGACCCTAGGATAGACTTAGGATTATATCATAGTACATGTCCAACATAGAACCTTACCCAAGCATTCATCATCTCTCTTTCTGCATTCATGCGTTGACTTTCATCCTTTCATAGGGATCATGGCAACCTACCTACCTTGGTCAAGCCCCATACCGGTTACCTCCATGGTAACACATCCACATTCACATAGAGATGGTTATCTATGGGTCTATAGGCTCATTCTCATGCCATGTACTCTTCCCTTAGCTTCTCAAGATTCTATGAAACCTCCTCAGGTTACCTCGAAACCAACCCAACGGGTAAACTCCCTACCAAAGGGTCCCTCTCCCAGGATGGGAGGAAACTACACCTTGATAACAAAGGTCACAAGCGTCCTTAGGGTTTACATTCACATGAGCATTCTTAATCTTAGCAAGCTACTAAGGCACAAGAGGACACTTACCAAACCATGCTAGGTCACACTTATTCTCATTCTCAACATTAGACCAACTTTGTCGTGAGGGGTTCATCAAACATACCTTAAACTTAAGGGGTTTCCCTTTTCCTCTATACATGAGGAGTACCATGCTCGAAACTATAGCAACTTAATTCTCATCATGAGCATTAGGTATACCACTTCCCCTCTTAGGCCTAGGAACCCTAGGTTCACTTGTAGGTGTCCAACTGCATGCTCTATCTCTTAACCACGAACCAAGCATGTAAAAGGCATGACATGCACTTCTTGTCATCCTTCAACTCGAGCAACACTTAGAGTTGGGTCCTCCTTAAGAACAACAACAGGGTACAAGGCCTCACATCCTGCTACTATACCTCTCCAATTCTAAGAAACTCTTCTCCCTATATCAGGAGGTAAACACCTATACCATAGGCACAGAGGTACCAGCAGACTCATCCTCTCTCTTGGTTTTGGTTCCTTTCATGGCATCCAAGACATCGTCAGCCTCCTAGGGTCAAGCATACAGAAACCGCTATCATCCACCTAGGTCACATCATCCTCAACTCCCACTGTTCCTCAAATTTCAGGATTATAGGCTTCCAACCTTCTTGCCTGGGGTCTGCTCTCTCTCTAGAGCTAATCCTACAACCAACCTCTCTATAGGAGGTCCTTTCTTCATGAAGGATCAACCCCATAAGCATGTCTCTACATGAGTGAAGTCTATGCTCGAGCTTATGTTTACTCAAGATTATCCATAACCCCTTATGCTTATCTCATAAGCCATCCATTATGATTCCTTTTCCAGGGTTTCATCCTACTATTAGCACTACTAACGTACTATGGGTGCAAGCTATACCCTACTTGAACAAGCCCATAGGGTTCTATAAGTCCTCCTCTAACCTCATCCACGAAGGAGCTATCCTTCGCTATGGCATGCACGACCCTCTTCAGGGTTGGGTCGCCAAAGGTACTAGGTCATCTACCCTCTTATGGTATCCCAAAGGCGTGACCAACCAAACACTCGGTCAACCATGACATCTAACTCATCATGTCATCTCTCTATCTAACCTTCCCTTAGGGTTAGGGTTAACATCATCCTCAAAGGATGTGCTAGGTCTCTACTTCTAATGGAGGTCTCTACCTCCAAGACTAACTCTCTCTACTCATCCTCCTACCAAAGAGGTCTATCCTCAGGTCTCTCCTAAGGGCAATGACAACTCGTGTCATACGACCTAAGCATGTATCTATTCCTTTACACTTACTCTATTAAGCTTATGTCCATGACATCTTATTTACATGCTTTTTATTAATTTGGTGGAGGATTCCTTAATCCTTATAAACCTTACCCATACCTCAAGAGGGTGAGGAGAAGAGAGAGGAAACCCCAATCCTTAAGGTCCTTAATAGAATTGGAGTTGAGAAGGGATGAACAAGATGAGAGAGTCCTAAAGGTATCTTATTTCGATTCATACCCTAAGACTTTGGCCAGGCAGTCACACAGATCCGGGAGTCCTCGTATTCTGACTAGCAGTGCGGAGGAAAAATATTGCCAGCCCCCGGACGTGATCCTTTTCTAGACACCTCAATCTTTCGGATAATCCTCTAATAACTCCCTTGGGTTCTACAAAATTTGTAAAATTTAATAATTATAAAAGCTTAATTGAGGAACCTATGCTCTGATACCAATTGTTACGACCCCGCCTCCCGGTAACCCCCAATTAAGGGAGACCGAAAGGACAGAGTTGTTAACCAATAACCTGGATCAAAGGTTCGACAAATAATCATTAACAATTATTAAATTCTACCAACTATACAAAAATATGGAGAAAAAAAACTTTTGCATACCTCTTAAAACTGGGATTTCAAACTTCTATCCACACAGATACTAATCTATCTAATCCTCCTTTGCACATTAATTCTCATTTAGTACCACATATGCCACTTTATTTGTTCTTTTCATTGTACCTAAAACGCTGACAAACAAAATGTCGGTCAGCCGAAGCTGGTATGTGGGGGAAACAATAATCATGCAAATATGGTAACAACATAGTCATTCAATTAATCATTTAACAACCAAGATTATGTTTTAAGCCATACTACTCAATCCATACCTATCCACAACTATGTGTTGTCCCTGTAAGGACTTATATAATACCTCTATAAAGGTAGAGTCACATGGCACCACCCATAGGTAGCCCAATATCTAACTCACTATGACTTGATGGACCTACCCTCTAGGTAGCCATATACTAAGTCATTCCACGACCTGATGGACCTACCCTCTAGGTAGCCATATACTAGGTCAACCATTAAGACAGAGGGGACCAAGATCTGAGCTAGTAGGCACATATCTTATGTGATAGTCATATTCACATTATAGTTTGCATGAACTAAATTCATCCAACAGTTTCTTCAAGTCATCGGTGAAAATCTCGGAAAACCTCGGAAATCTATCTCGAGATATTCATAAGCGTAACCACATACCTGATTTGATGATTTCAGAAGCATTAAGAAAATCCAACCAAGCATGCAATCCAAGTAATTCAACAATCACATAATTCCTGAAAAGAATATGTACTCTATTTATTACACACTTTATCAATAACCTACTTTATTAACTTGGATTCTCTTTCTAGGGTTTCTGTATCCATTTTAGGGTTTCGTTTTGCAATTAGGGTTTCCCTTCATCTTTTACCATATTAAACCCTAATTTTATGCCATTACTCAAAAACCCTAGTTATCTTATCTATTCTTCAATATTAAGGTTATCTCAACAACATATAACCCTATTTCCATATTTAAAGGCACATTAATCATCAATTAATTTCATTAAACTTCTTTTACATTAAAGCTACTATTTTTATCCCTTTTAATTCATGACAAGATCATTATGTGCATCTATCATTAATTCAAAGTTCATTGGGGTCTAATTAACATATGAACTCATTTTGCCATCATTTCTACCTTTTATCCATGAAAAGACCCTAATTACTACTTTTAGGGTATTTATCTAGAATTAAGGACTTTCATATACAAATAACTTAGAACTATCATTTAACAATAATATTTTCACATTTTTCAATCTAAATATGATCTTATCTTCTTTTACCCTAAGTTAGGGTTTCTAAATTATTTAATCATTCTCATATGGGGTAAAACCCTAAATCATGCAATTCTACATCTAGATCAGGTTCGAATCTAACATTATCATTCAACAGGTTATTAACACTTCAATTAACCCATTAAGCATTCTAGATTCAACCTTTAATCACAAATAGGGTTTTTAATTAAACTTTAATGCACTTTTAATCAACTTATAGTACTTTTGCAATTATGAACGAAATAAATATTTAATATAATTTTTATTGGATTCCTCTCGTTCTCCTGATCAAAATACATATATTATTTGTATTTATCCGAGCTACGGTTTAGGAGATATGATTTTTGCAAAGTTACTTACCCCAGCCAATGAGATTGTGCCACGTCACCATCTCCCATGCAAAGAGCTCGCTTTGGAAGCATTTTGAATTGACCTTCTTACCCTCGGTTAAGTCGAATCTTCTACAGCCCGCATAGGGGCATATATGTCCAAACGACTTCAGGTCACCTTCTTCCTCGGGACGACGCTCCCTGCTACCCTAGACGCGACCGGCGAAGCTTTTCCTCTCCTCCCTAGATCCCGTCGACCACCAGAGTTGGTGCCTCCACCTCCGACGCCCCTAGGCGCTCCCCCAGAAGCCAAAAACTCACGACCAAAGCCGCTGGCTTGCGCTGGCCAGGCCTGCAACACTTGGCAGCCCAGCAGCCTTGTCGTTGCTGCCACAGGTGATCCAGGGCATGAAAGTGTCGGCCATCCCTCCCCTGGTGTCGTAGGAGCATGCAACATCAACCCAACTCGTCCACTGGTCCCACGTCGCTCCATAGATGTGCTGTTTCACATGGTTAGGGTTTCCAACACCAAGAAGCAAAGGGGAGGAGAGAGGGAGATGTAGGATTTCGTTTCAACTCGAACCAGGGTTCCACTCTTTATATAGGGGAGAGTTTGATGCCCTAAGATGGCTTGCCCGCAAGAAATGAAGTTCTTTCCTAATAGGAATCAAATTCCTTCATGGAGAAGCAAGGTTCTCTCTCCTACTTACCTCTTTAATATATGATTTGTTCTTTAGATATTAGGAATTCGAAATTCCTCTCACTTATTCTCTTTATTCTTGCTTTTTAATTCCTTGGCATGAATTTCTATTTTCTTTTAATAGAAACCATTTCCTTTTTCACAATGCCACCAAAAACATTAATAATGTATCATATTATCTTTCTATTTGTCATTATTGTTATTTTCTCTATCTTTCTTCTTTATTGGGACTCCTTGGATCCCAAGACACTCCATTATTTCGAAATCCCTTTTCAAGGATAATTATTCCTTCTAGATGCATCTATATGCATCTATATGCATCTATATGCATCTATATGCATTATTTCTCATTATGGCCGAGGCTTTTTCCCCGAACTTCTAAGTTTCCGTTTTGGTTGAGAGGATGCATGACCTTTGCAGGATATCACAGGGCTATTTGCCTAGGATCTCGGCTGAAGGAAGTCTTGATTTCTTTGCATACTACCACACTTTGTGGGTGGTTCTAGTAATAGCTGGTGATGTGCAAAGACTGAAAGGAGAAATTCGGCTGCCCCTTGGCTGCTCACTGTTGACTGAATGTGTTGGTTTCTGCTTCCTCAAATGGCTTTGTCAGTTTTGTGGTTAGTTTCTTGAGGTTTCTTTGTGGATGTACAATCCATACAGATACCTAAGCTCCTGAAAATCAGAGAAGGTCAAAAAGTCATTAAAGCTAGCTCATGACAAGAGGTCCTGGCGTTTGCTCTGTTTTGTTCTGTAATTACCGTTTGTGGGTGGGCTGAATGTATGTAATTGCAGGCTGTAATATCCATTCCCCTGGTCGATTGTCTAGTTGTTAGTTTTCAGCTTATTAGGCTTTCTTTGCTTTGCCTGATTTTAGAGACCTACTGAGTACCTCCTGCGAGAGGTATCTGATCCAAGGCTGAGTTTTTTTAACTCATATTTTGTAATGGGGTACTTAGTGCCCAAAGTTTTTTGGTATTTTAGTAACATGCTTTTTGACCGACCAAAAAAAATGTTTATTTCTTATTAAAATATTTTCTTTTGAGGATTTTTTTTATTTCTCTTTTATTTTCCTCATTGGTATTCCTTTTACCATTAGGAATCCTTGGAATACGAAATTCCACTAAGGATTACCCAATTGTACCTCTTTTTACTTATTTTCCACATTTTACCATTGTTTTCAATTTCTTTCTTAATAAAGAAATACTCAATCGATCTTTTCTTTTTTTATTGCACTCTTTATGCAACTTTGAACTCCTTGGAACCCAAGGAACCCAAGAGGCACGAAATCCCTCTTTGGTTTTGCCTTCTAGAGGTTTCCATATTTTTCTTTTCTCGAATATTCAATTATTCATTCACTAATTGAATTTTCTTGTTATTTGGGCCCAATAGCCAATAAAGCCCACAACCCAAACATCAAGGCTATTGTAAATGAAATCCATTTATTCAAACCAAATTATATTATTATTTATTCAAATATCTTTAATATGAGAAATTACATCTCACCAAATAAACCCGAAAATTGGGGTTGTAACATAGGGTTTGGATCTACCCTTCTTGAGGTTGTTTGGTCTTCCTTGCTTTGCTTCTTAGTCTTAGTAAGTGATATATCCTTCTTTATCTTTTTTTTCTTTGTTTTCCTACCCTCTTCTTTCTCTTCTTAGTAGAACCCATGATGTTCCATGGTATATCTTGAAGAACATCTCTTTCTTGCTTCCTTGACCTAGGGTTTTCTCTCTTTGTGGAGGAGAAGCTAGCTTGGTTGAATGTAGTGCTCAAGCTAGGGTTTTCTACCCTCTTTCCTTTAAGTTACCTTGTTGTTGGAGTTTCTTCATTATATTTAAGGTGATTTATATAACTTTCTCCATGATTATTGCTTACTTTTATAGTGCATGCAACTGATCTTGTGCTAAAACGTTATTACAAGTAGAAAGATGGTATCTTCTATCTAGGCTTTGTGGTCACATGGTGATAATTGGATAGTATATCTTCTGAGATGAACCCTAAATCCTTGTGCATGAACCTTCTTTGGTAGTAAAAGTTTTGTTCCTTCCATGCTTGTGGATACGCTGGTTTTGCTCTCTTAAATAATGGTTGCTAAATTAGGGTTTTGAGTTGATCTTATTACTAGTGATGCAACTTGATGACCTTTTAGCTTCTCAGTGGAAAGTGACCTATTTGGATTTTTTGGTCGATGAGTTTTTGTTCTCTTCATGAGGTTGCCAAGTTTTCACCCTCAAGTGGCTGATAAACTTCTGGTCATGATGGCTATTATGTTTTTGAACTATGCCTGGTAGCTAAGTTCTGCTCTAGGGCTTGTGATAACCCGTTACACTAAACAAAATTACTCGAAACATAAAGCACAATCAATCGGTAATTAATCACATACCCAAAAATATGGGAAATTAAAATTGATGTCAACATTAGCACTTGCTCAGAAACATTTGTGTAAGATCCCAACATCTTTCTTTTATCCATACTATGCCAAGAATTTGATACAAATTGTTCTATCTCCTTAGCCACAACATATATACACAGGAGAACAATATTCATATATGCCACACAAACAAGCATTAATATGCTAACAAAAGTCTGATTCATTTGAAAAACCATATATAAACTTTTCCTGCCTAGACCTGAGAGTACATAAACGACTCTAGGACACACTATATATCTAATCAACTTTCTCAAAGATTCATACTATAGCTCCTCTTTGATGCCACATGTTTTTTTCGTCACTTTCGATCACCTTAAAAAATGTGGTGAATCACAAGGGTGAGACCCATGCCCCAGCAAGAGATATAACCTCCAATGACATTTATTGATTCCAACATTTTTAGGTAATTAGACCGTTTAAGAAGTTTAATCATATATAATAAATAAGCTCAAAAACATTGATGATTAACAAAATACATAAAGGAACAGATAATAACTATCTTCATTAGCCAAATTATTCTCATATCCCTATTAACAATATAAGGAGTCTAGCAGCATGAGCATCTCTAACATCATGAATAAGTCTAGTATCATAAGCATAGATAACGACATCAACATGTCTAAAAAGTTGAACATATCAACATCATAAGTAGAGCTAACAATATAAGTGCAACTATATGCATAAACATGATTAGCAGTATAGGCATCTCTAGTTACAAAGGTATAGCTAGCAATATAAGAATAGCTAACAACATGTGATAACAAATGTCATAATCATAGCCAATAGTAATAATATCTCTATCAACTTGAACATTACTATTTTATGTACACATTTATAACATGAGCATATCCCCAACATAAGAATATCTACTATCTACTAATGCATTAAACATCACCTCTATGTACATAGAACAACAAGGGTTATCATCCAATATGAAGTGTCTTGTATATCCCTTAATAGATTTGCAAGACGAATGTATTATGTCTTTTATTATGCCCCAAGGAATTTGAGGATACCACTCAAGTTCCAACTGACCACCGCTTGGTCGCAATCAATGCCATACAAGATCTAGGAAGAGCCATAATCCTAAGATCTTCTCCGCCCCCAGTCAGTATGGGTCCGCCACATCAACACATAAGGTCAAGCTACTAACAGTCTAGTCCATCCTTGGTACAAGTCATGACACTAGTGAAAGGAGGTGGGTACGCATACCCTACCATCCGAGGTACAACCGCAGTTATCCTCCAATCTCGTCACATATATAATCAATGAGACACGACCATAGTCATTCTCAAACTGAGGGCTAGGTATGACCACAATCATCCTCCTTAAACACTAGAATTCAGGATGACAAACACCCCACATACTCATCAATATGCACTCTGAATTTCCCTTAGGAATACTCATTTCACCATCTGGAAAGTTCTAACACTCAGATGGATCTATGGCACAAGGCACTACATGATTAGAGTTTCACTTGATTAGTTATGCCAATTGGGTGAATTAAGGCTGCATCAAACTAGTGGACATACAAACCCTAATTCACTTCTAGCAAGCATATAAATATCACAACTTCAAAAGCTATAAACTATGTGAAACATAATTTCTCGTCTCATCATCACATGGTACCACACTTTCCATTCATGAGGCTACACTAGTCATCATACTATCACAAGATATAAATCCTTTTCACAATATCATAGGGTATCAACCCTTATCAACACAAGAGGATTACACCTTCAGGGCTTAACAATGCCCAAAGGTCATTAAGACCATCATACTATTCCCTACAAGATCATTATTATCTTTGCATGCCTTATAGCAAGGCTCAACAACATCACTTATATATAATACACCGTATTAGCACAATATAGCATTAATGAGCTAATAGATATTCATAAACAATCATAGCAGGGTTATATTAATATTAAGAACATTCTTTATCACATCAGCATGCAAGGAATCTAGATATGATTAACTCTGATCATATTCGTAATGCACATGTTTATCATAAGAAAGTATCAACCATTTGGCTATGATAACCATCAATTAACATATTATGGTTATGATCATATTAAGGAGGTTATTTCACCATATTGCCATCATATAAGAAGGTAAACATGAATACTCATCTTTATCTATTTGCATCAGAGTTAGGTTCAACAAGATAAATTATATTAATGTTACTAATCAACACTCATACCCAAACCCTAACTCACGACATCCCCGTTGGATCATGGATGCATAAGGTGAAGCGTCACCATCACATTCCATACTATTATCAAGTATGAACTCACACATAAATCAAGGTGTAACCATAGGGTTATAGCATACTAGGGTTTCAACAATAATAAGAGAATGCTCCATGATTGTATTAGTCATTCAAGGACTATTCATACCCAATTACCATCATTTAGTTATATTAAAGCTAGTTATAAAAAGATATACCTCATTAGGGTTACCCATTAATTCATTATGGCGATTATAAATCATAATCATACGAGGGAAAGGGTAACACTACAATTTTAAGTCATTGAACCATCAAATTCTCATCATTAGAATCATAACATTACACTACACACTTCACCCAAAAGAATGGGAATATTGAGGCATCAACTTCTAACCATGAAATGTTGAAAAGGTAAAGCCATTGGTCCTTTACATAATTAAACACCTTGAATGAATAATCTATTATGTTATTGAGTTTTGATTTATAAAAGTCACCATTTAACCCTAGACATCCTTTGATTAACAACAATAAGGGTTCTGTTGAGAGTACGAAAAAACCCATAATCAACTGTTCATTTAAAACAAGCCATCCATTGTCAACAAGTAAGCTCCTTAATTTGTTCATATAAAGGAAACCATCTAAATAACATTATTAGTATCAACATATTATGCTATACATCATCCCACTTTATTGGAGGAATAAACATTAGATCTTGACCATTGGGTCAAGTTCATATGTTAAAACCATCAATTACATTATAGGTCTGACCATTGCATCAAGTGGCCCAAGAAACCATTGGTCTAAGGCTTAATTGATGATACAACTATATGATTAACTCACCATAGGTTGTGGAGACCTTATACACCATCATTAGTGACCATTAAGTCACCATAGGTTGTTAGATCAACACTATATTTATTAATCAACATCAAATATTAAGCTGATGTCATCATTCATTGATAACATCAGTAAGGTACTTAATGGTTGATCATTAAACTTCTAATTGATCCAAAACCTGACCTAAGGGGGTGAATGTCAGTTGACTCCCTTGGTCACCACCATTAGTTGTCATGAAAACAACACCATCGGTTGTTGCAATGGTACCACCATTGAGTCATGTATTTATAGAAGAAATCATCTTTAATCCCTAAAATTGACCATTGGTTGATAGGTGCTTAGCACCATAGGTTGTCAAACCAACATTATCCGAGTCATATTATACCTTAGGAATAATTTACACATGAATACATGTTCATATAGAACTGAAACCAAAACAAGAAACCTTATAAAAATCGAAATCCAAGTCAAGCATAGCGTTTTAGTGCATGGGTCATCATTTTTAGGCAAGAACATGAGCTAGAAAGCTTATGGTAAGCAATAAACATGGATCAAGTTATAAACTCCTAAAAAGAAGAAAACATCAATATGTAGGGTAGGAAATCCAAGAATAAGCTGTGAACTCATCCATCTAGCACCTTTCTTCATCAAATGAGCAAACCCTAAGCATAAGGAGCAAGAAAGGTAGGGTTTTAGAGATTTAGAGCGATTTCTACCATGGACCAGAAAGGTTCTGACCTGGAGAAAGGTAGGAGGAAGGATAAAAAAGAAATAAACAGATGAAATAAGGGGATTCTTACTCTTTTAGGTCAAGATCACTAGAAGAAATCTTTTTAAACCCTAAAAGGAAGTCAATTGCAACCCTAAATTCTTTTTCTAAGAAGATCCCCTCTTTCTTCTTCCTTGGACAGGAAATTCACAGAAGTATAGAGGGAGAATGAGGTTTGTATAAAGAGGGAAGTGGTGGAGAGAAAATGGCTCGTTCGGGTGCTTAGGGATAAGTATATGGAACTTTTAGATAAAGAAAAAGAAAAAGTTGAAGTTCTAGTATCTTTCCAAGTGTCCATGGCCTTAAACTATTAAGAATATACAAGAAAACACACACAACCAGATCCCCCAACATACATAGAGACATGCTTATCCCTCATTTATTGAATTTACAAGCATAACAAATAATTCATTAGTTGATAGCTACTAAAGGTAGATCATCCATGAAGGGGTAAACCCTAAAGTACCCTTGAGGAAAACACCTTCAAACCAATGTTTAAATAGGTACCCCATGGATAAAAAAGCTCAATAATGATGAGAGAATATCCAAGAAACATAATTCAAGTGATAAATTGCAAAGAAAACTTCTCAATTGGGTAAATTGCATAAAAGTCCAAAATGTGCATAAATTGCATAACTTGCTCAAACAATATCCAAATTGGACCAAATTTGAAACTTAATATTGTATTATGATTTCAAAAAATATCACAAGGTTATATTAGGGTTATAAGAATTAAATTATGATAATTAAGCTTGTTCAATACTTTAAGCAAGGTTAGGGGTCTCACAACCATAAACCCCTAACAAGGATTTTGCCCCCAAAATCCAAGGTACACATAGATGGACACTTCTCAAGCAAGTCATCCCCAATATTACACATGGTTACTTCCATATTATGGTAATGTCACATCACTCTTATAGAGGTCATGTTGTTCTCTTTCAATTCATACATATCTTCTCTTGGGTCAACACAAAAATCCCCACATAAGAAGACATTTGCAAATATGGAACATAGAAACTTGTTGTGCCACATGTAAAAATCTAATAGTAACTTTCAACTTTAAATTCTAGCTGTCATCCTTAAATTATATCTATTGTATCAACATATTACTCAAAAGTCATACTCGCTTTCTCTTATCAAACATAGAACATTATGTATCTCTTATCATATGTAACTTATGTCATCCACTCTAACTCTTATGCATTGATATTTGATCCTAGGTTTTCTCAAAGGAACATGGTAGCACATGTCTACTGACCAACAAACCATCTATCCTTGATAGTGGTCTTACCCAACTATCACTGAACGATACACAACATTATAGAATCACTTTTTTTCTTTCCAAACAACATTGAGAGGGTCATCATTAACTCTCTCTCTATCTAAGAGAGAGGAACACTTGGAATGTTCATTTAATAAACACATCCAACCTTCACTGATTTATCATACTGTTGATATATCTTGGATACTAGGATTCATTACCTTGGTATCCACCTCATGTGTTATAAGGAACTCACATATTATCTCATACACTTTTACCAACATAACAAACATCAAGACATATGAGAGGAGTCTTCCTAATTATTGGAAGGATCAAAAGAAAAATCATCACAAACTTTATGATCTTGGAACCATAGTCCAAACAACCTTATGCTATAATAAGCTATCCACCCTTATGTTTACAATGAATCCACACATGCCAAGTGGCAATGATCCACTTGAAAGTTGTGCCTTGGAAAGGAAATACACAAAGGAAAACACACTTCCCACATCATAGCAACATTGTTCAAGGCTTACTAAGAAAAAAGGTAACCAATTCTATTTTCATTATGCAAGTTACATCTTCTTATGTATCATTTTACCCTTTTCATTTTGGGTTCCTTGCCATTAGCATATGAATCATCATGATTAATATATCTCATTACTTATTCCTTGATGACTATTTATCCCACTAGGGTGTGTTCTTTTATTTTATTATGTTTTTTTCAACCACTTATCAATATGTAAATCATCATATTCCACATTGTATTCATTAAACATGGATCATCTGCCTTAATTTCTTTCAAACTCCATGCTTATTTTACATTAACACTTTCTAACACACATAGGTTGGTCTGAGATTAACTCAGGTTCCACCTTATTCCTTTGTCATTGTTCTCATTTTATACTTATCATTGGAGTTCTCTCCATCTTATGTGGATTTCATACCTTGAATCATTTTATAAGCATAGACTTATCTGTCTTTTACTTTATTATCTTCTTGAATCACATCTTCAAGAACTCCTCTTTTGCTTATTTGTATTTAGATTTAGATTTCTTGGTGTTGTGTCTTTCTCTTTAGCTACCAAACATTCAAGTTGATAGATTATGATGCAATTCTCATCTTCTTTAAGGTAGGATTGAGATATTCACACCATGATTTCTTATTCATTATACACTTTGGATTGTCTCAAAATGACTACTTGATCAGAGTAATCAGAAAGATAACAATCTAATAGTTCCATACTTACCTTTATTCAATAATTAAATACCTGGCCAGGGCACCCAAATACTGAGATTAGGTAGCATGCACCATATTTTTATGTCATATTCCTAATTTTGACATCATCCTGGTCCTAAGTCCCAGTGTCCCTGTAGACTCAATGAACCTAAAGCTCTAATACCAACTTGGGAGAACCCATTACACTAAACAAGATTACTCAAAACATAAAGCACACTCAATCATTAATTAATCACATACCAAAAAATATGGGTAAATTGTGTGAAGCTTGTATCCAAGGTCATTGTGGAAAGAGTAAAAAAATTCCTTCCAGAATGGATCTCTCCGACACAAAGTGCTTTTGTTCCGGGGCGGAGAATTGCGGACAATATCACGACTGCACAGGAGATCCTTCATGTTATGTGGAGGAAGACTGCACCTAGAACAATGACAATCAAGATTGATTTTTCTAAGGCCTATGATAGAATGACATGGCCTTTTATAGATGACACTCTTCTGAAGACTGGGCTACCTGGATCCGTCAGACAATACATTCTTAATTCTATCTCATGAGGAGAAGCATCCATTATCTGGAAGGGAAAAGAAGCTGGTTCTTTTAAAACCATGAGAGGCCTCTGGCAAGGAGACCCCGTATCACCTTATCTGTTTGTTCTTTGTCTTGAAAGACTAAGCCAATCCATTGAAAAGTTTGTGGCAGATAAAAGATGGACACCGACTAAGATCTACAATAAAGGACTAAAAATTTCTCATCTTTGTTTCAATGACGACCTGCTTCTTTTCGCAAAAGTGGACATAAAGGAATTGAAGAACATCATTAGATGTTTTGAAGATTTTGGCACAGTATCCGGACAAGTCATATCTATTAATAAATCCAACATTCATTTATCTAAGAATGTGCCTCAATGGATCCGAAGACGTATCTACAGATTGAGTGGTTTCACCCCGACGGATAATATGGGAAAATATCTGGGCGTACCTTTGATTCACGGGAGAGTGAAGAAGGATATGTATAGAAACATAATTAACAAAGTTTTGACTAATATAAATTTGTGGGTTGCAAGAACCCTATCCCTTGTGGGGCGGGTGTGCCTTGCCAAGTCTACTCTATCGGCCATTCCTTCTTATGTTATGCAAACGATGGTGATCCCTATAAAAATTTGTGACAGAATTGATAGCAGCATTCGTTCTTTCATTTGGGGTGGTAACCATAAACAGAACCCACTCTCCCTGGTTGCGTGGAACAAGATTACAACTGATAAAGAACATGGGGGTTTGGGTATCAAGAGTATGAGGGAATTGAATGAAGCACTCATTGTCAAACACGCTTGGGAGTTGAGCTCAGACAGGAATTCGCCGTGGTGAGCAGGTGTAAAGCGTAAATTTGAAGGATATGTGGACGGTCATTTACCTGACATTTCTTGATTAGGCCGGGCAGCCTTACAAAGGAAACAATTCATTCTTAATAACTCAAGAATGGTAATTGTCAATGGAGAGAAGACCAATATCTGGTCCGACCTATGGTGTGATAGCAATACCATCCTGAAAGAAGTTGCGATAAAGCCTGTTACTGGTGATGCTATTCAACTGACAGTTAATAATCTTATAACCAGAACCAATAGCTGGAATGTCGAGTTTTTGAGAGAGTGGTTCCCACCTAACATTGTGAGGAAGATCTCAGACCTACCTCCTCCTCTGTGCACTGAGTCGGCAGACAAAAGGGCTTGGACCCATACTGATTCGAGTAGGTTTACTACAAGAAGTGCCTATAACATTCTTCGTGAAGACAAGGATATACAGACGAATGGTAGGTGGCTGAAGATCTGGAAACTTAAAGAGGCTACGAATATTAAGTTTTTATGTGACTTGTGGGTCACGAGGCTATTCTTACTAACAGTAGGAGATGAGCTAGACACCTTACCAATGATAGTAGGTGTCCGCTCTATAATACTGAGGAGGAATCAACTCTTCATGCCCTTAGGGATTGTGAACAAGCAGCCCAAATCTAGAAACTGATTTTACACCCGAACTCGTGGACATCATTTTCAGTCTTGTTGGACGTTTGGAACTGGATGGATAGCAACCTCTCAGCACTGACGCCCAACAATCTTATGTTTGTTGTGGGTTGTTGGCATATATGGAATAGAAGGAATAAGTTGGTGTTCGAGGACAGGAAGCTGACCACAACCCATGTCCAGGATATGATCATCAAAGACGTTGCTCTCACTTTTAAAGCTTGGGCCATGAGTGACCTGAACAACAATCCTCAAAATATGGTGGAACCTATTGCTACTTGGAGCAGGCCTGAAAATGACCAGATTAAACTCAACACTGATGCTACTTTTGATGCGAGAACAGGCCGAGCGGCGATTGCTGTTATTGGAAGAAACCATGATGGTAAGTGGCAAGGAGGTTGGGGTAATATTATCCAAGCTAGAAGCGCATTGGAGGTGGAGGTAAGAGCAATCTTCCTTGCAACGGAAGTTAGCAAACACATTAGCAGTAGGTCAATCTGTATTGAAACAGACTCCATTAATGCTAAGCTTGCATTTGAGGGTAACCCAGTAGACTTCCCGAAGATGGCCAGATGGGTAGAAGAGGTGAAGACTAGGAGAAATTCTGGATGGACTTGGAGCTTCACGAAGAGAGAAGGTAAAAAGGCAGCCGATTGGCTGGCCAAGGATCACAGTAAAAACCAGGGTTTTTTTTTATTTTTATAGAAACCCACCCACTGACCTTGTTGATATTATCAACGTGGATATGTGTAATGGTAGTAGTACTACCATGTTTAATACAGTTGCTAGTATGAGTCATTGTAATAATTTGGTTGATTTGCTTACATGAGAGGGGTGAGATGAATAAATAAACCCTCTGACTTCTCCAAAAAAATATGGGTAAATTAAAACCGATTTCAATGTTAGCACCTGCTAAAAAACATTTGCGTAAGAGCGCAACATCTTTCTTTTATCCATACTATGCTAAGATTGATACAAATTGTTCCATCACCTTAGCCACAACATATATACACAGGAGAACAATATTCGCATATGCCACACAAACAAGCATTAATATGCTAACAAAAATCTGTTTCGTTTGAAACACCATATACAAACTTTTCCTGCCCAGACATGAGAGTACATGGATGACTCTAGGACACACTAGACATCTAATCAACTTTCGTAGAGATTCATTACTATAGATCCTCTTTGCTGCCACATGTTTGTTTTTGTCACTTTTGATTACCTAAAAAAATGTGGCAAATCACAAGGGTGAGACCCATGTCCCAACAAGAGATATAATCTCCAACAATATTTATTGATTCCAACATTTTTAGGTAATGAGACCGTTTAATAAGTTTAATCATATATAACAAATAAGCTCAACAAAAATGATGATTAACAAAATACATAAAGGAGTAGATAATAACTATATTCATTAGCCCTACTATTCTCATATCCCTGCTAACAATATAAGGAGTCTAGCAACATGATCATCTCTAACATCATGAATAAGTCTAGTATCATAAGCATAGCTAACGACATAAACATGTCTAACAAGTTGAACACATCAACATCATAAGTAGAGCTAACAATATAAGTACAAATATCTTCATAAGCATGATTAGCAGTATAGGCATATCTAGTTACAAAGGCATAGCTAGCAATATAAACATAGCTAACAACATGTGATAATGAATGTCATAATCATAGCCAATATATAGTAATAATATCTCTATCAACTTAAACACGACTATTGTATGTAAACATTTATAACATGAGCATATCTACAACATAAGAATATCCACTATCTTTTAATGCATTAAACATCATCTCTATGTATAGAGAACAACAAGGGTTATCATCCAATATGAAGCGTTGTGTATAACCCTAAATAGATTTGCTAGACAACGGCATTACATATTTTATTATGCCCAGAGGAATTTGAGGATACCACTCAAGTTCCAACTGACCACCGCTTGGTCGCAATCAATGTCATGGGGTAACCAATTTTTTTTCTTATTGAGAGGTTTCTTATTAACCCTGTGGCAGTACAATAAAATAACTACAAGATTGCTACTAATTGGTCTCACTCTCACTATAGTTAATCCATATCCATGTGGATATCAATATAACATTTGTATCTCTCTTACAAGATAGAAAACTACTAGAATAGTTGTATGTCTATTGTACACCTCACTGGGATTGTAGTTCAATTGGTCAAAGCACCGTCCTATCAAGGAGGAAGTTGTGGGTTCGAGCCCTGTCAGTCTCGAACTATGATCTGATGAATTGATAAATTTCTCTTTCCATTCCCTCTTCCAAAAAAAAGGAAGGCTGGAGCACAAGATCTAGGAAGAGTCAGACTCGTAAGATCTTCTCCGCACCCTGTCAGTATGGGTCCGCCACAACGACACATAAGGTCAAGATGCTAACAACCTAGTCCGTACTTGGTAAAGGTCACGACACTAGTGAAAGGAGGTGGGTACACATACCCTACCATATGAGGTACAACTGCAGTTCTCCCCCAACCTCGTCACAAATATAATCACCAAGCACGACCACAACCGTTCTCAAACTGAGGGCAAGATATGACCACAGTCATCCTACCTAAACACTTGAATTCAGGATGACAAACACCCCACATATTCATCAGTATGCACTCTGAATTTCCCTTAGGAATACTCATTTCACCATATGGCAAGTTCTGACACTCAGATGGATCTATGGCACATGGTACTACATGATTAGAGTTTCATTTGATTAGTTATGCCAATTGGGTGAATTAAGGCTGCAACAAACAAGTGGACATACAAACCCTAATTCACTTCTAGGAAGCATATAAATATCACAAATTCAAAAGATATAAAATGTGTGAAACATAATTTCTCATCTCATCATCATATGGTACTATTCACTTACCATTCATGAGGCTACACTAGTCATCATACTATCACAAGATATAAATCCTTTTCACAATATCATAGGGTATCAACCCTTATCAACATAAGAGGATTACACCTCGTTCAGGGCTCAACAATGCCCAAAGGTCATTAAGACCATCATACTATTCCCTACAAGATCATCATTATCTTTGCATGCCTTATAGCAAGGCTCAACAACATCACTTATATATAATACACCAGATCAACACAATATTGCATTAATGAGCTAAGAGATATTAATAAACAATCATATCATGGTTATATTAACATTAAGAACATTCCTTTATCACATAATCATGCAAGGAATCTAGATATGATTAACCCTCATCATATTCATAATGCACATGTTTAGCATAAAAAGTATCATCCATGTGGCTGTGATAACCACCAATTAACATATTAAGGTTATGATCATATTAAGGAGATTATTTCACCATCTTTCCATCATATAAGAAGGTTAAACATGAATACTCATATTTATCTATTTGCATTAGAGTTAGGTTCAACAACATAAATTATATTAATGTTACTAATCATCACTCATACCCAAACCCTAACTCACATCATCCCCATTGGATCATGGATGCATAAGGTAAAGAATCACCATCACATTCCATACTATTCTCAAGTATGGACTCACACATAAATCAAGGTGTAACCCTAGGGTTATAGAATACTAGGGTTTCAACAACAATAAGAGAGTGCTTCATGACTGTATTAGTCATTCAAGGACTATTCATACCCAATTACCATCATTTAGTTATATTAAAGCTAGATATAACAAGCTATACCTCATTAGGGTTACCCATTAATTCATTATGGTGATTATAAATCATAATCATACGAGGGAAATGGTAACACTACAAATTTAAGGCATTGAACCATCGAATTCTCATCATTAGAATCTTAACATTACACTACACACTTCACCCAAAATAATGGGAATGTTGAGGCATCAACTTCTAACCATGAAATGTTGAAAAGGTAAAGACATTGGTAGTTTACATAAGTAAAAACCTTGAATGAATCATATATTATGTTATTGAGTTGTGATCTATAAAAGTCACCATTTAACCCTAGACATCCTTTGATTAACAACAATAAGGGTTCTATTGAGAGTACAACAAAACCCACAATCAACTGTTCATTTAAAACAAGCCATCCATTGTCAACAAGTAAGCTCCTTAAGTTTATCATATAAAGGAAACCATATAAATCACATAATTAGGACCAATATATTATGCTAGCCATCATTCCACTTTATTGGAGGAACAAACATTAGATCTTGACCATAGGGTCAAGTTCATATGTTAAAACCATCAATTACAGTATAGGTCCGACCATTGCATCAAGTGACCCATGAAACCATTGGTATAAGGCTTAATTGATGCTACAACTATATGATTAACTCACCATAGGTTGTGGAGACCTTATCCACCATCATTAGTGACCATTAAATCATCATAGATTGTTAGATCAACACTATATTTATTAATTAGCATCAAATATTAAGCTAATGTCATCATTGATTAATAACATCAGTAGGGTACTTAATGGTTGATCATTAAACCTCTAATTGATCCAAAACCTGACCTAAGGGGGTGAACGTCAGTTGACACCCTTGGTCACCACCATTAGTTTTCATGAAGACAACATCATCGGTTGTAGCAATGGTACCACCATTGAGTCATGTATATATAGAAGAAATCATCTTTAAACCCTAAATTTGACCATTGGTTGATAGGTGCTTAGCACCATAAGTTGTCAAACCAACATTATCAAAGTTATATTATACCTTAGGAATAATGTAAACATGAATACAGGTTCATCTAGAACTAAAATAAGAACATGAAACATTATAAAAATCAAAATCCAAGTGAAGCATAGCCATGGATCATCATTTTCAAGCAAGAACATGAGCTAGAAAGCTTATGGTAAGCAATAAAGGTGGTGAAAGTTATAAAAATTACCTCTAATTATAATATAATCTCCCAAAAAGAAGAAAAAATGAGCATTTATGGTAGGAAATCCAAGCATAAGCTGTGAACTCGTCCATCTAGCACCTTTCTTCATCAAATGAGCAAACCCTAAACATATGGAGCAAGAAAGGTAGGGTTTTAGAGATTTAGAGTAATTTGTACCATGGAACAACAAGGTTCCAACCTGTAGAAAGGTAGGAGGAAGGATAAAAAAGAAATAAATAGAGGAAATAAGGGTATTCTTACTCTTTTAAGTCAAGATCACTAGAAGGAAGCTTTTTAAACACTAAAAGGAAGTCAATTGCAACCCTAGATTCTTTTTACAAGAAGATCCCCTCTTTCTTCTTCCTTGGATAGGAAATTCGTAGAATAACAAAGGGAGAACGAGGTTTGTATAAGGAGGGAAGTAGTGGAGAGAAAATGGCTCGTTTGGGTGCTTAGGGATAAGTATATGGAACTTTAAGATAAAGAGAAAGAAAAAGTTGAAGTTCTAGTATCTTTCCAAGTGTCCATGGCCTTAAAATATTAAGAATATACAAGAACACCCACAAGAAGCTCCTCCACTGTCCATAGAGACATTATTATCCCTCGTTTCTTGAATCTCCAAGCAAAACAAATAATTCATTAGTTGATAGCTACTAAAGGTAGCTCATCCATGAAGGGGTAAACCCTAAAATAACCTTGAGGAAAACACCTTCAAAACAAGGTTTAAATAGGTTTTCCATGGCTCAAAAAGCTCAATAATGATGAGATAATATCCAAATACCATAATTCAAGTGATAAATTGCAAAGAAAACCTCCCAATTGGGTAAATTGTAGAAAAGTCCAAAATGTGCATAAAATTGCATAACTTGCTCAAACAACATCCAAATTGGACCAAATTTGAAACTTAAGCTTGTATTATGATTTCAAAGAATATCACAAGGTTATATTAGGGTTATAAGAATTAAAATTATGATAGTTAAGCTTGTTCAAAACTTTAAGCAAGGTTAGGGGTCTCACAGGGCTGGTCGACTAGGGTTTGATCGTAGGTGGTCGCTAAGATTTGAAACCATTATGGTCACCAAGTCTTTGTACTATGATGCTCGTTGATTTTTTGTAACTTTTGTGGTCGATGAAGTTTTGGGCTCTTGATGGTTGATGAGGTTGTACCTCCCTACGGTCGTTATGTTTTTTATTCATGTGGTCACTAAGGACCTCCAAACGTAGAGGTTGATGATGTTATTTATCCCCACCAGTCGATGAAGTTTCCTAACCTTAGTGGATGCCAACCATTATGATCTTGTATGGTTGCCGACCTTCTTGATTCTTGGTTGTAGATGACATCTCTGACCCTTAGTGGTCGATGAGAATTTTTGGCTTCATGGTCGCTATGTTTCCTGACTTATGATAGGTGATATTGATCTTATGCTTTCACAATATAATGGTGATTTTGAGAATTAGAGTTTATCTTTATTGGATTTTTGTAACCCTAGTTCATCTTATCTTGTTAAACCTAACCCTAATATAAGTATGTGATGATGCATTGCTTCTTGTGTGACTAGCATGATGATAGAATACTTTCTCTCTCTATGTTGTGGTAACCCTAATTTGCTGTCTCATGGACATCATAGCTCTTGAATGCAATATTGTATCAAGATTATGTATCACATGTATGGTGATGTTATGATGAGCCTTGATGAGGTATGGAAAGATAATGATGTTCTTGCAGGGAACACTGCAGATGGTCTTATGATCTTGTATATTGTTGATTCCTTAGTGAGTTGTTATCCTCTTCATGATGTGACAAGGACTTGTACCCTATGATGGTATGATGATGAGTATGGCTACATGTATGGAAATGAAATAGTACCCTATGACGATGGGATAAACATTATGTTTCATACATTTTATATCTTCTAAAGTTTCTATCTACCCATGTTTTTGTAGAACTCTTTTAGAGTTTGTATGTAAGTTGATTGATGCAGTTAAAACATACTCAATTGGCATTAAATAATCAAGTGAAACCCTAATAATGTACTGGCATGTGCCATAGATCCATTCCAGTGTCAGGACTTGCTGGATGGTGAAAGGATTATTCCTAAGGGAAACTCATAGTGCATACTATTGAGTATGTGGGGTACTTGAGAGTGTGTGTTCTTGTCATATTGATCCCAAGGTTATGGAGTATGGCTTTGGTCATACCTCGACAGGAGAATGACTGTAGTCGTATCTCAAGTTTTTGTATATGTGATGAGATAAAGGACAACTACTGTTGCACCTTGAAGGATAGGGTTTTGTACACCCTAGTTACTAGTGTCGTGACCTATATACCAATATACGAGGTTGTTTTACAGCTTGACTTTATTTTTCTCTATGGATGACTTGTACTGACTGAGGGTAGATGAGATTTTAGGAGTCTGGCTCTCGTAGATCTTGTATGGTACTGATGTCGACTTACCAGTGGTCAGTTAGAGTTGAGTGGTATACCTTAACTCCTCAATGCTTAATAAAAGATGCAATCCATTTGTGTAGTGTATCTTCTTAGGGTTAAACATGATTCACATTGGTTGATAACCCTTGCCCTGTTTCTTATACTACTTAGTTGTAATGTAATGTGGTAAGAGAAATTAACTATTTAGTAGATGATAGTCTTACTAGTTTCTATGCCTACATGTTGAACTAGCTTAGTGTGTTTAATATACTCAATATGCTTAACTTGGTTAGCCAATTTAGTTGCTTAATCTATTTAGTAATAATTTCTTTTGTTGTAATAAAAAACTGTTGGTTGAGATTTATATCCCTCATTGGGACGTCGATCTCGCCTCATGGGTCACCACATCTTTTTAGGTAGTCGTCAAAAACATGGTTAGGACCGTGGTGTTGAAGAAGAGTATCTTGGAAAGAAATAGAAGAAGAAGGTTGGATAAGTTGTTAGTAGAGTCCAAGAGTCATCCATGTACTCTCAGGTGTGGGGATGGGATGTTTTTAGATGATATGTATAACGACTTGAGTTTTCAAAAGTGTACCTATGTGTTGTATATAACATGTATATGTGGAACATCTCTTTTTTATACCGGTTATGGATGAGGCCACTGTAATACCTGACATGGTATGTGCTGACATACATGTTGTTGGACCTTCCTGTAGTGTTTCAAAACATTGTAGTAATGTTGAAATTAGTTTTAGCTTACTTGCTTTTTTGGCTATATGGATAATTAGGAGTTGATCACATGTTTTGTTTTGAGTAATCTCGTCGGGGGTGGTGTCTTGCCACACAATTAGGTTGGTATCAGAGATTTAGGTTCGTTGAGTCTACAAGGACATAAGACTTAGGTTTGTATATCTTATTATGTAATCCAACATATCTGATCATAGATTATGCTTATGTAGATATGTCTGGAGAACATGAAGAGCATCTCGAGAGTAGTTACATCATGCCAAGAGGTGGTGCTAGGAGGCAGGCACGTGAAGATAGAGTGCCTGAGACGGGATGGAGCAGCCCATGGTGCCTCAGTTCGACCCTACAACCATGACAAATCTTGCTTTTTAGTCCATTTTTGGATAGCTGATGGTGACGATTACACATACAGTGGATAGAGCGCACACACCTCAAGCTAGGACAGTTGTCCCCAATGCAAAATCTTAGGGTTTTGGGAAGACATTTGAGCTGCTAAGACATGTTAGAGCAATCGAGTATGTGGGTACATCGAATCCAGCAGATGCTAATATGTGGTTGATGGAGCTTGAGAAGGCATTCAAGATCCTCAATATCTTAGAAGAGGATAAGGTGAAGTATATTGTTTACCTACGGAAGGGCAGTGTTGGCCACCAGGGGGCCATAGGAGAAGAGAAGAGATCTAGAGTCGTGATAGGTTCAGAAGAGTTTTGGTAGGAGTTTGTGAACCATTACTTCCCCGAGATGTATTTGGATGAGAAGATAGCTTAGTTTGAGAAGATACATCAAGTTTCGATGTCAATCAACGAGTAGGAGGGAACATTTATGGAGCTTTTGAGGTTTTGTCCTCATATGGAGACAACAGAAAAGGAGAGGACTCAAAGTTTTGAGAAGGGTTTGAGCATAGATTTGGTGACGACAACGTTAGCTTTAGAAAACAAGGAGAGGTCATCTACCTTTGTGCAATCAGTGGGGAGGACTGAGCAGTCTTCTATCGAGAAGCGTGAAGCCAACATTAAGAAGAGGCCAACTCAATTTCATGGACAGTCGTCTGGAGGCTTTAAGAAGCCAAGGTTTTTATCACTGTATCACAACAAAGGTTAGCTTTCTCTAAACTGAGATCAGGAGTGCCATCAAAATGGTCCTTGAGTAAGGGTAGAGGTTGAAGTTTTCCACAAGCTAGAGCACACAATATAGTGTCTGTGTTAGTAATAGGGCCATCCAGGATGTAGTGTGATTTAAGGACTGGTCACAAGTATGGGAAAGTGGGGCATATAAGGTGGACGTGTCCCATGAAGGATGAAAAAGTGACACAATAGCTAAGGCAGACTCAACAAGGTTCCCAACAACAACAGTTCAATAGTGGTGGTGGTAGAGGATGCGGTCAGGCATCATAGGCGGGGTCATCTAGACTAGCTAGTAGAGGATGAGGATGGCAATAAGCGACGAATGGATTCTATGCTACAAGTTATTCAGAGGAGTGATCAATCCATGGGTCATGACATGTCTGATGGAACTTTTTTCATTCTGACTTATCTACTTCTTCTTTTGTATATGTTTTGGTTGACCAGAGTGAAACACACTCTTTTATCACCATAGAGGTGATAAGTAGTTGTAACATGCCTGTTTGTAGTAGATCTGACTATGTTCGGGTAGAAACCCCTTTAATTGGTTCCGTTGAGTTGCGGGAGGTGTGTCCATATTGTGTTCTTTCTTTCTCGAGACATATTATTCAAGTGGATCTTATGCCACTTGACATGCATGGATTCGATGTGATCTTATGGATGGATACCTTGGAGAAGTATAAGGTTGTTTTGGACTATAGTTCCAGGGTGGCAACATTCCATGATGGGAATGTTTCATGGATCTTCCAAGGATATATGAAGATTCTTCCTACCTATTTGGTGTCGGCTATGATATCGGAGAGGTTGACAAGGCAAGGTTGTGAGTTTTTCTTATCTCATGTTGTGGATAGCAAGGCAAGCAGTCCTAGTATCCAGGAGGTGCATGTAGTATGAGAGTTTGAGGATGTCTTTCCTGAGAAGTTTATTGGTGTTCCCCCTCTTAGAGAGATTGATTTTGAAATCAATCTTGTTCCTGGAACACAACCCATTGTATAGTCACCCTACAAGATGGCACCAGTAGTGATGCAAGAGTTTAAAAAATAGTTGCAAGAGCTGTTAGAGGAGGGTTTCATCAGACCGAACACTTCCCCTTGGGGTGCTCCCATGTTGTTTGTGAAGAAAAAGGATTGTTCCATGACTCTATGCATAGATTATCGATAGTTGAACAAGTTCAAATAAATAACAAGTACCCATTTACAAGGATGGATTATCTATTTGATCAATAGAGAAGTGCTACCATGTTTTCAAAAATAGATCTGAGGTTAGGAGATCATCAACTAAGGATCAAGGTGGGTGACATTCCCAAGTCATATTTTAGGACTAGGTATGGTCACTATGAGTTTGTGGTTATTCTATTTGGGTTAACCAACACGCTGAACACTTTTATGGATGTGATGAACATAATGTTCAGACCTTACCTTTATTAGTTCATGGTGGTGTTTATCAATGATATTATGACATACTCCATGGATAGTCAACAACATGAACAACACCTTCATCAGGCATTGACATTGTGGAGACAATATAGATTCTATGCCAAGTTCAACAAGTGTGATTTTAGGTTGATCGAGGTATTTTTTCTTGGTAACATCATATCTACTAAGTGTATCTGTGTGGACCCGAAGAAGGTACAATTACTGATGGAATGGGAACAACCCAAGACACGGACGAAGGTCCTAAGTTTCATAGGTTTGGTGGGTTACTACAAGAGATTCATAAAGAATTTTAGTGTTGTAGTGTTTCCCCTAACCAAGTAGACTCGGAAGGGTGTTCCATTTGTCTATGAAGACAAGTGTCATCCTTCTTTCCAACTGTTGATGGAGATGTTAATCGGTGCACGTGTTAATGCTTCTAGAGAAAGGAAAGGGTACATTGTCTTTTGTGATGCTTCAAAGAATGACTTGGGATGTGTTTTGATGCAGGATAAGAATGCGAAGACAACTTAAGAAACACAAGGAGAACTATACAACACATGATCTGGATCTTGCAGCTGTGGTCCATGCCTTGAAGATTTGGAGACACTATTTTTATGGAGAAAAGTGTCAGATCTTCACCAACCACAAGAACCTTCAATATATCTTCTCAAAGCGGGAGCTGAACATGAGGAAGAGGAGATGGATGGAGTTGATCAAAGACTATGATTACACAATAGACTACCATCTAGGGAAAGCAAATGTGGTGGCTGATGCACTAAGCATTAAGTCATCTTCATCATCACTTGCATATAAGGCACAATTACATGCCTTAGTATGTCACAAGTGGGGCATGTTAGTATCACTTCGCCAGATGAACGTGGAGTTGGAGGTTTCTTTATTGGAAGATTTGTTAGCACAGTTGTAGGTAAAGCCTAAGTTGATACAAAAAATCAGAGATGCATAGAGGAATGATATCATGATATAGAATATTAGGGTAGAGTTTGGAAACTAGAAGTATTATGGCTTTCATGAGTCTAGTGATTGGACAGTTTGCTTTCACAACTGGATAGTGGTTCTAGACATTGAGTGTGTGAGGAAGATGGTTCTTGAGGAGGCTCATTCCTCAATGTATGGGATGCATCCTAGCAGTACCAAGATGTACCATAATTTGAAGGATCTTTACTGGTGGCCAGGTCTGAAGCGTGATGTAGCATAGTTTGTTGCTAAATGTCCAGTCTATTAACAGGTTAAGGCCAAACATCAGAAGCCTATAAGAATGTTACAACCTTTCCCAATATTGTAGTGGAAATGATATCATATAACCATGGACTTTGTGGTTGGTCTTCCTAGGATAGACAATGGAAATTATTACATTTCGGTGATAGTTTGACCAAGTTAACTCACTTCTTGCCAGTCAAGATGACGTGTACAATGGAGAAGTTGGCACATATATATGTTGATGGATAGTCCATTTTCATGGTATTCTAGTTACCATAGTATCTGATAGAGGTTCACAATTTACAAGTCGATTCTGGGAATGCTTGCATACAACTATGGGGACACAGTTGAGGTTCAACACTGCTTTCCATCCATACATAGATGGTCAGTCAGAAAGGACCATTCCAATGTTGGAAGATATGTTGAGAGAATGTGTCTTGCAATTTCTTGGTAGTTGGGATGTGAATCTGAGTTTGACAGAGTTTGCATACAATAATAGTTATCATAGGAGTATAGACATAGCACCTTATGAAGCTTTGTACGGGAGGTGTTGTCGGTCTCCACTTTGTTGGTATGAGACATGCGAGTATTAGCTTTTGGGCCCCTGAGCTAGTACAATATACTGTTGAGAAGATCTAGGTGATATAATAGTAGTTGAAGGCAGCCAGTATAGACAAAAGTCTTATGCTGATATCTACCACAGACCGTTTGAGTTCCAAGTTGGAGACCAGTGTATCTTAAGGTTTCTCCTGTGAAAGGTGTGATGAAGTTTGGAAAGAAGGATAAGTTGGCTCCTAGGTTTATGGGACCATACCGTGTTTTGGCACGTGTTGGAAAGGTGGCTTACAATTTGGAGTTACCACTAGAGTTGCAAAGGTTGCAAAATGTTTTCCATGTATCCTTGTTGAGGAAGTGTCACCCTAATACATAATAGATGTTGCAGCCAATGAAGGTTGATTGGGATGAGGACGTGTTGTATGTTGAAGGTCCTGTGTTGATCCTGGGTAGAAGAGTGAAGAAGTTTAAGAAGAAGGATATAGTCTTAGTTAAGGTTTTGTGGCATCACCTTGGTGTGGAGTAAGTCACATGGGATTGAGAGGACAAGATGCATAGGAAGTACTCATCTTTGTTTGTGTAGCATTTTGGGGGCAAAATCCTTGTTGGGGGTTTATAATTGTAAGACCCCTGACCTTTTTTTTGGTTGAACATTCTTTCATATCATAACTAGTCACTTAAAACCTTAATAAAACCTTGTTACTTGATTTTATATCATGTGACAAGCTTATGTTTCAAGTTTGATTCAACCTGGACACTGTTTGAGCTAGTTATGCATATATGTGCTTATTTTGGACCTAATTACAGTTTACCCATATCTAGGGTGTTTCTTGAAATTTGTCACATTCGTTTTGTGCTCACACGTTCTCACATCATGTTTTATATGGTTTTTCTTTGGGGAATCTTGTTACACCTTGGTTTTCATGGTGGCATCTTGTGTTGAGTTTAGGATGTGCATGCATGCCCTAAGTCTATGGTTGACCTTGAGGTGAGCTATCTAGGGTTTGATGATTGCCAAGTTTTCATATATCACTAATTTTTTGGTGGTTGATGAAGCTTTCCTGACACACCTAGGGTTGGCAGTCGATGAGATTTGAATTCATCTTGGTCGCCAACACCACCTAGAGTTGGTGGTCGTTTGCCTTTCTAACCATCTTAGTCACTAAGATGTTGAGTGTTGCTATGTTTTTCTGCTCCCTAATGGATGAGTTTTCTTGGTTGAGTCGACGAGTTTATGTTTGTCTTAGTTCATGGATGGGATGCTTGCATGGAAGAGATCTCTTGGACACATGGCAAGCTTGTCTTGATACCTAACCCCCTTTCTCTTTCCTCTCACCCATAACCATATATACCTCCCTCCTCTCATGAAACTATACCCTTTGAACCCTCTTTCTCTATTCTTGCTTTTGGAGCTTGTCTCCTATTGCTTGGTGGTGAAGGAGGATCTCAAGGTTGAATAACTAGGTTGATCTATCTTGCATGTTGACCTAGGGTTAGATCTACCCTTGTTGAGATCGTTTGGTGCTTCCTTGCACTGATTCTTGGTCTTGGTAAGTGATATATCCTTCTTTCTCCTTGTTTTCCTTGCTATCCTACCCTCTTCTTTCTCTTCTTATCCAAATTCATGGTGTTCCATGGTAAATGTAAGGAGCGGGACACAGAGGGGATCCACTCCCTACTAAAAATTTGAAGAAAAAAACCTCCAATCCAAACACACCCAAAAGTTATGTTGGAGTAGGTGTAAAATTTTCAAATCTTATTAATGGTATTCAAAAGAACCAAAGTTTAGCAGTGGAATAAAAATCATGACTTATTCATTTTTTTCAAAAGATAACAAAATTCCATAATATCTTCCATATAGGGTTTACAACAACAAAAGGATCTAGATAGAGGGAAGTCTAAACTACTTCAAGATTGTCTCCAAGCTTTCTGTCCTTAAACTAGTCCATGTCTTCATATCATGTCATCCAAGTCCTTCACCTAGGGTTGGAAGCATACCCCAACAAGAAGAGAAAATAGAGGCCATCAACAAAGGCTGGTATGTGCATACTAAATAGAAAATCGAGCAATTTAAAAGAATAAAGGACATCAAAATTAAAGGCTTCCCATAGAAAAGTAAAGTACTACCCAATCAGGCATAAAAGGAAAGAATCTCAATAAAAGAGACAAATCAGAGCAAAGTATAACAAATAAAACATCCATGTGTTTCACCTGTGACAATACTAGGCAATATAAACATGTAGGTAGGAAAATAATACATCTACCAAAAATAATGTGGGGTGAACATGGTCTTGAATACATCTGCTCTAAAATATGGGGTGGCAGGGTCTGTCAACATCTGCCTTGGCATGTATGCCCTAAATATTTTCATATGATGGAATTTTCATATATGCATGCATATGTGGATCCACATAAAATCACTTGTACATTATACTAACAGTCACCACATGATGCATAACAATGAATAGGCAAGAATAAAAGTTAATAAGAGATACAAGAACACTAAAAAAAATAAGGTAGGATCAGAGGATCCATGCCATCTCATAATGTGCCATATAAATATCCACTACAAAGGTGGGAAATGAAGCACATATTACCAAATAATTTTCCACCATAAGAAAAGCATAAGAAAGAGACCAAGAGAATGTCCAAATATGATTAAAAGATCAATAAGAATGTAAGATACTTCACAAGAAGCATATTTTCCAATAGAATAAGATATTGTGTAGGCTAATGTCCATAGGACCAAGAAAAAGAAGAAAATAGGTGAATTTCTCAAAAGAAATAATAGGGGATGCAAACATACCTCTAAGCAGTCCAAGTCAGTCCTAGATCTAAGCTTGTATCTCAAAATCACCTATTTATGCATATATGTAGGATTAGGGTTATGCTTACTTTAATTATTCAAAACCCTAAAAATTGCATTTTTAATATTAGTTAATTAGGGTATAAAAACCATGTCATGTTTTAAATTTTCTTTTTTGAGTCCAAAACATATTTTATTATATTTTTCTGACCTTTGAATATTTAGTTATGAATTTTGCAAGTTATTACTTATTTAGGAAAAATCCATTAAAATCACATATTTTCAACATTATATTTTGGCAACAAAACGTGTACCATTAGTAAGATCATAAATTTCTAATTCCAATGCATATTTTATTTTACTTTTCTGAGCTATGAATTTTTTTTGAAGAGCAGGCTTTATATATTACTACTCAAGTCATTCGCAACATCCCTAACACACACGTCAGGAAAATCAGCCATCCACGCCCGTGAAACAGACATGGTATTACCCCATTTAGCTACATTATGGGCCACCACATTACACTCCCTAAAGACATGGGAAAAACTAGTGAACTCAAAAAACTCCCTGACTTTATAGATCAGGTCTAAGAAGTTGTGATAAGGTGAGCACCCTTGTTTATAGCTGCTGATATCCACAACAACCACACTTGCATCTGTTTCCACTTCCACCGCCACCATCTTCCATTCCAGGGCCTGCTTGAGGGCCATTAAGATCGCCAAAGCTTCAACTTCTTTACTATTCCAGCAGCCGAAATGGTTCCACACCACCACTCCCCTCAAGTTACCCAGGTGATCTCTATAGACAGCGCTGAGGGTCGTCCTGTTTCTCTCCACCGAGCAAGCAATATTTGTATTCACCTTTATCTTGTCCACCCCAGGTTTGTGCCATCACCTCCTCCTTCTCTCGCTTGTAGGAACAGCTTGCAAAACCAGCCGATCAACCTGCTTCCTAGACCAGGCAAGCATGTTAGTAAACAGAATAATAGGGGAGCTCTTGATCTTATTGAAGATGAACTCGTTCCTAGCTTTCCAACCTGCAGCACAAACAGTTATAATATGGACCATCTTCTCACTTTCAAAGGTCTTGAAAAGCCAAACCCAGGCATCAGCCATGGTGCTTCTAGGGATTCTGTCTGGGACATCACCCAACCTGATATGGTACCACAGGGTCTTCGCCGTGTCGCAGTCAAAGAGAATATGGAAGAGATCTTCTGACTGATGATCGCAGATGGTGCGGGCCGCACTAACATCCATCCTTCTTTTAACCAGCGCCTCCCCAGTAGCCATGTAATCTTTGCACGCCCTCCACACAAGTGCCCTGTATTTAGGAGCCACCTTCGCCTTCCAAATAGCCTTCCACAGGTCTTTCTCATTGTCCCCCTCATCCTCAGAACACAGTTCACCTCTCCCCAACCAGTAGGCTGTTTTAACAGAGAACAAACCATTAACTGAAGGATACCAATACAACATATCTTTCTTCCCCAAGCAAGGAGGAAGTCTGCTCAGCTCCAACAGGTCATCCACCTGTAGAAGATCAATTATATACTTCTCCTTCCACGCCATGAGATTAAAATCAATGAATAATCAGTTATGGATTTTTGAAAATTGACCGATCATAAAATTCCATGTCAGCTGAATAATCCACATCGGCGTCAAAGCAGACCGAGATGGCCCAATGAGAACTGGTCTACTAGGCTGGGTCAAACTCGAGTCAATGCAAAAACTCAGCACGTCAAAGAGGCATAGTAGAGCAGAAAATGATGAAAGAGCCCCTGAGCGAAAAATAAAAAACTAAAGAAAAGGAGGGCAAACCGGGGAATGCAGTGTCGATCATCTACCACATCCGATTGTGAGGGGAATCACACGATGGGAACCTAAGACTCAGATCAAAGGAAAAACACAACATGGCCCTCGTCAAAAAAGCATCCTAGGAGGCTAGAACAAGTCACAATGGGTCCAAAGATCCCTAACACAGGCCAAGATTTGGTCAGGATCTCCATAGCTACCCTACGCCATTGATAACAGGAGGGAACCTCAAGAACTCAAGAAAACATAGAAAACCAAGTGAAACATAGGCATGAGGTGAGTTTGTGAGGACATGACAAAGATAAACAACCAAACATAGATAGAAAAGCTCCACTAAAATGCCTGAACTAATCATGGGCTTCAACTCAGGAGAAAAGAGGGAAAAGAGGGTTGCTTGCCTTTAGATCAAATTGATTGGCTGAGAAGCTTCATGGTAGGCTAAGGTATACTTCTGGGTTATCTTGCAAGGAAGTACCACCTAGGGTAGTCTAACGAATAGTTGTGGATCCTCCAAGGAAGATGAAGTCATGAGTTGGGGTTTTGGGGAAAAAGAGGGAGATTTTGTGAGTTGGGTGAGCTCATGTGGAGGATAGAATTGACCCCTAGAGATTACTTGCAGGAAGGAGGTGGTGGTTTTATAGGGGAGACACCACAACACCATCAAGGATGCCAGGGATTGGGGAATAGGGTACGAGCGGTGAGACCCCATCAAATTAGGTCTCGTTCTCAACAAATTTATGAGACGAAGCCATGGGAGAAAAGATCAGGAAATAAAATGTAGGAGAGGGAGAGAATAGTGGGGAAGGAGATCTAGCCTAATGTATTAGGAAGGAAAGGGGAAATTTAGGTAAGGGAGAGAAAGAGAAAAGTTATCAGATCTATTTGGGTTGAGTGAGAAAACTTGGGGAGATAATAGCCGTTGGATTCAATATGTAATATGAAAAGGAGAGGAAAAACCTGCATGACAAATTAAATGGACTTCAATTCTAATTCGAATAAAGTGTATTCACATTAATTTTTTATTTTCTCTGTCTTCTAAAAAGGGTGCAAACAAACCCCAAATTGAATGAAATTTGGCACAAAGGCTAGACAAGGCATGCAAATTATGATTTTATAAATTTTATGTTTGGAAACTTTTAATGTATTAATTAATCAAATCTTAGTTTCTCTTTCCTCATGCATTAATGACATTAGGATTATCCAAATTTGATGAAATTTCATCCACAAGTCACATTAAGTGTCTTGGATATGAATTTTCCCTTAATTTCACATGTTGAAGTTGTTTGTACCTTTATTTAATATCTTGAAGGTTCTACACACCCTCTCTCTCCCCTAATTTCACCTTTTAATCAAACATTCTCCAAATTGAATGAAAAAATTTACCCAAAGGCATATTTTAATATGTATATTATGAATCGAAAACTTTCTTCCTCTACTAGTATCCAAGCAACTACTCCTTGCTACCACAAGCCTGAAAACGTCATTCATAATCACCTAAAAATATGTCGTGACCCACAAGGTGATACCCATGTCCCAGTGAGATATGTAACTATGATCAATGTTTATTGCTAACAACAGATGATGTAATTAAACAGATAAATCATATAATATTATGGATGTCAAAAGATTAATATAATCATTAAAGGAACAGACAAGGTAACACCATGTGTACCATTGACTTCTCTTACCACATTATCCATCATATAAACATTAAAAGAAGCAAATCAAGGGTTATCATCCAATGTGAGTCATTGATTAACCCTAACAAATATGCTACATGGCTAGATTATATCTTTTATTAAGCCCTAGGGAGTTTCAGGCATACCACTCAAACTTCTAACTGACCACTATGATGTCGCAATCGGTTTTTATGAGATCTATGAGAGCCAAAATCCTAGGATCTCTTCCACTTAGTCAGTACGATTCTTCCACAATGACATATTAGTCAAGTTGCAATCAGCCTACTCCACCCTTGCTAGACAGGCCACAACACAAGAAACCAGGACATTCAACCCTATCATCTGAGGTAAAAGTATAACTATCCTCAATCACATCACATATACATATTCATATACATATTTGTTTGAGACACAACCTCGGCCATTATCTAAAACCTTAATATCAGCATGAAAAGGATATACTTTCCCTACACCTGCATATACCCAACATTGTAAGACTTCAAATTTCCCTTCTGGAAATACTCATTTTACTATCTAGCGAGTCTTGACACTATAATAGTTCTATGGCACAACCAACTACATGATTAGGGTTTCACTTGATTAGTTAAGACAATCAGATGATTTTAGACTGCATCAATCAAGTTACATTAAAACCCTACAAGATTTCTACAAAAACATAGGTATATAACAACTCTAAAAGATATAAAATGTATGACATATATACCTTGTCACAACATCATAAAGACAAATCCTTTGTCAATCATGAAGAGGATTACACCTCCACTAGGGCTCAAATCATGCCTAAATGCCATTTAGACCATTCACAATACTTCCTACAAGAACATCATTATCTTTTAATACTTTTGTAGAGGATTCTATAAATCATCAACATTCTTGTTGTATACCAGTTTAGCATAACATTTCATCATACATAAGAGATATGTTGTTCTCAAAGTAACTAGTAGGGTTACCATTAACATTATGTGAATATACCTCCACTATTACAACATAGAGGAATGTAGATATATTAAACCATCATCACTTACTCATTTAACTAGGATTCAACAAGGTGGATTGGGTTGGTATCACAAATCATTACACATAGGAAATCCATCAGTTCATACACACACTTAGGCAAAACCAAGACCCTCAGATCATTTGAATATTTAGCCAAAATCAAAACCATCGAATCATGGCCACTAGAAAGACCATTGATTCCATTGATATACTACAAAAATCATCAAATCATGTACCTAGTGAAGCCATTATTTTTTAGCTTATATGGATAATCATGCCATAGAGTAGAGCCATCGGTTGCAAGCAATATAAAAACCATCAATTATAGATAATAGGAAAACCATTGATTGTGAACATAGGCAAACCATCAGTTGTGAAGATAGGCAAGACATCAGATGTCAATACTAGGTGAAATTAGTTCTTCTACACTAAATACAAACCATCACATTAAGTGTTAATGGAACCATTGATTCATCTACTTGATGAGAGCATCAACTTAGGTATCAAACATGACCATCGATTTCTTTAGTGAAATGTAATAATCAATTCTCAAGCTAAACAAAACCATCATTTCACTTACTAGTGAAACCATCAATTGTAATACACAAGGAAACCCATCAAATCAGCAAGTAATTTTAAACCACTATTTCTTGTGAGGAGTCAAACTATCAATCCATGATTCAAGAGGGAAATCAGTTCATTATTCTTAAAGAGAAATCATCATTTCTACAATCAAGGAAACAATTGGCTAATAATCTTGTAAGGTTTAGATATCTTACTTCAAGGATGAACATATAGAAGATCAATAGGTACTTTACCTACACACAAATATTACACATGCTCAAATTTCACGCAAAGGATCATTTTTCTATATGTTAATATGTTTTTAGGGCAAGATCTGCATATAAAAAGTTAAGATTAAGCAAGAAATAGGATGAAAGTTATATGACTCACCTCAAGGAGGAGGATGAAGGTCCTAGAAGCAAGGTATCTAGAAAGAGAGAAGAGAAACTCTAGCTTTAGCACTCCAAATATTCCAAGATAGGTCCTTCCTTCAAGAATAAGCAAGACCTAGGGTACAAGAGAGGAAAAAAGATGCTCTTCATCCACATGCTCAAACTTCCACCAAGAACACCAATGCTTCATCCAAGGAAGAAGACAGAAGAAGGAGGACAACAAGGAAAATAAAGGTAAGTAAGATGACCTTGTTTAGGGCAAGAAACTAGGTTAGGAAGCTCCAAACAATCAAATCTCATGCAACACAAGAGGAATCATCGACATGGAAAACCATCGACTGTTGTGCCTTAAGAGGAAACCATCAAATCTCATGCAACATAAGAAGACTATCAGATCCTTCACTCTCATAGTGAAACCATCAGATCCCTAACTTATAAAGAAAAACCATTGAGTTGGGGTACTTAGGTCATAAACCTTAGGCCTCAACCCTAAGCTAGAAAACACCCCACATTTACTGGTGCATATAGGTGCTCAAAGGTGAAATTATATCAATTTTGTTAACATCTTTTATCAAGCACATCACACACATGAAAATTACAAATAAAACCCTAGATATGGGAAAATTGCATAAAATTCCAAATAAGCACATACATGAGAAAATGTAATCAAACAATGTTCAAACTGGACCAAACTTGAAACTTAGCTCAGTCACCTGATATCACCCAACTAAGACAAAAAAAGGATGTTTACCATAAATTCATGTTAGGGGTTGACACACTAAAACTGTGTGTATAAATGCAAGTGTACGCGTCGAGTAATATAAGCCTATGTAAGGCCTGAGTCAAACTCAGAGAGACGTAGTCTCAATGACTACTACTAACTACAATGCGATCAGCTAAGCCGATTAAAAAGTTGGATTTGAGTTTGAACAAAATAAAAGAAAATGAAAAGAAAATTAATAGTGGTTGATTTGAATGAGATGGATTCCTTAGGATTACTGATTTCACCATGGGGTCTCGTTATATCTTATTTCTACCAAATTAATATATAATTTACTTTTACCCTGGACAGAAAGCCTATAGTCAGAATTACCCGCTTCCACGGTGCAATCCCCTACCTAGATCTAAGCCAATTCCATGTCTGTAGCAATTTATATCTTAGTCTAGGTGCATTATCGAAGACTCTAGGTTTCATTCCACTAACAGTATGTTACCTTTCTGAAGGAACACATAAGAAAGTGTATAACTTGTGATTTTCCAACCTTTAATCCTCCTTCTAGAGTGATTATCAATCTATTACTTTACCGATGGTGATCAAGCATAGGAAGATCATTTAAAACATAGCTATATATCCAGGAATAAAGAGAAATCTATATTAATTCATGTAAAAAGTTGATACAACAATCCCCCGGGCTACTCCCGGGTCCTAAGGATAGGAGGGCTTTAGCCCCACATGGTTTTCACATGTGAATACATAGAGAGAGAGAAGAAAAACATGGGAAAGATGAAAGAAATTTGTGTAACCCCTGGAGAGAAGGTGTTTCAGATGATCCTCCTTGAGAAATGCACATTTTGTAGTCTTCCGGCAGCAAAATTGTCCGTCATAGGTGCTCGAATCTCGTGGTTGACATCCTTCAGCTCTGTGTTCCTCTCCCTCTCTACTTTGGTCTTTGTGCGGTGCAACCTCCATTCCCCCTCAGGTCTGGTCATCCTTTATTAGGTCACTGGCCAACTTACAGTACCACATAACATGGACCGTCGGATCTAGACGATCTAACTTGATTGCTAATTTGTGATAGAGTCAGTGGCACTGACAATCTCAGGTTGTGCCCTTTGCCATATTGAGTCGGTACCATCGACATATGATAGTCGGTGGCACCGAGCTCATGCGCCTAGTTGATCTACTGCCCTGAACCAATCTCGGTGGCACCAAATTGGTGGTCGGTGGCACCAAGTCTTCTATTCTCTCATTTCCCGGCCACTGCTGCTATCTCGGTGGCACCGACTGTACAGGTCAGTGGCACCGACTTTTCATTATACATGGAGTACCTGAACAATGCATAAAAAATGTGTATAAGGCTGGGGAATACATAAAATCATGTAAATATAATAAAATAAGCATAATGTGATACAAGCAGAGTGTACATGCCAACAATAATGGTTTATGCAAATATGATCAACTAATTGACTAATAAATGCATAAAACAAGTATAAAATAGCCATTTAAAAGTGACTCAAAACACATGCATCAAACTCCCCTAAGCTTAAACCTTGCTCATCCTCGAGCAACAAAACCTTTGGATCTGATTGAGATAAGTCAGCTGAAGGACATAAGTGCATAAGGTACATCTAAAAGGTCTCCACCTTTCGGTCCTCATACCAGCCCTCACTGACCACTGAACACTAACTGCCATCTAGGCGACCAGAAACCTCTATAAAAGATGTTTGTCCCCCAATCAATGAAAAACTATCAATTAAAGTGGTTCATATGATAGACTCATTCATTTCATACTTGGTGCATTGCGTGATCTCCTATCTACATTGCTCTTTTCTCTACCTACCATCTACATGGAAGAAGTTCTCCTGATAGATAATGAATGAGGAGAAAATCATATTAGTGGCCTACCAATAAGAGCAATGGGTGGTCGGAATGGGTGGCTGTGGAAGAATCATGAGCACATAAAATCATCCATGCAATCAAAAATTATGATGAACCTATGATGATGAGAATTTATAGAATGTTCCTAATGCCTAATCATTGAGGTGGAATGATGCATGCAACTATCATTTCTTCTAAAAATAAGATGAAATATCTACAAACTACATCCTGTACTGATTCTTCCTTATAATCAGGTAGGATTATGCCCTTTCTCCCTCATCTTTTTTTTCTTTTATTATTTTTCAAGCCCCCTTTCAACATGATAGAATTACTTTGGGCTTCCACTTGCGCTACACATTTGATTTATGTCAATGTTTCTCTTCCTTTTTTTAAGGGTATGGGCAAAATCACTACCTTCTTATATTAGAGAAGAAGAAACTAGACACGATATTTGCAAGATGATATGTAATGCATATTCAAACTGCATGGCATGCACTAGAATTTTGTTGTGCAAATATGTTTTTTCTATATTTTTTTAATTTTTCTCACTAATGCAAGAAAAAATAAACAACTATTATGCAAGATCTACTATGCAATGAAGAGAAAGAATGATAACATGTACTCAATCTTCTTATGGTGGAGTATGATGTGGATGTATGTGGAGGATGAGATCACACAACTAAGAGATAGAACCTTCATAGGAAATCATATGTCCCTCTCTAATGACCTGTGTACAGGGTGATCAAGGGTTTTCTCTCTTAAATTTTAGTTTAAAGTCACGTTAGTGTTTGGTCAGTTTAGGCTCAACAACATTGTCAGTCACTTTTCTTGGACAATTAAGATGGACATGTATGTTCTCATGTCATGGAGCTAACTTACCCAAGAACTTCCTCGGTTATGCAACTCAATTACTCACAAGATAAGCTCAGAAATAAATTTTGAAATTTGCTCTTTTTTTATGTGCACCCAACTCTAGAGATTGATAAACTCAAGTGAAACCATGCATTTACTTCTCCAAAAATTACACTAGATAGGCTGTGGATCTTACATAAGAAGAAAAACTAAAAAAAACTAATTTTACCAAGATAAAAACAAAATGCTAAAATGAAAGAAAAACTAAGATAGAAGTTGTTCCAGCACCCCCCAAGATTGAATATGACTATGACCTCATAGTTAAAATTCCAACTTAAGAGGTGGAATAGAGATACCCGACTAGTATGGTGGTGGTGGTGGCGGATGGTGTCCTAGGGAGGAAACATCCCCTGGAAAGTCGGATCAAAAGAAGGTATATTTGGTGGCATCGGGTAGCCTCCAAAGTATCCCTAGATCCAGTAGTGGTCAAAGAACGATTGTTGATAGTTTTCCATCCTCTGTAGGCGTTGATGCATGTTCTCTTAGTTGGCCAAGAGAATATGTTCGTTCTTGTAGATCACCTGTTGGTTGGTGTACAGATGACCCTACACATCTTGAATTTTAGTCAGAGATGTAGTTTGCTGATGCTGATGTGTCTGGATATCCTGCAACATGGAATACATACCCGCCATAGAATAAGCTTCCTATCCTTCCTGAGAGGGTGGTGGGGTAGAAGACATAGAGGCAACATAATGGTGTGGACGCTTCCGCATAGCAATTTGATGCGTCATGGGGATGGTGGGCACCACTTCCTCCACGTCATCCTATGACTGCTCATCCTCATCATCGTTTCCTTCTTGTTCTTCATCTTTGTCATCAATGTCCAACCATCTGTAATGGTCAACTTGCTTGATGTTGAATACAAGACCAGGTAATTGATGCTCGTAGAAGTTACCAGTGACCAAACATATTGCATAGATGGTGTTGTGTTGGATAGTTATAAGACTAGCCTACTTGAAGTGGAGGCGGTCTATGTGAAGCTTGGACTATAGAGGCTCAAGAGTAGAGAGATTTAGGCCTAAGTGGAGAGCAATGGGGGTGATAAGTCCCCCAAAAAGGATAGGTGTGGTCCTCCTTTCGTTGTGCTTCACCTCCATTACATGGGTGAGGAAGAAGGCCTCAAAGTTGACCGACCTCCCCTTTAAAAGTTGGTAGAGAAAGTATAAGTCTGGCAGATGGAACTTCTCTTGCCCTTGAGTAGACTTGGCAAAGATAGTATTGGTGAACATGCGATGTAGCACCCAAACAAAGGGGTGCTCGAGGTCCGCCAATGAGTTTTGGTGCCAGTTTAACTTATAAATTTATGGCACGGTCACGAGATCCTTCCATATTGCATCGAAGTCGATGCTCTCGGGCTGGAAGCATGGCATATGAGGCCATTCATAGATCTCATTGAAGGCATGAAGGGTAATGGAGTAGTTGGTGTTGTAAAGGCAGAAGTCCACCTTCCTTCTCTCCACTCGCCTTGCGTCGGGTGTGCTGGGTCAGGGGCCACACATATTTCCAAAGACACCAGGAACTCGATCATAATCTCCTTGTATGTTGGCCACCCACCAAAGATAGGGTTCACAGACCCTCCATCGAACTCTTACCCTTCAAGGACAGTTGCCATGTTGTCATTGAATCTCATGTCCTCCAATAGCCTTCAGTCCCCATATCTTATTGGAGCAAACAACCTCTTGACGAGCTCCTTGTACACCTTCCGCACCTCCGTTGAAGGGTGGCTGATCATGGGTCATGGTGTTGGATTGCCAGGGGGTCCTGCTCTCCTTGCCATGATGTTGAAGTGATCGGGGAAGTAGGTTGAGAAAAGAAGATCCCAGTGTAGCTTTTGGATGCTCAGAGTAGTCACTTGCACTTAGGGAGAAGTGGTGCTTGAAGCTGTGAGGAGAAAATAATCCACTACCTCCCCTTTTATAGAGTTGTCACGACCCTGCTATGGCAAAGTTGGTTCCACTGATTGTAGAGTCAGTGGCACTAACTTTGGGGCTTATCCGTGCCCTCAGTGCATCGACGGTCGTCGGTGTAGCATCTTGAAAAATTGGATCGTCAGTGAGTTGGTGGCACCGAAAAAATGTCAATGGTACCAACTTTCAGCGGATCTGTGACATCTGACTCACAAAAATAAGATTAACTAATGCGGAATCGAATTATTAGCAGCGGAATTACTAAAAATCACTAAAAATTAAAACATTTTACAAAGAGATCCATGAACTAAAAAACTCTTTCATAGAGAACCAAAGTAAGTTATTTACATTCTGATTCATTAGTACATCTCAGTATCATCTCATCTCGAGAGTCACAAACATTGACTGCACTGTTAAACTATACATAAGAAGTATATAAAAATCTCGAGGCTTCAAGCCAAAAATCTCAGATCTATATCAAACCATCTACTGACTCCTAGGACCTGAGAGTACAAAGACGACACATAGGACTCTCTATATATATAGGACTTGACAAGTAGTGTCTCCACCTGAGGATCATTATTGTCCTTGTTGTTGCTGTTGTTGCTTCTACTGCTCACTCACTGAGGGGTTTCTACCTTTTCCTCGGCGTCTACCTAAAAATTTAATCCCACAGGGGTGAGACAATTGAAAAATTGCCCTAGTGAGAGATATAACTCTCCGCCAGAAACATTATTATTGTAGATAATAGAATAACACTGAGCAGTAGAATCATAATATTCAGCAGCAGGTAAATCATTAATTAAGCTATGTAGAGTAGTATTCTCTATGCAATTCATTTCAATTATAACTTGATAAAGCAGCATGTCATTTATTCAAAAAGGAATAAGAAGAACATGTCTAGCATTTATCCAACTAGGACATAATAGACATTGTATCATCAACCATTGGTTCTCACAATTCAACCCTAAGAAAATATGCTACACGACTGATTGCATTTTACAAACATACTTATGCCCTAAGGAGGTGAGGTATACCGCTCATACTCCAACCGACCATTGTGAAATCGAAATCGGTACCATACATGGGTCAATAGAAGAGTCAGATTTCTATGACCTCATCCTCCTTAGTTAGTGTGAGGAACAACTTGCAGGACATCTCGTGTCTCTGCCAAATAGCTTTCCAGGGTATACTGGCAACTTCGCTATTAGAGTTACAGTGGCATGTTGTACTCTCTTTGCAATCAAGAGATTTTTTGTTTATCTCACATCGATTCGACATTAACATCATCATCAGGAGATTAGTGATACATCATCCCGACATATCCATATAATGAAGGATTGAGAGATTTAATGTTTATCTCACATCAATTCCTCCATTAGGGCGTAAGGAGATTCACACCCATAACCCCCACATACTCAAAAGTATGCCCTCCAGGAGTTCCCTTAGGAAAACCTATTTCACCATCACCAAACTACTGACGATGATGGATCTATGGTCAAGGTTCTACATGATATCATTTCACTTGATTAATTAAGTACATTACAACATTATTTTAGTATCAGGCATGTTTTCAAGCATGAATCATTATAACAATTGCTATAAAGAATGAGTACTATTTCTGTTATGTTCATTTCACAACTTTATTAACATTGGGATCTCAATCCCTTATCATCTCATCATAATGATTCACGAATATGGGTGTTCAAACCCTTAGATCATCAAAACACTTGTTACCTCTTTAATAGGTAACTTCATGCCATCAAGTCATCTGACGGTGTAAACATGATAATTGTAGTGCAGGTATTTCACATTGCTCTTACAGCCTAATAATCTCTTTGGTTACCTCACACTAGGCAACATAGCATATCATTGCTCACAAGGTTCATAAAGTACTTTCAATAAATAAGGCATCATAGCTCTTACATGGCTATGTACACTATTTCATAAAACCTGCATGATTAGTACAAATGATAACATATGCATCAATTTCATATCAGCACAATGAAAAACAATTACAACATCATTATTCAAGGGTTACACCACTATGCCCTTGCTAGGGTTAGGGTTTCCCTTTTCATTTCAATTAGGGTTAATCATCCCCTTAGCTCAATTAGGATTAATGACTCATCATTTCATTATCCAACCTTAGAGCTTCATGCTATAAGGTATAACCCAGAATTAGGGTTTCACATTTTCATTCACCTTATTTGGAATTAGGGTTTACTATTCATATTGCATCACCCTAGATTAGGGTTTACATACAATAACCCACAATTAGGGTTTACTATTCACCTTAATTAGGAGTGATCATCAAAGTACCCTAAGTTAGGGTTTCTCATGTCATTACCATGAATTAAGTTCATACCATCATCATGTATTAGGATTTCACCTATCAATGCCCTCAATTAGGGTTATGATTCATTACCCTTCTTAATTAGGGTTTGTACTCATGATTAGGGTTTATAATCTCCCTATCAAGAATTATACCCTCATAAGACATTCATCCATAGTAAAAGTATTAAGACTTAACCATTACATGGTTATCATTCATATAATAAGTCTTCTCTCTCATCTTCTTAAAATGATGCTTACTTCAGCCTTGATTAAGCTAAGTCAACTCAATCTTGAAAGAAGAATTGACACCATGAGTTATGTCATTATCACCATGATCATTAAAGCTTAATTATTTAAAGGGTACTAATCACCCTATCTCATTAAGGGTACCATTATTATAATCACCCTTGGATTACATCATGTAATTATTCACTTAAACAATTGACCTTCAACCACTTTAAGAGTTCATATTATTTAGTTGATTAACTTCCAAACGATCTTGGTCTCTTAGACCCCAAACGGTCTTGACCAATCAGACCTCAAACGGTCTTGGTTATTACACCTCCAAATGGTCTAAGACCATTTAGACCTACAAACGGTCTTGAACATACCCTTGTTTCTGTTTGGTAAAGTAGGAGGTTGAAATTGTTTGCCAAAGTAATTCTTGAAACCGTTTGATAAAGTGACATTTGAAATTGTTTGAACCTTAACCGGTTTGGGATCGTTTGGTCCCAAACGGTCTTGAGACCATTTGGACACAAACGGTCTTGAGATCATTTGGTCCAAACTTCCTCAAAACTGAATGGACCACTTATGGTCTCAACCATTCAAGCTGATTTAGTGTTTCCAATGTTGATCCCCTTATCGATTGAATTATTGTATCCAACTATCAATTGAGCCTAAGCTCCACACCTCAATTGGACTTAAATAAATTATCCTTCAAGTGATTCAAATTCCAGTTAATCATCAATTAGCCCCTGTTTGGTTTGGGACTGAGATTCCGTAGTCTGGACTGGACTGGGCGGGGTTAGTCAGTAGATCTGGATTGGTGTAGTCTGGATCCAATCTGATTCTGTTTGGTAACCCAGTCTGATTTTGGTCAGCGGATCTGGTTTGAGTCTAGTTTAAGTTTGATTCTGTTTGGTTATCAGTCTGACTATAGTTTGAATCTGTTTGGAAACCTAGTTAGGATCTGTCTATTTTGTCCTCTTCTAACAGAAATGACTTAACAGTTACACAATATGTGAAGCTGTGATGGTACTACAATACAAGTAAAAATTTTGGAAAAAAAATTGTCCATACACAATGTGGATGATATTATTTTTTGTTTAGTTGTATGGATATAAGATGAGTGTGCTCTTTTTATATGTTTATTTTAAATAAATAATATGCATCTGTCTTGTCTTGTGTGGCATCTTGTATTTATGTATATAGTTATGCATATTCGATCCAATAATTTGTAACGGACAAGATAATTGAAATTGTCATGATAGAACATAAAATTACACACATGTAGCATAAACATTTGAATATAAACATGTCCATACCACAATTACACATAATTCTTACATAATAATAAAATAAATGACAAAGAAGTTTTCATTTGAACTTAAATAACACCCAAAATAAGGGATAATAGCATACTTTGGTCCTAGACAAATGCATCATGAACGAAGGAAGAGCGGAAAAAACATGAGCGGAATTGCCTAGGCCTACTTCTACACATCCATACAGACATGTTAAGATGGCGGTGTGAACGGTGATTTATGTTGATCCCAGGTAGGACCATCCAAGTTGGCCCACTTCATGGCCTCATCATATTCATCCCATGAAACGTGACATATTTCCTGCACAGGATGAATGGGTTGTTTGACATCGTCTGTTGGCCAGTCAAACAACAATGGCAGATGCAAATAGGGTGATTGACTCCTTCCTTTCCTTGTTCCTGTCTCCCAAATTTGCCCCCATTAAGTGAACTCTCGCAACATTTTTTTTGCATACAAGGTTTTCTTGAACATATTTTTTTATCTTTGATGGAGACATCAATATCTTTTCGTACTTTGCCGGTGACTTTGATCTCGATGGCGACATCTATATTTAATAAAAAATTTAAAAATATGAGCACACAATGACACTAGAAAAGTAATACTTATACTAATGTATAGAAATATAAGTTGTCAAGCAAACATACACAAATGCAAGTTTTAACGCGATGTAAGTCTTGTAATCAAAAGTGTAAAGTAGATATTTTATCAAACGATGGAAAAAAATGATTGTGCTCATAAGTTGTACAACATAAAGAAATAGAAATTAGAGACAGCCAAACATAAAAAAATACAAATTTGAGCTACTATGTTACAACTTCATGCGTTATTGTTGTTTTCGTCATTCGTAAGGTACTCAGCAAGTGTTGGTGGATAGGTGTGACGAGTAGTCACAAAGTTGCGTTGAACGCCGTGTTGCACGGTCAATGGTTGGGGAGGCACTAAATCTCCTAAAATGAAAATATTATCTGTTATGAACTCTCTCATGATGTTCTACCATCGCAGTTGCAGCTCGCTCAAAGAAATGTAAGACCCCCTGTTATGTGTAGAAATTGACGCCACACCTCCCTCCAAGCCTGAGCAGTGTATACTCCATTCACACATCTCCCCATGTGATATTGGGCTCTCATAAAACCTTTGAGAATGATATCAAGCTCTCTACACCATATAACATACGTCGTAGTTTGTTGTGTAGCCATATTACAAAATTATGTATGTATATAATATTGCAATTAATATCCATAAGAATTGAACAGAATTAAGAAAATAACATAATTGCGGATACAATTCGAATGTTACAATTTTGTGATCAAAGAATATATGGCATAAAATGTGATACATCCATAAGAATTGAACAGAATTAAGAAAAATACAAAGTTTGCGATGTAAGTGTAACAACAACTTTATGGAGTCATTGGGGGTGAAGGAGTATCCAAAAGTAGAGTACAACTGTCCTCCAACCTCCAAACGGAGGCTTGTGAAACTTCATACTCATACTTTTTAGAGGTGTAAACATGTTGGAAGTCGTGATGGATTTCAACAAAGTCCTTCATGTTCATCGCTTGCCCCCATACCGACTTGCACTCGTAAGTTAGTAACGTAATTTTAGCCTTCAGCAAATCAGTTGTTGGGGGGAGATCGACTGCCCAATGAAAGTATTTGCATCGGTCTTTTCCCTAAAAATATTTCCCAAATTCGAGTTAAAAACAACAAATTCACCATTTACTTCGCTAGTGCAACTGAGTATTTGTGGTTGTACTAGCGCACCTCTCTAGAAGGACATATATAATACATTTCTCCCGGCCTTTGACTCAGAATGCCAAAATCATATAACCCCGCATCCTCTGTGTTAACTCGCAATGCTGCAACCAGGCCACAATCACACCTCAGAACTTCAGATAGATTGATCGACATATAAAACACAATTAATGATTAGTAACATAAACTTGGCTTCAAAACATATATCTCTATATGAGACTTAGGTTTGAAATTAGTTCGTTAGTCGCATTTGAATGTTGTAACATGTAGTGAAGCCACACTTAATTACATATAATTATATTACATCTATGATGTATTACATCCCTCTTCCTCCGTTGAAGAGTCATTATCACTCGGGAGGTTGAGTCGTTCACATAGATATAGATGCCTCCCCCGCAACACTTCAATTTCTTCTCTTAGCCGGTCTGTGTCTGCTCTAGTGGAACTTACAAAGTCACATTGTTCTGACCGTGTCTTGCGTTCATTGCGTGCATATGCAAGTTGTGTTACTAGCGCATCCCTAACTGCAGTTAACGTGGCAAGTGTATGATGTACACAGTGCGCGGGCAACATCATGTGACATCTGTTTGGAACAACTCCCCTACCACATGTAAAATATGGCCTGTGGGGGTTGTTGTCTTCAAACCAGCCATTTGCCACATCTGTGGCATCCATGTACAGTCGTACGGTGCACTGGAGCCCACATGTACACTGCGGCATTCCATTCTCCATTTCAAGACTGACAACCTAATCAAATAAAATGTGATATTTTTTATTATGGGGCATATAAAATGTTGAGGGGCTAGAATAATTAGAGAACACATGTGAAACATACATCAGTAGTCAAACGCTAACATTGTTATTAAACAAAGAGGGGTACAACACATGTCAACTCATACATGAGTTTTCATATTGTATAGAAATGAGGATAACTACAAAGTCAGTTTAATGAGTATCCCAAATAAAAGTGGAAATAGTTTCACGTTGTACATCACCCTCCCTTGCATCTGTCACATTTGTTTGGTGTAGCGAACTTAGATCGACGCCATTGGGTGGGATGGCAGATGTTGTACTATTGTCTGGTATTTCTTCCATAATAGCGTCACCGTCATTTTGGGGACATATGAAATTGTGGAGGATATAGGAAGCCATTACGAGGCGACACTACGAATGAATAGGATATGTCGCCCCCTTTTTAAGGTAGGCAAACCGCCTCTTAAGCACTCTGAATGCTCTTTCGACGACATTATGCAACTGAGCATGGCGGTGGTTGAACATTTCGTTCTTGTTGTTGTAGGAATGTCTGTTACCCTGATACTCAGATATATGGTAAGCTGTGTTGCGATACGGTGCAAGAAATTTCCGAGTGTTTGCGTATCATGCAACCACTAGGTAATACTTTCCTGGAGGGACTTTAAAACTGCCTATAGTCGTTGCTGCTTGTAGGACCCTTTGGTTTGCGGCTGAGCCCTCCCAGCCAGTGAGTACATATGTAAACTCCATTGAGAAGTCTACAGCAGCCATGACATTCAGGGAGACATTCCCTTTTCTATCTCGGTAACAATTTTGCTTGTCACGTCTTACCAAGACTGGGATGTGTGTCCCGTCAATAGCACCGATGGCATTCTACAATACCATAATCGAGTTTCAACATACAAAAAAACTGTGACGGTAATAAATACTACAGGGGATGACTGTTGCTACCTTGAAGTAAGGGTAGAACCTTGGGTTCTCCGAGATACGACGATGTGTGTTTGTGTTTGTGGTTTGCATGACAATATAGTCATTGCACAACGCGCACACCACGTCCAATACTTCATTGAACTTTCTGCTGATGGTTTCACCAGAGTGGATGTAGTCCTCCACCAAAGCATGATTGGTATGGCCATGGCCAACCATCTAAAGGAAGTAGCATACAACCTTAACTGATGAGACTCCTCTACTATTCTTTAACAAGCCATGATCCTCAAGATTGTCTACAAGGGTATTTATAGTCTGTGGACGCATTCGGAATAGGTCATAAGCCCTATGTTCATGAGAAAACATTATTTCTAGCACCTTTTGGTGCCCACTCCTAATACTAACTGATCTAGGTATTGAAGGAGGTATGTCATCATCATTAGAAATATCATCCATGATGGAGTTAGCTATTGACTCAGCTATTGCATCAGCAACATGATTTGCTGTACTAGTCACGATATCTATAATTTGTGGGAGGAGGTCTATTGGTTTTGTATGCCCACTACCAGACATGATGCCTACAACCAAAACGATTTCAAACTTTCATGATTCGTACATTAAAAAGAGTAGCAACATGATCATAATATGATATATGTGAATGAAATTGAACAACATGAACATTAAATACGAATAAAATTGACGCGCTACAAATGTACCGATGCATTGTATTTATTACAACAACAAAATGGTTTTCCTATTCGTAAACAAATAAACCATCATCACAAACTAAAATCTTGAAGTTCATTGATAAATGATACTAGTTCATTGATAAATGATACTGGAAAGCAAACCACAACCTGAACCCTCCTATAAGTTATGATGTTGAAGGACCTGTGTTATTCCCACTAGTGCCACCAGCATTGCTACAAGTATACCACGTAGATGGTATACTTGTCGTGCCATTGAAGTTTGATGATGGCGACTATGAATCATATCCCTGCTGAGATGGCACATAATCAGATGCCATTGAAGGCCGGGCTGGTGCACTGCCTATGTGGGACATTTCCCAAAGATCGTGCAACCATATAGTTAGTTTCTATGGGGTGTCAGTGAGGCTCAGGTAGATCGTACGGTTTGTCGAATCCTTGATGGCGTTCACAAGAGTTGTAAACACTTGTGTAGGGGCTTCGGGAAAATTGTCATTGAAATGTTGTAAAATTGTTGCAAACTCCTCTTTTTCAATGGCTCTACTGGCGACACATGTGCCCAACTCGTGTACCTTTGTGTACACTTGTGTGAATTCATATAACACTTCATTAGAAAGGGTGCATCATTCGTGTGGCAAGGATGCCTGCTTCCTACACCTATGGCTATGAGGAGTCCTTCCCCCAACACCCTGGGAATCTGTGCCACCTCCCCCGGTGTCAGCCTCACTCTACATCCCGGGTGTGCCTAAGTCCAGTTCCGCAATGGGCGTTTCTGAGGGCATTGTTGTATTAGATGAATCTAGGTCGGCAGCAACTTCTTCCTCGGAGGCGACGTCAGATGGTATTTGTCTATCCGTAGAAGACATTGCATGATGTCCTCTAGCAATGTTCCTCCCCGCCATCAGCTCGATGTCGTAGTAGTGGGGGAAGGGCCGATTAACCAACCTAGCAAGATCTTTGTTTACCTAAATTTGAAAAATATGAGTTTATTATGATAGCAATATTTAAATGTGGCAAGCACTAGTTTTGGGTCAATGTAAGGTTATTGTATGTACCACAAGGCTCTCCTTCCACTCTGGGGTGTCGGGCAGCCTTGGCTTGTTCCTAACTTCATCCCATCCGACGCCACTCCCATTTATTAAAAGCTTAAGTTTGACATAGTCCCTCTTGAGGTTCTTCCACCTAGTTTTCACTTGGTCCATCGTTAAGTCCAGCCTCGACATCCTATTTTGCATCTCATGAACCATCTCCCTCCATGCATCCCTAGTAAACTGTCCGTCGATACACCTACCCATATCATACTGCCTTCTCAGTGTTGAAACTAAATCCTCGTCACTGTCTCTCGACCATATAAAATGCAACTTCGGGTCAGTGGAAGACATACTCCCATATGTGCTGCAATATATAAATAATTTGAGCGGTGTTTATAGCATGTATAAATATATAATAAGCAATATATAAATATTCCATACACATTCAAGCATGATTTTCAACCATCAATGTTAACTTATACATTTACCTATTTACATTTGGTCAATTATGTCCAGACATTCTGTAAATGGAATAAAAAATTATTTGAAATTCAGGTTTCAAACTTGGGGAATGTCCTAATTGCAACAACACGGGCCTATGCAAGTATAGCTTCATTACATTATCGGCTTAATTAAGATGCATTTTATATAGCATGCATCCTACTATGAAAAAAATATGACAGCCCACATACAGATTACAAAGCATACGTCTACCACATTCTGATCACTGAATTGAGTTAGCATTTATTAGCATCATCTACCTTATCATTTCAGTGTTACAATTAGGTTCTTATATTCATCTACTCATTCTCACATTTTCCCTAATCATAGAATGTAACCACCTCATATTAATCGTTATGTATATATCATACTCAATTTCAAAAAGATTGAACAATAATACAATACAAACGTCTAACTCATTGTACAATTCAAATATTATTCTACACATGTCAATTCAATTCCCAAGCTTACTGAATAGCTAATTAAACTATTTTAGTTGTATATTATCTTACTTACCTATAAGGCACGAGACCAGATTCTTTTAATATATTGTGACTATTGATTATATATTAACAATCGACAAGTATTGAAGGGAGTCAAGTGATAATTCAATTGAGTTTTTAGCAAGTTGCATGTAAATTTTGTAGTACTTCTACTTATACATACACATCAACAAATAAATGTGTAGAATAAGAAACATATGTAATTTGAATAATCATGTGCTACAAGTCTGAAGAAGTTAATTGAGTTGACTCTTTAACAAGATTTGTTATTATTATTGTGAGTACGAACTATATGTTAGTGGTTAATAAGCAAGAACATGTAATATTAATAATCACATGCTATAATTATATAATGGTGTCATTATTGTTGGGAATGGATTGATATATAATGGTGTCATTGTTTCAACACATCAAACATATGTAATTATTATTGTGAGTACGAACTATAGGGAATGGATCATGTTTACCCCAAATTATTATACAAATCATTTGCAATTTTTCCTTTCCTTGATTTCTCATGTTTACCCCAAATTATTATACCAATCCCAACCGAATCAAGACTCCAGTACCCAAATTAAAACCTAGTTTTCTCCCACAACAAAAATTAGTCACTCTTGTTCTTCCTTAGAACACATAGCAGACATGGATCATAAGGCCCTCTATAGGAGGCCCTGTCAAGGACAAGTAACGGTCCTTGTAGACTTTAGTCTTTGTCGAAAATGATGATGATGATATCATTTAAGCATATTTGTATAAAAACAAAATGCATGAATACTATTGTGAGTAGTAATTATATATTCACATTCAATGAGCTCATATTCAAACAGGGGAACACACATAAATGTTTCGACTACATATCAATGATAGTCGGCTGATACATACACCGAAATAGTTATCCAAGAAATATGATAAAGTAAAAAATGAATAGATGTCAACTGACTGCCCAAGCTAGGAAGATATTATTTTGACTCAAACATGGTGTTCCTTTGTATTTGCTTTTCCAATCTTGTTACATTTACATTTTACAGGGAATTCATTTCAGATAAACACTATTGCACGGATCCAAAATAGTATATATGATTAAATAGAAACCAATGGACAATCAAATTATCAAGGTTGAATTGTATTTTAGTTTGAACAAAGCTCACAACAATGAAAAAAAAACACCATTAAAACTAAGGTGGAATGGGTTAGGATCAAAAAGAGAAGAAGGAAGGGATGTTGTGCCCCTTAAACGGACACCACAACAGCAAAAAGTGGCAATGATCATGGTGTGAGAGGGTCAGAGAGTGAGAGCATACCTGAACACCAGAAGTGCCATCGCCGTCCACGCACACCACAGTGTCGTCGCCGTCCACGCACACCACCGCAGCAAAAAAACAGAAACATAAACCAAACACACTAGTTAATAACTAGAACAACAACGGAAGAACACAACTACAAATGAATAATAGCGGAAGAACAACGGAAGAACACAATGCACTTACCGTGGAGGGACTGGTGTTGGATCCGAGCAGGTTGTCGAGCAGCTACAAAAATCATCGGAACCGAAGGCGTCTGTGAGGAGGTTGACGACACTCAACAAGGTGAAATGGGAGGAGTTGGATGACCACTACCCCAAATTTATAGCAGAGCTGCCTTTTTGACTGGGGCTGCTCGACGATTGTCAATGTCCTACAAAATTGATGAGCGTCGTGATAGCAGTAGGGGGAAGAAGAAGAGATTGGACAACACAATGCCCTTACCTACTTTCAATTCACTATCTGCTATGCCCTCCTGTTCGCCCCATGAACCGCCTCCCAGCAGCACTGCCATGGAGACACCCTACCAGCTGCATTCTCAAAACACCTGCTACCACCACACGCCGGTGCTGGGACAGAGTCGAGTGGACGGGGAATAGGTAAAGCCGACCTACACCTACTCCTAGACCTAGTTATCGTCTTCCTCGAGCAGCAATGCTCAGACGGAGTAAAGGGGGGTATCGGGTGGTGCGGGGGGTGGGGGAGTGTCAGGATAGGAAAGACGGGAGTGAGATTAAAACCGGGTTGCAAATGAAATCCCGCTCAGACTGGGACTGAGTTGGTCCAGGTTTTGGGATTACGGAACCCCGAAACGGGACTGTTCCGGGATGTTGAACCAAACGCTGACCTGCGCCGATCCGGATCGAAAAACACTGACCTGTCACTACACGACAGGCGCTGATCTGGTTTCAGTCCGGAACCAAATAGGGGCTTAGGGTTTAGATTCCAATTGGATTAGGGTTTGGAATCAATGAACCTTCAATGTTAATCAATGTGAAACTAGTTACTTTGAAACTATTGGACCATCATCCAAATAGGACATTACCTGACCTAAAACGGTCTTGAGGTCGTTTGGATGACCTCCAAATGGTCTTGAGACCATTTTCCCATCATATCATCAAAATCCATGACATCCAATTAGGGTTTGGGTCATTGGATTGATCATCAAATCAACATTTAATTGCAATTCAACTTGGTATCTTTGGATCTTCAAATACCCAACCATGCTCAACCCTAGACCTCAAAACGGTCTTGGGTGACCCTCAAATGGCTTGAGACCGCTTGGGTGATCCCCAAACAGCTTTGAAACCATTTGGGTCAATCAACCCAAAGTTCTAACTCAAACAATTTAGAAATCAACACTTAACCAGATTAGGGTTAGGTGATTGATGGACCTTCAACTCATGAACCAATTGAAAGTAATCAATTATAATTAGTGGATCATTAACCAACATCATTATCAACAAATATCCAAATGGTCAACCCTGGTCAACACCTCCAAATGGTTTGAAACCATTTTCTCTCATTCGGTTTAGTGAAACTGTTTCCCCTCAAATGGTTTGAAACTGTTTGCTCCCAAACGGTTTAGGAAATCGTTTGAGCAACTTATGGAAACCATTTGACCTAATAATTTATTGGGAATTATGTCCATGATTATTTCATCATCATATTCCTTCTTGCATCCAAGAACTACAGCTATTCTTCATGGGAATTTTAGCAATGAATTAAAAGAGTATCAATAGAAGAAAATAATCAACAAATCATAACAAATTTGATGCAACATCCATGTTTAAGGGATAAAGTTATAAAACCCACCTCAAAATCTGATCTCCAAGCTCCAAGATCCATGGAGCTAATGGTGGATGAAGTTCTAGCAACTGGCCAAGGTCCGTTCTTGAGCTTTTGGATGAACAAGTTGGCTAGGATTGGAAATCGAGTGAAGAAAACCAATAATAAAGCATTAATTTAGGGTTTTCACCATGAATCCAAGGTGGAAGGTGATCAAAAGCTTATCAACAGGTTAGATTCATCATTCTCCTTCTGTTGAGATCTCCTGTGGTCAGCCAAAGAAAAAGAGAAAAGAAATTCCAAGGAAAAGATCCTTAAGTGGGTAGGAAAAGGGATATGTATAGGAAATTTCAAGGAAAGAGAAAATGAAATTGTTTTCTTTAATTTCCAAAATTATTTCCACCACTTCCCCCTCAATTACTTGGCCACGAAGCCACCTTAATTATCTTGCAAAACCTCTTCATTATCCAAGAATTAATGGAAAACAAATTAAGCACCTTAATGAATTTTATACTAATATCCAACTTTTAGTGGATAATACTTTTTATTATGTTAATGTGAGTGGGCTTCCACTCAACCAAGATCTTTTTGTGCCATAGAAAGGCACAATCTCGTCCAGAACTTTGCTATTTCATCCCTCAACTTTTGTTTTAAGGGCTCCTCAATTAATTTATTTCTTTTTGCATTAAATTAAATTAAAGTTCCATTTATGCTTAAATCTTGATTATTTTAATATCAAGATTCTCTCTCCTCCAAGATAATTCAAATGAGGCGCCCCTCTCATTTTATTTTCTCTAATTGATGCCAAGAAACATTAGAGACCCTCTAGAGGTGATATTTTGCATATTGAACCCTAGGTTTTGGGTAAATTGCACATTGCACCAAAACTAGGTTTTTAATGCACAAGGATTGCTCTACAAGCTTTATCTTGGTGCCCAAGCTTGTGGAAACCATACCACTACATCATATTAATTCTTATGATGTCTCAACATCAGAGGAACATTTTATCATGTACTATTTGCAATTTAACCCCTCAACTTGGGTAATTTTCACTTTAGTTCAAAATTAACAAAATAATGTTTCAACATTATTCAAAAAGGACTGAAATTGAAATATAAGTTCTGCATCAGTCTTAATTTCCGTTCAAAAGATAAGTACAAGCATCAAATCAACTTTATTAAGAAAAACACCTGGGGTTAAAAAATAACCCAGGTCAGGGATGTTACAAATTATCCACCCCTTATAAGGATTTCGTCCCCGAAATCATTAACAAGACATTTTAAGAGAAAAGAGTAGGGTATTTCCTTCTCATTTCTTCCTCTAGTTCCCATGTAGCTTCTTCAATGCCACGATGATTCCAGAGGACTTTTACAACACTAATGTCTTTCTTTTACAACTTCTTGATCCTTCTATCAAGAATCAACATAGGTCCTTCAACATAGGATATATCATTGTTTAATTATACTTCCATAGGCTACAGAACTGATTATGTGTCAGGATGACATTTCCTTAGCATGGAAATGCGGAACACTGGGTGCAAATTTTGCAGCTCAGGTGGTAACTCCAGCTTATAGGCTACCTTTCCAATCCATTCAATGATTGGATAAGGCCCCATAAATCTTGGAGCTAACTTTCCTTTTCTTCCAAACCTAAGAACTCCCTTCCAAGGTGAGACCTTGAGGTATACTCTGTCTCCAACCTAGAATTCTAAAGGTCTACGACGCTTATCATCGTAAGATTTTTTTCTATCTTGTGCAGTCTTTAACTGTTGTTGTATTATTTTAATCTTCTCGGTGGTCTGTTGTACAAGATCAGGACCCAAAAGTTGATATTCACCAGTTTCATACCAACATAGGGGAGATCTACAATGTCTACCATACAAAGCTTTATATGGTGCCATGTTGATACTGTATTGATAGATGTTGTTGTAGGCAAACTCTATCAAGCTTAGATGTAGATCCCAACTTCCTATAAACTGGAGGACACATGCCCTAAGCAAGTCCTCCAAGGTTTGTATAGTTCTTTCAGATTGTCCATCAGTCTAAGGATGAAAGGTTGTACTAAACCTTAACTGTGTGCCTAAAGCTTTATGAAGTCGCTCCCAAAAATGACTCGTAAACTGGAGACCTCTGTCAGAAACAATGGTAACTAGGACCCCATGCAGTCGCACTATCTCATCTACATATAACTGTGCCGGTCTCTCTGCATAATAGGTTGTCTTGATAGGTAAGAAATGTGTTGTCTTTGTCAACCTATCAACTATTACCCAAATGGAATCATGACCTTTGGCTATTCTGGGTAAACCAAACACAAAATCCATGGTTACATGATCCCACTTCCACTGTGGTATAGGAAAAGGCTGTAGTGTTCCTGCGGGCTTCTGGTGTTCAGCTTTAACCTGCTGACACACTGAACACCGCATAACGAACTCAACAACATCCTTCTTCAAACCAGGCCACCAATATATATCTTTCAAGTTATGATACTGTAACACCCCCTTAAGCATACATGTGTCAACAGAAGAAATAACCATGTTTTCCATAACATGGGTTACTATAGCTCAAAGGGATGCCACAACAACGATAGACATTACAAATAAAGTAAACAATAACCATGCATATATATTAAAATTAGTTTATACATTGTTCACAATTGGTTTCTTGAATTGAATCTAACTAGGGTATACATGATTAAACATAATTAATGCATGAAGTTCTCTATAACATCAGGATCTTCTATCGTAGATGGCACCCCACCATATGTATCTTTAGGAAATGTTGATCTATTCCTTAAGCTGACCTTCATATAGCCCTTTCTTGGAAGTTGCTTGTACCTGAGGGACTCACGCCCCCAACCATGCGTACAATAAAAAAACACATTAGAGTAAGAGACATAGAGCATTATTATAACAACTTAGTAACTTGGCAATAAGAAAAAAAACATGAAACTAATTTAACAATGGATTTAGATTCACATAACATAATCTTGTTGGTTGATTAAAGTATCCTTGATACTTATGCACCAATGGTGCTCATAAGGCCTGTAGGCTCAACATTAACATAATGAGGATAAAGTAATCCAACCTACTACATAATTCATCAATATCTTGGAACTAATTAACTTTACTTGGATTTCATATGAATGTGACATAGATTCTTGAAATAGCATTGAGGCATAACATTAAAGAAATAACTTTAGAGGAACTTGGATGTTGTTAAGATTTTATTTGAAACACATTACTATGCATATCATTCATCTTGATTATCATAATGATTATAAGCCGATGAAAACTAATACTGAATACTCAAAGTGCATGGACCCACTTACCCGATCCTGAGGAGGTATACTAATAGTAGATGAAGTCCTGATCAATCCTAATGTCCTGTGAATAATATAATTATACATTAATTTCATTTTCCTAACATAGGTGTATGATTATTTAATTGAATTTGGAAATTGGGTCAGGAGTCTGGGGCTGAAACTAGGACCATGCAATAGATCTCAAAAAACTGATCAAAAATCATATATGGATCGTCCCCATCATAGCTCTAGATTATTTTCTATGATTTATCGAAAATCAGGTTAAAACTGGCCAATCAGAAGCTAGATAAACATTTAAATACGATTTCTGAAACTTGACCTCGCGTAGGGGAAAAGACCGATGTTCCCTCCAAGCTATTTTCTAAGTATAGCGTGACAGGGGTCGACTTGGTCAAAAGATGTTAGGGACAACTCTCAATCGTATTGATATTGGAAAATCACCAAAAAGTCAAAAGTTCCCTAGTTATGTGTGACACCTTAACTCAGAATGTGAGGGTACATAGGTCAAAATGAATCCAAGCATCTTCCTTCCTTGGCCATGACTCCAATCACTGGAGATAAAGCTTTGATCTGTGAATCAGAAGGAATTGGGATCCACAACTTCAATCAAAACATGGAAAATCTAGATCCTAGGTCGGGGCGGAGAGGTCCACAGACCTACTCATTCCCTTGCTAGCTCAGGGACCTAAAAGAATAGGATGTGTCATGCCCTGGAACTCCATCTCCAGTCAACGACATGGCTGGAGGAGTAGGTTAAAGCTAGAGCAACAACACCACTGAAACAAGGCGATCTTCACTATGAACCAGGCTCGAGAAATGTATGCGAAGGTGAAGAAATGCCGCCATGGTGATCAGGGACCACTAGAGTCATGGCAAAGACATGGAGGTCATGCAGAAACAGGGGAAGAAGCTCGAATTGGAAAACAGCGCAACAAAGGTGATTCAAGTAAAAAAAACCATGTCATCATCATTGCAGGTATCCAACGAGTCTAGGCAACTGGTTTTTGTGGTCTTTTTGTGGCTGAAAGACTTGGCCAGAAGTCTAGCTTCCTTGGCCTGAACCTAGTTTGTGGGCAGAGCATCTGAGTGAAACGGACATGCTACAATCACATTGGGAACACTGAAGAGGGGGCGAGGATGCTTACTGGAGCTTTAATTTGACAGGGATGGCTGGAGGTTCACGCTCGAGCTCGCTGACGCCACTGAGGTAGATCGAATCTGTGGCGGTTCCTCGCGTCAGCTCTGGCAGAATTGGTGGACATGGATGGTTTATCGGGGGTCGTACTAGCTTCCTGGGTCAATTCCTCTCAGTCTGATGGACCCTCGCGGCCAAGGGGAGGGTGGCATCGTCGACTCGGGGGGAGGGAGAATTGGGTGAATTCATGATAGGTGTTTATATGAAGCGAGTTAGGGCTTGATAGGATCACGATGATCTCCTGAGATCATAGGCATCGAGATAACATGAAATTGTTGAGGGAGGATAGGGTTATTACAGGCCATCGGGGTCGGGATTATATTCCCTTCCCTGTGCAGACTTTGTGCGAGGTAGGGGATGAATGCCCTACCCTCCGATCATCATCCAATAACTCACAAAGAGCCTGATCATCTTAGGCAGCATGTGACATACTGTATTAGCCTGGACTTTGGTCTAAAACGTCTGCATTATTGAATAATTAGATCTCATAATATAATTATCTCTCCCTTTCATTTTAATAACATTTGGGCATCTAGGATTATCCAAATCCAACCAAATTTGGTAGGGAGGCTAATTAGACCATGAGGAATTCAATTATCCCATTAGATTTTGGATAAGATTAGGGAAATAGGTGTTTTACACCATTAGCTATTTAGGGTAATTAATACATTAATAATCATTATAAAGAAATTTTATTACCAAAATCTAAGGGAATCTATATTATTATATTATCTACTCATATACTAATTCGTGGGACACATTATACATGTATGTGGCTTCAAACTATCATTCAGTCTCACTAGTCACCATTGCATATAATTAGGGTTATGTTTTTGTGCATTGAATGACACTGATGTGAATAAGTGTTGATGAATAAAAATAAAGGTTCACATACTATCTTGGTGTAATCTAAACTCATTTTGGCATACTACTTAAGCATGGTCTCCACTTAAATGAACAAATGTAAGAAAAATTCATTCAACCTAGGGTTTCACCTTTATTAAACATCAATAATTTTTGGGACTGAATTTTGAGGGTCGTTACAACCTACCCACCTTATAGAAATTTTGTCCCTGAAATTTTCATGTCATAATGAGGTACTACCCACCATAGGGTTTCACTTAGTATGTGCGTGTAAAATCTTTACTATTATCTTATAGTCTCATTAACATACTGAAGACATAACTTACTCATAGTTAGCATAATTTCATAAGAACTTGGTTAACTTGACATAATTTCATAATGTAATGGAATTTTACTTGAGTTGATATAGTCACTCTCCCGATTGCACCCACAGTGCTCATAAGGCCGGTTAAGGCTCACATAAGGCCAGTTAAGGCTCACATAAGGCCGGTTAAGGCTCACATAAGGCCAATTAAGGCTCACATAAGGCTAGTTAAGGCTCACATAAGGTTAGTTAAGGCTCACACAAGGCCGGTTAAGGCTCACATAAGGTCGGTTAAGGCTCACATTAGGCCAGTTAAGGCTCACATAAGGCCAGTTAAGGCTCACATAACATGATGGAGAAGGCAATTATCAACATAACATGATTTCTTATACATAGACATGATTTTTCATAATTTCATAATTCATAAGCATAGAAATAACACATGATGTTCAATTTGAACACATAATCATAAAATAGAAGAGAACATTGTTTAGTAGCATGTGCATCATTTTTCTTTTGTATCCCTGTCAAATTATCTACCCCTTGTATGCATATTTGGTCTTCTTTTGTAATTAATTATGTTTAGATGGTTATATGTCTCAAAATTTAATGTCAACTATTGTCTCAGCACCTCCCTCATGCACATGTCCCATACCACCTACACTTGAGAGGACGAGACAAGTATGATTTTGCACATAACATTCTCTCTACAAAACCCCATGAGCATGTGTCCCATACCACAAACACATGGGAAGAAGAGAGAGCATGCTATGTACAAATTCAAAGTTAACACAAAATCTATAACATCTAGGCACATAACCCTAACCCTTATCTAACTTGTGTCTTCTGACTAGACCCTACTTTGGTTTCCCATACCTCAAACTTAATATTATATACCAATGACTTAGAACATATGGATGTAATTTCTACACGGTGGCCATCTACTTATTTGCTCTGATACCATTTTGTAACACCCCCTTAAGCATACAAGTGTCAACAGAATCAATAACCATGTTTTCCATAACATGGGTTACTATAGCTCAAAGGGATTCCACAACAATGATAGACATTACAAATAAAGTAAACAATAACCATGCATAGATATTAAAATTAGTTTATACATTGTTCACAATTGGTTTCTTGATTTGAAGCTAACTAGGGTATACATGATTCAACATAATTAATGCATGAAGTTCTCTATAACATCAGGATCTTCTATCGTAGATCGCACCCCACCATATATATCTTTAGGAAACGTTGATCTATTCCTTAAGTTGACCTTCATATAGCCCTTTCTTGGAAGTTGCTTGTACCTAAGGGCATCACGCCCCCAACCATGCATACAATAAAAAACACATTAGAGTAAGCGGCATAGAGAATTATTATAACAACTTAGTAACTTGGCAATAAGAAAAAAACATGAAACTAATTTAGCAATGGATTTAGATTCACATAACATAATCTTGTTGGTTGATTAAAGTATCCTTCATACTTATGCACCAATGGTGCTCATAAGGCTCGTAGGCTCAACATTAACATGATGAGGATAAAGTAATCCAACCTACTACATAATTCATCAATATCCTAGAACTAATTAACTTTACTTGGATTTCATATGAACATGACATAGATTCTTGAAATAGCATTGAGGAATAACATTAAAGAAATAACTTTAGAGGAACTTGGATGTTGTTAAGATTTAATTTGAAACACATAACTATGCAAATCATTCATCTTGATTATCATAATGATTATAAGCCGATGAAAACTAATACTGAATACTCAAAGTGCATGGACCCACTTACCCGATCTTGAGGAGGCATATTAACAGTAGATGAAGTCCTGATCAATCCTAATGTCTTGTGAATAATATAATTATACATTAATTTCATTTTCTTAACATAGGTGTATGATTATTTAATTGAATTTGAAAATTGGGTCAGGAGTCTGGATCTGAAACTAGGGCCATGCGATAGATCTCGAAAAACTGATCAAAAATCATATATGGATCGTCCCCATTAGAGCTCTAGATTATTTTCTATGATTTATTGAAAATCAGGTTAAAACTGGCCAATCAGAAGCTAGATAAACATTTAAATACGATTTCTGAAACCTGACCTCACGTAGGGGAAAAGACTGATGTGCCCTCTAATCTATTTTCTAAGCATAGCGTGACAGGGGTCGACTTGGTTAAAAGATGTTAGGGACAACTCTCGAACGTATTGATATTGGAAAATCACCAAAAAGTCGAAAGTGCCTTGGTTATGTGTGACACCTTAACTCAGACTGTGAGGGTACATAGGTAAAAATGAATCCAAGCTTCTTCTTGACTTGTCCATGGCTCCAATCACTGGAGCTAAAACTTTGATCTGTGAATCAGAAGGAATTGGGATCCACAACTTCAATCAAAACATGGAAAATCTAGATCCTGGGTCAGGGTAGAGACATCCACAGGCCTACTCGTTCCCTTGCAAGCTAAGGGACCTAAAAGAATAGGATGTGTCATGCCCTGGAACTCCATCTCCAGTCAGCGGCATGGCTGGAGGAGCAGGTTAAATCTAGAGCAACAACACCACTGAAACAAGGTGATCTTCACTAGGAACCAGGCTCAAGAAATGTATGCGAAGGTGAAGAAATGCCCCCATGGTGATCAGGGACCACTGGAGCCATGGCAAAGACATGGAGGTCGTGCGGAAATAGGGGAAGAAGCTTGAATTGGAAAACAGCACAAAAAAGGCAATTCAAGTAAAAAAAACCATGTCATCATCATCGCAGGTGTCCAACGAGTCTAGGCAACTGGTTTTTTGGCCTTTTTGTGACCGAAAGACCTGTCCGGAAGTCTACCTTCCTTGTCCAGAACCTAGTTTGTGGGCAGAGTAGCTGAGTGAAATGGACATGCTACAATCGCATTGGGAACACCGAAGAGGGGGCAAGGATGCTTACTGGAGCTTTAATTTGATTGGGATGGCTGGAGGCTCGCACTCGAGCTCGCTGAAGCCGACGAGGTAGATCGAATCTGCGGCGGTTCCTCACGTCATCTCTAGCGGAATTAGTGGACATGGATGGTTTATCGGGGGTTGTACTAGCTTCCTGGGTCAATTCCTCTCGATCTGATGGACCCTCGCGGCCAAGGGGAGGGTGGCGTTGTCGACTCGGGGGGAGGGAGAATTGGGCGAATTCGTGATAGGTGTTTATATGAAGCGAGTTAGGGCTCGATAGGATCGTGGTGAACTCCCGAGATCATAGGCATCGAGAAAACAGGAAATTGTTGAGGGAGAATAGGGTTATCACAGGCCATCGGGGTCGGGATTCTGTTCCCTTCCCTGCACGGACTTTGTGCGAGGTAGGGGATGAATGTCCTTGTAACATACTAAATTCTGGGCATTTTGCCTTTTTGGTCCTCTTTTTCATTTTTTCCTTTCATTTCTATCCAGTTTGGCCTGTCTATTTAATTTGTGGACAATATGATGGTTTAATGAACATTTGTTCACCTTTTATTCCAATATTTGGGTTTTATGCACAAATGCCTCAGTGAAAGCTTAATAATGGGTTTAATATGTAAAATGTCCACTTAAATAATAAAAATAATAAAATATTTCATCCTAGAACTTTCTAGTGCTTTTTAGAATATGAAAAAGAAAGGAAATCTCGAAATATACATAAAAGAGATGATAAATGTAATAATTGGAAATAATATGGGATACAATGGATAAAAGGAGATAATGTGGAATATATTGTTCCAAAAATCCCAAATAGGAAACCATGAGATAATTTGATATGCAAATTCGTTTTATTGACTTAAAAGATACTTAATGGCCAAGTATCATCTAATTTGGATAATAAATAAATATATATAAGCCTTTATTACAAGATAATGGGAAATAAGCCAATAAGGTGAAATAAAATATCTAATGTCCTCAAATTTGAAAACTAACTCCAAATTCGTAATCTATATATCAAAATTAATCTATGTGTGAATTTTATTTAATTTGGTCAATGTTTAATATTTTATTTTATTTAGGAGAGAGAAAATGACTTAATAACCAAAAATATTAAATATATGTTGAAAAAGATTAATTAATGCCAAAATCGTGTTCCACACGTTTATTATTGCTTATAGGACAAGGTTTACATTTTTTATAAAGTTTCTAGATACCTCTAATAAATTAAAAGAATAAATAAGTGGTAAAATGTAAATGAATTAAATAAAATAATAAAAGTCTTCAAAAAAATAAAATAATGCCAAATTCATGTTATACCGGTTAAAATAGATCTTTGGATGAATTTTGAATCAATTTGGAAAATATTTGTTGAGAAGATAAATTTAGGAGAGAGAAAGTGTGCAAAACCATCAAATCATTAATTAAAATAATAAACAAATGAAGTTAATAACAAATTTATGTTCTATATATTTGTTTTTCTTGAGAGTGAAGTTTCACATTAATTGATAATTATATAAGTCTCTAATATATTAAGAAAGAGAAAATATGAATTACTTTAAAGGAATTAAACGAAATACTTAGAATTCCCAAAAAGAAAAAGAAAACTAATGTTACAATTGGGATCTACATGTATTAAATATTATAGGGGTTCAAATTTTATATTTAACTGGATAATGCTTGCTTTCCCAATTGAATTGGTATTTAAAATCCTAATCACCATAGGCTTTGATAGTGGTTTTTTATTAAACAAATTATTGTTTTCCTAAAGCAAACGTAAAGCAACGTTGTGTTGCTTCCTCTCCCTCTAACGTGACCTCACGTTTCCCCATTCCAAAATGGGCAACGCCCAACACAACAGAGGTCGCCCCCTTTCTCTATGTATCTTGTTTATCTTCCTCTCTTCATTCCTTTTCTCCTCAAACACACGAAGCCCTAGCTGCCTAGCCTACCCTCACCTTGCATCCAACCATGGTGAGTAACGCCAAACAGAGTTGAGGATCATTGGGCAGCGTCGCCTCCTCCTCTTCTTCTTTCTCTTCCCGAACAATGCCTGAAACTCAACGCCCAGCAACCCCGACGCTGTGTCGGCGTCGTTAACACCTTCACATCTGACCCTCGACGTCTAGCAGCCACCGACTCTGCATCAGCGTCACTAACATCTGCCCAATTGATGCCTCGACACTGCGTTAGCATCACTACCACCTGCCCTTCTAACGCCCTGACACTGCGACGCCCCGACGCCCTGATGTTGCGATGCCCCGACACCCACAACATCACTTCTAGAGCAACGCTGACGCCATCACACACTGACAGCAGGGCATCACAGCCACCAAGTGCAATGTCGTCGACCTTGATAGCTACGCTGTCATTTGCAACCACTAGATATGCAACACCATGACGTTTGCAAACACCTCCATTCAACCTGACGATGGTGACTCATTGCATGATGCTTCTTCTTGAGTCACATGATCATAGAGAACGTGATGATGTGTTTGGGACCCCATCTTGTTGTAAATCAACCAGACATGCAACCCCCATGGTAACTCTAGACATGTAAGTCTTCATTTCACTTTCAATAGTTTTGTTTTAGAAAATAGATTATAAAGATGGGATAACTATGGAGTAAGTATAATCTAGTTATTTAAAACCATAACATGAACTAGTCAATTATCGTACCTATCAGCTTTATTGTATACAAATGTAAATATTAGATTGCATGAAATCAAACCTACAATGATACGTTAAAGTGGAGACTTGATATTAAATAGATGATATTGTATACGACTCAGGTAGATTGATATCCAAAATTATTAATGAATCACCCTAATTTCTTATTGTATACTTACCAAACTCTAAGAATCATTAGTGGTTGTATCCTTGTGTTAATGTATCTTTTACATTAGAAATTATATATATATAGGTGCATTACATGATAATTAGAAATACATATGGATCTAGGGAACACTCTCATCTAAATTAATCCAAGGGAACTTGAAATCTGTATAAGAATTCATCTAATGATATTGTCTTCTTACGAATTAAATAGTAAAAAAAAAGATAATAATGTGTAAAGGAATGTACTTTTATAAACATATATCTAGATGACATGTTAGTTGGATCAAAGCATGTGTATATTAGTGAACCTAATAAATATTCATATGGAATATACTTACACCAATAAACATGGTAACCATGATGTTAGGAATAATATGGACTCACATCATTAAACCTATATTGGAAGCATATATATTATTATCCACATGTATATGAGTTACATAAATTTATGTGACTAAATATTGGTAACTAGAACTAAGATAGATATGTAAAGCATCACATATTATCTCAACAAAGATTTAAATCATAAACCCTAACATGACATTACATGGTCAGGAATTGGGTAATAATAATATAAGAATATAATAGGAACGAATATGTTCACTTTGACTTGGCTAATATACATAATGTGTTTCTAGGATGAAAAGTTGACTTTGTGGACCAAAGTATACTATTCAAGTTAACCTTTATGTGTGAAAAGAGGTATGTGCATCTACCCACTTCAGTTGGGAAAATTTTATACCAGTACCCATCTTCCCTAATGAGGCTTAATCTGAACTAATTCTTGATTCTTGAAACCTAAATTGTTTATTGCCTCAAAATTAGTTGTAGAATTATCTTGTTTGGGTTTTTCATACCCCACTGCCATGTTATTTAAATATTCTAATTAATATTGCCATAACTCTTTGCTAGCATGTAATTAAATGTTCTATTTACTTGTAAAGTAGTGGTACTTATGTACAACCACCCACAGAGGGCATGTATATAATCGCCCTAGGGGAATGTTTATAATTCACCCCATAATATATTATAGGTGACTGGGAATGTCTTATTCTCCCCTCACCTAAGGTTAGAGGTCCGGTAGGTGCCTCATCCCTACTTAGTTAGGTAGACATATTAATTTTCATGCAAATCCTTTATATACTTTTGTTATTGGCAAGTTTCCTTAATTAAAGCCTCATACTCTTGATGTATCATCTTATGATGAACCCTTTCCTGCTTTTACATACTTTTCTTATCTTACTGTCTTAGAATAGTTTACTGATGCATACCTTCCCTTTTTGCTAGGTGCCTTCCCAACCACCCAGATGTGGAGCAAGGTGTTGGTTATGGCATGAAGATCGTAGATTTGGCATGGACTTGGCTAATGGATGTGTTGCTTGGAGACAAAAGTGGAGTAGTCTAGTTTCCCTCTACTTAGATCCTCTTTTTGTATAAAGCATGTACACCCATGTTGGGGAAATTTTTATGTACACTTTATTTAAATTGAATATAGTCAGGAAATTTTATCTTCCACTATTATACAAATTGGATTTTGTTTACCATTGTTATTAGTAGAGAGGTGGATTGATCTCGCCTCTTTACAACATGGTATCAGAGACCATGGTAGTCGAAAATTTGACTAGTTTAATTTGTCTCCCTAGTTAGAACCCTAGATTTGCAAAGTTTCCCTTCAGTTACATGTTTGCCTTAGATTTGATCTATGTTGATGATAGGTTGACTTAGAACCCTATAGTTTCACCTTAGAGTCTTGATGAATAAAACTCTAATATGCTCATAATTAAAATATTCATAACTTGATGTTGTGTAGGTTTTGCCTTTAGGCAGCTATTAGGGCATGAAGTTGAAGCAAGGGTGTCTAGAAAGGATCAGGGTTTCGGGGGCTGGCAATATTTTCCTCCGCACCACTAGCTTGGTTTACAAGGACTCCCGTGCCTATATGATACCGGCCTGGCCTGAGCTAATATGAATTGTCTGAAATAGTTTTCTTTTAGGCAATAGTAACCTTAGACTTCTATGTTGTATATCTTTGGGAACCCTAAGTTTCATGTGTTTGATGACTTGTTTGAGGATGGATACCAAGATAGTTTCCTTATGTCCCTTAGGACCACATGCTTGGATAAGTGTATCCTTAGAACCTAGACCTTAGAGTTTGGGTGTTTGGAAAGATATCAGAGTGCGCAATGGAAGCATGATGGATCTTGAGAATGGTTTGGTTAGACTCATCCTTTAGCCCTAAAGTAGTTGGCTTGATGGGTCGAACCCTTTAAAGGTGGGAGTATGATTAATTGATTATGTTTGAGTGGTTAGATTTCGAGGACGAAATCCTATTTAGGGGGATGGAACCCTATAGCATCTTGATCTATCTTTAGAAACCCTAACTCCATAGATAGGAGGTTAGTATGCTCGGATCCTTAGTTTTGACCAAACAAGTTAATAGTTGTAACCCTAACATGCTTGTTTATATATTAATGAACACATAATTATCATCTAAGGAACACATAATTATCATCTAAGGAATAAATCATATGCTTGAACTCTAATGAATATCCAATGCACATAATGTGAATATCAATGCTAATTATCAATAAGTAAGATGTTAATAATGTCATGAATCAATAAACCCTAATGATATGATGAGTAAGGTTATAATTCGTAATTAATGCATGCTAAGGATGAATAAGTGAAATATAATGGTCATGTTGACCTAAACCATAAAGTTGTAATCATCTAACCCTAATGTATACATCTTTGATGCCTTTCATGATACATTAATGATGTTAACAGCCATAATCAGTTAACATACTTTGATACACATAAATGACATATATATATATATATATATATATATATAATCATATAATCACATATTAACCAAGTCATCAATATAAAATGCAAGTTACCTTATTATCTAATACACATGTGATTAGTCACTTAATGTGAATCAATTCATTGATAAGTAATATGTATCACCTTGATCATTAAAATACATGTAATGGCTTCCATATGAATATGAAATGATTGAATCCACATATATGTGCAAAATAAATAATATAAATGAATAAATATAAGGAAATGATTAATGATGACATCAATATGAGCAATAAAGATAATGTAGCAAAGATATAATGTTTAATATGGATAAAAGTAACTAATGTGTCATTAATTGGAAAAAATTGTATGACAAACCACAAATTGAACAGAGTGTCTTATTTATTGTAAAATAATTTGTTATAATTAATAAAGTGGTAATATGAGGATAATTAAGTATAAATATGAATTATTAAGGACAATGATCAAATATAATAATGAATGTTGAGATAATGGAGTGACCCCTAATTGTGATAAAATCCTTAATAAGATAAATGAGAAATACATATAAATAGTTTAATGGAGGATAATGACATATAACTCCCTTAGTAATAAAGTGAATATGACATGACATAATTAAATAATGATGATATGTGATATCATAAAGAGTATAATGTTAATGAGCTAAAAATGTAAATAATGGTAAACCTCCTAAAAAGAATATCTTAATAATGGACCCTAGGTTATCCATGAGAACATGACCTATGATTAGTTAATGTATGTGAAGTTTCTAAACCCTTAGGTGTAGTTGAAGTATAAGTTTAGTTGGAAGTTGTATGGTTAGAGGAACAACCTAAAGTTTTGTGATGAGATGTTGCACACACACCCTTCCCTTCTTGCTTGTGATTTCGGGGACGAAATCCTCTTTAAGGGGTGGAGCATTGTAACATACTGAATTCTGGGCATTTTGCCTTTTTGGTCCTCTTTTTCATCTTTTCCTTTCATTTCTATCATCTTTGGCCTTTCTATTTAATTTGTGGACAATATGATGGTTTAATGAACATTTGTTCACCTTTTATTCCAATATTTGGGTTTTATGCACAAATGCCTCAGTGAAAGCTTAATAATGGGTTTAATATGTAAAATGTCCACTAAAATAATAAAGATAATAAAATATTTCATTCTAGAACTTTCTAGTGCTTTTTAGAATATGAAAAATAAAGGAAATCTCGAAATATACATAAAAGAGATGATAAATGTAATAATTGGAAATAATATGGGATATAATGGATAAAAGGAGATAATGTGGAATATATTGTTCCAAAAATCCCAAATAGGAAACCATGAGATAATTTGATATGAAAATTCGTTTTCTTGACTTAAAAGATACTTAATGTCCAAGTATCATCTAATTTGGATAATAAATAAATATATATAAGCCTTTATTACAAGATAATGGGAAATAATCCAATAAGGTGAAATAAAATATCTAATATCCTCAAATTGGAAAACTAACTCCAAATTCGTAATCTATATATCAAAATTAATCTATGTGTGAATTTTTATTTAATTTGGTCAATGTTTAATATTTTATTTTATTTAGGAGAGAGAAAATGACTTAAAGACCAAAAATATTACATATATGTTGAAAAAAATTAATTAATGCCAAAATCGTGTTCCACACTTTAATTATTGCTTATAGGACAAGGTTTACATTTTTTAGAAAGTTTCTAGATACCTCTAATAAATTAAAAGAATAAATAAGTGGTAAAATGTAAATGAATTAAATAAAATAATAAAAGTCTTCAAAAAATAAAATAATACCAAATTCGTGTTATACATGTTAAAATATATCTTTGGATGAATTTTGAATCAATTTGGAAAATATTTGTTGAGAAGATAAATTTAGGAGAGAGAAAGTGTGCAAAACCATCAAATCATTAATTAAAATAACAAACAAATGAAGTTAATAACAAATTTATGTTCCATATATTTGTTTTTCTTGAGAGTGAAGTTTCACATTAATTGATAATTATATAAGTCTCTAATATATTAAGAAAGAGAAAATATGAATTACTTTAAAGGAATTAAACAAAATACTTATAATTCCCCCCAAAAAAGAAAACTAATGTTACAATTGGGATCTAAATGTATTAAATAGTATAGGGTTCAAATTTTATATTTAACTGGATAATGATTGCTTTCCCAATTGAATTGGTATTTAAAATCCTAATTACCATAGGCTTTAATAGTGGTTTTTGATTAAACAAATTACTATTTTCCTAAAGCAAACGTAAAGCAACGTTGCGTTGCTTCCTCTCCCTCTAACGTGACCTCACGTCCAACGCAATAGACGTCGCCCCCTTCCTCTATGTATCCTATTTATCTTCCTCTCTTCATTCCTTTTCTCCTCAAACACAAGAAGCCCTAACCGCCCAGCCTACCCTCACCTTGCGTCCAACCATGGAGAGCAACGCCAAACATAGTTGAGGATCATTGGGCAGTGTCGCCTCCTCCTCTTCTTCTTTCTCTTCCTGAACGACGCCTGAAACTCAACTCCCAGCAACCCCGACGCTGCGTCGGCATCGTTAACACCTTCACATCTGACCCTCGATGTCCACCAGCCTCCGACGCTGCATCGGCGTTACTAACATCTGCCCAACCGACGCCTCGACACTGCGTTAGCATCACTACCACCTACCCTTCTGACGTCCTTACGCTGCGATGCCCCAACGCCCTGATGCTGCGATCTCGACGCCCTGACGCCCCGATGCCCACAACACCACTTCCAGAGAAACCCTGACGCCATCACACACTGACAGCAGGGCATCGCAGCCACCAAGTGCACCGTCGACCTTGATAGCTACGCTGTCATTCGCAACTACTAGATGTGCAACACCATGAAATTTGCAAACACCTCCATTCAACCTGACGATGGTGACTCATTGCATGCTGCTTCTTCCTGGGTCACATGATCATAGAGAACGTGATGATGTGTTTGGGTCCCCATCTTGTTGTAAATCAATCAGACATGCAACCCCCATGGTAACTCTAGACATGTAAGTCTTCATTTCACTTTCAATAGTTTTGTTTTAGAAAATAGATTATAAAGATGGGATAAGTATGAAGTAAGGATAATCTAGTTATTTAAAACCATAACATGAACTAGTCAATTATCTTACCTATCAACTTTATTGGATACAAATGTAAATATTAGATTGCATGAAATCAAACCTATAATGATATGTTAAAGTGGAGACTTGATATTAAATAGATGATATTGTATAAGACTCAGGTAGATTGATATCTAAAATGATGAATGAATCACCCTAATTGCTTATTGTATACTTACCAAACTCTAAGAATCATTAGTGGGTGTATCCTTGTGTTAATGTATCCTTTACATTAGAAATTATATATATATATATATATATATATATATATATATAGAGAGAGAGAGAGAGAGAGAGAGAGTCAGGCTAGAATACACTCGAGTGTATCTGGAGTGGAATACACTCAAGTAGTTTTTCATGATGCAATATTTTTTTTGAAAATCTAATCCATTGATCTTATTAAACATCTCGTGAACAACTCATGTGCAAAATTTGAGCACATTTGGATATGTATAGCTCATGTTATGAAGACCGCAAAAATTATGCATTTCAAATTAGTTTCGCGCATCGATTTTTTTGCCCTTGGATGAGTGACTTACACTCATCCAAATGGGCTCAAAATTTGTATGTAGCCTAGTTATAGTATTACGGTGAAGATCAACGGTTTACATTTTGCAAAAAATTGTCTTGATATACAAACACACTTGAGTGTATTTGTGCGATCCATACACTCGAGTGTATTCTAGCCTGACTATATATATATATATAGAGTCAGGCTAGAATACACTCGAGTGTATTCGGAGCAGAATACACTCAAGTAGTTTCTCATGATGTAGTATTTTTTTTGAAAATCTAATCCGTTGATCTTCTTAAACATCTTGTGAACAAATCATACGCAAAATTTGAGCACATTTGGATATGTATAGCTCATGTTATGAAGAATGCAAAAATTATACATTTCAAATTAGTTTCGCACGTCGATTTTGTTGCCCTTGGATGAGTGACTTACACTCATCCAAATGGGCTCAAAATTTGTATGTAGCCTAGTTATAGTATGACGGTGAAGATCAATGGTTTACATTTTATAAAAAATAGTCTTGATATGTAAACACACTTGAGTGTATTCGTGCGATCCGTACACTCGAGTGTATTCTAGCCTAACTCTCTCTCTCTCTCTCTCTGTCTGTCTCTCTCTCTCTCTCTATATATATATATATATATATTTATATTTATATATATATATATATATATATATATATATATATATATATAGGTGCATTACATGATAATTAGAAATACATATGGATCTAGGGAACACTCTCATCTAAATTAATCCAAGGGAACTTGAAATCTGTATAAGAATTCATCTAATGATATTGTCTTCTTAGGAATTAAATAGTAAAAAAAAAAGATAATAATGTGTAAAGGAATATACTTTTATAAACATATATCTAGATGACATGTTAGTTGGATCAAAGCATGTGTATATTAGTGAACCTAATAAATATTCATATGGAATATACTTACACCAATAAACATGGTAAGCATGATGTTAGGAATAATATGGACTCACATCATTAAACCTATATTTGAAGCATATATATTATTATCCACATGTATATGAGTTACATAAATTTATGTGACTAAATATTGGTAACTAGAACTAAGATAGATATGTAAAACATCACATATTATCTCAACAAAATTAAAATCATAAACCCTAACATGACATTACATGGTCCGGAATTGGGTAATAATAATATAAAAATATAATAGGAACGAATATGTTCACTTTGACTTGGCTAATATACATAACGTGTTTCTAGGATGAAAATTTGACTTTGTGGACCAAAGTATACTATTCAAGTTAACCTTTATGTGTGAAAAGTGGTATGTGCATCTACCCCCTTTAGTTGGGAAAATTTTATACCAATACCCATATTCCCTAATGAGGCTTAATCTGAACTAATTCTTGATTCTTGAAACCTAAATTGTTTATTGCCTCAAAATTAGTTGTAGAATTATCTTGTTTGGGTTTTTCATACCCCACTGCCATGTTATTTAAATATTTTGATTAATCTTGCCATAACTCTTTGCTAGCATGTAATTAAATGTTCTATTTAATTGTAAAGTAGTGGTACTTATGTACAACCACCCATAGAGGGCATGTATATAATCGCCCTAGGGGAATGTTTATAATTCTCCCCATAATATATTATAGGTGACTGGGAATGTCTTATTCTCCCCTCACCTAAGGTTAGAGGTCTGGTAGTTGCCTCAACCCTACTTAGTTAGGTAGACATATTAATTTACATGCAAATCCTTTATATACTTTTGTTATTGGCAAGTTTCCTTAATTAAAGCCTCATACTCTTGATGTCTCATCTTATGATGAACCCTATCCTACTTTTACATACTTTTCTTATCTTACTGTCTTACAATAGTTTAGTGATGCATACTTTTATTTTTCCTTCCCTTTTTGCTGGGTGCCTTCCCAACCACCCACATGTGGAGCAAGGTGTTGGTTATGGCATGAAGATCGTAGCTTTGGCATGGACTTGGCTAATGGATGTGTTGCTTGGAGACAAAAGTGGAGTAGTCTAGTTTCCCTCTACTTAGATCCTCTTTTTGTATAAAGGATGTACACCCATGTTGGGGAAATTTTTATGTACACTTTATTTAAATTGAATATAGTCAAAATTTTATCTTCTGCTGCTATCCAAATTGGATTTTGTTTACCATTGTTATGAGTAGAGAGGTGGATTTATTCCCACTATTTACAGTCCTACCCTCTGATCGACATCCAACAACTCACAAAGAGCCCGATCATCTTACGTAGCGTGTGACAGGCTGTATTAGCCTGGACTTTGGTCTAAAATATCTGCATTATTGAATAATTAGATCTCATAATATAATTATCTCTCCCTTTCATTTTAATAACATTTGGGCATCTAGGATTATCCAAATCCAACCAAATTTGGTAGGGAGGCTAATTAGACCATGAGGAATTCAATTATACCATTAGATTTCAGATAAGATTAGGGAAATAGGTGTTTTACACCATTATCTATTTAGGGTAATTAATACATTAATAATCATTATAAAGAATTTTTATTACCAAAATCCAAGGGAATATATATTATATTATCTACTCATATACTAATTAGTGGGACACATTATACATGTATGTGGCTTCAAACTATCATTCAGTCTCACTAGTCACCATTGCATATAATTAGGGTTATGTTTTTGTGCATTAAATGACACTGATGTGAATAAGTGTTGATGAATCAAAATAAATGTTCATATACTATCTTGGTGTAGTCTAAACTCTATTTGGCATACTACTTAAGCATGGTCTCCACTTAAATGAACAAATGTAAGAAAAATTCATTCAACCTAGGGTTTCACCTTTATTCAACATTAATAATTTTTGGGACTGAATTTTGAGGGTCATTACAAATACATCTTGGTGCTTCCTAGATGCATAGAATACATTGAAGAATGAGCTTCTTCCAAGACTAACTTCCTTAAGTTATCAACCTCTGGTACTATCATTCTACCATGATAACAGGCTACCTGATCATCTGAATCATGGAAACTGTGTCGTTTCTCACTACCATACTCTGATCTAACCTGCTTTACTACAACATCAGCTTGTTGTGCCTCCTTAATTTGCTATCTCAGAGTAGGTTTTATATGCATCTCAGCTAGCAATCCAGATAACAATGATACTTTTAACTGTACATTGTTTTTCCTTAAAGAGATAAGCATATCCCTCCTTGAGCACACCAAAGAATTCAACTGTGCTTTATCTAGGGCTGGTGTTGTTGATTTCCTACTTAATGCATCAGCCACTACATTGGCCTTTCCTGGATGATAATCAATTGTACAATCATAGTCCTTGATTAACTCCATCCAGCGGCGTTGCCTCATGTTTAGCTCATGCTGAGAAAAGATGTACTTTAGGTTCTTATGATCTGTGAAAATATGGAATGTTGCTCCATAGAGATAATGTCTCCAGATATTCAAAGCATGGACTACTGCAGCTAGTTCTAGATCGTGTGTCGGACAATTCTCCTCGTGTTTCTTAAGCTGTCGAGAAGAAAAAGAAATCACTTGCTTATCATACATTAACACACATCCTAGTCCATTCTTAGAGGCATCACAGAAAACTATATACCCTTTCCCTTGCTCAGGTAGTACCAGCACAGGTGCACTTGTCAACCTTCCTTTTAACAAATGGAATGATTGTTGAGACTTGTCATTCCAGACAAAAGGAACATCCTTTCTAGTTAACTTGGTTAAGGGTAAGGCTATAGAACTAAAGTTCTTAATGAACCTCCTATAATAGCCTGCCAACCCTAAGAAACTATAAATCTCCATCAGTGCCTTCGGCTGTTCCCATTGCAGGACAAGTTCTACCTTTTTAGGGTCAACACGAATACCTAAAGCAAATATTACGTGTCCAAGAAAAGAAATTTCAGGTAACCAGAACTCACACTTGCTAAACTTAGCATACAACTTATGCTCTCTTAGCAAAGTTAGAGCCTGAAGAAGATGTTGCTCATGCTATTGAGCATCTCTACTGTAGATCAGGATGTCATCTATGAAGACAACTACACACTGATCAAGAAAAGGTCAAAAGATTCTATTCATGAGTTCCATAAATGCAGCTGGTGCATTAGTTAGTCCAAATGACATAACTGTGAACTCATAGTGACCATACCTTGTCCTAAAGGAAGACTTAGGTATGTCACCCTCCTTAATACGAAGCTGATGATATCCTGACCTCAGATCTATCTTTGAGAAAATAGTTGCACCACGCAACTGGTCAAACAAATCATAAATCCTTGGCAAAGGATACTTATTCTTTATAGTTACTTTATTTAGTTGTCTGTAATCATGCACAACTACATCGATCCATCCTTCTTCTTAACAAAGAGGACCGGAGCACCCCAAGGTGAAGTGCTTGGTTGGATAAAACACTTCTCAAGCAATTGTTGTAGTTGTTTCTTGAGCTCCGCCATCTCAGCAGACACCATCCTATACGGTGTTTGAGCTATTGGTTCCGTGCTCGAGATTAGATTAATTGCAAAATCAATCTCTCGGGGTGGAGGAACACCTAGAAGTTTTTCAGGAAGTACATCTTCAAATTCCCTGACTATCTGAACTTCAACAAGATTAGAACTCTCCATAGTGGTATCTACCACATGGGCCAAGAATGCAAAACATCCTTACCTCAACAACTTCTCAGCTACCATAGTTGACACAAGACAGGTTGGAAGGATCTTTCTGTTTCCTTGAAAGATCCATGTGTCACTATTATCTGTGAACACGGCTTGCTTGGATTCACAATCCAAGACAACCTTATACCTTTATAAGGTATCCATCCCAAAGATTATATCGAACCCGTGCATCTCAAGTGGTATAAGGTCCACTTGAATGCGATGCTCAGAAAAGAAAAGAATGTAGGGAGATCACACCTCCCGCAACACAGCAGACCCCATCAAAGGAGTTTCTAACTTGAAACTCTCTGCCCTATGACCAACTGTCATATTGCAGTCAAGAATCACTTTTCGAGTGATAAAGGAATGCGTAGCACCCAGATCAATTAAAACAGATACGACATAGGATGTAAACATATCAGAATAAAATAATTCCATCTGACCTATCACAACTCAAGGGTTGATCACTGCATCAGGTGGATTCATCGCATAGAATCTCACTGTCGCCTGTGGTTGATTCGGTGCTCGATGACTGGGTGTTGATGATCCAGCTTGGGACGCTTGTCCATGTCCTCTAGCACCACCTGGAAACTGTCTCCTTTGAGAACCTTGTTGACTTTGTCTTTGAGGTTGAGTCACACTTGCCTCTCTGGCTCTACAATCCTTCATCAGATGCCCCATCTTTCCACATATGAAACAACTTTTGATCCCTGGTTGTGGTCTCGATGGTCCTGTAACTGACACGGACGCTGAGCTGTGGGCTCCTTCTGGTGGTAAACTTCATCCTCTACCCCTATTTTACGTCCATTGCGTCTGGGTATTAAATCTAGGTGGTGCCATTGGTGCTGAAAACCTTAGTTTCTTGAAACTTTTCGATGAGGATCCTTGGAACTAGGGGTACATGTTCTTGTTATTGGTCTGTCGCTTCTCAGTTACAAACCTCTCTATCCTTTTGACAGACTCCACAAAAGTAGCAAATCTCTCCCTGTTCTCCAGAGCAGACATAGGAGTGGTCAATTCAACGTTTAATCCCTTCTCAAAATGTTGAATCCTTTCTTCATTTGTGGTTGCCATATGCGGACAGAACCGCAAAATCTCCATGACCTTAGCCTCATACTCGCTAATGTTCATTGGTCCTTGCCTTAACCTCTCAAACTAAGAGATTTTCTCATCCAGGAACGTCTTAGGAAAGTATCTATTGATGAATTCCTGTCGGAATACTTCCCATTCAATCTCCACACCTGGCCTTTTCCCCTCCTCTATGGTCCACCAGTGACCAGCACTACCCTTAAGAAGGTACACAGCATGTCTAACCTTCTCAACTTCTGGGATGTTCAAGATTCTAAAGGACTTCTCTAGTTCAGTTAGCCACATGTCAGCATCTACTGGGTCATCTGTCCCAGCATATTTTGTGGCTCCAACCCAGCGTAGTCATTCAAATGTCTTTCCAGCTCCTTATCTTTCATCATGGGTAGGTGCCCTAGGTGCAGGTATGGGCATCCTATCGGTCATATGCGTCATGGCAGCCATAAACTGCCCAAACATGGCTTGGAAGGCTGGGTTCCCCATGTCAGCTTGATTGAACTGGGGTGGTTCAGGTACAGGCTCCTCCCTTCCTTGATCTCTTGCACCTCCTCTGGGTGCAGCAACACTACTTTCAGCAAAATGTTCATCATGTGATCCAGACATCTTTAGTTTTCTCTTCTCCTCCTATATGAGCAGAAGACACTATTAGATAGACTGGAAGACACTAGAACAGACTCAACAACCTTAGTCCTATGTCTCTGTAGACTCAGTGAACCTAGAGATCTGATACCACTAAATTGTGACATTCGACTTGCAAAAATAAGATTAACTAATGCGGAATCGAATTATTAGCTGCGGAATTACTGAAAATCACTAAAAATTAAAACCTTTTACAAAGAGATCCATGAACTAAAAAACTCTTTCACAGAGAACCAAAGTAAGTTATTTACATTCTGATTCATTAGTACATCTCTGTATCATCTCATCTCGAGAGTCACAAACATTGATTGCCTTGTTAAACAGTACATAAGTGGTATACAAAAATATCGAGGCTTCAAGCCAAAAATGTCAGATCTATATCAAACCATCTACTGACTCCTAGGACCTGAGAGTACAGAGATGACACATTGGACTCTCTCTATATACATGACTTGACAAGCAGTGTCTCCACCTGAGGATCACTAATGTCCTTGTTGTTGTTGCTACTGCTGCTGCTCACTCACTGAGGGGTTTCTACCTTTTCCTCGGCGTCTACCTAAAAATTTAATCCCACGGGGGTGAGACAATTGAAAAATTGCCCCAGCGAGAGATATAACTCTCCGCCAGAAACATTGTTATTGCAGATAATAGAATAACACTGAGCAATAGAATCATACTATTCAACAGCAGGTAAATCATTAATTAATCTATGTAGAGTAGTATTTTCTATGCAGTTCATTTCAATTATAACTTGATAAATCAACATGTCATTTATTTAAAAAGGAATAAAAGGAACATGTCTAGCATTTATCCAACTAGGACATAATAGACAATGTATCATCAACCATTGGTTCTCACAATTCAACCCTAAGCAAATATGCTACATTTCTGATTACATTTTACAAACATACTTATGCCCTGAGGAGATGAGGTATACCGCTCATACTCCAACCGACCATTGTGAAATCGAAATTGGTGCCATACATGGGTCAATAGAAGAGCTGGATTTCTATGACCTCATCCTCCTCAGTCAGTGTGAGGAACAACTTGCAGGACATATCGTGTCTCTGCCAACTAGCTTTCTAGGGTATACTGGCAACTTCACTATTAGAGTTACAGTGGCATGTTGTACTCTCTTCGCCATCGAGAGATTTCTTATTTATCTAACATCGATTCGACATTAACATCATCATCGGGAGATTAGTGATACATCATCCCAGCATATCCATATAATGAAGGATTGAGAGATTTAATATTTATCTCACATCAATTCCTCCATTAGGGCATAAGGATATTCATGCCCATAACCCCCACATACTCAAAAGTATGCCCTCCAGGAGTTCCCTTAGGAAAACCTGTTTCACCATCACCAAACTACTGAGATTGATGGATCTATGGTCAGGGCTCTACATGATATCATTTCACTTGATTAATTAAGTACATTACAACATTCTTTTAGCATCAGTCATGTTTTCAAGCATGAATCATTATAACAATTTCTATAAAGAATGAGTATTATTTCTATCAAGTTCATTTCACAGCTTTATTAACATTGGGACCTCAATCCCTTATCATCTCATCATAATGATTCAAGAATATGGGTGTTCAAACCCTTAGATCATCAAAACACTTGTTACCACTTTAACAGGTAAGTTAATGCCATCAAGTCATCTGATAGTGTAAACATGATAATTGCAATGTAGGTATTTCACATTGCTCTTACATCCTAATAATCTCTTTGGTTACCTCTCACTAGGAAACATAGCATATCATTGCTCGCAAGGTTCATAAAGTACTTTCAATAAATAAGGCATCATAGCTCTTACCTGTCTATGTCCACTATTTCATAAAACCTACATGATTAGTATAGATGATAACAGATGCATCAATTTCATTTCAACACAATGAAAAACAATTACCACATCATTATTTAAGGGTTACACCTCTATGCCCTTGCTAGGGTTTGGGTTTCCCTTTTCATTTCAATTAGGGTTAATCATCCCCTTAGCTCAATTAGGATTAATGATTCATCATTTCATTATCCAACCTTAGAGCTTCATGCTATAAGGTATAACCTAGAATTAGGGTTTCACATTTTCATTCACCTTATTTGGAATTAGGGTTTACTATTCACATTGCATCACCCTAGATTAGGGTTTACATACAATAACCCACAATTAGGGTTTATTATTCACCTTAATTAGGAGCGATTATCAAAGTACCCTGAGTTAGGGTTTCTCATGTCATTACCATGAATTAAGTTCATACCATCATCATGTATTAGGATTTCACCTATCAATGCCCTCAATTAGGGTTATGATTCATTACCCTTCTTAATTAGGGTTTGTACTCATGATTAGGGTTTATAATCTCCCTATCAAGAATTATACCCTAATAAGACATTCATCCATAGTAAAAGTATTAAGACTTAACCATTACATGGTTATCATTCATATAATAAGTCTTCTATCTCATCTTCTATAAATGATGCTTACTTCAACCTTGATTAAGCTAAGTCAACTCAATCTTGAAAGAAGAATTGACACCATGAGTTATGTCATTATCACCATGATCATTAAAACTTAATTATTTAAAGGGTACTAATCAACCTATCCCATTAAGGGTACCATTATTATAATCACCCTTGGATTACATCATGTAATTGTTCACTTAAACAATTGACCTTCAACCACTAAGAGTTCATACTATTTAGTTGATTAACTTCCAAACGATCTTGGTCTCTTAGACCTCAAATGGTTTTGACCAATCAGACCTCAAACGGTCTTTCTTATTACACCTCCAAATGGTCTAAGACCATTTAGACCTCCAAAAGGTCTTGAACATACCCTTGAAACCGTTTGGTAAAGTAGGAGGTTGAAATTGTTTGCCAAAGTAATTCTTGAAATCATTTGATAAAGTGACATTTGAAACCGTTTGAACCTTAACTGGTTTGGGATCATTTGTTCCCAAATGCTCTTGAGACCGTTTGGTCCCAAACGGTCTTGAGACCATTTGGTCCAAACTTCCTCAAAACTGAATGGACCACTTATGGTCTCAACCATTCAAGCTGATTTAGGGTTTCCAATGTTGATCCCTTGATCGATTGAATTGTTGTATCCAACTATCAATTGATCCTAAACTCAACACCTCAATTGGACTTAAATATATTATCCTTCAAGTGATTCAACTTCCAATTAATCATCAATTAGGGTTTAGATTCCAATTGGATTAGGGTTTGGAATCAATGAACCTTCAATGTTAATCAATGTGAAACTAGTTACTTTGAAACTATTGGACCATCATCCAAATTGGACATGATCTGACCCCAAACGGTCTTGAGGTAATTTAGATGACCTCCAAATGGTCTTGAGACCGTTTTCCCATCATATCATTAAAATCCATGACATCCAATTAGGGTTTGGGTCATTGGATTGATCATCAAATCAGCATTTAATTGCAATTCAACTTGGCATATTTGGATCTTAAAATAACCAACCATGCTCAACCCTAGACCTCCAAACGGTCTTGGGTGACCCTCAAATGGTCTTGAGACCGTTTGGGTGATCCCCAAACGGTTTTGAAATGGTTTGGGTCAATCAACCCAAAGTTCTAACTCAAACAATTTAGAAATCAGCACTTAACCCGATTAGGGTTTGGTGATTGATGGACCTTCAACTCATGAATCAATTGAAACTAATCAATTATAATTAGTGGATCATTAACCAACATCATTATTAACAAATCTCCAAATAGTCAACCCTGGTCAACACCTCCAAATGGTTTGAAACCGTTTGCTCTCATTCGGTTTAGTGAAACTGTTTCCCCTCAAACGGTTTAGGAAACCGTTTGAGCAACTTATGGAAACCGTTTGGCCTAATAATTTATTGTGAATTATGTCCATGATGATTTCATCATCATATTCCTTCGTGAATCCAAGAACTACAGCTGTTCTTCATGGGAATTTCAGCAATGAATCAAAAGAGTATCAATAGAAGAAAATAATCAACAAATCATAACGAATTTGATGCAATATCCATGTTTAAGGGTTAAAGTTATAAAACCCACCTCAAAATCTGATCTCCAAGCTAAAAGCTCCATGGCTCTAATGGTGGATGAAGTTCTAGCAACTGCCCAAGGTCCGTTCTTGAGCTTTTGGATGAACAAGTTGGCTAGGATTGGAAATCAAGTGAAGAAAACCAATAATCAAGCATTAATTTAGGGTTTTCACCATGAATCCAAGGTGGAAGATGATCAAAAGCATTCCAATAGGTTAGCTTCTTCCTTCTCCTGCTCTTGATCTCTCCCATGGTCGGACAAAGCAAAAGAGAAAAGAAATTCCAAGGAAAAGATCCTTAAGTGGGTACGAAAAGGGATATGTATAGGAAATTTCAAGGAAAGAGAAAATGAAATTGTTTTCTTTAATTTCCAAAATTTTTTCCACCACTTCCCCCGCAATTCCTTGGACAAGAATCCACCTTCATTATCTTGCAAAACCTCTTCATTATCCAAGAATTAATGGAAAAGAAATTAAGCACCTTAATGAATTTTATACTAATATCCAACTTTTAGTGGATGATACGTTTTATTATGTTAATGTGAGTTGGCTTCCACTCAACCAAGATATTTTTGTGCCATAGCAAGGCACAAGCTCTTCCAGAACTTTTATATTTCATCTCTCAACTTTTGTTTGAAGGGATCCTCAATTAATTTATTTCGTTTTGCATTAAATTAAATTAAAGTTCCATTTACGCTTAAATCTTGATTATTTTAATATCAAGATTCTCTCTCCTCCAAGATAATTCAAATGAGGCACCCCTCTCATTTTATTTGCTCTACTTGATGCCAAGAAACATGAGAGACCCTCTATAGGTGATATTTTGAATATTGAACCCTAGGTTTTGGGTAAATTGCACATTGCACCAAAACTAGGTTTTAATGCACAAGGATTTCTCTACAAGCTTTATCTTGGTGCCCAAGCTTGTGGAAACCATACCACTACATCATATTCATTCTTATGATGTCTCATCATCAGAGGAACATTTTATCATGTTCGATTTGCAAGTTAACCCCTCAACTTGGGTAATTTGCACTTTAGTCCAAAATTAACAAAACAATGTTTCAACATTATTCAAAAAGGATTGAAATTAAAATATAAGTTCCTCATGAGTCTTAATTTCCTTTCAAAAGATAAGTACAAACATCTAATCAACTTTATTAAGGAAAATACCTAGGGTTAAAACATAACCTAGGTCAGGGATGTTACAGGATCGACGCTACCGACCGTCGATCTGGATGCATCTGGATTGCTGATGAAGGCACCCATGGATCAGTTTTTTTTTTGTCAGTGGCACCGAGTGATGAGTCGGTGGTACCAACTCGGTCAATTTTTTTTCTCTCTCAGTGCACCGATGCACCCACCGACCCTGGATTGTTGGCCAAGTCGGTGGTACCGACAACTTATTAGTTAGCCACTTGAAATTTTATGCACTTTCTTCAGAGATCTCAGTGCCACTAACTAGGGTTTCAGTGGTATTGACTTCTTTGATGAATGCATATCCATCATAGAATTCAATTATCACTTTTGGACAAATTCGACCTTATATATACTATTTCACTCACTAAATATCAATATGAATCATAATGTGCAAAACAACTTGATTGATTCGATTATCAAGGTCTTAACCGAATTTATGTTGACTTAATGCAGGTCCTGATAAAGCTGAACAATCATTTGAGGCCCATCCTCACTCATCCTTGGTTCTGCCCAATCGATCTAACCAAACAAATCCATCCATTCAGTTTGAGCCCATGCGGTCTCAGGACCGTTTGAGCCCATGCGGTCTCAAGACCGTTTGAGCCCATCCAGTCTCAAGACCATTTGAGTCCATGCGGTCTCAAGACCGTTTGAGTCCATGTGGTCTCAAGAATGTATGACCAGCAGAGATTGATTGGAGGCATAATCCAACCACAAGGGATCGAGAAGTGCATGGATTCAAGACCTTGAAGCAGAGTCCTAACCACGGCTGTGGTGGTCCAAAACGGTCGTGGTCTGTTGTCATCACCACGACCGTGTGGTGCGGTCACGACCGTGGTGGATCATCCCCAACGCCTGAGCTCTCACTCGCCACGCCCGTGTGAGGTAGCATGGCCGTGTGGTAGCTACCTCACCATGACCGTGGTGTCACGCCACGTATGTGGCACATCGCCATCAGAGCCCAATTTCTCACCCACCACGCCCGTGCAAGGCGGCACGGCCGTGAGACCACAGCATCACCACGACCGTGGTGCCTCGCCACAACTGTGGTGCGTCGTCTTCTACCTTTGTACCTCCGCCGAGCAACACTTCTTCTCTTCGATTCGTCCACGATCACGTCGGCTCTCTTTGTTACCTTACTCGATGCCGCCCAGCTACCACACAGACTGCATAGCTACCGCCTTCGGTCTCTTGAGCAGCTTGCCTAATCAAATAGAGCAAATTCATTGAATCAGTCAGAAGACTGGATGAACCTGCTGTGATGACCGTTGCAGGAAATGTAAAAACTATAAGGACGGATTCGGAAACCGTTTGGGCGTCTGCTGAGATTCCAGATCATTTGCCCAAAGTCGATGATCGTTTGGGGGGGGGGTATCCGAAGACCATTTGGTCTCGTGCGGTTTCCAGACTGTTTGCTAGCAAACGGTTTACAAACTGTTTGCCTCTATCTACAGATAGTTTGCCCAACTCTGTGAGACCGTTTAGTCTCATACGTTCTCCAAACCGTGAGAGCAAAGCTCACCAAAGACCGTTTGGCTGAAGCGTTGACCGTTTGATCTCATACGGTTTCCAAACCATTTGCTGCTCAAGACTGTTTGGTCTTATGCGGTCTACAGACCGTTTGCTAAAGTTTTGCAAGACCGTTTGGTCAGTTTCTACAGACTATTTGGGACAAATAAAGTGAAACCATTTGGGCAAAAATATCTACAGGCCGTTTGGTTTCCTTTTATCCAAGACCGTTTGGGGTTGGTCCTAGGCCTATAAATTGGACCCCAAGGGTCCTCACTTGGACATGGTTTCTGGGATGCCGACAGGCTGCCTGTGCACAGGTCCAATCTAAATCTAGTGTCATCTGCGCCATTTTCATTCCACCTATTGCCTGTGTTGCAACCAAGGAGGCTGAGGAGAGAAGGAAGATAGAGCAAGGGAGACTGTCCGGTCTGTCTTGGCAACACCCGTTCACGTCCAGATCTTCTCCAACACGACGTAGAAGTTTGTATCTTCTTCACTGAGCTGTGACTACCTTCTGCACTGAGTTTATGGTAGATTTCTATCTCTTTCTTACTCTTCTTGTTTCTCACATCATGAGCGAGTAGTACCTTTTCGCTGGGGTGCGGGGACTAGCCCCGCTGCCCATGCAAGTCATGTTCTTTTGTTAAACTCTCCAAGGAAATGTATATAACTTTTCATTTCGTTGTAAATTGGTATGTTTGTAGTTGATTATCTACTTGCTTTCATCTTGTTCTTTCCTTTATTGTGAAATCTTCTATATGAGGAATAGAATGGCAGTTTACAAAGTTCGACTCTTTGACGAGAACTTCTGATAAGATTCCTTGAGGTCGTAAGTATATGATCTGTGAGGGGACGAGACATCTAGCCTACGGTGACGCTTCTGTGGTCTAAACATCCCTCAGGGAGGACCATAGACTTAGTTGGATTTTGTATCATCTTTGTTTATCGTCGATGTTAGTTCGTAGATCTATCACCTGCTTGCTTATCGATTAATGTGGTTGACTCCCGAACTAGAAATAGAATGGGATTTCTTCGAGGTCCTAAGTGTATGATCCGCGAGGGGATGAGCCATCTAGCCTTCGGTGACACTTCTGTGTTCCTAATGTCTGTATAGGGGGCTTACAACCTTCGTTGTATTTCTGTATCTTCGGAGCCGTAAGTGATCTAGTTGGTGACGAGACATCTGATGCCTAAGGTGATGCTTACGTGAGCCTAACGCCCATATGGGGGGGTTATACAGTAGCTCTACTTGGATCGTTTTATCCTACATGTATTGTTTGCGTTGGAATGTGTTTGCATGTGTAGCGGTGGTGAAACCTGGTACCATCCCAGTGTTCCCATATCATTGATCTAAACCCAACTTTAATTCAGCTTTTACTTTCTTACATTTAGTTTAATTAACCTCAAATCAACCTAATCGTTCTAAATATTAGTTTTACTTGAGCTAGATTTGACTGACAAGGATTCTTAAAAATGTTGTCCTTTGGGTTCGATCCTTAACTATACTGCAATAAGACTCGTCTGCTTGCGGGTGGTATTATTGCACTTTGGTTTTGGTAAAACCTCGGGGATTTCAACCCTGAGTGAGTTTGTTAGTGCGTTCAAAATACCACATCATTCTTCCAATCAAATTATCCCTCTCGCTGACACGATCTCTGTGCCATCGACTTCGGAGTCGGTGGCACCGACCCTACATAGCCCTGCACACTTAACAAACGGGTCAAGGTATCATTTTTATAAAAAAAATTATGAAATACTAAGTACTACTAAGACAACATAATGTAAAGAAATGAAATAAACGTCCTAATGGTTGGGTTGCCTCCCAACAAGCATCCTTGTTTAATGTCCTAGGCTAGACAAACCCATTCTTGAGATCAATTAGGAGCAATGAGTTTCACTTTATGCTCCTTCCAATAGAAGTCTTCTCCAAAGTAGTGCTTCAGTCTTTGGCCATTAACCAAGAAGGATCTCTCTCCCTCTTTGATTCTAACTGCCCCATGTGGAAACACTTCCTCTATGACAAATGGTCCACTCCACCTAGATCTCAGTTTCCTAGGGTGTAATTTCATCCTTGAATTAAAAAGCAACACATTCTCCCCCGAATAAAAGACTATCCTTGATATATGTCGGCCATGTATTTGCTTAGTCCTCTCCTTGTACAATCGTGAATTCTCATAGGCATTCATCCTAATTTCATCAAGCTCATTCAACTCCAGAATCCTTATCTTACCTGCTTCATCAAGGAAAAAATTGAGCCTCCTTAATTCCCAATAAGCTTTATGTTCTAACTCCACAGGGAGATGACACGCTCCTCCATAGACTAGCCTAAAGGGTGTATCTCCTATTGGTGTTTTATAGGCAGACCTATAGGCCCATAGTGAATCAACCAACAATTCACTCCAATTTTTTCTACTAGACGACACCGTCTTCTCAAGAACCTTTTTGATCTCACAATTAGAAATCTCCACCTACCCTTGAGTTTGTGGGTGGTAGGGTGTACCCACACAGTGTGTCACTCCATATTTGTTCAAGAGTGCCCCAAATTTCCGATTGGTGAATTGAGTTCCCCCATCGCTTATAATCATCCTTGGCACTCCAAACCTATATAAAATGTGATCCTTAACAAATTTGCATATGACACTGGCATCATTCGTGCGGGTTGGAATCGCTTCCACCCATTTTGACACATAATCTATAGCCAGTAAGATATATAGGTTAGAGTTAGAGGACACAAAGGGTCCCATGAAATCAATACCCCATAAATCAAATACCTCTACTTCTTGAAACACATTCAATGGCATCTCCTACCTCTAAGATATTTTACCTGACCGCTGACATGCGTCACACCTATGCATAAAATCATATGCATCTTTGAATAGGGTTGGCCATCATAAACCTCTCTCCAAAACTTTTGCAGTTGTCCTAGAACTGGCATGGTGTCCACCTGTAGGTAGTGTGTGGTAGTGTTTCAACACACTCTCATACTCGCACTCAGGTATGCACCTCCTCAATATTCCATCCCTGCACTGTCTCAACAAAATAGGATCATCCCAAAAATAATAGCGCAATGAATGAAAGAACCTCTTCCTTTCTTGGTAACCCCAATAAGTGGGTAATTCCTTGCAAGCAAAATAATTCACGATGTTAGCAAACCAAGGGTCCCTTTGCTTAAGGGCGAACAACTGCTTGATGAATGCATATTCATCATGGAATTTAATTACCATCTTGGGCTCATTTTGACTCAACATATCAAATTTCACTCATTAAAATCTAAATATATCATAATGTGCAAAATTACTTAACTGATTCGATTATTAAGATTTTTATTGAATTTATGTTGATTTGATGCAGGTCTTGATAAGGTTGAACAATCAGCTGGGGCCCACTTTCACTCACTTTTGATCTTGACCAATCGGTCTTAACCAAACAGTTTTCTCTAACAGTTCTGACCTCTCGATTTTAAGATATTCACCTATATGGTCACAAGACTGTTTAAACCCATTCGGTTTCAAGACCGCATGAGCCTAAATGATCTCAAGACCATTTGAGTCCATACAGTTTCAAGACCAAATGAACCCAAATGGTCTCAAGGACAGATGATGTCTAACAGTTTCGAAACTGTTTGGACCGAAACCATTTGGACAAAAAAACAGTTTGGACAACGAGACCATTTGACAATGGGACCGAATGAATTTCCAAAACCAGACCGAATGAGCACATGCACAAAGACCGTTTGTTGCAAGTGTGAAGACCGTTTGAAGGTCGCGTAGACCGTTTGGCCGTGAGGGATCGAGCAACACATGAAGACCGCTTGAGCATGCAACAGCGCAGACCGTTTGCTTCAGCAGTGCTGCAAAGACCGTTTGCATACATACATATCAAAACCATTTCGTTTAGTGCAATGCAAATTGAATGAAAAAGACACGTACATGCCGGACCGTTTGGGCACTTGATACCAAACCGAATGGAAAAGCATGCATATGTGAAATCATTTGCACAAGAACTACAAAACTGTTTACTGGATCGAATGAAGGAAATCATCCCAAGACCGAATGCTTCACTACCGCCAAACTGTTTGAATAAAAGATCATGAAGACCGAATGATTGCAAGACCGTTTTCTTGAGTGGAGTATGAAGACCAAATGGATAAGGCTGCGGGATGTTTGATCGAGCATGCAGACAGTTTTCCAAAGCAAATTATAAACCGTTTGGCAGAAATCAGTTTCCCAAACCATTTGATATCAAAGACCGAATGGAACTAGAGCATGCAGACCATTTGGTCATATATTTTACTAAACTATTTGATAAAGCATATCACAGACCGTTTGACAAAGTTAGTTGGTAGCCAAACCGTTTGGAGGAGATTTTTAGTAAACTGTTTGGACTCACTCAAGACTCTTTGGGCCAGTCTTGTGCCTATAAATAGGACCCCAAGGGTCCTCATTTGGGAATCGGTTCTGGGATGTCGACAGGCTACCTATACACAGGTTTGATCCAAATCCAATGCCGTCCACGCCAGTTTCATTCCACCTACTGCCCGTGTTGCAACCAAGGAGGCTGAGGAGAGAAGGAAGATGGAGTGAGGCAGACTGTCCGGTCTGTCTTGGCATCTCCCATTCACGTCTAGATCTGCTCCGACATGATGTAGAAGGATGTATCTTCTTCACCAAGATGTGACTACCTTCTACACCGAGTTCATGGAGGATTTCTCTCTCTTTCTTATTCTTCTTGTTTCTCACATCATGAGTGAGTAGTACCTTTTTGCTGGGGTGCGGGGACTATCCCCGCTACCCATGCAATCATGTTCTTTTGTTAAACTCTCCATGGCAATGTATATAACTTTCCATTTCATTGTTAATTGTTATGTTCGTAATTGATTATCTCCTTGCTTTCATCTTGTTCTTTCCTATATTGTGAAATCTTCCATATGTGGGATAGAATGGCTGTTTACAAAGTTTGACTCTTTAACAAAAACTTCTGATAAGATTCCTTGAGTTCGTAAGTGTATGATCCGTGAAGGGACAAGACATCTAGCCTACGGTGATGCTTCAGTGGTCTAAACATCCCTCAGGGAGGACCACAGCCTTTGTTGGATTTTGTATCGTCTTTGCTTATCATCGATGTTAGTTTGTAGATCTATCACATGCTTGCTTATCGATTAATGCGGTTGACTCCCAAACTAGAATAGAATGGGATTTCTTCGAGGTCGTAAGTGCAGGATCTGTGAGGGGACGAGCCATCTAGCCTTCGGTGATGCTTCTGTGTGCCTAACGCTTGTATAGGGGGCTCACAACCTTCATTGGATTTCTATATATTCAGAGCCGTAAGTAAGTGATCTGGTTGGTGATGAGACATATGATGCCTAAGGTGATTCTTACATGAACCTAACGCCCGTATGGGGGGTTCTGTAGTAGCTCTATTTGGATCATTTTATCTTGCCTGGATTGTTTGCATTGGAATGTGTTTGTGTGCGTAGCAGTGGTGAAACCTGATACCATCCCAGCGATTCCATATCATTGATCTAAACCCAACTTTAATTTAGCTTTTACTTTCTTGCAATTAGTTTAAGTAACCTCATATCAACCAATCATTTTAAATATTAGCCTTAACTCAAACTAGACTAGACTGACAAAGATTCTTAAAAACGTTGTCCTTTGGGTTCGATCCTTAACTATACTGTGATAAGACTCATCTGCTTACGAGTGGTATTATTGCAGTTTGGTTTTGGTAAAAGCTCGGGGATTTCAACCCCGAGTGAGTTTGTTAGTGCGATAAAATCCCACGTCAAATTTTGGCACCGTTGCCAGGGACAACAAAATCAGTTAGTCAAAACTAGTTCTTTTAAGACTAATTAGGATTTTTCTTTTTCTTTTGACACAATCGATCATCTACTTGAAATTTGACTCTACTCTGTGGTTCTCACTTTCAAAATCTTTCTATCTCAGGTACAATCCAAGGCGTAGTGCATGCACCGTTCGGACAGCCTCGGACTAATAGTGAGCTTTGATCCTGAGATAGATAGAACTTTCCATCGCCAGATTAGAGAAAATCAAGCAAGGATGGCTCATGAAGAAGAGGTAGCCCGAAGGGTGGCTCAAGCCATCAATGCATAAAGAGAGAGTCTCATGCAAGAATCCAGGGCTGCAGTTTAATAGGAAATCCTAGCAGCACTAGCAGCAGTGCAAGCAACTAAACTACAAAAGGATCTTAGAGAGTTCTCAATCCTGAAAGTTGTGAATGTTCATCATCCAGTGCAACCTCCTCCCATCAACGCTCCTAATTTCGAGATAAGAGTGCATTGGATCACCTTGCTTCAGAATAACCCTTTCTATGGCAAGCAAGGAGAAGATAGCCAAGAACATCTTCTGAGATTTATTGATCTATGTGCCATGACAAAACAAAATGGAGTTACAGATGATGACATTAGACTTTGTCTCTTCAAGTATTCCCTTGTTGATAGAGCTATAAGTTGGTACAATTCACTGCAAAGTCAAATACCCATCACCACCTGGGAACAACTCCAAAATGTATTTCTAGAAAAGTTCTACCCTTCATCTCTTACCTATGAAATTAGAGGGCAGATAACAAATTTCACTCAAGTTCCTGGGGAAACCCTTGCTGAAGCTTGGGATAGATACAAAGAGCTTCTACACAAGTGTCCATGCCATGGAATTCCCAAGAATCAACTCATCAAGATTTTCTATAGGGGTGTGGATGATGATATTAAGAGATTCCTAGATTCCTCATCTAGAGGAAACTGCATGTGTCAAAGTTATGACAGTGCATGGAGATTCGTCACCCTAGGAGCAGAAAATCAAGCCAATTGGGGTAGATCTATAGGTAAAGGAGTTTTGAAATTAGCTATGGCTGAAGCTAATCCCGAGTACAAATCTATTGATGAAACCTTAAAACTCTTAGTTTCCAAGCAAGACCATATTGAATCATCTCTTGCTGCCATTGGAAGAGGACGTTCACCCACTCGACAACCAGAACAAGTCAAGTCCACTTCCCTATTCTGTGAAGCATGTAAAGGAACTGATCATTCCAGATTATCATGCAATGTTCTTTACGATGTTGTTCTGAGAAACGTATTTGGCCAAGGAGATAATGTCCAAATGGAAAATCTTAACATTGTTAATACCATCCCTGGTCAAAGTTATTACAATCTGAATCAGAATAGGAATCATCCAAGTTTTCAATATGGAAACCCCTATGGAGTAGTAAACTCGCATCAATTTGGTTCAAACAATCAACCAAGAGGCCCACCAGGATTCTGGTATAATCAAAAATAGAATTTTGGGAATCAAGGAAATTTAAAGGGGAACTTTCACAATAGGAACTACAATAATTATCAAAACAACTCTCAGTACCAGAATCTTAATCAACAGCAAGGACAGCAAGCAGGACCTATCTCTTCTGAGGACAAGTTAATAGCCATTGAAAAGATGATGCAAACTCAGCAAACTATGATAGCAAACCAGCAAGCCCAGTAGAAGGCTATTGAATCTCAACTAGCTCAACTCACAGCTAGCATAAAGCCACATGTTGGAGTCTTTTCCAGCCAACCCAAGAATAATACCAAGCATCCGGAACAGTTGAAGGCAGTCACCACCAGGTCAGGAAAAGACTATTCAGATCCCCCAATAAAGACGCATGTGGTTATTACAGACAAGGATGGACATGTAATTGCCCAAGACTCAACAACACTAGAATCTCAAGTTGATAAGACAGATAAGGGAAATCCTGAGAAACCTACTGATGAAGAAACTGAAACACTGGAACCTGATATTCCTATATATAAGCCTCATATACCTTTCCCAACTCGTCTAAGGTAAACCAAGCTGGATACTCATTTCAATAAGTTCAAAGAAGCTATGAAGAAGCTTCATGTTGATATCCCCTTTCTCGATGCTCTAGATGAGATACCAGCCTGGACGAAGTACTTGAAGTCACTTCTCACAAGGAAGTATATCACTGAAGAGTATGAGACAGTAAAACTGGCGACAACTACATCTGATATCATTTTGAGCACGATGCCCAAGAAACAAAAACACCCAGGATCCTTTGGAATTTCATGTTACATTGGCGACTCATCATGCAAGAAAGGATTGGAAGATCTCGGCGCAAGCATCTCTATTATGCCACTTAGCATGTGCAAAAGACTAGGGTTTGTAGAATTGCTTCCTACTGGCATGACTATACAACTTGCAGACAATTCGATAAAATGTCTGTTAGGAATCCTCGAAGATGTCCCGGTCAAGGTAGGCAAGGACACATATGTTCCATGCAAATTTGTCATTATGAACATAAAAGAAGACGCCAGATATCCTCTCATCTTTGGTTGTCTGTTCCTCACCACTGCAAGAGCCTTGATTGACGTTGAAGCTGGTACCTTACTGCTCAGATTAGGCAAAGAAACTCTCAAATTTAAAGTTTTTGAAAGTATGAGAACACCAAGTATGCAAGAAGAAGTCTATCTGATTGACTGCATTGAGAAAATGTCACTTCTGACTCAAGAACATCATGAATCAAATGATCCTTTAGAAGTTGCTCTAACAAACACATCAGTTGATGAACCAATTGACGAACAAGTAAAGGATTGCATCAAATCCCTCGACTCTGTTAAAGAAGTTGTTGAAGCCACTAGTGAAGAACTCAAAGCTATGGAAACTATAGAAGAAACATGCGAAAACCCAGAGGCTCCCAAAATGAAGCCCCTGCCCGAGGGACTGAAGTACATGTTTTTAGATGATCTCAAAGTTTTCCCAGTTATTATAAATTCTGATCTAACAACTGAACAAGAAGATAAACTCCTGAAGGAATTAAGGGAAAGAAAGAAAGCCATCGGTTATAAAAACGAGTGACCTCACTGGGGTCAGTCAAGCATTGTGTATGCACAAGATCCCTATGATGGAAGATCACAAGCCTACTATTGAGAATCAATGGAAATTGAATCCAAATATGAAGGAAGTGGTTCGTCGCGAGGTCATTAAACTGCTCACAGCTGGAATAGTCTATTTGATATCGGATTCGCCATGGGTGAGCCCAGTGCATGTAGTCCCAAAGAAAGATGGAACAACTGTTATACGGAATGAAAACAATGAACTCATCCCCACTCGAACAGTCACAGGGTGGAGGATGTGCATAGATTATAGAAAATTAAACAAGGCAACTTGAAAAGATCATTTTCTAATGCCTTTCCTTGATCAAGTCCTAGAAAGTTTGGCTCACCAAGAATATTTCTGTTAGCTTGACGGTTACTCTGGATTCTATCAAATACCCATACATTCAGATGACCAAGAGAAAACAACTTTTACCTGCCCATTTGGAACATACACATTTAAAAGAATGTCGTTTAGTCTTTGTAATGCACCCGCAACTTTCCAACGTTGCATGGTTGCCATATTCACTGGTCTTACTGAAACAATTATGGAGGTTTTCATGGATGATTTTTATGTATATGGAGATTCATTCGATTCATCTCTAAAACACCTCTCCCTGGTCCTCAAACGTTGTGAAGAAGCACATCTTGTGCTGAATTGGGAAAAGTGCCATTTTACGGTAAAGGAAGGCATTGTCCTCGGCCATAGGGTCAGCAATAGAGGAATTGATGTAGATAAAGCCAAGATTGAAGTGATTTATAAATTGGCTATTACTAGAAATGTAAAAGAAGTTCACGCTTTCCTAGGTCATGTAGGATTTTACAGAAGATTGATAAAGGACTTTGCAAAGATAACCAAGCCAATGACAAATTTGTTACTAAAAGATGTTGAATTCAATTTTGACGAAGAATGTGTCAAAAGCTTCAACACACTAAAGCATGCTCTCACAACAACACCCATCATTAGAGCTCATGATTGGGACCACTCTTTTGAAATTATGTGTGATGCTAGTGACTATGTTGTGGGCACTATTTTGGGGCAATGTATAGAGAAGAAACATTATGTGATCTATTATGCATCAAAGACCCTCGATGAAGCTCAGAGGAATTATGCTACTACTGAGAAAGAACTTCTAGAAGTCGTGTATGCCTTTGACAAGTTCAGATCCTACCTAATTGGTTCGAAGGTCATTGTCTACATAGACCACGCTGCCATTCATTACCTTCTGGAAAAGAAAGATGCAAAACCCAGGTTGATTAGATGGATTCTCCTATTGCAAGAATTTGATTTAGAGATAAGAGATAAAAAGGGTACAGAGAATGTTGTAGTAGACCACCTCAATCGCATTCACACGTTGGATACGGAAAAGATTTTGATCAATGATTCCCTTCCGAATGATCAACTAATGAAGGCCTCAGAAGCTATACCATGGTACTCAGATTTTGTGAACTACCTCACTGCTAGGGTTATTCATCCTCAATGCACCGGAAATGCACTGAAGAAATTTATGCATGATGTGAAATAATACTACTGGGATGAGCCATATCTTTTCAAACTATGTGTTGATGGTCTGTATAGATGATGTATCGCCGAAGAAGAAGCTCAACTTATTTTGGAACAATGTCACTCAGGACCAGTGGGAGGACATATGAGCTCTAAAAAGACTACCTTGAAGGTTTTGCAATGTGGATTCTTCTGGCCAACCATATCCAAATATTCCTACGACTTTGTCCTATCATGTGACAAATGTCAAAGATTAGGCAATATAACAAAGAGAGATGAGATGTCGTTGCATCTATGGTAAGAAGTAGAGATATTCGATGTTTGGGGGGTGGACTACATGGGTCCATTCCCATCCTCTCATGGATTTTCATACATCCTAGTGGCGGTGGACTATGTATCAAAATGGGTTGAAGCCACACCAACCATCACTAGTGATTCCAAACCCATCATCAAATTATTCAAAGACATTATTTTCCCCCATTTTGGAGTACCACGAACTGTGATATCTGACGGAGGGTCTCATTTCCTTGAAAGAAGCTTCGAAGCACTGCTGAGAAAGTATGGTGTTACTCACAAGGTAGCCTCACCCTACCATCCACAAACAAGTGGACAGGTAGAGGTTTCTAACATACAACTCAAGGTTATATTAGAAAAGACGGTAGGTCGCAATCGGAAAGATTGGTCAGTGAAAATCAATGACGCATTGTGGGCCTACCGTACTGCTTTTAAGACTCCTCTTGGAACTACAACATTTCGGCTGATCTATGGAAAGTCATGCCACCTGCCTGTAGAATTGGAACACAAAGCATGGTGGGAAATTAAGCAACTGAATTTCAACATGAAAGAAGCAGTCCAAGCCAGGATTCTGCAACTTCAAGAGCTGGATGAACTCTGGATGACAGCTTATGAAAATGCACGAATCTATAAAGAACGAACCAAACTTTGGCATGATGGTCATCTGAAAAGAAAAGACATACAAGTGGGTGACCAAGTTCTTCTATTCAACTCAAGACTAAAGTTATTTCCAGGAAAACTCTATTCTCGTTGGTCTGGACCTTACATTGTCAAAAGCATCTCCCCACATGGTGCTTTCTCTTTATGAAGTGAAAAGTCGAGTGAATTTGTGGCGAACGGCCAATGCTTGAAAAGATATTTCACCACAGCTGACACAAGCACCAATACATCACTGAATATCTCCAATCCAAAGGATCCACTGTGAAGCTGAAGAATTCAGTTGAGCCATCGACAAAACAAAGGCGCTTGTCGGGAGGTAACCCAATCAATAAATTAGTTTTACTTTTCATTTCAAATTAGAATGTTTCATTAATTTTGTTTTCACCTTTTAGATAATTTTGCACCAAATAAAATTTGCATCGCAAGATGCTATCTTGAGTTCTGATTGATCTTTCTTTAGATTTTTAGATAAGAGGATGCTCGCTGATCGGAACGCAACCACATCCAGTGGTTCAAATGGCGCGAACTTTCCCCTCCATCTCGGATTTAGAGTTTGCTCGGGATGAGCAAATTTCTAAGTTCGGGGTGAAGGGTGGGTGGTACGTATCTTACTTTCCACTTTCACCCATCTAAATCAGTCTTAGATTTTCATCACCGCATTTTTAACCAAAAGTTTCAAAATTTTTAAATAAATTTTCAAAATTTTAAAGTTTTAAAGCTTTCAAAGAATTTGAACAGATACTTGATGAATTTTTGACACTTCCTGTTTCATTAAAAGTCACTAACTAACCTTCTATGCATTTTAAATCATTATATCCTCCTTATTTGAAGTAAATCCTCAAAAGGACCACTTTTTGAAACAAAGCCTTTTGATTGAAATCATCTTGTGAAGCCTATGATTCCTAACGTCATGATACTTATGCAAAATTGACAAGTGTTTGTCGAACTGATAGGGATCAAACACGTCGTGCTTCGTAACTGACTAGTGGAACAACAACATGGAATCCCTACTGGATCTACATCAAGTCATTATTTGAGCAGAGTTTGACAAAGAGAACAACCCGGTGCACTGAATTGTTAATCAAGTTGCATTCTTATCTGAACTCTCTTCTACACTTCTTCTATCATATTCATACCCCTCCATTCATAAAAAAGAAACAAAAATAGCCAAAATAGTGCCAAACCCTAAGTTCGGGGTGGCACGCCACTTCCCTCTATATTCGCTTCTTCTATACCTCTAACAGATAAACAGGGGTGTACCACCAAAAAAAATGCAATCTCGAGTGGAATAGAGGAGAGATTTGCAAACAAAAAGATGCCAAAGTGCATACAAAAAGAAATGCAACCTCGAGTCGAATAGAGGAGGGATTCGCACAAAAATGCAATAAATGAAATTGCAAATAAAATAATAAAAATCTTGAATCAAATAGAGGAGAGATTTATTTCTTCCTTCCATACCACCATTCACTCCATTTTCTACCTAATGGCACAATGAATGCCTACCCTATGCTAAAAAACACCAGTGTCAGATCAAATGCACACTTGTTGTTCTGTGGGTGTCTCTGGACTCTTACAAAACTCTTTGACATGCTTGTTGTTGGAAAAAGTGAGGAGGAAGTGATATTGGAAAATGAACTCAGGAACGAAGATATGGTAAGATGTGTTTCGTGGTCTCAGGAGGTTGAGATACTGAGTCATATTGAGCAGAGAGAAAATATTCATGATGTGAAGATGATGCAATCACACGAATTGAAAGTATTCATTTGGTGACCTTTTCAAATTTTGTGTTACTCGAGGACGAGCAACGTTTAAGTTCGGGGTATTTTGATGAATGCATATTCATCATGGAATTTAATTACCATCTTGGGCTCATTTTGACTCAACATATCAAATTTCACTCATTAAAATCTAAATATATCATAATGTGCAAAATTACTTAACTGATATGATTATCAAGATTTTTATTGAATTTATGTTGATTTGATGCAGGTCTTGATAAGGTTGAACAATCAGTTGGGGCCCACTTTCACTCACTTTTGATCTTGACCAATCGGTCTTAACCAAACTGTTTTCTCTAACGGTTATGATCTCTCGATTTTAAGATATTCACCTATACTGTCTCAAGACCGTTTAAGCCCATTCAGTTTCAAGACCGCATGAGCCTAAATGATCTCAAGACCATTTGAGTCCATACAGTTTCAAGACCGAATGAACCCAAATGATCTCAAGGCCGGATGATGTCTAATGGTTTTGAAACCATTTGGACCGAAACCGTTTGGACAATGAAACCATTTGGACAACAAGACTGTTTGACAATGGGAGAGAATGAATTTCCAAAACCAGACCGAATGAGCACATGCACAAAGACCGTTTGCTGCAAGTGTGAAGACCATTTGAAGGTCGCATAGACCGTTTGGCCGTGAGGGATCGAGCAACGCATGAAGACCGCTTGAGCATGCAGCAACACAGACCGTTTGCTTCATTAGTGTTGCGAAGACTGTTTGCATGCATACATATCAAAACTGTATGGTTTAGTATAATGCAAACTGAATGAAAAAGGCACGTACATGCCGGACCGTTTGGGCACTTGATACCAAACCGAATGGAAAATCATGCATACGTGAAATCATTTGTATAAGCACTACAAAACTGTTTGCTAGATCGAATGAAGGAAATCATCCCAAGACCGAATGCTTCACTGTCGCCAAACCGTTTGAATAAAAGATCATGAAGACTGAATGATTGCAAGACCGTTTTCTTGAGTGGAGTACGAAGACTGAATGGATAAGGTTGTGGGATGTTTGATCGAGCATGCAGACTGTTTGCCAAAGCAAATTATAAACCGTTTGGCAGAAATTGGTTTCCCAAACCATTTGATATCAAAGACCGAATGGAACCAGAGCATGCAGACCGTTTGGTCATATATTTTACTATACCGTTTGATAAAGCATATCACAGACCATTTGACAAAGTTAGCTGGTAGCCAAACCGTTTGGAGGAGATTTTTAGTAAACCGTTTGGACTCACTCAAGACCGTTTGGGCCATTCCTGTGCCTATAAATAGGACCCCAAGGGTCCTCATTTGGGAATCGGTTCTGGGACACCGATAGGCTTCCTGTACACAGGTCTGATCCAAATCCAGTGTCGTCCATGCTAGTTTCATTCCACCTACTACTCGTGTTGCAACCAAGGAGGCTGAGGAGAGAAGGAAGACGGAGCGAGGGAGAATGTCCAGTCTATTTTGGCATCTCCCATTCGCATCCGAATCTGTTCTGACATGACGTAGAAGGTTGTATCTTCTTCACCAAGCTATGACTACCTTCTGCACCGAGTTCATGGATGATTTCTCTCTCTTTCTTATTATTCTTGTTTCTCGCATCATGAGCGAGTAGTAACTTTTTTCTAGGGTGTGGGGACTAGCCCCGCTGCCCATGAAATCATGTTCTTTTGTTAAACTCTCCATGGCAATGTATATAACTTTCCATTTTGTTGTTAATTGGTATGTTCGTAGTTGATTATCTCCTTGCTTTCATCTTGTTCTTTCCTATATTGCGAAATCTTCTATATGTGGGATAGAATGGCAGTTTACAAAGTTTGAATCTTTGACCAGAACTTCTAATAAGATTCCTTGAGGTCGTAAGTGTATGATCCGTGAGGGGACAAGGCATCTAGCCTACGGTGACGCTTCTGTGGTCTAAACATCCCTCTGGGAGGACCACATCCTTAGTTGGGTTTTGTATCGTCTTTGTTTATCATCGATGTTAGTTTGTAGATCTATCACATGCTTGCTTGTCGATTAATGTGGTTGACTCCCAAACTAGAAATAGAATGGGATTTCTTCGAGGTCATAAGTGTATGATCCATGAGGGGACGATCCATCTAGCCTTCAGTGATGCTTCTATATTGCTAATGATTGTATAGGGGGCTCACAACCTTCATTGGATTTATGTATCTTCGGAGCCGTAAGTAAGTGATCTGTTTGGTGACGAGACATCTGATGCCTAAGGTGATGCTTACGCGAACCTAATGCCTGTATGGGGGGTTCTACAGCTGCTCTATTTGGATCATTTTATCTTGCCTGGATTGTTTGCATTGGAATGTGTTTGCGTGTGTAGTGGTAGTGAAACCCGATACCATCCCAGTGATTCCATATCATTGATCTAAACCCAACTTTAATTCAGCTTTTACTTTCTTGCAATTAGTTTAATTAACCTCATATCAACCAATCGTTTTAAATATTAGCCTCAAATCGAACTAGACTAGACTGACAAAGATTCTTAAAAACATTGTCCTTTGGGTTCGATCCTGAACATACTGCGATAGGACTCATCTGCTTGCGGGTGGTATTATGGCGCATTGGTTTTGGTAAAAGCTCGGGGATTTCAACTCTGAGTGAGTTTGTTAGTGCGATAAAATCCCACGTCACTACTCATCAGGGAAAGTCACTAGAATGGGTATATTAACATATTTCTCATCTACCCTCTCTAGTCTAGATAGGTGGTCAGCCACCACATTCTCAATCCCTACTTTATCTTTGACCTCAATGTTGAACTCCTATAGTAAAAGGATCCATCTAATCAATCTTAGTTTTGCATCTTTTTTCTACAGCAAGTATTTAATTGTTGTATGATCGGTCCACACCACCACCTTAGCTCCAACAAGATATTGCCTAAATTTCTCAAAAGCAAAAACAATAGCCAATAACTCTTTTTCAATTGTGTTGTAATTTAGTTGTGCATCATTAAGTGTTTTAGATGCATAATATATGAATGTAGGAACTTTGTCTAAGTGTTAAACCAACACCACCCCAACAACATAATCTGATGCATCACACATCAGTTCAAATGGTTGGCTCCAATCTGGAGCCTGCACAATTGGTGAAAATATGAGTTTTTCTTTCAAGATTTCAAAAGCTTTTAAACATTTCTCATCAAAATTGAATTCAACATCCTTTTCCAGGAGCTCAGACAATGGCTTAGTGATTTTTGAAAAATCCTTAATAAATTGGCGATAAAACCCGACATGGCCTAGAAAACTCCTAATTGCCTTCACCGACGTTGGTGGAGGAAGTTTTGAAATCACCTCTATCTTAACCAAATCCACATCCAATCCTTTATTGGACACCTTGTGTCCCAGCACTATGCGCTCGCTAACCATCATGTGGCATTTTTCCCAATTAAGCACTAAGTGTGTGTCTTCACACCTTTGCAAAACTTTATCCAAATTTCTCAAACAATCATCAAAAGATGCTCCATAGACCAAAAAGTCATCCATAAAAACCTCGTCACATCATTTCACCATATCTGAGAAAATCACCAACATGCACCACTGAAAAGTAGAGGGTGTGTTGCACAACCCGAACGACATGCGGTGGTATGCAAAAGTGCCATAAGGGAAGGTGAAGGTAGACTTCTCCTGGTCCTTAGGCTCAATTGAAATATGATTATACCCCAAATATCCATCAAGAAAACAAAAGTGGGAGTGACCAATGAGTCGCTCTAAAATCTTGTCAATGAACGGTAATGGAAAATGATCTTTAAGTGTGGTAGTGTTTAATCTGCGATAATCAATGCAAACTTGCCATCCTATCACTAATCTAGTGGTTATTTGTTCATTAGATGAATTAGTAGTGATAGTGATTCCCCCTTTCTTTGGTACTACCTGTGTCGGACTGACCCACACGGAATCAGAAATGGCATAAATTATACATGCCGACAGTAGCTTGATTACCTCCTTCTTGACTACCTCTGTCATGATTGTATTTAAGCGATGTTGAGGTTGAATGACTGGCTTTGCTCCTTATTCTAGTTGAATCTTGTGTTGGAAAAATGTACGAGAGATCCCCTTGATGTCATCCACAGTCCACCTGAATGCACCTCAGTGGCTCTTTAGCACAGTAATCAATTGTTCTTCTTTCGATTCACTCAATGATGCAGATATGATAACTGGCAACTTCTCCTCTTCAGCTAGAAACACATACTTCAAATGAGGTGGTAGTGGCATGAGCTCCAATTTAGGTGGGCTTAGGAGTGAAGAAACCATTGGTGGTGGCAGCGGTCCCACATCCTCGAAGTGTCTTGTGTAGTAACACGGCAAAGCCTTCAGTAGCCTTACACATTCTTCTAGTGACCGGCTCCACACACTATCATCTATAAGGTTCATTAGATATGCCTCTAGTGGGAGTTGTCGATGTATCTGTACTAGAGTGTCCTCTCCATCCCCATCCACAGTGGATAAACTTAATTCCTCATGTTCGTCATCCAGATACCCTACTGACTTGGCAAGTGAGACCACCTTAGTGTTATCCATGATGTCCACAGCTAGTGTACCCTTGTCCACCTTTTTCATCACATGTGTCATGTCCAAAAATGGTTTTCCCAAAAACAAAGAGATATTTCTATCCATGTGCTTCATCATATTGCATTGCTCCTGAGCATTGGGTGACTTTGAATTATCTGGCATATTGATCTCAAATCGGTCATCCTTAATTCCCATAGTCAAACGACATCTACCCATCTCCAAGATCATATCATCTTTTGCTTGGAAGGGTCTTCCTAATAAAAGCTTGTTGCCATGGTCATCTTGCATCTCCATCACACAAAGTCTGTAGGGAAAACAAACCGGTCCAACTTGACAAGTACATCCTCACAAATACCATGCAGTTTCACCACTGAGTTGTCTTCCAATTGGATTGTCATGTTTCTCTTCCTAGACATTTTGAGACCTAGCTTCCTAAAGGTATATAAGGGCATCAAGTTGATACTTGCCCATGAATCACAAAGTGCATCTCTAAACTTTGTCTTCCTGATGTAACATGTGATGTTGAAGCAACTGGGATCATGTCTCTTCGGTGGCAGTGTACCTAAAATGAAGGCACTAACTTGCTCTCTCAGTACAACTACCTCAGCATCTAGAATATTCCTCTTCTTATTAATAATATCCTTAAGAAATTTACTATATGATGGTATTTTTTCAATCACATCAATCAATGGTATGTTCACAGAAAGCTTCCTAAATCTATCTAGAAATTTATTGAACTATTGATCCATCTTTGTTGCCTTCAAGCTATTAGGATATGGAACCGGTACCGTCTATGTCCTCTGATGTGGTGGCACATATGGAGCCCTCTTTTCCACTTCAGCTTCTTACTTCTGCTCTTCCCCTGTGTTGCCTGCCTCCATTTTTACTTGTATCGACTCTGCCACTGGGTCACCACTGTCAGTAGGCTTGGATACCTCAGTCTCCATGGTTCTTGGAGTCAATGTCTTCTTCTCACTTCTCAGTAGTATGGCCTTGACCTACTAGTTTCCTATTGGAGTGTCAGTGTTTCCTGGAAAACCTTGATGTGTAGGCTTCTTCAAAGCTACCACGCCTGCCGCTAGTTGAGACAAAGTTGTCTCAAAACTCCTCATCTATGCCCCTTGATTCTGGAGATCACATTGGAATTTGGTTATCAATTGTTCATTTTGCTTCATTATCCTGTTAAGAATTTCATTTGTGCTCTCCTCTGCTTTCGGTCGCTACTGATGATTGTTCCGGTGTCGTTTGTGTTGATCCGGATCTTGCAGTAAGTTATTTGGATCTCTCCAAGAAAACTTGGGATCCTTTGTCCATGAGTAATCATTGTTCTTGTAGCCTTGCTGCAGCATATACTTCACTTGTCCTTCTTCATCTGATAAATTATTATCCTTCTCTAGCAACTTCTTTGCTATCAAGTCTAGCTCCTCATTCAAAGAGGTGATAACTTTAGACTCCCCTATGCTTTTGATCTATGCTGGATGATCTCTCTCATTACCCCATGCCTAATTCTTTGCCATATTTTTCAAAATTTCCTAACACGTAGAGGGTGACTTGTTGAGAAAGAACCCCGAGTCTGCACTATCTAAGCTAACATGTTTGATTTTGTGGATCCCAAAGTAGAACATCTTGAATTGGTTCTCCAGATCTATCCCATGGTGAGGGACCTTCCTGAGCATGTTCTGAAAATGCTCCCAAGCTTCAAAATAGGATTCAGCTTCCTGTTGCTTGAAATTGTGAATGTTCCTCACCAGCTCATGTGTCTTTTTTGAAGGAAAGTACCTTTCAAAGAATGTCTCGATCATTTGATCCCAAGTCTCAATCAATTCCTTTGGCAGGTTGTGCAGCCATTCTTTTGCCTTGTCCAACAATGATTATGGGAACAACTTTAGATAAATAGTTGTCTGTGGAAACCTATCCACTTTCACCATGTCGCAACATTCCACAAAGTTACTGATGTGTGCCATCGGGTCTTCATGAGTGTGCCCATAAAAAGCATGTGACTTGATGAGTGCAATCAGCCTTGGATCAATCTTGTATTGTTCTACATTCACATTCTGCTTCTTGATATGCCATGTCTATGCAGCTCAGGAAGATGCCTTTATCATCTCCCATATGGTCCTCTCATCCCCTGGATTACCTTCCCCCATTTCTTGTTGAATGGTTGTCAATGGTATGTCCTTTGATGCAGTTGATTGAACTAGAATCTCAACAGTGACTGGGACCTCTGGTGTAGATTCTCCATAGTTCGTGGTCTATGTTGACACCATGCACTAGTACCTAAAAATGTAGAATCAGTTAATCACGGTACTCAATAAAGAAAATTTGTCTTATATGTAGACAATGAATTTTAATGATTAAAATAAAATTGCAAGAAATAAAAGGTGGCCTAGAGTGGCCGCCCGCAACACTCGTAGTGTTGAAACTTCACCGTCTCCCCGGCAACGATGCCAAAAACTTGACACACTAAAACCATGTGTATAAATGCAAGTGCACATTTCAAGTAATATAGGCCTATGTGAGGCCTGAGTCAAACTTAGGGAGTCGTAGTCTTAGTGACTACTACTAACTACAGTGTGATCAGCTAAGTCAATTAAAAATTTGGATTTGAGTTTGAACAAAATAAAAGAAAATGAAAAGAAAATTAATAGTGGTTGATTCAAATGAGATGGATTCCTTAGGATTACTGGTTTGACCATGGGGTCTTGTTATATCTTATTTCTATCGAATTAATATAAATTTTACTCCTACCCTGGACAAAAAGCCTATAATCAGAATTTCCCCCTTCCACGGTGCAATCCCCTACCTAGATCTAAGATAATTCCACGTCTGTAGCAATTTATATCTTAGTATCGAAGACTATAAGTTTCTTTTCACTAATCGTATGTTACCTTTCCTAAGGAACATGTAAGAAAGTGTATAACTTGTGATTTTCCAACCTTTAATCCTCCTTCTAGAGTGATTATCAGTCTATTACTCTACCAATAGTGATCAAGCATAGGCACATCATTTAAAACACAACTATATATCCAGGAATAAAGAGAAATCTATATTAATTCATGTAAAAAGTTGATACAACAATTCCCCAGGCTACTCTTGGGTCCTAAGGACATGAAGGGTTTAGCCCTACATGGTTTTTACGTGTGAATACATAGAGAGAGAGAAGAAAAACATGGGAAACATGAAAAAAAATTGTGTAACCCCTAGAGAGAAGGTATTTCAGATGATCCTCCTTGAGAAACCCAAATTTTACAATCTTCCAGTAGCAAAATCGTCCGTCAGAGGTTCTCGGGTCTCCCAGTTGACGTCCTTTGACTCTGTGTTCCTCTCCCTCTCTTCTCTAGTCTTCGTGTGGTGTAACCTCCATTCCCCCTTAGGTCTGGCCGTCCTTTATTAGGTCATTGGCCAACTTACGGTACCACATAACGTGGATCGTCAGATCTGGATGATCGAACTTGATTGTTGATTTCCGATAGAGTTGGTGGCACTGACAACCTTGAGTTGCGCCCTTTGCCCTATTGAGTTGGTACCACTGATACATGATAGTTAATGGCACTGAGCTGATGCGCCTAGTGGATCTATTTCTCTGAACCAATCTCAGTGGCACTAACTTGGTGGTCGGTGGCACCAACTTTTCATTATACATGGAGTACCTGAACAATGCATAAAAACATGTATAAGGCTGGGGAATACATAAAATTAGGTAAATATGATAAAATAAGCATAATGTAATGCAAGTACAGTGTACATGCCAACAATAATGATTAATGCAAATATGATCAATTAATTGACTAATAAATGCACAAAACAAGTATAAAATAGGCATGTAAAAGCGACTCAAAACTCGTGCATCAGGGGTCTTACAACCATAAACCCCTAATAGGTATTTTGCCCCCGAAATCCTAGGCAAACAAAGATAGATACTTCCTATGCATCTCATCCTCTAACTCCCATGTGGCTTCCTCCACACCCTAGTGTTGCCACAACACCTTCACTAAAGTTATTTCATTCTTCCTCAACTGTTGCACACGTCTATCTAGGATTAACACGAGACCCTCAACATATGAAACATCCTCATCCAACTCAACTTCCATTGGTTGTATCGTCTGCTCATTATCAAGATGACACTTCATCAGCATGGAAATGTGAAAGATGTTGTGAAACCTATAGAACACTGGCGGTAACTCCAGCTTGTACACCACCTTTCAAACTCATTCCAAGATAGGGTAAGGTCCCAAAAACCTAGGAGCCAACTTATATGGAAATTGGCCACCCCAAATGAGATTACTCAAAACAAAACATGCAATCAACTACTAATTATCCACATAACTAGAAAAGTAGGTAAATTAATACCAATTTCAACATTACTATCATGTTCAAAAAAACATTACAGAAAGGTCCAACAACATGTATGTCAGCACATACCATATCAGGTATTTACATATATGTCAAGTGGCCTCAACCACAACCTATATACAAAAGAGATGTTCCACATATACATGCCATATATAACACATAGGTACACTTGTCAAAACTTGAGTTGTTATACATATCATCTATAAAATATCGCATGCGCGAACCTAAGAGTATAGAGTTGACTCTATGAATCTACTAACAACTATTCAACCTTCTGCTTCTACTACTCTCCAAGTTGCTCTTCTTCAGCACCACGGTCTTGACCATGTCATTGTCGACCACCTAAAAAGATGTGGTGACCCACGAGGTGAGGCCAACATCCCAACAAAAGAAATAACTCTCAACCAATGGTTATTGATTACAGAAGGTAACATTATTACTAAATAGATTAAGTAGGCTAAACTAATTAACCAAGTTAAGGATATTGAGCATATTAAAGACACTAAGCTACTTTAATAGGTAGGAATAACAACATGTAAGACTATCATCTACTAAATAGTTAATTTTTCTTACCACATTACATAACAACTAAGCAGTATAAAAAACAAGGCAAGGGTTATCCACCAATGTGAATCGTGCTTAAGCCTAAGAAAATATACTACACGGACGGATTACATCTTTTATTAAGCTTGAGAAGTTAACGTATACCACTCTAATCCAATTGACCACTGCTAAGTCGACATTAGTGTCATACAATATCTAAGAGATCCAGACTCCTAAGATCTCATCTTCCCTCATAAAGTACGAGTCATCTGTAGTGAAAAATAAAGTCAAGCTGCAAAACAGCCTAGTCCATCCTTGGTATATAGGTCATAGCACTAGTAACCATGGTATACAAAACCCTATCCTTTGAGGTACAACTGTAGTTATCCTCTATCTCATCACACATAAAAAATCTAAGATACGACCGCAACCATTCTCCTTCCAAGGTATGACCACAACCATCCTCCATAACCATAGGATCAGGATGCAAAGACACACTGTTTCAAGCACCTTGCATACTCAACAGTATGTGCTCTGCGATTCCCTTAGAAATACTCATTTCACCATCCAACTAGTCTTGAAATCGGAATGGATTGATGGAACAAGGCACTACATGATTATGGTTTCACTTGATTAGTTAATTTCAATTGGGTATGTTTTAATTGCATCAATCAAGTTACATAAAACCCCTAAAAGAGTTCTACAAAACATGGGTAGATTGCAACTTCTAAAGATATAAAACATATGAAACATAATGTTTATCCCATCGTCACATGGTACTATTTTGTTACCATACATGTAGCCATACTCATCATCATACCATCATAGGGTACAAGTCCTTGTCACATCATGAAGAGAATAACACCTCACTAATAGCTCAACGATATCCAAGGTCATAAGACCATCCATAGTGTTTCCTGCAACAACATAATTATCTTTTTGTCCTCATCAAGGCTCATCAGACCATCACCATACATGGGATACATAAGTTTGATACAATATTACATTCAAGAGATATGATTTTCATGATATAGCAAATTAGGGTACAACAACATCGAGAAAGAAAGTTTTCTATCATCATGCTAGTCACACAAGAAGATATGTATCATCATCACATACTTATATTAGGGTTAGGTTCAACAAAACAAGATTAATTGGGATTACAAACAGCCTTTAAAGATAAACTCTAATCCTCAACATCACCATCATATTGTGAAATCATAAGATCAATATCACCAATCATAAGTCAAGAAACATAGTGACCATGAAGCCAAAAATTCTCATCGACCACTAAGTGTGACACCCTGCACCACACAAAGCAAGATTACTTAAAACAAAACTGTGGAATAAAGATTAAACAAAACAAGTTACTGGAAAATACTGAAAATTAAAATCATTTTCATAAAACTGTCAAACAACAAAAGCCTTTACATATGAATCCTTTCATGTCACAAAGGACTTACTATGAGTGTCATCAACCTGTTACTAAAAAACCTACCTGAAACATATATACATATATCCACCACATCTATGCACAAAAGGGGCACTCAAGCCAACCATATATCAAAAGCACATTTACAAAACATCCCCAAAGACCCGAGTGTATAGAGATGACTCTAAGACTCTAATGATAAAAGACATCCAGCAGCACTTCCAACCTTTTCAGTTACTATCTTCCTTGTTTCTCCTCAACCTCTACTTCGTGAGCTCTACCTCCTTGTGTACGTACACTTAAAAAGGATGAGGGAAACCCACGGGGTGAGATTCCAAATCTCGGCGGGAGATATAACTCTCCATCAACTCTATTATTATCATAGATAAGATGATTAAGGCAAGTAGTAAAGTTACAACCACGATAAGAAGGTACTCAATATTAATAGAATAAGCAATTCCTATTAGATTATGAAACATCTTAACATTATAAAAGGAATATGAAGAACATGTATATTCTCTACCAGCAAAACATACAAAATCAAGCAAGGCCTCATATAATGTTTTTGTATTTGATCCTAAACAAGTATACTACATGGATTTTCACATATTTTATTTTTCTCTAAGGATTTTAACCTTACCACCCAAATCCAACTGACCACTGCTAAGTCAAAATCGGTGCCATACAAGGTCAATGGAAGAGTCGGAATGTGAGACCCCTAACCTTGCTTAAATTTTAAACAAGCCTAATTATCATAATTCATTTCTTATAACCCTAATATAACCATGTGATATGCTTTTAAATCATAATACAAGCTTAAGTTTCAAATTTGGTTCAATTTGGACATTGCTTGAGGAAGTTATGAAATTTTATGCACATTTTGGACTTTTCTACAATTTAACCGATTGGGAGGTTTTCTTTGCAATTTATCACTTTCATTATGTTCTTTGGACATTCTATCATCATTCTTGAGCTTTTTATCCATGTGGCGCCTATTTAAATCTTGGTTTGAAGGTGTTTTCTCCAAGGGTATTTTAGGGTTTACCCCTTCGTGGATGAGCTACCTTTAGTAGCTATCAACTAATGAATTATTTGTTTTTCTTAGAAATTAAATAAATGAGGGATAATAATGTCTCTATTGATGGTGGTGGATATTATTTTGTGTGTGCTTGTATATTCTTAATATTTTAAGGCCATGGACACTTGGAAAGATACTAGAACTTCAACTTTTTCTTTTTCTTTATCTTAAAGTTTCATATACTTATCCCTAAGCACCCAAACGAGTCATTTTCTTTCCACCACTAACCTCCTTCTATGAACCTTGTTCTCCCTCTGTGATGCTACAAATTACCTATCTAAGGAAGAAGAAAGAGGGGATCTTCTTAGAAAAAGAATCTAGGGTTGCAATTGACTTCCTTGTAGGATTTGAAAAGCTTCCTTCTAGTGATCTTGACCTAAAAGAGTAAGAACACCTTATTTCCTCTATTTCTTTCATTTTTATCCATCCTCCTACCTTTCTCCAGGTTGAACTTTTATGTTCCATGGTAGAATTTGCTCTAAAGCTCTAAAACCCTACCTTTCTTGCTCTTTATGCTTAGGGTTTGCTCATTTGATGAAGACAGGTGCTAGATGGATGAGTTCACATCTTATTATTGGATTTCCTACCCTACCTGCTCGTGTTTTCTTCTGTTTTGGAGTTTATCTTCTTATTAGATGGATTTTTTATAACTTGCTCCACGTTTATTGCTTACCATAAGCTTTCTAGCTCATGTTCTTGCTTGAAAATGATTATCCATTCACTAACAAGCTATGCTTGACTTGGATTTAGATTTTTATAATGTTCCTTGTTCTGATTTCAGTTCTAGATGAGCCTATATTCATTTTTACAATACTCCTAAGGTATAATATGACTTGGATCAGGTTGGTTTGACAACCAATGGTGCTAAACACCTATCAACCAATGGTCAATTTTAGGGTTTAAAGTTGATTTCTTCTATAAACACATGACTCAATGGTAGTACCATTGCAACAACCGATGGTGTTGTCTTCATGAAAACTAATGGCAGTGACAAAGGGTGTCAACTGATATTCACCCCCTTAGGTTAGGTTTTGGATCAATTAGAAGTTTAATGATCAACCATTAAGTACCTTACTGATGTTATCAATCAATGATGACATTAGCTAAATATTTGATGTTGATCAATAAATATAGTGTTGATCTAACAGCCTATGGTGACTTAATGGTCACTAATGATGGTGGATAAGGTCTCCACAATCTATGGTGAGTGAATAATATAATTTTAGAATCAATTAAGCCTTAGACCAATGGTTTCTTGGGTCACTTGATGCAATGGTCGGACCTATACTATAATTGATGGTTTTAACATATGAACTTGACCCAATGGCCAAGATCTAATGTTTATTCCTCCAATAAAGTGGAATGATGTATAATGTAATATTTTGGTCCTAATAATGTTATTGATATGGTTTCCTTTATATGATCAACTTTAGGAGCTTACTTGTTGACAATGGATGGCTTGTTTTAAATGAACAGTCGATTGTGGGTTTTACCCTACTCTCAACAGAACCCTTATTGTTGTTAATCAAAGGATGTCTAGGGTTAAATGGTAACTTTTATAGATCATAAATCAATAACATCATAGATGATTCATTCAATGTGTTTACTTATGTAAACAACCAATAGCTTTACCTATTCAACATTTCATGGTTAGAAGTTGACGCCTCAATATTTCCATTATTTTGGGTGAAGTGTGTAGTGTAATGTTATGATTCTAATGATGAGAATTTGATGGTTCAATGCCTTAAACTTGTAGTCTTACCCTTGCCCTCATATGATTATGACTTGTAACCACCATAATGAATTAATGGGTAACCCTAATGAGGTATAGCATTTATACCTAGCTTTAATACAACTAAATGATGGTAATTGGGTATGAATAGTCCTTGAATGACTAATACAATCATGGAGTACTCTCTTATTGTTTTTGAAACCTTAGTATGCTATAACCCAATGGTTACACCTTGATTTATGTGTGGGTTCATACTTGAGAATAGTATGGAATGTGATGGTGATGGTTCACCTTATGCATCCATGATCCAATGGGGATGTTGTGAGTTAGGGTTTGGGTATGAGTGATGATTAGTAATATTAATATAATTTATTATGTTGAACCTAACTCTAATGAAAATAGATAAAGATGAGTATTCATGTTTAACCTTATTATATGATGACATGATGGTGCAATAACCTCCATAACATGATCATAACCTTAATATGCTAATTGGTAGTTATCATAGCCACATGGTTGATACTTTCTTATACTAAACATGTGCATTATGAATATGATGAGGGTTAATCATATCTAGATTCCTTACATGATGATGTAATAAAGGAATGTTATTAATGTTAATAAAACCCCGCTATGATTGTCTATACATATCTCCTAGGTCATTAATGCAATATTGTGCTGATCTGGTGTATTATATGTAAGTGATGTTGTTGAGCCTTGTTATAAGGCATCAAAAAATAATGATGATCTTACAGGGAATAGTATGATGGTCTTAATGACCTTTGGGCATGGTTGATCCCTGAATGAAGTATAGTCCTCTTATGTTGATAAGGGCTGATACCCTGTGATATTGTGAAAAGGATTTATATCATGTAATAGTATGATGGTCTTAATGACCTTTGGGCATGGTTGAGACCTGAATGAGGTGTAATCCTCTTGTGTTGATAAGGGTTGATACCCTGTGATAGTTTTAAAAGGATTTATATCTTATTATAGTATGATGACTAGTGTAGGCTCATGAATGGCAAGTGAATAGTACCATGTGATGATGAGATGAGGAATTATGTTTCACATGTTTTATATCTTTTGAAGTTGTGATATTTATATGCTTGCTAGAAGTAAATTAGGCTTTATATGCCCACTTGTTTGATGCAGCCTTAATTCACCCAATTGGCATAACTAATCAAGTGAAAATCTAATAATGTTGTGCCATGTTCCATAGATCCATCTGAGTATCAAAACTTGCCAGATGGTGAAACAAGTATTCCTAAGGGAAACTCAGAGCGCATACTGATGAGTATGTGGGGAGCTAGTCATCCTGAATTCAAGTGTTAAGGGAGGATGACTGTGGTCATACCTAGCTCTTAGTTTGAGAACGGCTCCGGTCGTGTCTTAGTGATTATATATGTGAAGAGATTAGAGGAAAACTGTGGTGGTACCTCGGATGGTAGGGTATGCGTGCCCACCTCTTTTTACTAGTGTTGTGACTAGTACCAAGGATGGACTAGGCTATAGCAGCTTGACTTTATGTGTCACTGTGGTGGACCCATACTGACCAGGGGCAGAGAAAATCTTAGGAGTTTGGCTCTTCCTAGATCTTGTATGGAACTGATTTTGACCAAGCGGTGGTCAGTTGGAACTTGAGTGGTATCCTCAAATTCCTCAAGACTTAATAAAAGATGCAATACATCCATGTAGCATATTTGTTTACGGTTATACATGACATTTCACATTGGATGATAACCCTTGTTTGTTATCTTTACATAAAGATGATGCTTAGTGCAATTAAGAGATAGTAGATATACTTAGGTTGTGGATATGCTTAAGATTGTAGATGCATACATACAGTAGCCATGCTTATCTTGATAACTATACTGCTACTACTGATTATAATCATGATGCTAGCTATCTCATGTTGTTAGTTATGTTTAGCATGTTAGCCATGCCTTTATAACTAGAGATGCATATACCGCTAATCATTCTTATCCAGATAGTTGTGCTTATGTTGTTAGTACTTCTTATGATGTTGATATGTTCAACCTGTTAGACATGCTAATGTTGTTAGCTATGCTTATGTGGCTAGACTTATTCCTAATGATAGAGATTCTATGTTACTAGACTTTCTCATGATGCTAGATATGCATATGCTACTGAATTGCTTAAATTGTCAACAAGATAAAGGATGAAAATCTGGCTAATGTTGATAGTTATTATCTGCTCCTTTATGTATTTTGTTAATCATTAGTGTTATTGAGAGTATTTGCTATATATGATTAAACTTTTTAAACTGTTTAAGTACTTAAAAATGTTGGAATAAATAAATGTTATTGGAGGTTATATCTCTTGTTGGGACATGGGTTTCACCCTTGTGGTTTGCCACATCTTTTTAGGTAATCGGAAGTAACAAAAACAAACATATGGTAGCAAAGTGGAGATATAGTAATGAATCTTTGAGAAAGTTGACTAGATGTCTAGTGTGTCCCAGATTCGTCCTTGTACTCTCAGGTTTGGGCAGGAAAAGTTTGTATATGGTGTTTCAAATGATTCAGACTTTTATTATCATATTAATGCTTGTTTGTGTGACATATACAAATATTATTCTCCTGTGTATATATGTTATGGCCAAGGCGATAGACCAATTTGTATCAAATTCTTGGCATAGTATGGATAAAAGAAAGATGTTGTGTTCTTATGCAAATTTTTTTGAGTAGGTGCTGACGTTGAAATCAATTTTAATTTACCCATATTTTTGGGTATGTGATTAATTAGTGATTGGTTGTGTTTTATGTTTTGAGTAATCTCATTTAGTGTAACGGGTTCTCACACCATACCTCTTGGGCATCACAAGAGAAAACACCACAGAGACATATCAGTCAACTACAACAATGACATATAGTCAAGCTCAAGGATTGGCTCACACATGGCCATCCACACACACACACAGATATATATATATATATATATATATATATATATAATCACACCTAGTCCACCTTGGTATAGGTATGATGTTAGAAGAGCAGGCTCACACATGGTTGTTCTAACAAGAAGGAGTGGCTCACGCATGGCCATCCAGATCACAACGAGATTGACTCACACATGGTTGTCTCACACCACCTATAATTAAGGATGCAAGGGAATACTCAACTAGCACCCTGCATATTCAAAAATATGCACTCTGAGTTAAACTCATTTCACCATCCAGCAAATACTGACACTAAATGGATATATGACATAGGGCAAGCTACATGCTTAAGTTCCACTTGATTAGTTAGGTCCTTTAAGTGCCTTTTAACATCAATCAAGTTACAACATATAAACTTTAAACAAGTTCTACAAAGATAAGGGAAAAATACATTACCAGAGAATAATTGAGCATATGAAATGTGATCTCATCATACTATCACTTGATGCTTGTCATTCACAATACTTTCCATCACAAGGACCACATATTTTGGGGTAGCAACTCCTCTAATCATTATTGAGACAATTATCACCTCATATAGGGAAATAAACCATCATTAGGTCGTAAGACCCGTTTACCTCCTCTTTCAATGATACCAACATCTCACATGCCTCATAAGGCTCGTTCAATCACATCATAAACACCATAGATCTTATATAGACATGCTTATCAACTTGTGACACTTACATGATTAGATACTTATAACAAGAAAGATAATACTTCGTCATTACTACCATCTTATAAGATTCATGTCATTCACACTACATCATTAGGGTTAGGGTTCTCCTTAACCGATTAGGGTTTACAGGGTTGGATCAACAACCATCCTCCATTCATCACTTCCCTTATCACTATAGAGTATGTTATGAGATTAAAAGTTATAGAAAACAACACTCTCTTATTGCTCATACAAAACACCTCATAGAGCATCATATCAAACCATATAACCCCATCATTAACATGATGTATCATGACTACCATCATAAGGTATTGTGTAGACCATCTTATGGTGCATCAATTTAGATCATCAGTCCAAGCATGTCGGGTTAACTACACACAAGGTATATCATTTTAGCACCAAGGATGTTGAGTTAGCCTCACATGAGGTATATCGGTTTAGCACCAAGGATGTCGGGTTAGCTTCACATGAGGTATATCGGTTTAGAACTACTTGAAAGGGTGACGGGCAACCCTACTTGAAAGTGTGATGGGTAGTTAGGGTAGGGCATTGTCATGTCGGCCTCTTACTCAACCAAGGCATCATGGTTTAGCACGCAAATCATACTAGCTAGCAAGATATCCTCATGGTCATGACATGCTATCACCCTTAACCTATCAGTTTAGGGTGTCAGCTAGCAAGACATATCGATGTAACCCCCTCTAGGGCATGTCAGTTTAGCATTCCCAAGGGTGTCGAGTTGTTCCATGTTGTGTCAGTTTAAACACCACAAGTCGGGACGACCACTCACAACTTAGTGTATGTGTTGACTTGTCATCTTCAACCTTAGTAATATTGGCCACTAGTCCATCTACTATCATGGCAAGAAGGTACAAAATGTGGATAGCAAACTAAATGAGATTCCTTCTTCAAAATAGTTTGCAAAGCCATTAACAACTACTAGCATACATGATATAAATTATCTAGAGATGAGAAACAATATAAACACATGAAAGAGTGAAAATAACAATGGAGGTTAAGAGTTATATAACCCGCCTCAAAGATCACCATTGAGATCCAAGTTCCAAGGTCAAGCTTCAAGCTCACGAGCTCAAGGTAGAAGATGACCCACCACTTGATCACCACAAAACCTCTAACGAAGAAGATGAGACCAAGGTTAAGATATCTCAAGATGAAAAGGAGATATCCATGATCCATTGTAACAACCGGGCCCACTGCCCATGGCTTGAGTAGAGTTTCAGGAATGACGACTGGCCCCACAGACCACCACTAGCCTTAACTGCGCACTTTATCCACATGGAAAGAAGGTACAAGATGTGGATAGCAAACTAAACGAGATTCCTTCTTCAAAATAGTTTGCAAAGTCATTAACAACTACTAGCATACATGATATAAATTATCTAGAGATGAGAAACAACATAAACACATGAAAGAGTGAAAATAACAATGGAGGTTAAGAGTTATATAACCCGCCTCAAAGTTCACCACCGAGATCCAAGTTTTAAGGTCAAGCTTCAAGCTCACGAGCTCAAGGTAGAAGATGACCCACGACTTGATCAGCACAACACCTCTAAGGAAGAAGATGAGACCAAGGTTAAGATATCTCAAGATGAAAAGGAGATATCCATGATCCATTGTAATGACCGGGCCCACTGCCCATGGTTTGAGTAGAGTTTCAGGAATGACGACTGGCCCCATAGACCACCACTAGCCTTAACTGCACTCTTTATCCACACTCATGCGCAAGGAATGACGACTGGCCCCATAGACCACCACTAGCCTTAAATGCACGCTTTATCCACACTCATGCGCAAGCCGGGGTGAACTTCCATACTAGTCACCCATCCTAGTACTACTCCAAGATGAGCATGCTTAACTATGGAGTTCTTTAGTGATGGGCTCCCAGAAAAGGAGGTGCACCTTGGTGATATGGGTAGTCCAATCATTCCTTTTAAGATCATGTTATCCGAGGCATCAAATCCTGGGATGTTACAATCTCCCCCACTTAGACTCTTGACGTCCTCGTCAAGGCTCAACAATATGGCCTCGTAATCTGACCCCATTTCAGTGCAGACCCACAATGGCCCATGGACACCCAGCTCCCGATCATGGAATACTAGTGCAAGAGTGGCTACGTCAACCATGGACAACCCTTTCCTATATGCCTGGACCACACAGATCAAGACTGGCATGCCACATGCCCATGCGGGCCCCACCTACTGGAGGGGTTATGGATCTGATACCATTTGTAACGACCGGGCCCACTGTCCATGGATCGAGTAGAGTTTCAGGAATGACGATTGGTCCCACAGACCACCACTAGCCTTAACTGTGCGCTTTATCCACACTCATGCACAAGTTGGGGTCAACTTCCCGACTGGTCGCCCATCCTAGTACTACTCCAAGCTGAGCACGCTTAACTATGGAGTTCTTTAGTGATGGGCTCCCAGAAAAGGAGGTGCACCTTGGTGATATGGGTAGTCTAATCATTCCTTTTAAGATCATGTTATCTGAGGCCTCAAATCTTGGGATGTTACATCCATGGTCGAGAAGAAGAAGAGATCTAGGAAACATAGCTTACCAAGGTAGAAGATGAAAGATGATCAATGAACACCACAACCTTGGAACTCATCCTCCAAGCTCCAAGAGAACCTCTCTAGATCCTAAAGCTTCTCAAGGTCATCCACTAATAAGGAGAGAAACAAAGGATGGCCAAAAGGATCCTCTTGCATGGAGAGAAAGAAGACTATATACTAGGGCAATGAGAGAGAGGTAATGGGAGAGGTGTCATCACCTTAGGAGCTTAGGTGACACTTGTCCACAAAAAGGGGCCACATGCAACAATATGCAAGACATGGTGATATGATCTAGGATAGATCTCACCCTATTGGTCTCCTACCAAGATCATGGCCTCACTAACCCAATATGAAAAAACCCTACATACTCACAAACTGATATGCCATAACCCTACACACTCACAAATTGATATGCCATAACCCTACACACTCACAAACCGATATGCCATAACCCTACACACTCACAAATTGATATTCCATAACCCTACACACTCACAAACTGATATACAGCATCTCCAAGGCTCTCTAACCTGAGAGAACATATCAAGGTGCAAAACACACCTCACTCATGTGTTCTAAGCATCACCAAGGACGTTACCACACAACCAAGACCCAAACAAGGCTTTCATCTCTCTCTCTCTCATCTAGATGATACCAAGAGAGAGAAGGAACACTCTAGAGGTAGCAAACTTGCACATCAACCCCTACTCTGGGTGAATTGTAATTTGCACCAAAACCACACCACAAAATACAAGCATCATTCAAATAAGAAACTTAAACTTTCTACTAGCCCTAGTTACATCTCATATGATTAGAGAAAGGTTCTAAGCAACATACTTAGGCAAAACAAATAGGGTTATCCCAAAATGTGGGTCAGGGTCCTTACACTAAGGGTCAGAGATGTCATCAACCACCAAGAATAAAGAAGGTTGGCAGCCATATAACATCCGAAAGGTTAGTGACCGCTAAGGTTAGGAAACTTCATCGACCACTAGGTTTAGAGGTCCTTAGAGACAACATCAATAAAAAACATAGCTACCATAGGGAGGTGCAACCTCATCGACCATCAATAACCCAACACTTCATCGACCACATAAGGTGCAAAAACTCAATGACCATCAGAGTACAAAGACTTAGAGGCCATAGTGGGTTCAAATATTAATGACCACATAAGATAAAACCCTAGGTGACCAGACCTAGAGCAAAACTTGGTGACCGTGCATAGTTCAAAAACATAGCAACCATCATGACCAAACGTTCATCAGCCACTAGAGGGTGAAAACTTGGCAACCTCATGAGGAGAACAAAAATCATCAACTAAAAAGTCCAAACAAGTCAGTTTGCATTGAGAAGATGAAAGGTCATCAAGTTGCATCACTAGGAAGAAGATCAACTCAAAACCCTGGTTTAGCAACCATCATTTGAGAGAGAAAAACCATTGTATCCACAAGCATGCAAGGACCAAAACTTCCACTACCAAAGAAGGTTTGTGCATAAGGATTTAGGGTACATCTAAGAAGATACACTATCCAAGAATCACCATGTGACCACAAACCCTAGATAGAAGATACTATCTATCTACTTGTAATAACATTTTAGCACAAGATCATGTTGAAGAAATAAAATATGGCATAATAATTCCTTTAGTGCTAATATGAAAATGAGGAACACAATTAGAAGGATAATTGGGTTAATGATAAAATAATATAATAATGGGCTATAATAATATATTTTACATGTCTCCTAAAAGAAATCTCAAAAGTGGATTCTAATCTAAGAATCATGTTCGTTGGGTCCCAATCAACTTGGGAGTCAAGTTTCACCTTATTTGCATAATAATAATAATTCTTATGATTTCTAGGAAAGGAAATATGAGTTTCTATCCAAATACAAATACAATATTAAATGACTCCAAAAGGGTAAAATAATCTTAGATTCATAATATATACATTACAATATGCCTTTGGGTGAATTTTCACTCAATTTGGAGAATGTTTGGTTAAAAGGTGAAATTAGGAGAGAGAAAGTGTGTAGAACCTTCAAGATATTAAATAAAGGTACAAACAACTTCAACATGTGAAATTAAGGGCAAATTCGTATCCAAGATACTCAATGTGACTTGTGGATGAAGTTTCATCAAATTTGGATAATCCTAATGTCATTAATACATGAGGAAAGAGAAACTAAGATTTGATTAATTAATACATTAAAAGTTTCCAAACATAAAAGCTAATTGCAAAATCAGAATTTGCATGCCTTATTTGGCCCCTTTGCAAAATTTCATTTAGTTTGGGGTTTGTTTGCACCCTTTTTGGAAGAGAGAGAAAATGAAAAATTAATTTAATTACACTTTATTTGAATAAGAATAGAAGTCCATCTAATTTGTCACACAGGTTTATCCTCTCCTTTTCATATTACCAATGAATCCAACAATTATTATCTCCCAGAGTTTTTCTTAGTCAATCTGGATAGATCTGACGGATTTTCTCTATCTCTCCCTTACCCAGCTTTCCCCTTTCCTTCCCGATATAGTAGGTGTAATGCCTGGGCCCACTCCCCTAGGCTCTAGTAGAGTTTCAGGAATGACTACTGGCCCTAAAGACCACCACTAGCCTTAACTGTGCGCTTTATCCTCACTCATGCGCAAGCCAGGGTCAATTTCTCGACTGGTCACCCATCCTAGTACTACTCCAAGCTGAGCACGCTTGATATGGAGTTCTTTAGTGATGGGCTCCCAGAAAAGGAGGTACACCTTGGGGATATGGGTAGTCCAATCATTCCTTATAAGATCTTTTTATCTGAGGCCTCAAATCTTGGGATGTTACAATTTCCCCCACTTAGATACTTGACGTCCTTGTTAAGACTCAACTATATGGCCTCATAGTATCGCCCCATTTCAGTGCAGACCCAGAATGTCTCATGGACACCCAGCTACAGATCACAGAATACCAGCGCAAGGGTGGCTACGTCAACCATGGATAGCCCTTTCCAACATGCCTGGACCACACGGCTCAAGACTGGCATGCTACATGCCCATGTGGGCCCCACTTACTGGAGGGGTTATGGCTCTGATACCATTTGTAATGTCCGGGCCCACTACCCTAGGCTCTAGTAGAGTTTCAGGAATGACGACTAGCCCCAAAGACCACCACTAGCCTTAACAATGTGCTTTATCCTCACTCGTGCGCAAGTCAAGGTCAACTTCCCAACTGGTCACCCATCCTAGTACTACTACAAGCTAAGCACGCTTAACTATGGAGTTCTTTAGTGATGGGCTCTCAAAAAAGGAGGTGTACCTTGGTGATATGGGTAGTCCAATCATTCCTTATAAGATCTTTTTATCTGAGGCCTCAAATCTTGGGACATTACAGTAGGCTAGATCTCCTTCCCCACTATTCTCTCCCTCTCCTACATCTTGTTTCCTGATCTTTTCTCCCATGGCTTCATCTCATAAATCCATTGAGAACGAGCCCTAATTTGATGGGGTCTCGTCGCTCGTACCCTATTCCCCAATCCCTGGCATCCTTTATAGTGTTTTGGTGTCTCCCCTATAAAACCATCGCCTCCTTCCTACAAGTAATCTCTAGGGTCCAATGCTAGCCTCCATAGAAGCTTACCCAACTCGCTAAATCTCCCTCTTTTTCCCCAAAACCCCAACTCCTGAGTTCATCTTCCTTTGAGGATCAACAGTTTTTCGTTAGACTACCCTAGGTGGTACTAGCTTGCGAAGATCACCCAAAAGTATACCTTAGTCTTCCAGTGGTACTAGCTTGTGAAGATAACCCAAAAGTATACCTTAGCCTGCCACAGAGCTTCCTAGACAATCAATTTGATCTAAAGGCAAGCAACCATGTTTTCCCTCTTTTCTCCTAAGTTGAAGCCCATGATTGGTTCCAGTGTTTTAGTGGAGCTTTTCTATATGTTGTTGGTTGTTCTCTTTCGCCATGTCCTCGTGAACTCACCTCATGCCTATTTTGTGCTTAGTTTTCTCTATTTTCTTGCATTCTTGAGGTTCCCTCCTGCTATCAATGGTGTAGGGTAGCTACGGAGATCCTGACCAAAACTTGGCATGTGTTAGGGATCTTTGGGTCCGTCAGGACTCGTGATAGCTTCCTAGTATGCTTATTTAAGGAGGATCATGTCGTGTTTTTCCTTTGATCTGAGTCTCAGGTTTATGTTGTGTGATTCCTCTTGCAATCAGAGGTGGTAGATGATGGACATTGCATTCCCTGGTTTGCCCTCTCTTTCTTTTATTTATTTTTTTGTGCCAAGGGCTCTTTCATCATTTCCCACTCTACTATGCCTCTTTGACGTGTTGAATTTTTACGTTGACTCGAGTTTGACCTGGCCTAGTTGGCCAGTTCTCATTGGTCCATCTCAGTCTGGTTTGACACTGGTGTGGATTATTTAGCTGACATGGAATTTTATGATTGGTCAATTTTAAAAAATCCATAACTAATAAATTGATAGCTCATAAAAATAAAATAAAATATGCTTTGAAATCATAAAAACATGATCTTTCTAATTGTATAGGTTTTGTTTCCAAAATATAATGTTGAAAATATGTGATTTTAATGGATTTTTCCTAAATAAGTAATGACTTGCTAAATTCATAACTAAATATTTAAAAGTAAAAAAATTATAATAAAATGCGTTTTGGACTCAGAAAAAGATAATCTAAAACATGACGTTGTTTTGATAATCTGATTCACTAATATTAAGATGCAATTTTTAAGGTTTCGAATAATTAAAGTAAAACTAACCCTAATCCTACATATATGCATAAATATGTGTTGTGGAGACCTAGGCTTAGATCTAGGACTGACTTGGACTCTTTAGAGGTATGCTTGCATCCCCTGTTATTTCTTTTGAGAAATTCACCTATTTTCTTCTTTCTCCTGGTCATATAGACATTAGCCTACACAATACCTTATTCTATTGGGAAATATGCTTCATGTGAAGTATCTCACATTATTATTGATCTTTTAATCATATTTGGACATTCTCTTGGTCTCTTTCTTATGCTTTGCTTATGGTGGAAAATTCTTTGGTGCTTCATTACCCACCTTTGTAGTGGATGTTTATATGGCACATTATGAGATGGCATGGATCCTCTGATCCTACCTTATTTTGTTGAGTGTTCTTGTATCTATTATTATATTTTATTCTTTCTTATTCTTTGTTATGCATTATGTGGTGACTTCTAGTACAATGTACATGTGATTTTATGTGGATGTGAAAATTCCCACATATACATGCAGATGTGAAAATTCCTGCATATGAAAATATTTAGGGCAGACGTGCCAAAGCAGATGTTGATAGACCCTGCCACCCCATATTTTAGAGCAGATGTATACACGACCCTACTCACCCCACATTATTTTTGGTAGATGTATTATTTTCTACCTACATTTTTATATTATCTAGTATTGTCATAGGTGAAACATATGCATATTTTATTTGTTATACTTTGCTCTTATTTGTCTCTTTTATTGAGAGTCTTTCCTTTTATGCCCGATTGGGTAGTACTTTAATTTTACATGGGAAGCCTTTTATTTTGATGTCCTTTATTCTTTTAAATTTCTCAATTTTCTATTTAGTATGCACATACCAGCCTTTGCTGATGTCTTCTATTTTCTCTTCTTACAGGGGTATGCTTCCAACCCTAGGTGAAGGACTTAGATGACATGACATGAATACATGGATTAGCTTAAGGAGAGAAAGCTTGGAGACAATCTTGAAGTAGTTTAGACTTCCCTCTATCTAGATCCCTTTTTTGTTGTAAACCCTATATGTGAGAGATAATGGAATTTTGTAATATTTTAAAAAATTAAATATAATCATGATTTTATTCCGCTTCTAAACTCTGGTTGTTTTGAATATCGTTAATAAGATTTGAAAATTTTACACCCACTCCAATATATCTTTTGGGTGTTTTGTTCTTCAAATTTTTAGTAGGGAGTGGATCTCCTCTGGGTCCCACTCCTTACACATGGTATCAATGCCTGTGGTGGTCAGAATCTGACTATTTCAATTTCATCTCCCTAGTTAGAACCTTTGTCAACCATGATTAGCCTTTAGGTGAGATGTTTCCTTATTATTTGCCTAAGTTATTAATGAGATGAAGAAATATTGATACATGGTACCTATTACAATCATGTCGAGTAAACCCTAAGAATGTGATGAAGTTGGATGATCATACCCTACCATATAGGTTTTTGGCGACATGAATCTTCCTATGCAGTTTGTTTTGACTTGAGGATGAGATTAGGTTTTGTGGATGGGTACTAGTATGATGAATGAATCTTACTATGGAAAATTTTGACTTGGTTTATCACATTGATTTTGGTACCATATTTGTTTACCTCCAACATTTCTTATCAACAAAAACTATTTTCATTGTACTACTATATGTACAAAAAAAATCTCTGATTTGTCGGTGTTTTCTTGAACTAAGTGACAATGAAGTTTTATTGAAGTATGTAGAGAAACCCTAGAATTAGGTGGAATAGGATCTTAACCCTAGTTTTTTCTATGAAGTAATGACTAGGACATATGGATAATATAAAGGTGTAGTCGATCGACCCTTTGTACCCTATGACTTTTTGGTTGTTTGTGTAGGGTTGTTAGGTTAGAGACACAAGGACCTAAGAACTCAACCCTAGATGGTTTTGACTTATTAGTTGGATACATGAACAACATTAATCTTTAAAACATTCACAACTAAAAGATATGTGGGTAACCCTAAATGTTGTTTAGTATGACTTGTTAGGTTAAACCTTTTAAGGGGTGGAGAGTAGTTGGTTGTTGAAGTTTGGATCAATAGATTTTGAGGATGAAATCCTTTTAAGGGGTGGAGTGTTGTAACATACCGGATCTTGGACACTACCCTAGAACTTTGACCTATTGGGATTAGACATAACAAGGTTAAGTTTTAGACCTAAAAGATGTTTATTATAACCCTAATGAGCTCATGCATGTATAAATCACCCTAATGTAACCTAATGCCTTCACATTAGTTTTAGGCCTATATTTGACAAATAAAATATGTCATAATAATTCCTTTAGTGCTAACATGAAAATAAGGAACATAATGGGATTGATAACTGGGTTAATGATAAATAATATAATAATGGGCTATAATAATATATGTGACATATCTACTAAAAAAATCTCAAAAATGCAATCAAAGTTAAGAATCATGTTCCTTGGGTCCCAATTAACTTGGAAGTCAAGTTTCACCTTATTTGCATAATAATGATAATTCATGTAATTTCTAGGAAAGGAAATATGAGTTTCTATCCAAATAGAAATAAAATACTTTAGCCTCTCCACAATCACCTTGGAGATGATTTTAAAGCTGCAATTGTTGAGGGAAATCGGTCTCAAATCGCTGCAACATTGGGGCACCGAGACCTTAGGAATGAGAACCATGAAGGAACCTGCTATTGCAGGGTCAATACGTTTGGAGGAGAAGGCCTCTTGTACCGTGGCGGTAATACTAGGTCCAACGATCTCCCAGTTATGTTGAATGAAGCCCGAGTGAACACCATCAGGTCCCGCAACTTTCAGCGGCGCCATGGCAACCGTTCTTCTTATTTCAGCACTGTCCGGAATAGAATTCAAACCAGTGAAGGAGGAATCTGGAATAGCAGCGAAAGTACCCGGATAAGACAAGATACGTGAAGCTTGCATAGGAGCCTGTTGAGTCAGAAGCTGCTCGAAGAAGTTTCGAATAAGGTTTTTTGTTTCATCAGTCGAGGTTGTCCAGCACCCATCTTCGTTCTGAAGCCGGGTGATTTTATTATAGTGCCTTCGAGCTTTGACGAAGGATTGAAAGAATTTAGTATTGAGGTTGCCAGCCCGAAGCCAGTCGATGTGCGCCTTTTGCTTCCAGTCTACCTCTTCTTGAAGAAGGATATTGTGCAGCCGTTCCTGAAGGTGGATAGAAGGGTCCGTTAGAGGAACAGAAGACAAGGTTTGGAGATTCACCTGATGTCTGCCAATGGAATCCAGAAGGATACGCTTCTCCTTGTGATGATGGTTAGAGAAATCAGAATCCCAGCGGGAGGCTGTGCGCGTAAAACTATTGAGCGCATCCTGGAAAGTACAATCGGGGGGCCATAAGGATAGAACCCTCTCCTTGAACTCGGGATTGAGGTTCCAGCTTTCCTTGGTCCGGAAACGAGCTCGCCTCCGCGACTTGGTGCCACAAGACAGGAGAATGGGATGATGGTCCGAGTATAGGCGGGGAAGAACAGTAGCAGAGCCTTCCCTGAATCTTTGAATCCATTCAGAGTTTGTAACAATGCGATCGAGCCGCTCATACAACTGCTGACGCTTGAAGGTAAAGAGAGGACCATGAGATTTCAGCTCCGCCAGTCTAGCGGAGGCGAGGACATCGTGGAAGTGATGACTGGCGCGCCTGTCAAAGTAGGTACTGCCACGCTTCTCGTTAAGGTTAAGTAAGGTGTTGAAATCGCCCATTACTTCCCAAGCAGTTTGAGCCACAGACGTCGAGATCTCCTCCGGCCTTTCCCAGAGAAATTCTCGTGTGGTAGTATTAGGGCTTCCATACACAAAGGTTAAGAACCAGTCGCCATTAACACGACAGTGTACTAGTTGGCGATGGTTAAGGACAATCTCAACAGAACATTTAAGAGAGTTCCAGGCAATCCAGATACCCCCGGAGAAGCCATTAGCTTCCACCCGATGAGAAGAATTATAGCCAAATCTTTTGATAATACCGTCAGTTGTAGAACCACTGCAACGAGGCTTCACTATTTCCGTAATATTAACCTTATGAATGGATTTCATCTCACGAATTAGTCTAGTTTTTTTGTCTAGGGGAGCGCCTTGGATATTCCAGCAGATAACGTTCATTACAGAACTATTGAATAGCTGCGCACAGCCCAACAGGCTGCTGTTCTTCATCCATACTGGTCTCCTCTGAAGGTTCCTGGGTAGCACCTTCCAGGTGTTGTTGGAATTCCAACACACACTTAGCGTGGGGTGTTAGATCTGATGATCCTAGCTGACTCCGATCTCCCTTTTTTTCAGACGCGATCAGGGCTCTGGGTTGCTTGGAAGACGATCTTCCTGTTACAAAGCATAACATATCCGCTGTCGTGCCTATTGTGACGTACAATATGCTTACCAGCGGGCTCGCATGCAGTAGCTTGGAATTGAAAGCCGCCAGCTTCCGTAGGGGCTACTTCTCGTCCCACACATACGTTATTACCGGTGAGCGACACCGCTGTATTGGCTTCCGGAGGTGCCTGCTGCGGCGCCGCAGGCGGGACCACCGCTGGAACGTCTACCGGGGGAGCTTTAGCCGCGGCCTCCTTCTGACGTAGCCGTTGCTTAGCTTTTTTGCTCAGAACAGGTTGAAACCCATCACCCTCATCAACGGGTATGGGTTTTTCTTGTGAACCACCATCTTGGCCCTGTCGGACTGACGTCGTCGTGACAGGAGGCTTCTTGACGGGGCTTTTCCCCGCAGTAGTAGCCTTCCGCCGCTCGGGCATCTTCGCGTGGATCGCGTCGGTATAGCTAACCATCGGAAGCGGGATCGGAATAGATGTGCTGCCCAAATCACTCAGAGGAGGGAAGCCATGCTTGCACTCGCTTGCGATGTGACCCAGACGACCACACGACATGCAAAACTGGGGTAGATTCTCGTATTCTAGACGAAACTGTTCGCCATTGATGAAGATTTCCGGAAGCAAGGGTTTTTGGGTGTCGATCTCCACAGCAATCCTAGCAAATTTGCCGCGATTGCCTGTGAGGGTATTCGTGTCCACCTTTATAGTTTTACCAACAACATTGCCGATATTGATTAGGAGTTGATTCTGGAAGAGGAAAACAGGGAGGTCTGCAACCCTAATCCAAACACAGAGCTTGCGAGGGATTTTCTCAGAAGGCCTGAAAGTGGGCGACCAAGACTGCTAGGGTTTGGGAGCCGCGGTGGCGGCCGCGGAGGCGTCCGAGGAGGATGCGGCCCGGGACTCCTGAATACACACCGTTCTGGAGATGAGAGGAGCAATGTAGTTCTGCCTACCCCTGTGGAAGTTCCTACTGTCGATACCAATCCTGGATATGTCTCCATGAGCCAAGAACAACCCGAGGCCACTACTGTCAGGCGTAGTTACAGGGACGCGTACGTCGGTAATGATCTTGGATTGCTCTCATATACCAACCCTATATCACCGGATACCCTTACGGAGGCGGATATCCAAGTTGATCTTTCTGAGGTCCTGCCTGCCTTTTCTGTTAAGCCCGAATCGATCCAGCCCATTCTAGCTCCTTGGCAGTTTGCCGTGGTGGTGAAAGCCATCGGGATCACCATCAGTTTCCAAGCCATGGTGAATAAGATTAACGTCTTATGGCAACCCACAACGCAGATTCACATTATAGATCTTGAGAATGGATACTACATCGTCCAGTTGGGTAATAGGGAGGACTATGAGAAGGCGCTCTTGGGTGGTCTGTGGAATGTGTTTGGAAATATGTTTTCCAATATTTAATCATATGTGTTCTAGTATTGTGTCAAGTTTGGTCCAATTTGGACATTGTTTGAGCAAGTTATGCAATTTTATGTACATTTTTTACTTTTCTACAATTTACCCAATTGAGAGGTTTTCTTTGCAATTTATCACTTGCATTATGTTCCTTGGATATTATCTCATCATTCTTAGGCTTGTTGATCCATGGGGAACCTATTTAAACCTTAGTTTATGGATGAGCTACCTTTAGTAGCTATCAACTAATGAATTATTTGTTTTGATTAGAAATTCAAAAAATGAGGGATAAGCATGTCTCTATGTACATTGGGGAAGTTGCTTGTGTGTGTGCTTGTATATTCTTATTAGTTTAATTCCATGGACACTTGGAAAGATACTAGAACTTCAACTTTTGCTTTTTCTTTATCTTAAAGTTTCATATACTTATCCCTAATCACCCAAACGAGCCACTTTCTCTCCACTACTTCCCTCCTTCTATGAAACTCATTCTCCCTTTGTGCTTCTATGAATTTCTTGTCCAAGGAAGAAGAAAGAGGGGCTTAGAAAAAGAATCTAGGGTTGCAATTGACTTCCTTTTTGGGGTTTGAAAAGCTTCCTTCTAGTGATCTTGACCTAAAAGAGTAAGAATCCCCTTTTTTCCTCTATTTATTTATTTTTTATCCTTCCTCCTACCTTTCTCTAGGTTGGAACCTTGTTGTTCCATGGTATAAATTGCTCTAAAGCTCTAAAACACTACCTTTCTTGCTCCTTATGCTTAGGGTTTGTTCATTTGATGAAGAAAGGTGCTAGATGGACGAGTTCATAGCTTATGCTTGGATTTTCTACCCTACCTACTCATGTTTTCTTATGTTTGGGAGTTTATCTTCTAATTAGAGGCAAGTTTTATAACTTGATCCACATTTATTGCTTACCATAAGCTTGCTAGCTCATGTTCTTGCTTGAAAATGGCGATCCATGCACTAAAAAGCTATGCTTGACTTGGATTTCAATTTTTATAATGTACCCTATTCTAATTTCAGTTCTAGATGAACCTGTAATCATGTGTAAGTTATTCCTAAGGTAGAATATAACTTGGATCAGGTTGGTTTGACAACCTATTACGCTAAACACCTATCAACCAATGGTCAATTTTAGGGTTTTAAGATGATTTCTTCGATAAACCCATGACCCGATGATGGTACCATATCAACAACCCTATCATGTTGTCTTCATGACAATTGATGGTGGTAACCAAGGGTGTCAACTGACTTTCACCCCTTAGGTCATGTTTTGGCCTAATAAGAAGGTTAGTGATTAACAACTAAGTACCCTAATGATGCTATCAATCAATGATGATATTAGTTTGATATTCAATGATGATTAATGAATATAGTTATGATCTAACAACCTATGGTGACTTAATAGTCACTAATGATGGTGGATCATGTCTTCAAAACCTATGGTGAGTTAATCATATAGTTGTAGCATCAATTAAGCCTTAGACCAATGGTTTCTTGGGTCAATTGATGGTTTTAGCATATGAACTTGACCCAATGGTCAAGATCTAATGTTTATTCCTCCAATAAAGTGGAATGATGCCTAATGTAATATTTTGTTCATAATAATGTGATTTATATGGTTTCCTTTATATGATCAACTTAAGGAGCTTACTTGTTGAAAATGGATGGCTTGTTTTAAATGAACAGTCAATTGTGGGTTTTACCCTACTCTCAATGGAACTATTTGTGTTGTTAATCAAGGGACGTCTAGGGTTAGATGGTGACTCTTTATATAGAAAAAATCAAGGACTTCATAGGTGGTTTATACAAGGTGTTTACTTATGAAAACAACAAATGGTCTTACCTTTTAAACATCCAATGGTTATGGGTGACATTATGGTATAGTGATATGGGTTGAATGATGATGGAACAAATGGAGGGTTACCATTAATATGGTAGTCTTACCTATTCACTCATATGAATAGAAGGTATGATAATCATATTGTATGGATATGTAACCCTAATGAGGTATAGTTTGTTATACCTAGCTTTAATATAACAAAATGATGATAATTGGTTATGAATAGTCCTTGAATGACTAATACAATCATGGAGTACTCTGTTACTATTGTTGAAATCCTAGTATGCTATAACCCAATGGTTACACCTTGATTTATGTGTGGGTTCATATTTGAGAATAGTATGGAATGTGATGGTGATGCTTCATCTTATGCATCCATGATCCAATGGGGATGTCGTGAGTTAGGGTTTGGGTACAAGTGTTGATTAGTAACATTGATATAATTTATCATGTTGAACCTAACTCTAATGCAAATAGATAAAGATGAGTAGTCATTATATGATGGAATGATGGTGGAATGACCTCCTTAATATGATCATAACCTTAATATCCTAATTGGTGGTTATCATAGCCACATGGTTGTTCATTTCTTATGCTAAACATGTGCATTATGAATATGATGAGGGTTAATCATATCTAGATTCCTTGCATGTTGATTTAATTAAGGAATGTTCTTTATGTTAATATAACCCTACTATGATTGTTTATGAATATCTCCTAGCTCATTAATGCAATATTGTTTTGATCTGGTGTATTACATGTAAGTGATGTTGTTGAGCCTTGTTATAAGGCATGCAAAGATAATGATGATCTTACAAGGAATAGTATGATGGTCTTAATGACCTTTGGGCATGGTTGAGCCCTGAATGAGGTGTAATCCTCTTGTGTTGATAAGGGTTGATACCCTGTGATATTGTGAAAAGGATTTATATCATGTGATAGTATGATGGTCTTAATGACCTTTGGGAATGGTTGAGCCCTGAATGAGGTGTAATCCTCTTATGTTGATAAGGGTTGATACCCTATGATATTGTGAAAAGGATTTATATCTTGTGATAGTATGATGACTAGTGTGGTCTCATGAATGGAAAGTGAATAGTACCATGTGATAATGAGATGAGAAATTATGTTCCACACATTTTATATCTTTTAAAAGTTGTGATATTTATATGCTTGCTAGAAGTGAATTAGGGTTTATATGTCAACTTGTTTGATGCATCCTTAATTCACCCAATTGGCATAAATAATCAATTGCATCTCTAATCATGTAGTTCCTTGTGCTGTAGAGCCATCTTCAGTGTTAGAATTTGCTGGATGGTGAAATGAGTAATTCTAAGGGAAACTTGGAGCACATACTGTTGAGTATGTGGGGGTGGTAAGTTGAGGATATATCCTTGTCATCCAAAATGAAGGTTGTGGAGGATGGTTATGGTAATGGATCATACATCTGATGTGATTGAGGACAACTGTGGTTGTACCTAGGATTAGACAGTTTTGTATACCTTGGTTTCTAGTGTCATGACCTATACCAAGGTCAGACTAGTGGTTAGCAGCTTGACTATATGTCGTTGTGGTGGCATCTTTAACTGATATGTCACTGCCTTTTTACTCGTACTGACCAAGGGGAAGAGATCTTAGGATATCGACACTCCTCGATCTTGTACGGAACTGAATAGCCCTTTGTAGGGGTCGGTTAGACTTTGGATGGTAAGATTCAAATTCCCCAGGGCATAATAAAAGATGTAAGACAGTCGTGTAGCATATATGTTTAGGGATATACATAATGCTTCATATTAGATGATAACCCTTGTTTGCTTTCTTTTCACTCAGATCATGTATAGTACAATAAGAGATAATAGATATGCTTATGTTGTAGTTATGCTCATGTTGTAAACATGTTTATGTTGTCAAATTTACTGACATTGATGGTTAAGATGTTGTTGATAGCTATGTTTAATATTGTAAGCCATGCTTATGTAATTATAAATGTTTAAACTACTAATCGTGCCTATGTAGTTGATTGTGCTATGATGTTATTTCTACTTAAGATATAGATTTGTTCACTTTATTTGAGATGCTAATATTGATAGCCATGTTATGTTACTAGACATATTCATGATGTCATGGATGCTTACGCAACTAGTTTGCTTGTTCTATTAGCAAGGAATATGATGATAGTCAGATGAATGATAATGATTTCTATTAGATGCAATTTGATGATATTTGAGTAGATATCTATCCAGAAAAATGGGTTTATTTGTTATCTATATATGCATTGATGATCATATTTGTTGCTAAGATGATTTTCTTAATTTGTTTAGTATACTTGAATTGTTCAATCTATTCAATTGATTATTAAGTACTCCAACTTCTTAGTTATCTACTATTTAAATGTTATAATCAATAAGTGTTGTTGGAGGTTATATCACTTATTGGGACATGGGTCTCACCCTTGTGGTTTGCCACATTTTTTTAGGTAATCGGAAGTGACAAAAACAAACATGTAGAAGCAAAGAGGAACTATAGTAATGAATCTTTGAGAAATTTGATTAGATGTCTAGTGTGTCCTAGAGTCGTCCATGTACTCTCTAGTCTGGGCAGAAAAAGTATGTATATGGTGTTTCAAATGAATCGAACTTTTGTTAGCATATTAATGCTTGTTTGTGTGGCATATACGAATATTGTTCTCTTGTGTATATATGTTATGGCTAAGGCAATAGAACAAATTTTATCAAATTCTTGGCATATTATGGATAAAAGAAATATGTTGGGTTCTTATGCAAATGTTTTTGAGTAGGTGCTGACGTTGAAATCGGTTTTAATTTACCCATATTTTGGGTATGTAGTTAATTGGTGATTGATAGTGTTTAATGTTTTGAGTAGTCTCATTTAGTGTAACAGGTTCTCACAAGTTGGTATCAGAGATTTAGGTTCACTAAGTCTACATGGACACTAGGACTTAGGACTAGGATGATGTCAAAATTAGGAATATGACATAAAAATATGGTGCATACCGCCTAATCTCAGTATTTGGGTGCCCTGTCCATGTATTCAATTAATGAAGAAAGGTAAGTATGGAACTCTTAGATTGTTATCTTTTTTATTACTCTGATCATGTAGTCATTTTGAGACAATATAAAGATCATAATGAATAAGAAATCATGGTATGAATATCTCAATCCTACCTTAAAGAAGATGAGAATTGCATCATAATCTATCAAAACTTGAATGTTTGGTAACTATAAGAGAAAGATACAACACCATGAAATCTAAATCTGAATACAAATTAGAAAAAGAGGAGTTCTTGAATATGTGATTCATGAAGATAATAAAGTAAAAGACAGATAAGTCTATGCTTATTATGTGAATTAAGGTATGAAATCCACATAAGATGGAAGGAACTCCTATAACAAGTACAAAATGAGAAGATAAATGGGAACAATGATGAAGGAATAAGGTGGAACCTGAGTTAATCTCAAACCAACCTATGTGTGTAAGAAAGTGTTAATGTAAAATTAGCATAGCATGTGAAAGAAATTAAGGCAGATGATCCATGTTTAATGAAGAAAATGTGGAACATGATGATTTACATGTTGATGAGTGGTTGAAAAACATAGTAAAATAAGAGAACATACCCAAGTGTGATAAATTGTCATCAAGGAAGGAGTAATGAGATATGTTAATCATGATGATTCCTATGCTAATGGCTAGGAACCCAAAATGAAAAGGGTAAAATTATACATAAGAAGATGTAACTTGCATAATGAAAATAGAATTGGTTAACTTTTTGCTAGTGACCCTTGAACAATGTTGCTATGGTATGGAAAGTGTGTTTACCTTTGTGTCTTTCCTTTCTAGGGCAAAGCTTTCAAGTGTATCATTGCCACTTGGTACGTATGGATTCACTGCAAACATGAGGGTGGATATCTTATTATAGCATAAGGTTGCTTGGACTACAGTTCTAAGATCATACAATTTATGATGAGTTTACTTTTGAGCCTTCCAATAATTAGGAAGACTCCTCTTATATTTTTTGATATTCATTATGTTGGTAAAAGTGAATGAGATAATGATGTGAGTTCCTTATAGAACATGAGGTGGATACCAAGGTAATGAATCCTTGTATCCAAGATGTATCAACAGTATGAGAAATATGTGAAGGTTGGAGATGTTTATTAAATGAACATTCCAAGTATTCCTCTATCATATATATATATATATATATATATATATATATATATAGAGAGAGAGAGAGAGAGAGAGAGAGAGAGAGTTGATGATGATACTATAAATATTTTTTGGAAGGAAAAATAAAAGTGACTCTATAATGTTGTGTATGGTCTAGTGATAGCTGGGCAATACCACTATCAAGGATAGATGGTTTGTTGGTCAATAGATATGTGATATCGTGTTCCTTTAAGATAAACCAATGATCAAATATCAATGCATAAGAGTTATATTGGATGACATAATTCACATGACCATGATGAGTTTAGAGTTATGTCCTTTAGACTAACCAATGTACAAATAGAATTTATGAATAGGAGGAATAGAGTGTTCCAGTCATGCCATACAAGTTATAGATGTATGATTCTTCAACCAAACAGATGGTCAGTCCACCATTTAGATGATTGGAGAATCCATTAAAAATATATTCCTCATAGTTATTGAAAATTAGAGGATGTCTGCATGGTTGATGGAGTTGTTAATTACAACAACCATTAAAGGAGCATAGATACGAAACCTTATAAAGTTGCATATGATAAGAGATACCTAATGTTCTATGTTTGGTAAGATCTAGTGAGTGTGGCCTCTGAGTGATGTGTGATACAACATATAGAATAGTTCAAGATGACAATTGAGTCCCAAAGTTGAAAGTTACTACTAGAGTTGTACAGATGACACAACAAGTTTCTACATTCCATATTGAGAATGTCTTCTTAGGTGTGGGTTTTTGTGTTGACCCCAGATGAGATATGTATGAATGATGTGACATCACCATGATATGCAAGTAACCATGTGAAGGTAATAGGATTAGGTGCAGAGGAATTACCCATCTTTATTTACCTTAGATTCCGGGGGCGAAATCCCTATTAGGGGTTTATAGTTGTAAGGCCCCTAAACTTGCTTAAAGAGTTGAATAAGATTAATTATCATAATTGGATTCCTATAACCCTAACATAACCTTGTGATATGATTTGAAATCATAATACAAGCTTAAGTTTCAAAATTGGTCCAATTTGGACATTGTTTGAGCAAGTTATACAATTTTATGCACATTTTGGACTTTTCTGCAATTTACCCAATTGAGAGGTTTTCTTTGCAGTTTATCACTTGAATTATGTTCCTTGTATATTATATCATCATTATTGATCTTTTTGATCCATGGGGTGCCTATTTAAACCTTGGTTTGAAGGTGTTTTTCTCAAGGGTATTTTAGGATTTACCCCTTCATGGATGAGCTACCTTTAGTAGCTATCAACTAATGAATTATTTTCTTTTCTTGGAAATTCAAGAAATGAGGGATAAGCATGTATCTATGTACGTTGGGGGATCTTCTTGTGTGTGTTTTTGTATATTCTTAATACTTTAAGGCCATGGACACTTGGAAAGATACTAGAACTTCAAATTTTGCCTTTTCTTTATCTTAAAGTTTCATATACTTACCCCTAAGTACCCAAACGAGCCATTTTCTCTCCACCAATTCCCTCCTTATATGAAACTAATTCTCCCTATGTTCTTCTATTAATTTCCTATCCAAGGAAGAAGAAAGCCTATCCAAGGAAGAAGAAAGAGGGGATCTTCTTAGAAAAAGAATCTAGGGTTGCAATTGACTTCCTTTTTGGGGTTTAAAAAGCTTCCTTCTACTGATCTTGACCTAAAAGAGAATGAATCCCCTTATTTCATCTATTTATTTATTTTTATCCTTCCTCCTACCTTTCTCCAGGTCGGAACCTTACTGTTCCATGGTAGAAATTGCTCTAAAGCTCTAAAACCCTACCTTTCTTGCTCCTTATGCTTAGGGTTTGCTCATTTGATGAAGAAAGGTGCTAGATGGACGATTTCACAGCTTATGATTGGATTTCCTACCCTACCTTCTCATGTTTTATTATGTTTGGGAGTTTATCTTCTTATTAAAGGCAAGTTTTATAACTTGATCCACGTTTATTTCTTACCATAAGCTTTCTAGCTCATGTTCTTGCTCGAAAATGATGATCCATGCACTAAAAAACTATGCTTGACTTAGATTTCAATTTTTATAATGTTCCCTATTCTGATTTCAGTTCTAGATGAACCTGTGATCATGTGTACATTATTTCTAAGGTATAATATTACTTGTATCAAGTTGGTTTTACAACCTATTGTGCTAAGCACCTATCAACCAATGGTCAATTTTAGGGTTTTAAGTTGATTTCTTCTATAGACTCATGACTTGATGATGGTACCATTGCAACAACCCTATGGTGTTGTATTCATGACAATTGATGGTGGTAACCAAGGGTGTAAACTGACTTTCACCCCTTAGGTCATTTTTTGGCCTAATTCAAAGCCTAGTGATTAACAATTAAGTACCCTAATGATGCTATCAATCAATGGTGATATTAGTTTGATATTCGATGTTGATTGATGAATATAGTGTTGATCTAACAACCTATGCCGACTTAATGGTCTCTAACTATTGTGGATCAGGTCTCCAAAACCTATGGTGAGTTAATCAAATAGTTGTAGCATTAATTAAGCCTTAGACCAATGGTTTCTTGGGTCACTTGATGCAATGGTCAGACCTATACTGTAAATGATGGTTTTAACATATGAACTTGATCCAATGGTCAAGATCTAATCTTTATTCATCCAATAAAGTTGAATGATGTCTAATGTAATATGTTGGTCCTAATAATACGATTTAGATGGTTTCCTTTATATGATCAACTTAAGGAGCTTACTTGTTGACAATGGATGTCTTGTTTTAAATGAACAATCGATTGTGGGTTTTACCCTACTCTCAATGGAAATTTTTGTGTTGTTAAACAAGGGTTTTCTAAGGTTAGATGGTGACTCCTTATAGAGAAAAAAAATCAAGGACTTCATAGGTGGTTTATCTAAGGTGTTTACTTATGTAAACAACCAATGGTCTTACCTTTTAAACATCCAATGGTTGTGGGTGACATTGTGGTATAGTGATATGGGTTGAATGATGATGGAACAAATGGAGGGTTACCATTAATAAGGTAGTCTTACCTATTCACTCAGATGAATAGAAGGGAAGATAATCATATTGTGTTGATATGTAACCCTAACGAGGTGTAGCTTGTTATACATAGCTTTAATATAACGAAATGATGGTAATTGGGTATGAATAGTCCTTGAATGACTAATACAATCATGGAGTAATCTATTACTATTGTTGAAACCCTAGTATGCTATAACCCGATGGTTACACCTTGATTTATGTGTGGGTTCATACTTGAGAATAATATGGAATGTGATGGTGGTGCTTTACCTTATGCATCCATGATCTAATGGGGATGTCGTGAGTTAGGGTTTGGGTATAAGTGTTGATTAGTAACATTGATATAATTTATCATGTTGAACCTAACTCTAATGCAAATAGATAAAGATGAGTATTCATGTTTAACATTCTTATATGATGGAATGAGGGTGGAATAACCTCCTTAATATGATCATTACCTTAATATGTTAATTTGTGGTTGTCATAGCCACATGGTTGATACTTTCTTATGCTAAACATGTGCATTATGAATATGATGAGGGTCAATCATATCTAGATTCCTTACATGTTGATGTAATAAAGGAATGTTCTTAATGTTAATATAACCCTACTATCATTGTTTATGAATATATCCTAGCTCATTAATGCAATATAGTGTTGATGCAGAGTATTACATGTAAGTGATGATGTTGAGCCTTGTTATAAGGCATGCAAAGATAATGATGATCTTACAGGGAATAGTATGATGGTCTTAATGACCATTGGGCATAGTTGAGACCTGAATGAGGTGTAATCCTCTTGAGTTGATAAGGGTTGATACCCTGTGATATTGTGAAAAGGATTTATATCCTATGATAGTATGATGGTCTTATTGACCTTTGGGAAAGGTTGAGCCCTAAATGAGGTGTAATCCTCTTGTGTTGATAAGGGTTGATACCCTGTGATATTGTGAAAAGGATTTATATCTTGTGATAGTATGATGACTAGTGTGGTCTCATGAATGGTAAGTGAATAGTACCATGTGATGATGAGATGAGAAATTATGTTTCACACATTTTCTATCTTTTAAAAGTTGTGATATTTATATGGTTGCTAGAAGTGAATTTGGGTTTGTATGTCAACTTGTTTGATGGAACCTTAATTCACCCAATTGGCATAACTAATCAAGTGCAACTCTAATCATGTAGTGCATGTGTCGTAGAGCCATCTTCAGTGTCATAATGTGTTGGATGGTGAAATGAGTATTCCTAAGGGAAACTATGAGCGCATACTATTGAGTATGTGGGGATGGCAAGTTGAGGATATATCCTTGTCATCCACAATGTAGGTTGTGGAGGATGGCTATGGTCATGCCTCATACATCTAATGTGATTGAGGACAACTGTGGTTGTACCTCAGATTAGAGGGTTTTGTATACCCTAGTTTCTAGTGTCGTGACCTATACCAAGTGTGGACTAGTGGTTAGCATCTTGAATATATGTCGTTGTGGTGGTAGCTTTGACTGATATGTCACTACCTTTTTACTCATACTGACTGAGGGGAAGAGATCTTAGGATACTAACACTCTTAGATCTTGTACAGAATTGAATAGCCCTTTGTAGGGGTCGGTTGGACATTGGATGGTACGATTCAAATACCCTAGGTCATAATAAAATATGTAAGACAGTCGTGTAGCATATTTGTTTAGGCAAATACACAATGCTTCATATTGGATGATAACCCTTGTTTACTTTCTTTTCACTGAGATCATGTATAGTACAATAAGTGATAATAGATATGATTATGTTGTAGTTATGCTCATGTTGTAAACATGCTTATGTTGTCAAATATACTGACACTAATGGTTAAGATGCTCCTAGTAGCTATGTTTAATATTGCTAGACATGCCTATGTAATTATAAATGCTTAAACTGCTAATCATGCATATGTAGTTAATTGTGCTATGATGTTAGTTCTACTTATGATATAGATCTGTTCACTTTATTTGAGATGCTAATATTAATATCCATGTTATGTTACTACACATATTCATGATTTCATGGATGCTTATGCTACTAGATTGCTTGTATTGTTAGCAAGGAATATGATGATATTCAGATTAATGATAATGATTGTTATTAGATGCAATTTGATGATATTTGAGTAGAAATCTATCCATAGAAATGGATTTATTTGTTATCTATATATGCATTGATGATCATACTTGTTTATAAGATGATTTGCTTAATCTGTTTAGTATATTTGAACTATTCTATCTGTTCAATTGACTATTAATTACTCCAACTGCTTAGTTATCTATTATTTAAAATGTTGTAATCAATAAGCATTGTTGGAGGTTATATCTCTTGTTGGGATATGGGTCTCACCCATGTGGTTTGCCACATTTTTTAGGTAATTTGAAGTGACAAAACAAACATGTAGAAGCAAAGAGGATCTATAGTAATGAATCTTTGAGAAAGCTGATTAGATGTCTAGTGTGTCCTAGAGTCATCCTTGTACTCTCAGGTCTTGGTAGGAAAAGTTTGTATATGGTGTTTCTGATGAATCCGACTTTTTTTAGCATATTAATGCTTGTTTGTGTGGCATATAGGAATATTGTTCTCTTGTGTATATATGTTGTGGCTAAGGAAATAGAACAATTTGTATCAAATTCTTGGCATAGTATGGATAAAAGAAAGATGTTGGATTCTTATGTAAATGTTTCTGAGTAGGTGCTGACGTTGAAATCAGTTTTAATTTACCCATATTTTTGGGTATGTGGTTAATTGGTGATTGATTATGTTTTATGTTTTGACTAATCTCATTTTGTGTAACAGGTTCCCATAGATAACATGAACAAGGAGGAAGGGAGAAAATAACAATGTTGTTTTGGATGTGGAGAGAAGGAACAAAGTCATGGAGAAGAAGAAAAGGAACAAGGACATTGAGAACAAGAACAAGGAGGGAGATAAAAGGAACAAGGATGGGGATTAAAGGAATACATGATGTAGAGGAGGAATGAGTATTTGGATTTGAAGAGGAGTAAGGATGCTTCAAATGAGGAGAACAAGAACAAAGTATGAGGAGGAGAAAAGGAAAAAAAATCTACATAGCAGGAGGAGAAATGGAACAAGGTTTATCGAGGAGAAGTAAAGGAACAAGGTTGCTGAGAAAAGGAACAAGGAGGAGGACAACATGAACAAGGAAAGGGAGAAAAGGAACAATGAGGAGAAGTAAAGGATTAAACGTTGTAGAGGATGAGGCACTAATTATTGTGTATACATATACTACACATGTAGTTAATATCAACTTATCTTTAAATATTTTATAAACGTAAACTCTATTAACAACAAATCAAGTACTCTAGACAAAATCAATATGCCAAATCAATGCCGTGGTGCTAAATAATTCATTTCCTCCTTCAAATTTTCCCTCCCATAGTCGACATTCTCTTTTCTATTTTAGTAAATGTTGAATTATTAACTTCTCACGCCATCCCTTCCACATTTAGTCCTCTCTACTATGCTTTATAGGTGCATCTTCCACCCATTTTCCCCTTCCCATGTAGTCCTCAAGGATGTCATTTTGGAAGTCTGGACAAAAACATAGACCTCTAATGGGAGGAGCTTTCAGAGAGCTATCAAATAAATGGATGAAGATGTATAGTGCGAGGAGATCGAGTAGGGTGATGGAACCAATTTGGAGTAGCAACTCAGTTTTACAAGGAGATGGTTCTACAACTCATAAAGAACATGGAAATGCACCACTCATTCATGTTGATACCATTTGTCTGCAACAAAACCTAGCTTTGCACAAAGGTTACCCCAATTTATTCATTTTAATTCAAAATTGATGGATTCTTTAGCAGATAGCATTTTCTACTATCCGCTCCATAAACTATGCAATCATGAAAAGTCATCATTTTGATTTGAACATATTATACTTAGTGCATAATTATAGTTGGCACAATTCTAGGCCTAGCATAGGTAGGTTAGAGGAGTGAGATTAGTTGTAGGCCCCAAAAAGCATGGTTGGTGACATTATGATCTGATGCCAAGTAGAGAGAGACAATTGTTTCTTAGTCAGCCAGTTCTGGAAGAGGTAGCAGCGTTCTGGATGCTTTGATGGTTGGGCAAAAAATATAATGCATCATGGCATCCTTCTCCTTTATGATATATGAGTTTCTTAGACTCTAATCATTGGTTAGGATGTCTCCCTTTATTATTGTGCACTTGGGAAGTAGTTTGTCCATCATAAGATATTTTAGAATTGATGTAATATGACCACCCATACATATTTCTTTCCCGATGGCATAAGCTTTGTGTTTTTGAATGAATTGTCGACCTATGTTGATCGGCTACCCTTTTAGAATGGACCATAGGATAAAGAGATCTGAGATAATAACATTTCCACTCTCTATCATGGGGCATGTAATAATTTTGTGCAGTGTGCGCACCATGCCAAAATGTATGTTAGAGGCCTTGTAAGTCTTTGCCTCATAGGTTGGAATCCCCGTTAAGGACTTCCAGAAGGTGTTCCGGTTGAACTGGGAGTTTTCTAGGCCCACAACTTTAGCCTTTTTCAGTTGATCCTGGTTGTCGATAAAGTTCTCATTCTGCATGTTCTCAGTTAAGACAACCTGGTTTCCAAAAAGTGAGGTGACCAGCCTGTGGTCACCTCTGTCTTTCCATTTATCCTTTGCGTCCACGATTTCTTTGTTGAGGTATGTGAAGAACTCTATCGTGGTCTCAACATAAGAGGTTTCTGTGACAAAACAGAGTTTTGAGAGATTCACGTTGTCGAGCTAGGTGAGAACTCTATCATAAATCCCCATCCTTGTCAGTATGTTTGAGCAGACATACTTTGTTGGGCGCAATGCTTTGTCACCATCCGGGAGGTTTTGGATGTACAGGTCAATAGGTGATGGTTCTGCAGTGGTAGTAGCAGGAAAGGCAACAACAGGGGTGGCATATTCTATCATGATTTGTTCCCTCACAGTGGAGGGTCGGACTTGCTTCTGTGCCCCTTTTTTGGTTGGTTGCTCTACGGTAACCTCTTGGGCCTTTTGTTTCCCCTTGGTCTTAGTGACTGGGGATTCCTCCTCGAAATTGGGTGTGTATTACGAATCTTCATCTGTTGAGGATAATTCTTCAACTTCTTCAATAGGATCTTCTACTAAACATTTGTTGACTTGCTCGAGGTCGTGGATGACCTTGGGCAAGTCAACTTTTGATGGAGTCCTTCCAATCTTTTCGCATATATCGAGAATGTGTTGAAGCTTCAAGCGACAATCTAAGAGCTCTTCTCTAGTCCATTGGGTGTCAACAAGCTCCTTTGCAGGTGATGCCATTCTAAAAATTGACAAGAAATGATGTAGTATAAAATATTGAAGTTTTTGTAAAAATGGATTTATGAAATAACGGATTGTAACATTGTATAAAAATGGAATTGTTGTTTTTAAATTTTTGAAGGAATCAAACATTTTGCAAGATCGTTTGGGTCCAAATAGTTTTGTAGACCGTTTGGGTTCAAATGGTTTGTAAAAATGTTTGGATGACTTTTAAGAGGGGAACCTTGAGAACCGTTTGAGTTCAAACGGTTTCATGACCGTTCTGGGTCCAAACGGTCTCAAGACCGTTTGGGTCCAAATGGTCTCACGACCGTTTGGGCTCAAATGGTTTCAAGACATACTTTTTTTAAGTTCACGACCATTTGGGTCCAACGGTTTCACTCCAAACAGTTTCACTGCAGACGGTTTCATGACCGTTTAGGTCGAAACTGTCAGGAAGATGAAGCGGTAGGGGTGATGATCAGCAACAAACGAAAATGGCAAAAATGACGTAAAATGGTGAAAATGGCATCAACGATGGAGGTGATGGTGGCAACGATAGCTGCGGGAAAGGCAAAGGTTGTATTTGTGGTAAAAGCAGTAGCGGCGGTGGCGAACAGTAGCGACGGCTAAGGTGGTGCAAAGATGATGGCGTTTGTGGTAGCAGCGCTCTACCTTACTGCTCGAGGGTGATGAAGTGTCGCGGCGGAAGAAATGTTGGGGAAGAGGACAGAGCAAGTAGAAGTGAAGGGCATCCACAGAGATGATGGGGGTGAACTTGGAATGGAACAATGAGGAAGTTGTGCAAACAGGTTGTGCGGGAGCAGAGAACTGGAAGGAATGGAACATGGTTTTTGCGTGAGGGAAAGTTCGAGAATCGAAGGAAAGAAAAGGGAGGGGTTGAGTGATATTTATAGAAGAAGGAGAAGTGACGGTACAAATTCTCAAAGGCAAATGATTTTGAGACCGTTTGGAGTCCAAATGGTTTTGAGACCATTTGTGTCCAAAAAGTTTTGAGATAGTTTGGAATCCAAACGGTTTCGAGACCGTTTGTATCCAAACGGTTTCGAGATCGTTGGGTCCAAACGGTTTCGTAACCATTAGGATAAGATTATATTGGTTATTTGTTTAATTTTTGTTTTGGTTTCTTATGTAAATTTTTATATTTCCTGAATAAAGATGATAGGTCTAAAATAAGCAATAATAAATTAGAAAATTATCAAAACTAAGTAAAATAAAATAAAAGGTGATACTCAGTTCTTGGGTTGCCTCCCAAGTAGCACCTTGGTTTTACGTTGTTGGCTCGACGAAGTTCTGACTTGGTTAGATCAATGTAGTAGGATCATGAATCTTAATAGTTTGTCTTGGAATTTTATCAGCTGGAGTATAGTATATCTTTAGTCTATGGCCATTAACAATTCTCTCTCCTCCATTATCATCAATAATGATAATGGCTCCAGTTGGGTAGATGTGCTTGATGGTGAATGGCCCATACCACTTTGTGCGAAGTTTTCCAGGGAACATCTTGAGTCTGGAGTTGAAGAGAAGGACTTTATCTCCAATTATGATATCTTTCCTTTTGAGATGTCCATCGTGCTACATCTTAGTTTGTTCATTATAGATCCTGGCACTTTGGTAGGCAGCCATTCGTAGTTCCTCAAATTCTTGTAATTGCAGTTGTCTATACTCCCCAACGCTTTTGAAGTTGAAATTCAATTGTTTGATGGCCCACCAAGCTTTATGTTCCAATTCAAATGGAAGATGACATGACTTCCCATATACCAAACGAAAAGAGTCATTCCTATTGGTGTTTTGTAAGAAGTGTGGTATGCCCAAAGAGCATCATGGAGCTTGGTAGGCTAGTCTGTGCGATGTTTGTTGACCGTCTTTTCTAAAATGGCTTTTATCTGTCTATTTGAAACTTTAACTTGGCCACTTGTCTGTGGATGGTAAGGTGTGGCGACCTTATGTTTAACTCCATATTTTCTTAGGAGAGCTTCAAAACTTCATTCTAAAAATTAGATCCTCCATCTGATATGATTGTTCGAGGGACTCTAAATCTAGGGAAGATGATATCCTTGAACATCTTGATAACTTGTTTGGAGTCGCAAGAAATAAGGGGTATAGCCTCTACCCATTTTGAAACATAATCCACAGTGACCAGTATATAGGAAAATCATAAGATGTGGGAAATGGATCCATGTAATCCGCTCCCCATACATCAAAAATTTCAATTTCTTGCCACAGAGTAAGAGACATTTCATTCCGTTTAGATATACCACCGGAAAGCCAACATTCATTGCAAGATCATACAAAATCATGGGCATCCCTTGTTATTGTTGGCCAAAAGAAACCTGATTGTAGAACTTTGAGGGTGGTCTTCTTTGAACTCATATGCCCCCCAATAGGGCCAGAATGACAATGTTCTAGAACTGGGATAATTTCTTCTTCTGGTAGGCAATGACGGAATAGTCCGTCTACGTACAAGCAAAAAAGGTATGGTTCATCCCAAAAATACTTCTTGGCGTCATGAAGAAATTTCTTTCTATTGTGATAGGAAGCAGAAGGGTGGATAATTCCTGTAGCCAGGTAGTTCACTACATCGGCATACCAAGGAAATTCGGTAGTGACTTTCATAAATTGGTCATCGGGTAAAGAGTCTCAAATAGGTATATTTTCATCATCCTAAGGCTTGATGCACGTCGTTTAGCACACCAATCACTAGGAAAATTATCCTAGAGTTTATCCTTTTCTACTTTTTGATAAAGGCTAGTATAGAAGGGTCGATCCACAGAGACGGTGATGAAGATGGTTGAGTTTCAAATCTGATTACGAGAATGAGAATGTAAAATCTGTTTCAAGAGTTTGTTAAAACTAAAACAAAAAGATAAAGTTATTGAATCAAAGATTAACAATCAAAAAAGGAAATACCAAAGCTAAGGGGTTTTACCACCCTAGTCGATGCAAAACAAGATCAAAGAAAAGATAATAAAGATAAAAGAAGGTATGTGAAACATTTATAAATGATTCACAAAAGATGAACTCCTCGTGAATCCATTGGTCTTGGCATTCAGGGATCCTAGTTCAATCATCCTAATGGGGACTTTTCTGAGGTCTCATCCAAATTCCCATGAAATCGATTTGGTTGTTCTAAATCTTGGGTTCCACGGTTGCATCCGCCAAGATTAACAAGCGATGAAAATGAGAGATCACTTTGTTAAAATCATCGAGATCCAAATAAAAATCCATTTATCTAAAAAAATCATATAAATCTTCAATCTAGTCATTACATGACTAAAGTGTTGCTCCCCTCACCTCGGTAAGAAAACCACTCGCTAGTCATACTCAGGGATGGAGAAAACAAGGAAGGAAGGTAGAAAGCCATAGACCAGAAGTGACAGAATCTCCTAGGAGATCTTAGCTGGTGACAATGAAATAGCTTGATCTCTTAGTTCCCCGCTCCAAAGAAAAGAAGAAGAAGAAGAAATAAGATCTATATACCAGAGAGAAAAGAAAATTTATAGAAATGAAAGATTACACTAATGAATGGAAATGACAAAGTTCAACTACAAGGAACGACTACAAAATCTGAGATGCCTTTCTTAGTGGAGTCCCCCCTCCTTTTATAGGAGAAGGAGGGGTAAAAACCCTACATATAAGAATTTCTAGAAGACTCTTGGCCGACGGCTGAAAACGTTTCTAGATCTGGTCAATAGAAGAAAAGAAACGGTTGATTGTTTTGCATTCTTTTTGCAGTAATTTTCCGCAACAGCAATTTCAAGCATATTTTTGGACCAGTCATAAATTCAGAACCAGTCCGAAAATATGTTTTCCCTGTAGATAATTGAATTTTATTTCCAAAAAATACTTGTACATTAAATTCCGCCTTAGAATATGGGAGTTATACCAATTTTAGTGAAAGGTATATACTGAAGTCAGACACTGCGGGAATTTGTGCAAAATATCTTCTCAAGGGAAATTGATCATTGAAGTGATTAGACCATTTTCCTAAAAAAACAGACAAACACAATTAAAACTCCAAATAAAGAGAGAAAATCTAAACTAATATAATTAATTACAAAACTAAGAAAATAAATAACAAAACAATCCTAAAAAATATCTAAAAGATTAAATAAAAAAAGATAAATATACATTTATCAAAATACCCCGAACTTGAATCTTTGTTTGTCCTCAAACAAATAAAATCATAAATTATTCCAATTTATACTAACAACATATCTATCCTCACCCTTGTAACATCACTTTATTCCAAACCTCCAAATTTGGCCAAGCAACCCAATCTCCTAAAACCACAAAACACAAAATTCTATATTCCCTATTAAAAACAAATATCATATCTTGGTTCTAAATAAAGATTTTGTAGAAAAACATGCTTCATCTTACTTTTTCTTTGACACTCACATTTTTATTAATGTATTTTTTTATGTGAGTTATTGTACAAGAACAAGATGAAATTAGGGGGTGTGAAAACAAAGAAGGAAGTGATGGTTTTTTTTATCCCTCCTCTATTCGACTTGGGATTTTGATTTGTGGAGTTGTGGCTACATTGGTCACAATTTTTTTTCATGTGTACTTTTGGCATCTTCTGATGGTATGCCCCTTTGTAGGGTATGGATTTTTTTTATGGGAAGCATGCCACCCCGAACTTGATTTTTTTCTGGTGGTGATTCTTTGCTTCTCTTTTTTTAGAAAAAAAAATAAGGGGGAAACAAAAGGTGTCCTTGTGCTTGTAACTTCACACATTTATTTTCTCCTTTTTTTTGAAAGTGTCATTACATCAGAAAGAACATTCATGTCAATCACATTATACAAGATTTATATCAAGTTAATCAACAATTTAAAAATAGAGAAAATTTGTGTTTGGTTTTGATTGATTCCATACGGATTTCCAACTTTTCCAAGGAGTGATGCTATGTTGGGATCCTAGGTGACATGGTGGTTTCAGACATCGCAATTTGTAATAATTTTTGCAAAAGATTTACTAAATTCAAAGGGGTACAATGATAAACATCTATTCATATTGGCCGACTAGATAAAGGCCATTTTGCAACAAAAGAAATAAAAACATGGCCGACTAGATAATGGCCATGAACAAAGCAACTATATGCAAAAAAAAGGTAGAAGTAATGCAAGAATAAAAAAGATAAGGGGGTGGAATAGAAACATACCACCCACCTCCACCCCGGACTTAGATTTTTTCTCGTCCCGAGCAAAATCAAAACCTGAGATGGAGGGAAGAGAAGAGCGAGGATTTCCAGGTGGCCCAGATAGCTAAAAAAATGTCCAGCTGAATGGGATGTGTATGAGGGCTGGGACCTTTATCTGTGGAGCTTCATAGTGTACCTAATGATAGTTCAGTCCTAGAAGATCAGTGGGGTGTTCATATTTTCTTTCACCTCACATTCCCTCCAATAATATCCATAGATCTTCCTTTGATAGCAAGGGAAGTGTTGAAGATGAATGTGGATTGGGGGAGGTTGGCGGGTACCCGACCAGTAATGCTAGTAGAGCATGATGAACTGAGTCGGGTGGAGGATCTGGTTTAGGTTTTCCACCATCATGATGACATGCATATGGGAGAATTGATGCTAATACAAACGATTTAAAATCATTTACAAAAGTGTTTTGTTTCTCCTTAAAATAATGCCATCAACATTGGATTTGGTAAGTTTCATTGTTGATGTAACATATATCTCTAATGCTTTTGTACAGGGGTTTCCCAAGTATTTAGGATGGATGATGATGTCTTCCTTGCAAACAACATAAGGGGGTGTGTGGGCTTCTTGTAATGGTGGTATCTCCCCTTCTAGATCAGCCATGTGTGGGATGGAAATTGGCTGTGACGGCTTGGGAAGAATCATAAAGGGGGTTAGATGTTCATTATCCAAAATAGACTCAAAAGAAGGGTATTGGTCTATGGTATCATTCAGCTTTATGTTGAGGATGGGAGATTTTGTTGGATCATCATAATGACTCTCCTTCTTTGACATTTTGTATTCAAATAAAAGAGTCTCTAAGGGAAAGATAGGGATACCAACGTCCTCATCACACACAAAATATGGCTCCATGGTTTGTGCTATTTCTTCAGGATCCGACATATATGACACAAAATAAGGATCATCGTAATCGTTGTCATCAGGAAGAACCATCTTGCGTTGCTCAATCTCTATAGGGGGATTTGTGATTGATCCTCTAGTAAGGTGGCCAAATTGATGCCCTTCGTTTAGAACACCAATCACTAGGAAAATTATCCTAGAGTTTATCCTTTTCTACTTTCCAATAAAGGCTAGTATAGAAGGGTCGATCCATAGAGACGGCAATGAAGATGGTTGAGTTTCAAATCTGATTATGAGAATGAGAATGTAAAATCTATTTCAAGAGTTTGTTAAAACTAAAACAAAAAGATAAAGTTACTGAATCAAAGATTAACAATCAAAGAAGGAAATACCGAAGCTAAGAGATTTTACCACCCTGGTCGATGCAAAACAAGATCAAAGAAATGATAAGAAAGATAAAAGAAGGTATGTGAAACATTTATAAATGATTCACAAAAGATGAACTCCCCGTGAATCCATTGGTCCTGGCATTCAGGGATCCTAGTTCAATCATCCTAATGGGGACTTTTCTGAGGTCTCATACAAATTCCCATGAAATCGATTTGGCTGTTCTAAATCTTGGGTTCCACGGTCGCATTCGCTAAGATTAACAAGCGATGAAAATGAGAGATCACTTCGTTAAAATCGTCGAGATCCAAATCAAAATCCATTTATCTAAAAAATCATATAAATCTTCAATCTAGTCATTACATGACTAAAGGGTTGCTCCCCTCACCTCGGTAAGAAAACTACTCGCTAGTCATACTAAGGGATGGAGAAAACAAGGAAGGAAGGTAGAAAGCCATAGACCAGAAGTGACAGAATCTCCTAGGAGATCATAGCTGGTGACAATGAAATAGCTTGCTCTCTTAGTTTCTCGCTCCAAAGAAAAGAATAATAAGAAGAAATGATATCTATAAACTAGAGAGAAAAGAATAAACTTTATTACAGAAATGAAAGATTACACTAATGAATGGAAACGACAAAGTTCAACTACAAGGAATGACTACAAAATCTGAGATGCCTTTCTTAGTGGAGTCCCACCTCCTTTTATAGGGGAAGGAGGGGTAGAAACCCTACATATAAGAATTTCTAGAAGAATCTTGGCCGGCGGCTGAAAACTTTTCTAGATCTGGTCAATAGAAGAAAAGAAACAGTTGATTGCTTTACATTCTTTTTGCAGTAATTTTCCGCAACAGCAATTTTGAGCGTATTTTTGGGCCAGTGATAAATTCAGAAGCAGTCCAAAAATATGTTTTTCTTGTAGATAATTGAATTCTCTTTCCAACGTATACTTTCACATTAAATTATGTCTTGGAATGTGGGAGTTATACTAATTTTTTTGAAAGGTATATACTGAAGTCATACACTGCTGGAATTTGTGCAAAATATCTTCTCAAGGGAAATTGATCATTGAAGTGATTAGACCATTTTCCTATAAAAAAAGCCAAACACAATTATAACTCCAAATAAATAGAGAAAATCTAAACTAATACAATTAATTACAAAACTAAGAAAATAAATAACAAAACAATCCTAAAAAATATCTAAAAGATTAAATAAAAAAATATACATTTATCAGGTAAAGAGTCTCGAATAGGTATATTGTCATCATCCTAAGGCTCAATGCGACTTAAGTGATCTGCGATGACATTTTCTACCCCACTTTTATCTTTTATTTCCAAGTCAAATTCTTGTAGCATCAACACCCAGCGGATGAGTCTGGGTTTTGCATCTTATTTTTCAATTTGGTATTTACTTGCAGAATGGTCGGTGTATACTATGACTTTTGATCCGATTAGATAAGAGAGAAATTTCTCAAAGGTGAAAACGACAGCCAATAATTCTTTTTTAGTAGTTGTATAATTCTTTTGGGCCTCATCTAGCATCTTTGATGCATAGTATATCACATAGGGCTTCTTGTCTATTCTTTGCCATAGCACCGCTCCTATAGTGTAGTTACTTGCATCACACATTATCTCGAATGGTTGTGACCAATCAGGTGCTCTCAGAATGGGTGCAGAGATTAGAGCATTTTTAAGGTCATGAAGCTGTTTAAGCATTCTTGATCAAAATTGAAATATGCATCTTTTGTCAACAAATAGGTCATGGGCTTTGCTATTTTGGAGAAATCTTTAATAAATCTTCGATAAAATCCAATGGCCCAGAAATGCTCGCACTCCTCTAATGTCTTTAGGCAGTGAAAATTTTTAAATGACATCAATCTTTGCCTTATCCACTTCAATTCCTCTTTCACTCACTCGGTGCCCAACAACAGTACCTTTTGTCACCATAAAGTGACATTTCTCCCAATTTAGGATCAGGTTTGTTTCCTCACATCTTTGTAAAACTTTCTTGAGGTTAAGTAGACAGTTATAAAAAGAATTTATGTAGATTGAAAAGTCATCCATAAATATTTCCATGATTGACTCAGTTAATCCTGCGAATATTGCAGACATGCATCTTTGGAAGGTTGCGGGTGTGTTACATAGCCCGAAAGGCATCCTTCGGAAGGCGTAAGTTCCAAAGGGGCAAGTGAAGGTTGTCTTTTCTTGGTCTTCTGGGTGTATCGAGATTTGATAGAACCCAGAATAACCGTCAATGTAGCAAAAGAATTTTTAGTGGGCCAAACGTTCAAGGACTTCATCAAGGAAAGGTAGAGGGAAGTGATCTTTTCTTGTTGCTTTGTTCAACTTCCTGTAATCGATACACATCCTCCATCCAGTGACAGTCCTTATGGATACTAGCTCGTTTTTATCATTCAGAATGACAGTAGTCCCCCCTTTTTTAGGGATCACTTGGACCGGGCTAACCCATTGAGAATAAAAAATGGGATATATGATACCAGCTTTTAGGAGTTTAAGGACCTTGAGGCAAACCATTTCTTTGAGGTTCAAGTTTAGCTTCCTCTGATGTTCCCTTGATGGTTTAAACTCTTCTACCATAGGTAGTTTGTGCATGTACAAAGTTGGATTTATTCCTGTTAGGTCAGTCATTTTATACCCGATAGCTTTCTTGTATTTCCTTAGCTCAACAAGAAGTCTTTCTTCCTGATCATCTATTAAGGTAGAGATGATTATGACTGGGCACAGTTTTTCTTCATCCAGGAAGACATGTTTGAGTCCTATTGGTAAGACTTTCATTTTAGGGGCCTTGTGTACTTCTGTAGTTTCCAAAATGGTGACCGATTTCAATTCCTCGAAGGTGGCTATTGGAGCTTCTTCGGCTTGGGCTAAATATCGCAGACATTGTTGTACTAGTTCACTGGCTGAAAATTCAACTTCTGGATTTGTCAAGACGTTCTCCAGATCATTAGATGGTTTGGCTGTTTCTTGCTGTAATTGAGACATTTTTTCTATTGCCTCGAGAAGAAAAACTTCTTCCTGGATGTTGGACCTTTTACGATGTTAAGGATTCTGAATTGAATAGCCTCCTTTCCTAGTCTTAAGATAATTGTACCAGCTGCAATGTCGATAAGTGCTCTAGCCGTGGCAAGGAAGGGTCTGCCGAATATTATTGGATATCTTAGATCTTCCTTTATATCCATATTAACAAAGTCGCAAGGGACATAAGAGTCCTTTCCTATCCTGACTGGGATATATTCAATGATCCCCAATGGTGTAGTGATGGTAGAATCAGCCAGTTGTATTGTCATTGCAGTGGGTAACAATTCGGTAAAACCCAACCTTTTACACATTGAGAAGGGCATAATAAATATGATAGCTCCCAGATCAGCTAATCCTTTTTTTCTAGAGGCGTTTCCGATAGAACATTGGATACCAAAGGAACCACGATCCTTCTATTTTTTCAGCATTTTGTTCAGAATAAAACTAGAAGTTGTCTGAGCTAGTTTAACAGTCTTTTGTTCTCCGGTCATACATTTCCTTGATAGAAAGGTCTACATGTATTTGGCCCAAGCTGGTATTTCGGAGAGGGCGTCAAGGAACATGATACTAATATATAGTTTCTTCATTACTTCCTTAAATTTTTGGAATCAAGTATCCATTTTAGTCCCTCTCAGCCTGCCTGGATATGGTATTCTGGGCTTATATGGTGGGACTTTAGGTTCTTTGAAATCTAGTTCCTTTTCCTTCCCCTTCTTGATTTCTACAGTCTTTTTAGTTTCTGGATTCGTGCTTGCAATTGGGGCGATTACAGCTATATCTTCATCTCTGTGAATGATTTTTGTGGCTTCAGTGAGGACATGACCAAACCTTGTGGTAATGGATTTCAATTGTTCTTGTCTTGGGTTGATCGTGTCTTAGGTTTATCTCTGGCTGACCAGCAAAGGTTCCTACTAGAGGTTTTAATTGGGCAGCAATATGTGCTAACTGTGCTTCGACGACTTTTTTTTGGGCTTGCTGGTTAGCTAGCATGATTTGTTGTGATTGCAACATTTGTCTTATCAATGACAGTTCATGTGTTGGTAGAGGCAGATTATTCTTTTGTGGATTTTGTTGATATTGTTGTGGTTGTTTCTACTGAGGTGCGGGTAATTGGGGTTGTTGAATTTGTGGTTGTTGCAACTGAGGTTGCTGCAATTGCGGGTGCAACAACAAATGAGTGTATTGGTAATATGCAGAAGGGTTTCTTAGTTGTGTGAATCCTTGCAATCCTCCTATGAAGTTTTCCTAGTTTTGATTATAGTTGTTCTGGAAGCCTAGTGGCGATCTATTAAAAACTCCTCCTTGGGTCTGGTGCTGCGGGTTGGCAGTCCCTGTACGATTCCCATACTGAAACATGGGATGGTTTCTTGGTTGATTCGGGTTATAATAAGCTTGTCCTGGTATAGTGTTGATGGAATTGACTTGCTCTGATAACAGATCCTTAGGATGTTCGATGATCGGTTCATACTGCAGTTGCGGTGTCTGCATGTCCATCATCACATTGTATAGGAGACCACATGATAATGTGGGATGATCAGATGCATGACATGCCTCACAAGTCCCAGTAGCTGCCTTGAAATATTGGGGGCTCTTCTTTTCTCTGAGTGTCATTTCAAGGACTTGTTGCTTGTGAGTTATAGGTTTTAGGGCTTCGACGATGGCTTTCATTTCCATTGATTCTTTAGCTTTACAAACTTTTAGAATTCCCCCAATGGATGACCTTCCACAATTAGATTGGTTCTTAGCTCCAAGTGTAATAATCCTCCAGGCATCTTCATAGTTCTTTCGTATGAAATCCCCCCCAGATGAGGAATTCAAAAATTTCTTAACGTCATCACTTACTCCTCTATAGAATGTTTCTATCAGCTGATTTTGGGGGATTTCGTGATGCGGGCATTTTCTCAAAAGTTCCTTGAATCTTTCCCATGATTCTGCCAGTGATTCCCTTAAGAGTTGAGAAAAGTGATTAATTTGTCCACTAATCTCATAAGTCAACAAAGGTGGAAAGAACTTCTCTAGAAACTTTTCTTCCAAAGGAGCCCAAGTGGTGATTGGCTCCCCATCTAGCGCGTTATACTAGCTCAATGCCCTTCCAGACAAAGTGAAGTGAAAAAGGTGTAGCATGATTGCGTCAAAGGGAACTCCAGCATGTGGTACTAGCCGACAAAGAGAGTTGAATCGCTTTAGGTGATCCATGTAGTCATCCCCATCACTTCCAGAGAACTAAATGCCTTGCATGATCTGGATCCATTGCGTGCGGATCTCGAAGTTAGGAGCATTAATGGGCGGGGGCCTAATTGGGTGATTATCTTCAAAGTTCTTAGGAACGGCATAATCCTGAAGTTTCTTATTTCTCAACACTATCTGAGCAGCAGCTGTGGCTGCTTCATTCTCAGCTTGAATGTGGGTTTGTTCTTCAGCTCGAACCTCAGCTTGAATCAGAGCATGTGTGTCAGCAATAAGTTTTGCTCTTTGAGCTGCTATGGCCACGTTGACTCTTTCCATATCCAAGGAGGCTTGGCGATGTTCGTCGGCCATTTGTCTGGCTCATTGGCGGTTGAGTCGGATGCGTCGGTGGAAGCTTCATTCTATCTCAGAGTCGTACTCTAGTTCAGGGGAGAATCTGATGTTATGCAAAGGTTGCATACACGTTTTCTACCTGAGTAGAAGAAGAAACACACTTTAGATAATGCGGAGAAATGATGAAATCAAGATGATATGAATTATGGTTAAAGAAAAGTGTAAAATCCTAATCAACTAGAAAGTTAACAAGTAAAATTAAAACGTTCCATTGTCCCCGGCAACATCGCCAATTTTTGATGGAGCCTCCACTTATGTGGAGTTGCGTGCACCACTAAAAATCCTAGAGATAGTAAGTCTCTAAGTTTAGCCTTGTGTTTGCTATAATAAGATCTCCACCAACGTATGCTAAGATACGTGGACGTCTTATTATAGTATAGTTAAGGTTTGAATCCATGAGACAACGGTCTTATTAAGAGTTTAACAAGATGGAAAACATAATAATTCTACTTATCTACTTAAAAGTTGATATTTAGATCGAAGAGTTGATTTGATGATTAAACTAAAGTGCAAAATAAAGTAAATGGCAGAAAAGTAAATTTGAGGTTGTAAATGATAATTGGGAAATCACTAGGATGTGACCGAGTTTCACCACTACTACACATGGATGAAAACATACATCATAATAACATGGCTTATAAAGAAAAGGGTCTAAACAGTTCATATCTTTGTAGACTTAGCTTCCTTTCAGATAACTAACTATAAGAAATGTGGGAGTATTGCAATGCCATCCATCCCCAAATGAATGGTCACTTACTTTGCATCACTCCCCTCGCAAAGTGTGTTCCTCGACCTGTCAAGGTTGTACTTTAATACGTCAACTGATTCCATTTCATAGTATGAAAGTACAACGATGGAGGTGAGTTTACTCCACTCCTTGAAAAACGTTCCTAGATATCGAAGAGATGTATGATGACTACATACATCAAGAACCAACATGCAGTCGATATTTGAATCTAAAAGTACAAACGTAGACAATTCGCACTAGTAGTTAATAGATAATACAGGTTGGTGATCAAGCAACTAACATTCATTAAACGATTGATGTTGAACTGAAAAGATAGTATTTTTCTATTGCAAACTCATGAATTACAATGTATGAAATGAAAACATTGGTAGTGGGGCTAGTCCCCACACCCTAGTGTATGGGACTACTCGCTCATGGCAAGAACAAAGAAGGAGGTAGGAAGAGAGAAAGAAAGAATCATCTCCACATAGGAGGGAGGAAGGTCGACCCCTTGGAGTAGAGAGAAACTATCTTCACACCACATGGTTGACCTGATGAAGAATTCTTCACTTCCCACCTTCTATGTCGATGAGAGAGAAAGCAGCTTGAGGATGAAGTGTGGATCTTGAACCGGCAGCCTTAGGGCAGAGGATGGAGGATGAAACAACTCTGGAACATTGGGGTAGCCTTTGGGCATACAAGAGTTTGATACTTTGTGAAGACCCCTTGGGTCCTATTTATAGGCTTTGAGTAAATCTTGAACGGTTTTGAGTTATGTTGGTTCAAACGATCGTGGAGACCATTTGGGCTCTTTTGGTTTGTAGACCGTTTTAACTCTCTCAATTTGGATACTGTTTGAGTCCTCATGGTTTGGAGACCGTTTGCATTCATACGATCTTGGGACCGTTTGGCTTCATGCGGTCTCGGGACCGATTTGCTTTTATTCAGTCTCAGGACCGGTTGGTCTTCATACTATCTTGGGACCGTATGGCTTCACACAGTCTTGGGACCGTTTGGCTTCACACGGTCTCGGGACCATTTGGCCTCACACGGTCTCGGGACCGTTTGGCCTCCATTCGATCTTGGGACCATTTGGCTTCATGCGGTCTCGGGACCGTTTCACTTTTATTCGGTCTCAGCACCTGTTGGTCTTCATACGGTCTTGGGACCGTATGGCTTCACATGGTCTCGGGACCGTTTGGCCTCACACGGTCTCCAGACCTTTTGGCTTCACACGGTCTTAGGACCGTTTGGCCTCCATTCGGTCTTGGGACCGTTTGTCTTCCATTCGGTCTTGGGACCGTTTGGAGTTTTTTTGTAAATTTTTTGTGTTTTTCTATAAGAAGAAAAGGAGAAAAGTTAGTCTAATGGTGTATTCACATTAGAGTGGAAAGTTAAAGATTCTATCTAATTTATCTAAGAAAGAGTATGGAAAACTGAGAAAAACTAGTAAGATAACATCACAAAATGGGAGGTTATCAGTAATCTTGCTTTTGTGTGACGAGTGTGTCACAAGTAAGTTGACTTCCAAGTATATGGGACATTACCCTGTGGTGGCACATGTTGGAAAAGTGGACTATAAGTTGGAGTTTCCACCTGAGTTGCATAGGTTGCATCCAGTATATCATGTTTTGGCATTGCAGAAGTGCCACCCTGATATAGAGTTAGTGTTGCAACCAGTGGATGTTGAGCTTGAAGAGGACATATCTTATGTGTAAGGTCTTGTGTTGATCCTTGATCGGGGGATCAAGAAGTTGAAGAAGAAGGATATCATTTTGGTTAAGGTTTTGCGGAATCACTGTGGCATGGAGGAAGCCATGTGGGAGCTTGAGGGAGAGATGCGTAGGATGTACCCATCTCTTTTCACGTAGGATCTCGAGGGCGAAATCCTTGTTAGCGGTTTATGCTTGTAAGGCTCCTAACCTATCTTAGTGCTTGATGGTGCTTTCTTTACTTAATAAGATTCTTAAACCTTAATATATTCTCTTGAGATGCCTTAATATCATGTGACATGCTTATAAACTTTTAGTTTGGTCCTATTTGGATGTTGTTTGAGCTATGTTTGCTTATTTTGGACCAAGTTGCAATTTACCCATGATGAGGGATTATCTTGCAATTTGTCACCTGCAGATTGTTCCCTTTGTGCCTTGGCATCATGAGAGATAGGATGGTTCTTTGGAGCACCTTGATGTTCCTTATTTAGAGAAGGAGAGAGAAGGTGACATGTTGAGTGTTGTTTCTAGGGTTTGCTAGGATGTCGTAGGTTGGTGTTGCTGTTATGATGACCTTTTGATGTTCTTGGTTTTTAGAGACCTTCCTTAATATCCCTTGATGTTTTCTCTATGGTTTAATGGTGTTTTGGTGGATCCTTGAAACCCCTTCGGTCGTAGAGGGATGGAGCTCTCTTTTGGGTCACTGAAGACCTAGGGTTTCATGTGTGTTGGTCGCTTGGTTTCTCTTTGACCATGAACCTTTGTGGCCATGTTTTCCGTCAAGTGATGGTCCTCTAGGACCAAGTGAGGTCTCTGACCCACCTTGTTTTTAAATATCTATGTTGCATGCACAGTTTAGTGGATGTGTGGTTGATGTATAGTAGACATGTGGCACTTTGTGCATGACTCCTAACCTCTTTGGTCTCACTATACCCTTGGGTATGTGTACCCCTCTTATTTCTTACATATGATCATTTTGCATCCTCTTTCCATCTCTCACCTTTGGAGTTTGGCTCTTGTGTGCTTGGTGGAGAAGAAGCTCATCTTTGGTGCTTGGTGGCCGAAATTCTTTTGCATGTGGTGATCCAAGTTTGGACCCACTTTTCCTTGGTGATCTTTAGTGGTTCTTTGATCCTTGGTTTCTTTGTAAAAACATGCCTCTCTTTTCTTCCTCTTGGCCAAATCCATGGAGCTTCCATGCCGGTTCTTGTGTTGGGATGAAGGTACTCCTCTTTCTTGGACCAAATTCTTGGTTCTCCAAGGTAGTGCTCAAGTTTAGTGGAGGAACAATTCTCCCTTTTTCTCCCTTCTTGTTCTTTTTCGGCCTTGGGATTTTGGTTCTCCTTCTTTTCCTTCTTGACCTAGGGTTTTTCATCTCTTTTTGGGTGGTGGCTAGCTTGGCCATTGAGGAGGTCAAGATAGGTTTCTCTCTTGCTTTTGGAGCTTCTTGCTTGGAGGTGGTTGCACCATCATCTAAGGCGGGTTATAAAACTCTTTTCTCTAGTATTATTACACTTTAATTCCTACATGCAAAACCTATCTTATCTCTAAAACGTGGTTATATGTTGCATGGTGATAATATCTTGTTCTAAGGTTTATGATTTTGAAGTAATCTTGCTTAAGATTACCTCTTTTCCCAAAACCCTAGTTCTTGTTCTTGAGTTTCATGGATGGTGACAAGTTGGTACTTGCATGCACACTTAAAAACATTTGTTTTGATCTCCTTGGTTATGTTTCGGTTATCTTGCGGATGATGGAGGTTTTTGGTTCTCCATGCATGTGGTGAACGCATGGTTATCCTTCTCCTTTTATGGCTTGATCTTCTCATGTTTAGTAATCAAATTTCTAGGGTTTTGGACATGTTTTCCCTTATGGACCTCTTCTCTTGAAGTTCCAATTTTATAAGATGTTAATCACCTATTTTGATCATGCTAGATGAGTGGTTTTCTCTCTAAGATGTTGTTCATGGTTGTGTTCTAATTAGTTGAAAGTTTGGAAGTGAAGCTTGGTCGAATGAGATTGTTTCCTTTGTCGTTAGTCTCTTGGAATGACTTCTTCAATCGCACAGAATTGTTGGTCCTCTTTGACTGATGGAAGTGATGGTTCCCTTTGAACGTTTGATTTTGGTGATGATTTTTGGTCGCTGATGTAATCAATGACCGTTTGGCCTTGTTCCATGCGTTTCCCATTGGTCTTTAGTGTGTTGTTAATGGTCTTAGTAACTGGCTTCGGTGTTGCCCTTTGACCATGCTATTTTGGGTAGATCCCTTCGGCCACATAGATTGTTTGATTCTCTTCAACCGTTTGAGTTGGTGGTGCCCTTGGTCACTGATGTGTCTTTGACCATGTTTTATTGTTCTCTTCAATCACAGGGATTTGTGACCTAATGCTCTCTTTGACCAAAGGTAACCCATGGACATATGGTTCTTATGTATGGTTATCAAGTTATGATGATGGTTGGTCTATATGTCACAAGAGTATGGAAATTAGTGGTGTGAGGTTTGAAATGTTATATTGTTGATCTAGAAACCTTATTGAGATACATACACGAAATCCTAACCCTAATCTTGAACATATGGTGATAATGATTGATTACTTGAAGTGGGTAACATGTAATGGAGTATTATTTCTCTCTCCTACTTGTATAACTTAAATGTTGTAGGTGAGTGATTGTCATAGCTATTGAATGCTATGATGTGTTTGATATGACAATGCAATGATTGTAAGCCTTTATGTGGCATGATGAGATAATAGTGATTGTGCAAGAATTAAGTGATTTGGGTCTTATGATCTGGAAGAGGCTTTATGCTTAGTATGAGGTGATATCCTCCAGTGATTGGATGAGGGATTGATATCCCCTAGTAATTTGATAACATTTATGGCCAGTATGGCAGTGGTATCAAGTGATGTTGTGACAAGTTTATACTTCATTCCTTTATATTTTTTGGAGTTGTAGCATACCCTTATCTTTGTGCAATTTGTTTAGGTTTTGTACATTGTAACTTGATTGATGCTAAAAGATACCCAATTGGCTTAACTAATCAAGTGAAACCCTAATCACGTAGTTGCCATGTGCCATAGGTCCATATACAACGCCAGTATCTACTGGATGGTGAAATGAGTTCTCCCTTAGTGGAAGCTCAAAGTCATATACTGTTGAGTATATGAATTTCACAGGATTGGTTGTGGTCATACCCTGGAAGGAGAACGGTTGAGGCCGTATCTCAAGTGATGTGATTCAATATATATGATATGTTTTGAGGATGGTTGTGTTCATACCTCGATAGGAGTGTGGATGCGGTCGTAACTCAATTTTCACTAGTGTTGTGCCTATATACCATGGAAGACTAGGCTATTTTGTAGTTGGACTCTATATGTCACTGCGACAGACTCATACTGACTGAGGGTGTGGGAGATCATAGGAGTCTGACTCCTCCTAGATCTTGTATGACATTGATTTTGACTTAGCAGTGGTTAGTTTGAGCATGAGTGGTATACGTCATCTCCTTAGGGCATAATAAAATACGTAACACATCCGTGTAGTGCATTTATTAGGGTTGAACACAACTCACATTGGATGACTCTTTGCCTTATCTTTTATACTAATATTGTGAATTATAATACAACAAGAGGAATCAACTATTATATATGTTCTTCATATTCCTTCATAAAGTATAAGATGTTCTACTTCTCAGTAGTAAATGCATAATCTGCTTAAATAGTGTTAAATGCTTTACCAATATTGTTTAGCTAAATCTGCTCAACCTGTGAGTGATATTATCTTCTTGCTTTAGCTTATATGTATTAATAATAGTTACACCAGAGAGTTATATATCTCGTTGGGACGTTTTGTCTTACCCTATGGGTTTCCACATCTCTTAGGTGGTTGCACACGATGAAGTAGAGATCGTGCGGTTGAGGTTGAGAAATAAGAGAAGCAGTAGCTATTAGAGCTTGGATTTGCTGCTAGTGCTTTGTAGTAGAGTCCTATGTGTAGTCCCTCTACTCTCAGGTCCTTGGGGGTATTTTGTAGATGTTGTATATCGACACAAATTTTCACAGTAGCCCATGGTTGTATAGAGATGATTTGTATATATATGAACAAGTTATCATATGTAATATGATGTGATAGTCGGCCATGTGAACAATGATATGTACCATCTTTTGACCTGATATGTAATACAAGTAGTCTCATGTGGACTCAGATGTAATATGTTCCTACTTTTGTGGTTATATTAACTGGTTATAATTTTCCCTATTTTATGACAATCCTAGATGTCTAGTGTTTGTTATGTACTTTGTTTTAAGTAATCTCATTGTGGCATCGTCGGGGTGTCACAATGATGTTGATATTCTTGGTGATGATGATGATTATGATGATGTTGATGACGATATGGACGACCATGATGATGATCATGCCGATGATGATGATGTTGTCAATGATGATGATGATGATGATGATGATGATGATGATGGTGGTGGTGGTGGTGGTGGTGGTGGTGGTGGTGGTGGTGGTGATGATGATGATGATGACCATAATGATGATCATGCTGATGATGATGATGTTGTCGATGATGATGATGATGATGATGATGATGATGATGATGATGATGATGATGATGATGTTGATGATGATGATGCAATGACAAATAAGCGCATTACAGTACTAATTGGACACAATCAAGTCTGAATTGGGCACATTCAAGTCCAAATTGGACGCATTCAAGTTCGAACTAGGGTGCATTGGGTTGATTGTAGGCGTGATACATGTCAAATTGGGTGTAATACATGTCAATTTAGACACATTATCATCATAAATGGGCACTTTAGCACAAACATTATACACATACCCTAAGAACTAGGTGCATTGATGCCATAACTAGGCGCATTAGCACCATAATTGGCTGTTTTACTATAAATCTTGAATATTATATTAAGATTTGTGTTAATTTGCTATTATGTATATATCATAATAACTTGGTGTATTAGTGCCATTATTAGACACATTAACATTATAATTGAGTTTTTTTTACTATAAATATTAGGCACATTATGTTAAGATTTGTGTTAATTTTCTATTATGTGCGTACCCTAAGAATTGGGCGCATGAGTACTATATTTGGATGTGTTAGCACCATTATTGCGTTCTTTACTAATAATATTAGATCATTATCTTAAGATTTATGCTCATTTTCTATGATGCACATGCACTAAGAACCGAGTGCATTATCACCACAACTGGGTGTATTAGGACCATGATTGGGTACATTGACACCATCATTAGGCACATTAGTCCATAAGATGTGACAGTTCTATGTGTGTGAGATAGAGAAAGAGGTGGTTGTATGTGTGTGTGTGAGAGAGAGAGAGTGACAAGTTTGTGTGAAAGAGAATGAGAATGAGAGAGGGGGGGGTTTAGTAGGGGGTTAGGGGTAGGGAGTAGGGGGTAGGCTGGTGCATGTGCGGTGGCTGGTGGCAGGATAAGACAGTGAGTAGCGAGCGATTTCGTATGTGTGTCAATCACACGAATGAGTGTGTGAGCGTGGGGAAATTTTAAGAGCTTTGCTATACATTACCAAAACTAAACCAGAACCCACACCCGATTTGTCCACTAGCATCCTAATTATTTGCTACAGACCTGTTGATGAGAGGACAACTGCTGCTGTTGTGATGATGACGGGACGGGCTGGAGAGATAAGAGTGTGAGAGGGGGGCTGGAGAGAGAGAGAGAGAGCGTGAGAGAGAGGCTGGAGAGAGAGTGTAGGAGAGGGGTTTGGTTGGTGACATGACTATTTGGTGGCTGGAAAAAGAGGGTGTGAGAGAGAAGACTAGAGAGAGAGAATAGTTTTACAGAGAGAGAAAAAAATAAGAGAGAAATGTATTTTGCTAATATCTTTCAAACTGTTATGTATTTTTTAACGAAATAAAAACGGTTAGGTTCCTTATAAAAAATACAATCCAATAAGACTAATGTCGACATATTTCTAATACTTTGAATATATCACTTCTCATAAATTTATGTATTGTGATGAGAGAGAAAATAGAATGGAGGAGGGAAGTAGTGTCAAACGTAATAATTTTTTTTTCTAATCTAGTTGTTATGTCTCATCTAGTATGTTATCGTTTGTTATCTTGCATGTATAATGTTGTTCTCGTTGTCAAATTTTTCATTATTTTTAGTCAAATTTTTTATTTTTTTATCCCTAATAAATGTTTTGTTTTCCCTAGCAAATGTCTTGTTATCCATGGTTAATGTTTTGTTATCTCTAGACAAATCTTTTGTTATCTAAGTACCATATTTTTTTAATTAGTTGTTATCTATAGGATGTTTGTTTTGTTATCCCTAGCAAAATTTTCTTTTTATCCCTAATAAATATTTGTTATATGTATATAATTTTTTATCATCCAAGTAGTAATTTTTTTTTAATTAGTTGTTATCTCTAGTAAATATTTTGTTATCCCCAATAAATGTTACGTTATTCCTAACAAATGTTCTTGTTATCTTTGGTTAATGTTTTGTTATATTTATACAAACATTTTGTTATCTGTAAATATTTTGTTATCCCTAGAAATGTTTCTTGTTATCCCTAATAAATATTTTGTTATATGTACACAAATTTTTTGATCATCCAAGTAGTAGTTTTTTTTAAATTAGTTGTTATCCCTAGTAAATATTTTGTTATCCCTAGTAAATGTTATGTTATCCTTAACAAATATTCGTGTTATCTTTGGTTAACATTTTATTATATCTAGACAAATATTTTATTATTCATAAATATTTTGTTATCCCTAGCAATGTTTCTTGTTATCCCTAGTAAATGTTTTGTTATCTCTATAAAACTAATTATCATCCAAGTAGTATTTTTTAAAAATATTAGTTATCCCTAGTAAATGTTTTGTAATCCCTAGTAAATGTTATGTTATCCCTAGCAAATGTTTTTTGCTATCATTGGTTAATGTTATGTTATCTTTAGACAATTTTTTTGTTATCCAAGTAATATTTTTTTTAAATTAGTTTTATCTATAGAATTTATTTTTGTTATCCCTAACAAATTTTCTTGTTATCCCTAGTAAATGTTTTATTATATGTAGTCAAATGTTTTGTTTTCCAAGTAGTATTTTTTTTTTAAAATTAGTTGTTATATGTAGAGAATGTTTTGTGTTATCTTTAGTAAATGTTCTTGTTATCTCTAGTATTTTTTTGTAATCTCTAGTCAATTTTGGTTTTTGTCTAAGTAGTATTTGTTATAAAAAATAGTTATTTTGTCTGGAGAATAGGAAAAAAGTATTACAAATAATTTTTTAAAATATGTTGTCATTAGAGAGAAGTGGTGTACTTAATCATTTAAATTAATGAAAAAATATTTTTCAAAAAATGTTCTTGTTATCCCTAGTAAATATTTTGTTATATTAGGAAAATAAATATATATCTTTTGATTTTTTTGTCTCCTTATATTTTTCAAAAATATGTCGAAATTAGTCTTATTAGAATGTATTTTACATCAGGAATCTAACAGAATTTATTTTGTTAAAAAATATATAACGAATTGAAAGTTATTAGACCAAAACCAATATATCTCTCTTGATTTTTCTCTCTCTTCTCTAAATTTTTCACTCTCCTTACATTTCTAAAAAATATTTCGACATTAATCTTATTAAAATGCACTTTTCATCAAAAATATAAAAGAATTTATTTCGTTAAAAAATATGTAACGGTTTGAAAGTTATTAGCAAAACAAATATATCTCTCTTGATTTTTGTCTCTCTTTTCATCCACTCTCTCTTTCTCCCCTCCTCTCTCTCCCTCTCTCTCTCACCCAGCCAATAATTTATCCCATCTACAACACTCTCTCTCCAGCCCTTTCTCCCTCTCTCTCCCATCCTCTCTCTCCCTCTCTCTCCCATCCTCTTCCCCCTCTCTCTCTTTCACCCAGCCAACAGCCATCACGACATCGGCAGCCATCACGCCATCACGTCGCTAGGAAGTAGTTGGGCCCCGCACTACCAGCCAAAAGCGGGTCTGGTTTCTGGGCTGGATATCATTTTCCAATTTTTAATCCAAAAATCTATTGAAAGGATGAACCGTTGTACATATTAACGGTACGAGGAATACTATGATCTATCCATATATTCATTCCCCACTTCACATGACGCGACTTGATTGAATGATAGAATCACCCCACTCACGAAAGTCGAGTGTGATCGCTGTAAGTTGATGCCTTGGGTGGTAGATCTGGCGAGGCAGAAGGAAGGGGATGGGAGAGCGCCAGCAAGGCTACAAGATATTTTTCTGTGTTTCTGCGAAGGAGATGAGATCAGAGGAAATTTTATAGGGTATGATTCATGTGGCCAAAAAGTCGAGAGCCTTTCTTAATCATTCCGAACTCCTTTTGCAAATAAATCGAAAGGGCACTATTTTGAAAACATAAGCTGAATCCAAAATACATCTAAAGAAGTGACACCATGTTAGTCAAAGTTGAAGATGTGAAACTATGAGATCGAACTGCCCATGAGGTATGATGAGTTGGATCACCATTCCAAAAGAAAAAGAAATTGAATTTGCAATAAAAACCTGGAATCGTCAACAAAAATAAAAGAAAACAAAGGCAATATGATTTGCCGCTACTACTTCAGACATCTTTAAGAAAATAATAAGTAGTTTGTATGAGGAAGATTAAGCCCCTGTTTGGTTCCGGACTGAAACCGGATCGGCGGCTGTCTCGTAGCGCCAGGTCAGCGTTTTTGGATCCGGATCGACGCATTTGGGCGTTTGGTTCAACATCCCAGAACAGTCCCGTTTTGGGGTTCTGTAATCCCAAAACCCAGACCAACTCAGTCTCAGTCTGAGCGGGATTTCATTTGCAACCCGGTTTCAATCTCCCCCGCTCCCAACTTTCCCGTCCCGACACTCTCCTCTCCTCTCCCCCACCCCTGCGCTACCTGATAACCCCCTTTACTCTATCTGAGCATAGCTTCTCGAGGAAGACGATAACTGGGTCTAGGAGTAGGTGTAGGTCAGCTTTACCTATTCCCCGTCCACTCGGCTATGTCCCGACATCGACGTGTGGTGGTAGCAGGTGTTTTGAGAATGTAGCCGGTAGTAGGGTGTCGCCATGGCAGTGCTGCTGGGAGGCGATTCACGGGGCGAACAGGAGGGCGTAGCAGACGGTGAATTGAAAGCAGGTAAGGGCATTGTGTTGTCCAATCTCTTCTTCCCCCTACTGCTGTCATGGTGCTCATCAATTTTGCAGGACATTGACCATCATGGAGCAACCCCAATCGAGGATAAGGCAGCTCTGCTATAAATTTGGGGCAGTGGTCATCCAACTTCTCCCATTTCACCTTGTGAGTGTCGTCAACCTCCTCGCAGATGTCTTCGGTTCCGGCGATTTTTGTAGCTGTTCGACAACCTACTCGGATCCAACACCAGTCCTTCTACAGTAAGTGCATTGTGTTCTTCCATTGTTCTTCCGCTGTTATTCGTTTGTAGTTGTGTCTGTGTTTCTTGTTGTTCCAGTTATACTAACTAACCAGTGTGTTTGGTTTGTGTTTCTATTTTTTTTCTACTGTGGTGTGCGTGGACGCCGACGGCACTGTGGTGTGCGTGGATGGCGACGACACTTCTGGTGTTCAGGTATGCTCTCTGACCCTCTCACACCATGATCATTGCCACTTTTTATTGTTGTGGTGTTCGTTTGAGGGGCACGACATCCCTTCCTTCTTCTCTTTTTGATCCTAGCCCATTCCACCTTAGTTTGAACGGTGATTTTTTTCATTGTTGTGAGCTTTGTTCAAACTGAAATACAATTCAACTTTGATAATTTGATTGTCCATTAGTTTCTATTTAATCATATATACTATTTTGGATCCATGCAATAATGTTTATCTGAAATGAATTCCATGTAAAATGTAAATGTAATAAGATTGGAAAAGCAAATACAAAGGAACACCATGTTTGAATATGAGCAGTCAGTTGATATCATCATCAAACAATATCTTCCTGGCTTGGGCAGTCATTTGACATCTATTCATTTTTGAGAGGGCCTCCTTGAGAGGGCCTTATGATCCATGTCTGCTATGTGTTCTGAGGAAGAACAAGAGTGACTATTTTTTGTTGTGGGAGAAAACTAGGGTTTCATTTGGGTACTTGAGTCTTGATTCGGTTGGGATTGGTATCACTTGTCGATTTGTATAATAATTTTGGGTAAACATGAGAAATCAAGGAAAGGAAAAATTGCAAATGATTTGTATAATAATTTGGGGTAAACATGATCCATTCCCTATAGTTCGTACTCACAATAATAATTACATATGTTTGATGTGTTGAAACAATGACACCATTATATATCAAACCATTATATATCAATCCATTCCCAATAACAATGACACCATTATATAATTATAGCATGTGATTATTAATATTACATGTTCTTGTTTATTAACCGCTAACATATAGTTCGTACTCACAATCATAATAACAGAGCTTATTAAAGAGTCAACTCAATTACTTCTTCAGACTTGTAGCACATGATTATTCAAATTACATATGTTTCTTATTCTAGACATGTATTTGTTGATGTGTATGTATAAGTAGAAGTACTACAAAATTTACATGCAACTTGTTAAAAACTCGATTGAATTATCACTTGACTCCCCTTCAATGCTTGTCGATTGTTAATATATAATCAATAGTCACAATATATTAAAATAATCCGGTCTCGTGCCTTATAGGTAAGTAAGATAATATACAACTCAAATAGTTTAATTAGCCATTCAGTAAGCTTGGGAATTGAATTGACATGTGTAGAATAATATTTGAATTGTACACTGAGTTAGACATCTGTATTGTTCAATCTTTTTGAAATTGAGTATGATATATACATAAGGATTAATATGAGGTGGTTACATTCTATGAATAGGGAAAAGGTGAGAATGAGTAGATGAATATAAGAACCTAACTGTAACACTAAAATGATAAGGTAGATGATGCTAATAAATGCTAACTCAATTCAGTGATCAGAATGTGGTACATGTATGCTTTGTAATCTATATGTGGGCTGCTAGATTTTTTTCATAGTAGGATGCATGCTATATAAAATGCATCTTAATTAAGCTGATAATGTAATGAAGCTAGACTTGCATAGGCCCATGTTGTTGCAATTGGGACATTCCCCAAGTCTGAAACCTGAATTTCAGAGATTTTATTCCATTTACAGAATGTTTGGACATAATTGACCAAATGTAAATAGGTAAATGTATAAGTTAACATTGATGGTAGAAAATCCTGCTTAAATAAAATGGAATATTTATATATTGCTTATTATATATTTATACATGCTATAAACACCGCTCACATTATTTATATATTGCAGCACATATGGGAATATGTCTTCCACTGACCCCAAGTTGCGTTTTATATGGTCGAGAGATAGTGACGACGCTTTAGTTTCAACACTGAGGAGGCAGTATGATATGGGTAGGTGTATCGATGGACAATTTACTAGGGATGCATGGAGGGAGACGGTCCGTGAGATGAAAAATAGGATGTCGAGGCCAGACTTAATGATAGACCAGGTGAAAAATAGGTGGAAGAACCTCAAGAGGGACTATGTCAAACTTAAGCTTGTAATCAATAAGAGTGGCGTCAGATGGGATGAAGTTAGGAACAAGCCAAGGCTGACCGACACCCTTGAGTGGAAGGAGAGCCTTGCGGTACGTACAATAAACTTACATTGACCCAAAACTAGTCCTTGCCACATTTAAATATTGGTATCGTAATAAACATTGTTTTCAAATTTAGGTAAATAAAGATCTTCTTAGGTTGGTTAATCGACCCTTTCCCCAATACTATGACATCGAGATGATGGCGGGGAGGAACATTGCTAGAGGACATCATGCAATGTCTTCTACGGATAGACAAATACCATCTGACATCGCCTCTGAGGAAGAAGTTGTTCATCTAATACACCAATGCCCTAAAAAACGCCCATTGCGGAACCGAACTTGGGCGCACCCGGGATGCAAAGTGAGGCTGACACCGGGGGAGGTGGCACAGATTCCCAGGGTGTTGGGGGAAGGACTCCTCATAGCCACAGGCACAGGAAGTGGACATCCTTGCCACATGAACGATGCACCCTTTCTAATGAAGTGTTATCTGAATTCACACAAGTGTACATAAAGGTACATGAGTTGGGCACAGGTGTCGCCAGTAGAGCCATTGAAAAAAAGGAGTTTGCAACAATTTTACAACATTTCAATGACAATTTTCCCGAAGCCCCTACACATGTGTTTACAACTCTTGCAAACACCATCAAAGATTCGACGAACCGTATGATCTACCTCATCCTCACCGAAACCCCACAGAAACTAACTATATGGTTGCATGATCTTTGGGAAAGGTCCCACATAGGCAGTGCACCAACCCGACATTCAATGGCATCCGATTATGTGCCATCTCAGCAGGGATATGCTTCACAATCGCCATCATCAAACTTCAATGGCACGATAAGTATACCATCTATGTGGTATACTGGAAGCAATGCTGGTGGCACTAGTGGGAATAACACAGGTCCTTCAGCATCATAACTTATAGGAGGGTTTGGGTTGTGGTTTGCTTTCCAGTATCATTTATCAATGAACTTCAAGATTTTAGTTTTTGATGATGGTTTATTTGTTTATGAACAGGAAAACCATTTTGTTGTTGTAATAAATACGATGCATCAGTACATTTGTAGCGCGTCAGTTTTATTCGTATTTAATGTTGATGTTGTTCAATTTCATTCACATATATCATATTATGATCATGTTGCTACTCTTTTTAATGTACGAATCATGAAAGTTTGAAATTGTTTTGGTTGTAGGCATCATGTCTGGTAGTGGGCATACAGAACCAATAGACCTCCTACCACAGATTATAGATATCGTGACTAGTACAGCAAATTGTGTTGCTGATGCAATAGCTGAGTCAATAGCTAACTCCATCATGGATGATATTTTTGATGATGATGGCGTACCTCCTTCAATACCTAGATCAGTTAGTATTAGGAGTGGGCACCAAAAGGTGCTAGAAATAATGTTTGGTCATGAACAGAGGGCTTATGACATATTTTGAATGCGTCCGCAAACTATAAATACCCTTGTAGACAAGCTTGAGGATCGTGGCTTGTTAAAGAGTAGTAGGGGAGTGTCATCAGTTGAGGCTGTATGCTACTTCCTTCAGATGGTTGGCCATGGCCATACCAATCGTGCTTTGGTAGAGGACTACATCCACTCTGGTGAAACCATCAGTAGAAAGTTCAACAAAGCATTGGACGCGGTGTGCAATGACTATATTGTCATGCAAACCACAAACACAAACACACATCGTCGTATATCGGAGAACCCAAGGTTCTACCATTACTTAAAGGTAGTAACAGTCATCCCCTGTAGTATTTATTATTGTTTAGTTTTTTTGTATGTTGAAAGTCGATTATGGTATTGTAGAATGCCATCGGTGCTATTGACGGGACACACATCCCAGTCTTGGTAAGACGTGACAAGAAAAATCATTACTGAGATAGAAAAGGGAATGTCTCCCTGAATGTCATGGTTGTTGTAGACTTCTCAATGGAGTTTACATATGTACTCACTGTCTGGGAGGCCTCGGCCGCTGACCAAAGGGTCCTACAAGCAACAATGACTACAAGAAGTTTTAAAGTCCCTCCAGGAAAGTATTACCTAATGGATGCAGGATACGCAAACACTCGACAATTTCTTGCACCGTATCGCAACGCATCTTACCATATATCTGAGTATTGGGGTAACAGACATTCTTACAACAACAAGAAGGAAATGTTCAACCACCTCCACGCTCAGTTGTGTAATGTCATCAAAAGAGCATTCAGAGTGTTTAAGAGGCAGTTTGCCTACAAAAAAAAGGGGGCGACATATCCTATTCATTTGTAGTGTCACCTCATAATGGCTTGTTGTATCCTCCACAATTTCATACATCACCAAAATGATGGTGATGCTATTATGGAAGAAATACCAGACAACAGTACAACATCTGTCCTCCCACCCAATGGCATCGATCTAAATTCGCTACACCGAACAAATGCGACAGATGTAAGGGAGGGTGATGTACAATGTGAAACTATTTCCACTTTTATTTGAGATACCCGTTGAACTGACTTTGTAGTTATCCTCATTTCTATACAATATGAAAACTCATGTACGAGTTGACATGTGTTGTGCCCCTCTTTGTTTAATAATAATGTTAGCGTTTAACTACTGATGTATGTTTCACATGTGTTCTCTAATTATTCTAGCCCCTCAACATTTTATATGCCCCGTAATAAAAAAATATCACATTTTGTTTGATTAGGTTGTCAGTCTTGAAATGGAGAATGGAATGCCGCAGTATACATGTGGACTCCAGTGCACCATACGAGTGTACATGGATGCCACAGATGTGGCAAATGGCCGGTTTGAAGACAACAACCCCCACATGCCATATTTTACATGTGGTAGGGGAGTTGTTCCAAACAGATGTCACATGATATTGCCCGCGCACCGCGTACAACATACACTTGCCACGTTAACTAAAGTTAGGGATGCGCTGGTAACACAACTTGCATATGCACGCAATGAACGCAAGACATGGTTAGAACAATGTGACTTTGTAAGTTCCACTAGAGTAGACACATACCGACTAAGAGTAGAAATTGAAGTGTTGCGGGGGAGGCATCTATATCTACGTGAACAACTCCACCTCCCGAGTGATAATGACTCTACAACGAAGGAAGAGGGATACAATACATCATAGATGTAATATAATTATATGTAATGAAGTGTGGCTTCACTACATGTTACAACATTCAACTGCGACTAACGAATTACTTTCAAACCTAAGTCTCATATAGAGACATATGTTTTGAAGCCAAGTTTATGTTACTAATCATTAATCATGTTTTAGATGTTGATGAATCTATCTGAAGTTCCGAGGTGTGATTGTGGTCTGGTTGCAGCATTGCGAGTTAACACAGAGGATGCGAGGTTATATGATTTTGGCATTCTGAGTCAAAGGCCAGGAGAAATATATTATATATGTCCTTCTAGAGAGGTGCGCTAGTACAACCACAAATACTCAGTTGCACTAGCTAAGTAAATGGTGAATTTGTTGTTTTTAACTCAAATTTGGGAAATAATTTTAGGGAAAAGACCGATGCAAATACTTTCATTGGGCATTCGATCTCCCCCCAACAACTGATTCGCTGAAGGCTGAAATTACGTTACTAACTTACAAGTGCAAGTCAGTATGGGGCCAGGCGATGAACATGAAGGACTTTGTTGAAATCCATCACGACTTCCAACATGTTTACACTTCTAAACAGTATGAGTATGAAGTTTTACAAGCCTCCGTTCGAAGGTTGGAGGACAGTTGTACTCTGCTTTTGGATATTCCTTCACCCCCGATGACTCCATAAAGTTGTTGTTACACTTACATCACAAACTTTGTATTTTTCTTAATTCTGTTCGATTCTTATGGATGTATCACATTTTGTGCCATATGTTATTTGATCACGAAATCCTAACATTCGAATTATATTATATCCGCAATTATGTTATTTTCTTAATTCTGTTCAATTCTTATGGATGTTAATTGCAATATTATATACATATAGAATTTTGTAATATGGATGCACAACAAACTATGGCGTATGTTATATGGTGTAGAGAGCTTGATATGGTTCTTACAGGTTTGATGAGAACCCAATATCACATGGGGAGATGTGTGAATGGAGTATATACTGCTCAGGCTTGGAGGGAGGTGTGGCGTCGCTTTCTGCACATAACAGGGGGGTCATACATTTCTTTGAACGAGCTGCAACTGCGGTGGCAGCACATCATGAGAGAGTTCATAACAGATAATCTTTTTATTTTAGGAGATTTAGTGCCTCCCTCGCCATTGGTCGTGCAACATGGCGTTCAACGCAATTTTGTGACTACTTGTCGCACCTATCCACCATCACTTGCTGAGTACCTTACGAATGATGAAAACAACAATAATGCATGAAGCTGTAACATAGTAGCTCAAATTTGTATTTGTTTATGTTTGGTTGTCTCCAATTTCTATTTCTTTATGTTGTACAACTTATGGGCACAATCAGTTTTTTTTCCATCGTTTGATAAAACATCTAATTTAGGCTTTTGATTACAAGACTTACATCGTGTTAAAACTTGCATTTGTGTATGTTTGCTTGACAACTTATATTTTTATACATTGGTGTAAGTATTACTTTTCTAGTGTCATTGTGTGCTCATATTTTTTATTTTTTTATTAAATATAGATGCCGCCATCGAGATCAAAGTCACCGGAAAAGTACGAAAAGATATTGATGTCTCCATCAAAGATAAAAAAATATGTTAAAGAAAACCTTGTATGCAAAAAAATGTTGCGAGACTTCACTTAATGGGGGCAAATCTGGGAGACAGGAACAAGGAAAGGAAGGAGTCAATCACCATGTTTGTCATCTGCCATTGTTGTTTGACTGGCCAAAAGACGATGTCAAACAACAACCCATTCAACCTGTGCAGGAAGAATGTCCCATTTCATGGGACGAATATGATGAGGCCCTGAAGTGGGCCAACTTGGATAGTCCTACCTAGGATCAACATAAACATTCATTCACACCGCCATCTTAGCATGTCTATATGGATGTGTAGAAGTAGGCCTAAGCAATGCCGCTCATGTTTTTTCCGCTCTTCCTTCGTTCATGATGCATTTGTCCAGGACCAAAGTATGCTATTATCCCTTATTTTGGGCGTTATTTAAGTTCAAATGAAAACTTCTTCACTTTGTCATTTATTTTATTATTATGGAAGAATTATGTGTAACTGTGGTATGGACATGTTTATATTCAAATGGTTATGCTACATGTGCGTAATTTTATGTTCTATCATGACAATTTCAATTATCTTGTTGGTTACAAATTATTGGATCGAATACGCATAACTATATACATAAATACAAGATGTATATTATTTATTTAAAATTAACATATAAAAAGTGCATACTCATCTTATATCCATACCACTAAACAACAAATAATATCATCCACATTGTGTATGGACAATTTTTTTATTTTTTTTTTCCAAAAAATTTACTTGTATTGTAGTGCCATCACAGCTTCACATATTGTGTAACTGTTAAGTCATTTCTGTTAGAAGAGGACAGAATAGACAGATCCTGACTAGGTTGCCAAACAAAATCAGACTGCATTCAGACTGATAACCAAATAAAATTAGACTGAAACCAGACTCAAACCAGACCAGCTCACCAGAATCAGACTGGGTTACCAAACAGAATCAGACTGGATCCAGACTATACCAATTCAGATCTACTGACTAACTCCGCCCAGTCCAATCTAGACTAGACTACGGAATCTCAGTCCCGAACCAAACAGGAGTTAAAGGATACGCATGGGAGAATATATTTGAACTCCTGTTTGAAGGTGGAGTATATACCTTACTCTAGATGGTGCCGCGTGTCTGGTGAATTGAAACGACACCCTGACGTTTAATCTGTAAATTCACATGTCGACAGATGCATCTACTCCAAGTATTGGCTTCTCCACTAAAAAAAATCTCAGATTTGGGCATCCAAGCTGTGGTAATTAGCTAATTAATTAGTTGTTTGCTTTTCTTGAATGTGTGGTGGAACCGCCGAACCAAAAAAATGACATGCGTCGTGGAACTTAGTAGTCTGGTATGGGCTATTCAATAATTTTACAAGTTACAAGTTACACATTATAATGCTTGAATTTGTAAAGATTCGATCATAAGATGCTTCCTATATATTTTAGTATTTCTTGATCACAAAAGGTTATAGTCCCCCCCCGCGGGTTTAAATTTTTTCTAGAGGTGTTTGTAGTACAAAAGCTGCAAATCCATTAGTATCTTACACTCACAAAAAAAGCTAGAAGAGGCCTCTTATATTAGGATATCGGTTTGAATATTACCATAATGAAAGGTAATTATGTACCGACATTTCATTTTATGGTATTCTATTAGAAATTATGTAAACAATACTTCACCTTAGTTTATTAGAATGATTTATAACCCTCTTCTTTCTAAGTAACTCCACTCTCGTGGAAGGTGGCATCATTTATAGCAAAATATTTTATTTAGATGGTAATAAGAATTGTGGAACATGCTACCCCAAAAGTTGTTGCAGTCAATGTGGTCAAGCATGAAAAAATGTGCATATGAAATCATCATGTTTTTATACTTTTTGAATTTGATACGTTTAGATTCTTAGCAGGAAAGGTTGTGGAGCTTTCCAAAACAGTATAAAAAGTTATGCATAGTAATGTTATATGTCCCCTAGATTTATGGATCTAATATGGATTGATTTTGACATCCAAAATAAGTTGGTGATGTAGCTTGTTGCCCATCTGTCTTCTATTTCATTGTAATTGTACATATAGTATAAATTAAATATATCACGTGGCTTTCATGTATGATTTCGCGTTGTATAATTAAACACTGGCATTTATTTTATTTCTAAAAAATAACAAGAATTAGCAAGTGTTCTTCGGAAGTTATGTGAAATAGAAGTTGCTAGTTTGTTTGAAACCAAGTATTGAGATTCTAAGAAACCAATTTTCAAAATAGAGGAAAAAATAAATTTAAGATATTCAGGGCAGCGAATGAAAATGAGGCTCCGAGAAACAAGGACCCTTCATAGAAGCAGAAGAATTTAAGCTGCTCTCAACTCCCTACCTACCACCGCTCACAAGCACAAACGAACCCACAGATACAATGATAGTAGCTTAAAAAAAATACAGACAGGACAGGACGCTATTACAAACCACTGAACCAGCACGCCAGTCTTATTCTTAACTGGGACATTTTATTCCACGTAATTGAGCGCCGCTGGCAAAACCCACTCTCAAGTGCCGTACGTTCATGCAGCACAGCTATCGCGTTACTGCATGAGCCGCCGGTGAAGGGCCTAGATAGAAGCATACCGATCAACTTACTCGGAGGTGAGCTCAATGCTGATACCGCCGACGGTGATCTTGTTGCGACCGTAGCGAGGGACAAGAGTAACGGTGATGGTGTCATCACCGTCAGCCTTTAAGGTGTCCAGCACTTCGGAGATTCCAAACCTGAGCTTTGTAGGCGGCTCCTCCTGCTTCTTACCTTTGAGCTTGTGGGGGATGTTACTGAACGACCCAGCGAACTCCGCCGGACCAGGTCCCAGGCTCTGGACGTCGGGGGCGTTGATGTAAACATCGAGCCTGGCGCTGAACTTGCTGTCGATCTTGATGCCGTCGATGACGAGGACCTCCTCAACCGCCGCCTTCTCGGCCGATGACCGGGACTTCACCGGCCGCTTCACGGTGGCGGTAATGGGGGATTTGAGGACAAGAGGGAACGTCGGCTCTTGCAATACCTTGAACTGGACGGCTGGGACGGCGGTCGACTTCTGGGGCTTCTTGTTTGCCCAAGGGATGTCGACGTCCTGATACTTGTAGCCGAGCTTCGCGCTGTCTAGACTGTCCTTGACGTAAACTCTCACGGGGTTTGCTTCCTCGTCGTAGAGGATGAAGCTAGATTCCAACCAGTCAGGGGCACGGATGTTCTTCCTGAGATCACCGGGGAGCTTCAACCAGATATCCCACATCCGGTCAACATTGACGTGGTGGCAGTAGAACAGCGCGTCTTTCCCAGCCGAGTAATACGCACCCATGTCTTCGCCGTTAGGGTTCGCCGGGTTCCCAACCCACTTATGCGGCGTGTTGTGGATTAACTCGATTTGCCCTGCTCCTGGCTTCCGGTCAGTACCGGCGATGTACTTCTTCCCGAAGAACAACTCGGGAGTCTTCGCACCGGAGACCAGCATCTTGTACAGATAGCACAGATTGGCCTCGATCTGCTCCTCTGCGTTGTACTCCGTGCAGGAGCCCTCGAAGTCGATGAGAACCGGTGGCATGTGCAACGGGTTCCGGTTCGTGTTGTACAGTGGTGAGGCCGGGTTCTGGGTGAAGATCGCCGGCATCGTCATGCCGTCAGGGTGGTCCCAGTTCCAGAACGGCATGGCGAAGTCCGGGTCGCCGATCAGCTTGCCGAGGATCTTCTCGTAGAAGTAGATGTACCAGCGGTGGAACGGCTGGAAGAGTGAGCAGAAGTGGACTTGGATTTCTTTCCCTGGGTAGCCGACTTGGTTGTAAGCAGCGTCGCAGTAGGCGCAGTGCACTTTGGCCTGCTGGCTGAAGGAACGGGGGTCGTCCTTGTCCAGAGCTTTCATGAGACGGGTTGCTTCTTCGTACTTGGCAATGTTTTCTTTCGAGTAGAGGTGGGCGGGGGTACGGACGCGGAGTTTTGTTACGGACGGGAGCACGTAGTCCTTCGCGGATCCTTTGCCGAATGGTGGGCAGCATTCTGGTGGGTAGAGTGCTCCCGCAGGGAGACTGGCTGGGACGCAGGTTTTTAGCTCGGGGGTTACGATTGGGTCGGCGAATGCCGGAGGGGTTAGGCCGTATAGGGTCGTTGCAGTGGCAGCACCGCCCAGGCCGAGGAGGAGGTTGCGGCGGTCGACGCCGACACGCTCGTCCCCGTCAGCCGCGCCTGCTTGGCAGCGGATTGAGCGGCTGACGCTGAGGTAGCTGGACCCTGTAGTAGACCTCCTGGGGAGGCTGGAAAGGGATGCAGAGGAGGCAAGCTGGATGCTTGGAGAGACGAGGTGGGAGATGGTGCTCGCCATGGTTTGGCTCTGTGGAACAACCAAGGAAGCTCCAAGAGTTGATGAGCTGGTGGTTGGTTTGGGAGTGGTGCCCTGGTCTACTTATAGGACGTTGGAGGAGCGGAGTGCCCTCGACGTACCAACTACCTCACTGTATCTATCTCACGTACAGCATGCCAACTTCGTGCTTATCTCATGTATACCATGCCAACCTCGTGCTTGAAATTTTACTTGTCTACTAGCCGGAAGCTCCAAGAGTTGATGAGCTGGTGGTTGGTTTGGGAGTGGTGCCCTCGTGTAGTTATAGGACGTTGGAGGAGGCGGAGTGTTGGGGTTTATGGGAGGCAGAGAAAGCAGCGGAAACAAAAATTTTCTCTTCCCAAACTCAGAACAAGGAAACGCGCCAACGTCTATACAATAGGAAATGATGGTTTGTGGAATCATACCTTGTCCCGAGGTTGCTCGGCGACAATACCTCGCGGCTTGCGCGGTCTTCACCTCCGGTCTTGGACGGTGTCTGTGCAGCTCCTGGTCGCACAGGGACTGACGGGATTGATAGTTGTCCTCTGAGCGACAGAAATCTCCCGCCTCTGAAGTAGTCTACACGGACCACCTGGAACTCCAATCTCTTTGTCCCACAAGGAATTGGAAGGAGTCGCACCCTCCTATCAGCGTACTAGTCACTGATACACTCTCCTGCCACCAGTCGCTTTCTGCAGTTGTCTTTCCCTTGTTGTGCCTCCCTTATCGAGAAGCACTTGCTCGGGCTCTCTCGGTTACCAAAACCAGAGAGAACGACAACTTTACAGAGCAACTGGTTGCACTGAGTTGTACTTTGAGAAGCCCCCAATACCCCTATATATAGGAGGGTAATGGGGCAGGGTTCTCTATCCCGGGCAATGTGGGACTAAAACAGGAGTAGAAGGGTTCGAGATTTTCCACAAAAACAACCAACTGCGCAACCTGAACCGATCGTTTCATTTTTTAAACGGTCGGTTGGGGACCTGAGCCGGTCGGTTGACACCTCAACCGATCAGTTGGGACCCATGAAATGGTCGGTTCGTGGTCCTTATCAGTTCCCGATTGACTTTTCTTCTTTTGTTTCTAATTGGTACCAAATACCAATCCTTATTCCAATCAAATTGGACAAGTGAAACGAAAAGAAATTTCTCACCAATCCTACTTTCCCAACTTGCTCGGTTGCACCAGTTGAACCGATCGTTTCAACACTTGAACCAATCGTTTCACCCTGTCCATGAGCCGATTGACTCACCACCTGAGCCGATCGGTTCACCAAGCTGAGCCGATCGGTTCATCACATGAGCCGATCGGTTGGGGGTGCAGATTGTGCAGAATCAGTCAACTGTAGTTTCAATCAATCTGATACTCCAATCAATGTGTCCAACACCTTGAACATTATGACATTGAGCTATCAATTAATTGAGTGTTTAATTGAACTACTAAACTCCTTTAGCAATCAATCTAAACATTGTTTGTGGACAAAACTTCTTTTTCAGGTTAAATCCTATATGTGTGACCCTGCAGGTCCATTTCACGTTGGCAGTGAAAGTCCATAACACTTATGACTTCACAAGCAAAGAGCGGTGCCTAGTCACACATCATTGCTACCCAAGTGAAATAGAAAGTTGGAGAACAACTTTCAATCCTACAATCTGTGAATGGTGTTACAGTGAATGTATAATTCCTTTGTCACTGATATCCCGAATGAACTCGAGGCATGGAACAGTCATCCTGTCAATGTTCATTCACTTTCTTGATCTCAGAGTAGATTAGAAGAGATATGTATGACATCAGTATCACATACTAATTCACACATGCGTGCACGCCTTTCTCAATCCTACTCATCAAGTGGCCATGGATATCAAACTCCTTCAGGAGGGACAAATCCCATATCTATCACTCACGCCTCAAAAGCCCCATGTGTCAAAGCCACCCAATCATCACCTTTATAACAACCCATGTTTCAGGATTGTGTTTGATGACGTCAAAGTGTGCCCAACGACATGTGTTGAGTGTAGTGATTTCAGATCAAAGAATCACACTCACCACCATCACTGTGAGTACTAACTGTGACTACCATGTCATGGTTCCATGTGTCAAACTCACGGTGGGTCTGTCCAGTACACTTGTTCTCTAACAAGTACCTATGTGTTTGGTTTGATATCTCTATATCATGACTAATGAGATTTTGTCATCAACCAACACCACAATATAGTCTTGTGTGTCATTGTTGTCTATCTACCTTCCACAATGACATCTGACTAGGGACATAACAAGAATGTACAAACTCTTAGCATCCGTATGATCTCATCGTTCAGGTCCTTAACCTGAAAGCATACGTCATTGAGTACTGTCATTCTCTAGACATTCAATCTGTTCTATCACTATCTCATATGAATGAACCAGAAAGAATTGGAAGCTTGCCTTTGATGTTTATCAAATCAATCTTAATGTATCTCACCAATCATCCCATGATTGGCTCTCAGGGCATACATACCAACAGACTCCCACTTGCACTGTGTGCCAATCACCCTTGAATCATATTCATAGTGATTTTCAAACATGTCCCCCATGTTACTCTGCTTTAGTACGATCATAGTGAGTAATGGCAACACCTTGCCAAAGTCAATATAAATTGCATGTCTCACATCTCTTCGTTGTATGTCACACATATTTGATGGAGTTGCCGTAAAATGTGATCCAGTATTCCTTTGCTAATCTTTAGCTACATTGCATGATCAAGGATTCCATACTTGTCATCAATGAGCGGAATATCTATAAGTTCATCTCATGAACTTCCAGATCCATATAGTATCCACTGTTGTTCTCTAACACATAGATACTCGACATTTCCTTTTAAATGGTTTTATTGGAACACTTCCAATTATCAACAAACTTTCACTTTTATATATCCTATATATTTTGCGATTAATTTTCTATTCTTTCAGAAGTTCGCATCAATATAACTCTTTACATTGAACTCTTCCTTATCTCCATAGAACTAGTACTTATCAAGTTCTCATGGTATTCCAGTAACCCTTTACTAGAAGTAGACATACATCCACTCGTCATGTCTCAAATACGAGTTATCAGGATGAGCACATCATATTGCCATGTCCTACATACAAGATGATGAATGCATTTTGTTCTTACCATGTCGATACATGCAAGATAATGGGATGATTACATGCATGATAGATCCATATCTATTCTTAGTGTTCCCATTCTTCATAAGAATTGGACACTTGGCCTTGGGATACTAACTCCATGTAACATGGACAAGTTTTCTCCCACTGAATCTGTGCATACTGAACCCTTTAGTACAGATTGCCAATGTATGCTTTCTCTTTTCAGGTCAAGAGGTTTTCGAGAACTATCTCTATAGATCTCTATTCCTATCACATAGGAAACATCTCTATCTTCCTTAAAGATAATTTCCACTTTAAGATTTCCATTCTAGAACATTTCCATTTCACATCAACATGTGGAATGTGAACACGCTCCCACTAAATCACAGATCCCTTCTTTATCTTTGACATATCAGTCAAACCCTTTGACTATATCATCAAAGCAAAGATCCAATTCTGAGTTTCTTGTACTCAATCAATCATATTGATTAGTCCATTGTAACTTATAGACTTCATTTGCATTAGTGGATTCATAAACCTTATAGGTTGTGTCACGTACACATCCTTGTTTTATTCCTCACAGGAATGCAGTTTTAGTATCCATATGCCAAATGTCTTAGTCATTAAGTTGCAATCAACAAGCATCATCCTTCTGAAAATGTTATCCATGTGTCTTAACAGTTAAGATTCATTTGCACTTATGGATTTCATCCAATGGGTGCTACCATCAAGGTCATACCTTATGGTTTTCATGGATGTCATTTAGGATGTAATGGTCATAAACCATAACTCAAAATTTGGTTCCTCATATTCATCTAGATAGTTGACTCATCACATAGATAAACGAGGTGCATCCGTCAAGGATATAAGAACTTACAACTCCTTGTGATTCTTAATGTCCTTTATTAGTGTGGGGTATTCTTTTATTAAGAAGAATTCAGTTATTTGATAATCATTCTCTAACTCCTTAGAATATGATTCCTTCTTGATTTAGACATCACCATGCCTTAATCATGAGTTCACTATGATACACTATCATAATCACTCATAAGGATCTCAAACATTTGGTCCAAGTATTTCATTCATTGATCTCATCAAGAATTAACACTTCACCAAATTTGCACTTCATCTATGATAATCTTGAACACTTCAAGATATTCATATTGGTATTTTTCTAAACACCATTTGAATTATTAGCATTTGTTCCAATAGGTATGTAAATACATCACATGTATCATACCTAATAGGATAATCATTCTCCCACTACCTTTAGTGAAGATTGATTAATCATGTCCAAGATATTCATGTCTCTTACTGGTTCTCTAACCAAAAGAGTCTAGATTTATCCATCACATGGAAACTAGAAATGAATTTCTCATGATTGATGCTAATTTGATTGTTTGAGTTATCTATAACTTTTAGGTATCATTTTATCTAATGCATATCAAATACCACAAGATAAACAAGGCATTGCCACAAAGATCATATCTTTAGAAATTGAAACATCTCTTTATTGATTGCCATCATTGTCATACAATATGCAAAAATAAAGTGTTTCTATCTATTGGCAAATATGAAATAGTAGTTCATAACTGTATTACATGCCTTTTAGGCTGAAAATAAACTAAAGTACTCCTATCTATGGCGGAAACACTTGCCCCATTTATTGAGTGTTTTACACTTTACATCTTGGTATCATATACCTCAAAAGTGTTACAAGTTTATTTCATGACACCTTTAAGTAGAGACGGTTGTCGCCTCCTTCTTTTGTTCTTCCAGATAGAGAGGACAATTCCTTTTCCAATGTCCTCACTTTTGACAATGGTGGCAATTGCCTTTCTTGGACACGCCTCCCTTGGCCTTGAGAGCTGAAGACGACTTGGGCTCCTGGCTAGCATCAAAACCTTTCTTAGCTTTGCCCTTGCCCTTTCGCTTGGACTTGCCTTTCTTGCTCGTGATCACCATCACAGACTTAGGCTTGTCCTTCTTCATCTGTGTCTCGACTGTCCTCAACGTGCCGAACAACTCTGACAGTGGCCTATCAAAGTTGTTCATGTTGTAGTTCATCACAAACTGACTGTAGGATTCTGGCAACAATTGCAGTATCACGTCAGTAGACAACTCTTGGCTCAGTGGAAATCCCAGTCTTATCAGGTTCTCCACATACCCAATCATCTTGAGTGTGTGAGGACCAACTGGATCTCCTTCTGTCATGACGCACTTGAACAGTGCCCTTGAGACATCGTATCTCTCTTGTCGTGCTTGATCTTCATACATGTTCCTGAGATGCTGAATCATCTCAATGACACCCATGTTCTCATGTTGTCTCTGCAACTCGTGGTTCGTAGAACACAACATCAAGCACTTTGCATCAATGGCATCATCAGAATGCTTCTTGTAAGCATCCCTTTCTATCTTTGGTGCACTAGGAGCAGGTTCCTATGGAATTGGAGTATCCACGACATAGAGCTTTCACTCTTGAGTGAGAACAATTCTCAATGTCCTATACCAGTCGTGAAAGTTTGTCCCATTTAGCTTGTCCTTTTCAAGGACAAATCGCAAAGAAAAGTGATTGTCGTTTGTTGTCATTTGTACTACAAAAGGAAAATATGCAATTTTAGTCCAAAACTCATTTTTGACTTATTTGATTGATTTGAAAAGTTGACGATATAATTAGGCCTTTAATTAATTATCACTCCCACTATTTTAGTTCAAATTGATAGCCCTCACCATCAATTCGGAAGATTGCAGCGTACAACCTTCTAGTGGGCAAGATCCTAAAATCCTCTAAGTCATGGACCAGCTAGGGCTGTCACCCACAACTTAGATCTCTCATGTAGGCAACTCTTGCCAATTGCATCATATGCAACTCTTGATAAGATGTCATATGCAACTCCTTGCCATGATCACCTCCATGCCTCAAGGTACTAGATCCCATCTAGATCACCTTGTTAAGTCCGACCCAAAGCAAACACGATGAATATGCACCCTGCTAGGGCAGACCCACATATCCATCCTTCACGCTTCCATGAGATAGACGGTGCACCACGCTAGGGCGTGCCCACACTTGGTCGATCAAGCTTTTCACGTGTGTCACATTTGGAAGGCATCTAAAACTTAATATTTAATGAGGGATTTGGTTTTTATATACATATACATATCCAATCACCACAATACATAGTACATATCATATACATGTTATATCCCACAGAAAACATGCAAAATGATAAAAGCGATGATTATGGCTATCCTAATGTGATTCCTCGAGCCAAGAGGAATCATGGTCATCTAGGTCAACATCACATGCAACCTGTACAAGATGAACTCTATGCTTTGCCTTTCTGGGTTTGATCAACTCATCACATGACTGATCAGCTCGCCATCAGGCCGGTCGGCTGGGTGCCACCAGCCGATCGGTTTGCTCCTCCAACCGATCAGTTCGCCTAGTCGTCGTGCATCTTATCATGGACGCCACCCGCTCGTCTCGCTACTCGAACCGGTCATCAACCGATCGGCTCACACTTGAACCGATCGTCTCAAACGTCAACCGATCGGTTGACGCCTTGAACTGATCGTCTCAGCTGTCATCAAGATGTCCTCCGTTCTTTAACATAACAGGAAATAAAATTCTATCCTATTTTACATTGTAAAAAGAGAAACCTCACGTTACATTCGAGGGGAGCAAAGATAGGAAAGAAATCTCGAATTATTTTAAGTTACATCAGGAATAGGAGAAGGAAGATCGGTGCACAGATCGAGATGCAAGTAACCACATACAACCATACACAGACATGGTTTATTGGCCATAACCACGCTATACACAAAACTCGTTTAAGGGCGACGCGTATCAAGTGCATTCATAATACATATCATATATGTAAATTGGGATGTCTGGATATAGGATTGGACGTGCATAAAGCCAATTTTATTCGCATCGTATGCAATAAATAAAGGTGACAAACCAAAATCGATCATATTGATAATCCTAAAGTATAGAGCAGTTGACCAGGCTCTGATACCACTATTGGGTTTTATGGGAGGCAGAGAAGGCAGCTGAAATAGAAATTTTCTCCTCCTAAACCTAGAACAAGGAAACGCACCAACGTCTATACAATAGGAAAGGATGGTTTGTGGAATCATACCTTGTCCCGAGGCTTGCTCGGCGATAATACCTCGCGGCTTGCGCGGTCTTCACCTCCAGTCTTGGACGGTGTCTGTGCAGCTCCTGGTCGCACCGGGACTGACGGGATTGATAGTTGTCCTCCGAGCAGCAGAAATCTCCCGCCTCTGAAGTAGTCTACACGGACAACCTGGAACTCCAATCTCCTTGTCCCACAAGGAATCAGAAGGAGTCACACCCTCCTGTTAGCATACTAGTCACTGACACACTCTCCTGCCACCAATCGCTTTCTGTAGTTGTCTTTCCCTTGTTGTGCCTCCCTTATCGGGTAGCACTTGCTCGGGCTCTCTCGGTTACCAAAACTAGAGAGAATGACAACTTTACAGAGCAACTAGTTGTACCGAGTTGTACTTTGAGAATCCCCCAATACCCCTATATATATAGGAGAGTCATGGGACAGGGTTCTCTATCTCGGGTAATGTGGGACGAATGCAGGAGTAGAAGGGTATGAGATTTTCCACAAAAACAACCAACGACGCAACCTGAACCGATCGTTTCATTTCTGAAACGGTCGGTTGGGGACCAGAGCCGGTCAGTTGACACCTCAACCGATCAGTTGGGACCCATGAAATTGTCGGTTCACTTCTGAACCGGTCGGTTCGTGGTCCTGATCAGTTCCCGATTGACTTTTCTTCTTTTGTTTCTAATTGGTACCAAATAGCAATTCTTGTTCCAATCAAATTGGGCAAGTGAAACGAAAAGAAATTTCTCAACAATCCTACTTTCCCAACTTACTCGGTTGCACCAGTTGAACCGATCGTTTCAACACCTGAACCAATCGCTTCAACCTATCCATGATCTGATCGAGTCACCACCTGAGTCGATCGGTTCACCAAGCTGAGCCGATCGGTTCATCACATGAGCTGATCGGTTGGGAGTGCAGATTGTGCAAAATCAATCAATTGTAGTTTCAATCAATCTGATACTCCAATCAATGTGTCCAAAACCTTGAACATTATGACATGGAGCTACCAATTAATTGAGTGTTTAATTGAACTACTAAACTCCTTTAGCAATCAATCTAAACATTGTTTGTTGACAAAACTCCTTTTCCAGGTTAAATCCTATGTGTGTGACCCTGCAGGTCCATTTCACGTTGGCAGTGAAAGTCCATAACACTTATGACTTCACAAGCAAAGAGCGGTGCCTAGCCACACATCAGTGCTACCCAAGTGAAATAGAAAGTTGGAGAACAACATTCAATCCTACAATCCGTGAATGGTGTTACAGTGAATGTATAACTCCGTTGTCACTGATATCCCGAATGAACTCGAGGCATGGAATAGTCATCCTGTCAACGTTCATTCACTTTCTTGATCTTAGAGTAGATTAGAAGAGATATGTATGACATCAGTATCACATACTGATTCACACATGTGTGCACGCCTTTCTCAATCCTACTCATCAAGTGGCCATGGATATCAAACTCCCTCAGGAGGGAAAAATCCCATATCTATCACTCACCCCTCAAAAGCCCCATGTGTCAAAGCCACCCTATCATCACCTTTATAACAACCCATATTTTAGGACTGCATTTGATGATGTCAAAGTGTGCTCAACGACATGTGTTGAGTGTAGTGATTTCAGATCAAAGAATCACACTCACCACCATCACTGTGAGTACTGACTGTGACTACCATGTCATGGTTCCATGTGTCAAACTCACGGTGGGTCTGTCCAGTACACTTGTTCTCTAACAAGTACCTATGTGTTTGGTTTGATATCTCTATATCATGACTAATGAGATTTTGTCATCAACCAACACCACAATCTAGTCTTGTGTGTCATTGTTGTCTATCTACCTTCCACAATGACATTTGACTAGGGACATAACAAGAATGTACAAACTCTTAGCATCCATATAATCTCATCGTTTAGGTCCTTAACCTGAAAGCATACGTCATTGAGTACTGTCATTCTCTAGACATTCAATCTGTTCTATCACTATCTCATATGAATGAACCAGAAAGAATTGGAAGCTTGCCTTTGATGTTTATCAAATCAATCTTAATGTATCCCACCAATCATCCCATGATTGGCTCTCAGGGCATACATACCAACACGGAGTGCCCTCGATGTACCAACTACCTCACTGTATATATCTCACATACACCATGCCAACTTCGTACTTATCTCATGTATACCATGCCAACCTCGTGCTTGAAATTTTACATGTCTACTAGCCGGAAGCTCCAAGAGTTGATGAGCTGGTGGTTGGTTTGGGAGTGGTGCCCTGGTGTAGTTATAGGACGTTGGAGGAGCAGAGTGCCCTTGACGTACCAACTACCTCACTGTATCTATCTCACGTACACCATGCCAACCTCAGGCTTATCTCATGTATACCATGCCAACCTCATGGTTGAAATTTTACATGTCTACTAGCTAGAAGATCCAAGAGTTGATGAGCTGGTGGTTGGTTTGGGAGTGGTGCCCTGGTGTAGTTATAGGATGTTGGAGGAGAGGAGTGCCCTCGACGTACCAACTACCTCACTATATCTATCTCCTGTACACCATGCCAACCTCTTGCTTATCTCACATATACCATGCCAACCTCATGCTTGTAATTTTACATGTCTACTAGCCGGAAGCTCCAAGAGTTGATGAGTTGGTGGTTGGTTTGAGAGTGGTGCCCTGGTGTAGTTATAGGATGTTGGAGGAGTAGAGTGCCCTCCACGTACCAACTACCTCATAGTATCTATGTCATGTACACCATGCCAACCTCATGCTTATCTCACGTATACCAGGCCAACCTTGTGCTTGAAATTTTACATGTCTACTAGCCGGAAGCTCCAAGAGTTGATGAGCTGGTGGTTGGTTTGGGAGTGGTGCCCTGGTGTAGTTATAGGACGTTGGAGGAGCGGAGTGCCCTCCACGTACCAACTACCTCACAGTATGTATCTCACGTACACCATGCCAACCTCGTGCTTATATCACTTACACCATGCCAACCTCGTGCTTGAAATTTTACATGTCTACTAGCCGGAAGCTCCAAGAGTTGATGAGCTGGTGGTTGGTTTGGGAGTGGTGCCCTGGTGTAGTTATAGGACGTTTGAGGAGCAGAGTGCCCTCCATGTACCAACTACCTCACTATGCCTTATCTTTCTCACGTACACCATGCCAACCTCATGCTTGAAATTTTACATGTCTACTAGCCGTAAGCTCCAAGAGTTGATGAGATGGTGGTTGGTTTGGGAGTGGTGCCCTGGTTTAGTTATAGGATGTTGGAGGATCGGAGTGCCCTCTACGTACCAACTACCTCACTGTGCCTTATCATCTCACGTACGCCATGCCAACCTCGTGCTTTAAATTTTACATGTCTACTAGCCAGAAGCTCCAACAATTGATGAGCTGGTAGTTGGTTTGGGAGTGGTGCCCTAGTGTAGTTATAGGATGTTGGAGGAGCGGAGTTCCCTCTACGTACCAACTACCTCACTGTGCCTTATCTATCTCACGTACACCATGCCAACCTCGTGCTTGAAATTTTACGTCTACTAGCCGGAAGCTCCAAGAGTTGATGAGCTGGTGGTTGGTTTGGGAGTGGTGCTCTGGTGTAGTTATAGGACGTTGGAGGAGCAGAGTGCCCTCTATTTACCAACTACCTCATTGTGCCTTATCTATCTCACGTACACCATGCCAACCTCGTGCTTGAAATTTTACATGTCTACTAGCCGGAAGCTCTAAGAGTTGATGAGCTGGTGGTTGGTTTGGGAGTGGTGCCCTGGTGTAGTTATAGGACGTTGGAGGAGCGGAGTGCCCTCCACGTACCAACTACCTCACTATGCCTTATCTATCTCACGTACACCATGCCAACATCGTGCTTGAAATTTTACATGTCTACTAGCCGGTGGCTGCGCATATTTACCGTGTCGATTGTCTAATAACCTAAATAGTATGCTTTTGAAATTTAGAATCCCAAATGCTATGTTTGGTATGTAGTGAATGAATGAGAAGGAAAGGGAAGGGAGGGTAGGGAAAGGAAAAGTAGGGAAAATGACACTTATGTTAGTGTGTTTTGTTAGCATGGGAAGGAAGGGAAGGAAAACATAAAAAAATAATGACGTGAAACATTGGTAATATAAAAATATTTTTAAATATAACACTATATTTTTATTTTTATTTACTAATATTATTTTATGAAAATAAAACAATTTAAACATAATAAAATGTTTATTGGTATGGAACACTTTTTTATATATAATAATTATATTTATATATTTATTCACATACATTATTTTACAAATTGCAAACCAATGTAAACATCCGTGTGGAATATTAGTGATATAGAAATAGTTTTACATATAGTAGTTATGTTTATATATATATATATTGGCATATATTATTTATAGAAATTATTCATAGAAGCCAGACAATAAATAAGGCTGCCAATTTTTTTTGGATGACAAAAAATATAGCCCTAAAAATAAAACCATAAGAATTAGATGAAGGCATCATATTGTTCTTATTTTCTATGTGTTTAAAGCGTCACAGAAGATATTTTTTTAAAGAAAATGAGAATATAATTTTTTATAATCAATATTTTTATAGATTTAGTTTCATGTATATATTTTGGAGGAGAATAGTTCCCTCCACGTACCAACTACCTCACTGTGCCGTATCTATCTGACGTACACCATGCCAACCTCGTGCTTGAAATTTTACATGTCTACTAGCCGGAAGCTCCAAGAGTTGATGAGCTGGTGGTTGGTTTGGGAGTGGTGCCCTGGTGTAGTTATAGGACGTTGGAGGAGCAGAGTGCCCTCCACGTACCAACTACCTCACTGTGCCTTATCTATCTCACGTACACCATGCCAACCTCGTGCATGAAATTTTACATGTCTACTAGCCGGAAGCTCCAAGAGTTGATGAGCTGGTGGTTGGTTTGGGAGTGGTGCCCAGGTGTAGTTATAGGACGTTGGAGGAGCAGAGTGCCCTCCATGTACCAACTACCTCACTGTGCCTTATCTATCTCACGTACACCATGCCAACCTCATGCTTGAAATTTTACATGTCTACTAGCCAGAAACTCCTAGGGTTGATGAGCTGGTGGTTGGTTTGGGAGTGGTGCCCTGGTGTAGTTATAGGATGTTGGAGGAGCAGAGTGCCCTCCACCTACCACTACCTCACTGTGCCTTATCTATCTCACGTACACCATGCCAACCTCGTGCTTGAAATATTACATGTCTACTAGTCAGTGGCTACTCATATTACATGTCTATATGCCAACCTCGTGCTTGAAATATTACATGCCTTATCTATCTCACGTACACCATGCCAACCTCATGCTTGAAATATTACATGCACGATGAAGTAGAGATCGTGTGGTTAAGTCTGAGCAGCAAGAGGAGCAGTAGCTATTAGAGCTTGGATTTGCTGCTAGTGCTTTGTAGTAGAGTCCTATGTGTCGTCCCTCTACTCTTAGATCCTTGGGGGTGTTTTGTAGATGTTGTATAACGACATGAATTTTGGCAGTAGAACATGGTTGTACAGAGATGATTTGTATATATATGAACAAGTTATTATATGTAATATGATGTGATAGTCGGCCATGTGAATAATGCTATGTACCATCTTTTGTCCTGATATGTAATACTAGTGGTCTCATGTGGACTCACATGTAATATGTTCCTACTTTTGTGGTGATATTAACTGGTTATAATTTTCCCTATTTGATGACAATCCTGGTTGTTCAGTGTTTGTTATGTACTTTGTTTTAAGTAATCTCATTGTGGTGTCGTCGGGGTGTCACAATGATGATGATATTCTTGGTGATGACGATGATTATGATGATGTTGATGACAATGATGATGTTGATGATGATATGGATGACCATGATGATGATCATACCAATGATGATGTTGTCAATGATGATGATGATGATGATGATGGTGGTGGTGGTGGTAGTGGTGGTGGTGGTGGTGATGATGATGATGATGACCATAATGATGATCATGTCGATGATGATGATGTTGTCGATGATGATGATGATGATGATGATGATGATGATGATGATGATGATGATGATGATGATGAAGATGATGATGCAATGACAAATAAGTGCATTACAGTACTAATTGGACACAATCAAGTCCGAATTGGACGCATTCAAGTACAAACTAGGGTACATTGGGTTGATTGTAGGCGTGATACATGTCAAATTGGGTGCAATACATGCCAATTTAGACACATTATCATCATAAATGGGCACTTTAGCACAAACATTATACACATACCCTCATAACTAGGTGCATTGATGCCATAACTAGGCGCATTAGCACTATAATTGGTTGTTTTACTATAAATCTTGAATATTATATTAAGATTTGTGTTAATTTGCTATTATGTATATATCCTAAGAACTTGGTGTATTAGTGTCAATATTAGACACATTAACATTATAATTGAGGTTTTTACTATAAATGTTAGGCACATTATGTTAAGATTTGTGTTAATTTTCTATTATGCGCGTACCCTAACAATTGGGCACATGAGTACTATATTTAGACACATTAGCACCATTATTGTGTTCTTTACTAATAATATTAGATCATTATCTTAAGATTTATGCTCATTTTCTATGATGCACATACACTAAGAATCGAGTGCATTATCACCACAACTGGGTGTATTAGGACCATGATTGGGTACATTGACACCATAATTAGGCGCATTAGCCCATAAGATGTGACAATTCTCTGTGCCTGAGATAGAGAAAGAGGTGACTGCGTGAGAGAGAGAGAGAGAGAGTGAGAAGTCTGCGTGAAAGAGAATGAGAATGACAGGGGGGGTTAGTAGGGGGTCAGGTGAAATGCATCAAGAATGAAGATGGTAGGGTGTTGATGAAGGACAATGATATCAAGAACCAATGGAGAAATTACTTACATAAGCTTTTCAATGGAGATACTACAAATAGTGTTAGAGACTCGTGTGACATGAATACAAGATTTAACATTTACACACGACGAGTTTCACAATTTGAGGTCAAGAATGCTTTGAAAAGATGAAAATGAGAAAGGCATGCAGACCCGACAGTATTCCCAATGATGTATGGAAGAGTATGGGGGATGAAGGAGTTATTTGGTTAACAAAGTTCAAGATCATGAAGACCAAGAAGATGTCAGATGAGTGGAGAAATAGTACTAAAGTCCCATCTATAAGAGCAAAGGTGATGTTCAGAGTTGCACACAGTACAGAGGTATCAAGTTGATGAGTCACACAATGAAGCTTTGGGAGAGGATTATTGAGCAGAGGTTAAGATCTATAATGCAGATATCAAAAAAACAATTTGGTTCCATGCCTAGAAGATCAACAACATATGTTATTTTTCTAATAAGGAGGCTTATGGAGAAGTATAGAGAAAGCAAAAGAGATCTCCATATGGTGTTTATTGATTTGGAAAAGGCTTATGATCGAGCACCCAGAGAGGTTGTAACGCCCGGGCCCACTACCCAAGGCTCTAGTAGAGTTTCAGGAATGACGACTGGCCCCACAAACCACCACTAGCCTTAACTGCGCACTTTGTCCACACTGACGCACAAGCCATGATCAACTTCCCGACTGGTCACCCATCCTAGTACTACTCCAAGCTGAGCACGCTTAACTATGGAGTTCTTTAGTGATGGGCTCCCGGAAAAGGAGGTGCACCTTGGTGATATGGGTAGTCCAATCATTCCTTTTAAGATCATGTTATCTGAGGCCTCAAATCCTGGGATGTTACAATATCCCCCACTTCGACTCTTGATGTCCTCGTCAAGGCTCAACTATATGGCCTCATAATCTGACCACATTTCAGTGCAGACCCACAATGGCCCATGGACACCCAGCTCCCGTCCACGGCTACCAGCGCAAGGGTGGCTCCATCTCGTCTCTACGGATAGCCCTTTCCAACTTGCCTGGACCGCACGGCTCAAGACTGGCATGTCACATGCCCATGTGGGCCCCACCTACTGGAGGGGTTATGGCTCTGATACCATTTGTAATGCCCGGGCCCACTACCCAAGGCTCTAGTAGAGTTTCAGGAATGACGACTGGCCCCACAAACCACCACTAGCCTTAACTGCGCACTTTGTCCACACTGACGCACAAGCCATGATCAACTTCCCGACTGGTCACCCATCCTAGTACTACTCCAAGCTGAGCACGCTTAACTATGGAGTTCTTTAGTGATGGGCTCCCGGAAAAGGAGGTGCACCTTGGTGATATGGGTAGTCCAATCATTCCTTTTAAGATCATGTTATCTGAGGCCTCAAATCCTGGGATGTTACAGAGGTGTTGTGGATGGTTTTGAAGAAAAATGGTGTGCCAATCAAATACATAGACTTGATCAAAGACATGTATGATAACTCTACTACAAGTGTGAAGACTCCTAGAAGAGAGACACCGACTTTTCCTATCACAGTTGGGGCACACCAAGGATCCACACTCTGCCCATATCTGTTCATTCTTGTTATGGATGAGCTGATAATGAATGTTCAAAATGATATTCCTTGGTGCATGTTATTTGCTGATGATAATATTTTGATTGATGAAGATAAAGATGGATTAAATGATAAAGTTGAACGGTGGAGAGAGGCATTAGAATCAAATGAATTGATAATTAGCAAGAGGAAAATTGATTATATGTACAATTTCAGCCAATCATGCAGTGTGAATGATGGAGCCAAGTTGGATGGAGTAGATATACCAAAATGTGATAAATTTTATTACTTGGATTCTATTATTCAAATAGATGGGGATGTCCAAAATGAAGTTTGTCACAGGATCACTATAGGATGGTTGAAATGGAGGAGTGCAATTGGAGTATTATGTGATCAGAAGATCCCTCTCAGGTTAAAAAGTTAGTTTTATCGAACAGCTATATGACCAATCATGTTGTATCAAAGTGAATGTTGGGTAGTGAAGAAACAAGATCTCAACATGATGAACGTGGCTGTACTGTGTATGCTAAGATGGATCTGTGGGAAGAAAAGAAAAGATTGCTTGAGAAATGATTATATCAGGAATAAAGTGGGGGTGGAGAGCATTGAGGACAAGTTGTGCGAGGGCCGACTCAGATGGTATGGACATGTGCAACAAAAACCTACTAATGTGCCTATACAAAGCAATGCTCTTAATTCAAGCACAATAAATAGATGAAGAGGAATAGATAAATTAACATGGGATGAGCTTATAAAGAGAGATTTTGAATCTCTACATCTCAACCATAATATGGCCCATGATAGAGCTGAATGGAAATGAAGGATCCATGTAGCCAACCCCAACCTAGTTGGGACTGAGGCTTAGATGATGATGATGAATACAACTAAATGCTTGTGAAGCATAAGATGTAAGAATTGTGCATGATAGTTATCGGGGCTCTAAAATATTAGGAATCATATAAGAATAAGCTGATGATAGTATTCTAACTATAGGACCACCAAATATCCATGTAGAAAATAAGATGTGAAGTTAATGAAATGTTTGATACAAGGAAAATTTTTTTCCCTCTATATAGGAGAGGGGAAAGTACAATGAAGTAAACTTAACCATGGGCCAAGTATAATTGGGCACATATACATAATAAATTAAATAATAATAACTCTAAAACCACCCCCCCCCCCCAAGAAGGAGCTTGGGTGAAACACATATCCAACTTTGACTTACAACTTGGTTATGATATAGAGAAACTAAAAATATCATTCTCTATACAAGATTTTCACTCCCCATTAAATAGAAACATCAACTAAAAAAGATATGATGATGCCTCCTTTGATGTTATGTTCTACATGTTGGAAATACTTTAAATATTTGAGCAGAGATGAGTAGAAACCCTACCAGGGCAATCAATGGGGTGATAAGTGAAGCAACCGATGGCGGTGGATCTAGCTGCATGGAGGTATTATCATAGGATGATGATGGGGATCCGAACAGGAGGTAGCAAGTCACTGTTCCATTTGGATAGTCTGGTATTTTCCTAGATTATGGTGGACACAGAGATAAATACAAGAGTATACTAAATGTGAAGGTATTGTTAGATGGTCATAATAATGATGTTGATGGTGAGTGAAGAAATGAAGGTTTTTCCATGCCGTGAGGGAAGACATTGCAGATGTGACACCCCGCCATCACACAAACAGTGAGATGACACGCGAAAATGTGCGGAACCACATATTACCGAAAACACGGTTTAATTAAAACCGATTGTGGAAATCATGCATAAGAGAACTTTTGCATCCAAATCCTATAGAGAAACATGTTATAAAAATATTACAAGCTTTGATATATGTCCACAGCTTATCGGAACCAGCTGTACCATCAACACCAGAGTTCATCACATGTTTATACATACATAACGGGCCATGTAAGACCAGTAGTAGGATATACCAAAATTATAATATCTAGTCATCGTGAAACGTCGTCAAACACCTCCGAGGACCTGAGAGTAAAGGGATGACTCTAGGACTCTACTATAAAACCACCAAAACAGCAGCATGTCCATCTCTTGCCTTCTACTACTCTTCTTGCTGCTCGGCTGCATCCTAACGACCACCACCACGTCTAGAACAATCACCTAAAAAGGTTGTAAACCAACGGGGTGAGACACACTGTCCCAGCAAGAAACCTAACTCCCCACTGAAACTATAAAACCTCAGAAGATTAAAGCAATAAAAGTAGATAATAGATAAAGCATGTAACAAGAGTAGTATGCTGAGCAAGACCATTATTCCCATCACTCTTATCAAGATATTCATGAGGCCTATATCCAGATTTCCTTTATGGAACATGATTGAAAAGATAAGCTTTATAAGAACTTATCACAAAATATAAGGATCGTACACATAACTGCAAGGTATAACTAGATCATCTATATAAGCAAGGCCTCAAACAATATTCTATGTTTTGCTCTAAGCAAGATATACTATTCGGCTGGATTACGTTTTATTATGCTCTGAGGAAGTGAGCTGTCCCTGCTCAAATCCAACCTTTGGCTGTGAAGCCCAAACACCGGTGCCATACAAGGTCAATGGGAGAGTCGGACTCCATGACCTCACCTCCTCGTGGTCAGTGCATGAAAACAAAAGTAGGACCACAGTCTCATGCTTATATGGCCTCAACCTTGGGTCATCTCCGCAAGCTACCCATAACTCTAGCTCACCTTAGCACAAGTGCTAGTACATACATCCGAGCCATGAATGCATCATGCTCATCATCACATATCCTGAGCCATGGGTCTGTTCACCATGCTCCATATATTCACAGTGGTACTCAGATTCCTCCTATTTTAGGCTAGGGGAAAACCTCGCATATTCAACAATATGCGCTCTAGGCAAATCCTGTAGGATAAACCTATTTCACCATCACCATGATACTGACGATGATGGATCTATGGCCAGGGTAAACTACATGATATGTTCATCTATAATTAATTAGTATATTTTAAGCCAATTGTTGAGGCAACCAAAGTATAAATATAGCCTTATAGAATTACATCATTATTGCCATCATCATACTGTCCTGGGACCTCAATCCCTCATTATATCAACCACTGCCTCTCAAGGCATTATAATCATGCATCAGCATTCTGGGATAGAAATCCCTTATCTCAACATCATAGGATAACACCTCTACTAGGCACTCAACCTTTATCAGGTCCTTAGACCTATCATCTTGTTATCTCATTAACAAGGATTATCATTACATGGTGCTATTCAAAGAACAAATACCTCATAGCTCTTACCTGGCTATGAATCCAAACAACATACCTGCATGGTTAGTATATACATCCAGAGAGATTACTTAAGCCATCGTAGATTTGTAGGATTATCATGCTATCATTTTAAGAAGCATAAGTTGTATCAGCATGCCCCATGCATGTGATCATAATCATGTGCCACATCATCATGTGAAGCAACATCATATGTAACAACATCATGACCTTCCAAACATACCTGGTTCACAACCTATCATCATATCTCATTATCATCATAGATGTGGGGCTCAAGGTGGTTAAACCATATCATCCATATCATCATTTCCATCAAAGATATAACTACATGATCAAGAACTATCTGCTAGGTTCTCGGGTTATCAAAAACCCTCACTAAAAGCTCCTTCTACCTTCACTAAAAGTGTGGCAGGTAGCGTGTCCCACACCACAGGTGGTATCGGTCAGGGTAACAACCCTCACCAAAAGCTTACCGGCCTAGGCATTTAGCCACATATCGGCCAATCCTAGAAGATATCAAACCACCCCCTAAGGGTATCGTGCAACTAGAGAACATGGCGTTATCATGCAACCTTGTCGTGCATACCATGTGCACAAGGTGGATCATGCAACTAGCTTAAGAGGTGTATCGGCTAGAACCCTATCAGCCAACTAGGGTTAGGGTTGTATTGGGAAACCATTCTCCCCACTACATCAGCTGAGATCATGGTGCCCCAAGCCAGCAATGTATTGCCCAACATGTTCATGACACAGGAGACACAAAAGCACCTCAAGGAAGAGTATCGATCAGCAAGGGTAGCACTCCATATCGGCCTCTAACGAAGCAACAACTAGGGTTTCCACTCAACCCATATCGGGCAGCTCAAACTCACCCAACTTGTGTCGCCCAAGGAACCAAACAGAGATGTGGTATAAGCATCATATCAGCGAAGGGGACAACACCACTTAGGTCAAGAAGGTCATATCATCCATCCAAGTCAAGCTTCTCATCTCAGCCACCACTTAAGGCACCTACTAGGGTTTCTCTATACCACCATATCGGGCATCACCAAAACTAAACCATGTCACCCAACACAACGATAGCCTACTAGGCTCCATATCAACCAAAGAATATCGGGCACCAAGCCAACCATCTCAACTCCATATCATATCGGCTAAAGATCAACACAAGGCAGGGGTATTAGACAACCTTACTTCAAGATGTATCATTCAGAGCACAAGATATAAGTTGTGTCACCCAAGCTCTATCTCAAGCCAAGAGAACCATATTGGGCACCAAACCAACCATCTCAACTAGGTGTATCGACCAAAGGTAAAACCCTAGACAAGAGGCTATCGGGAAGCACTTACAAAAAGGATATATCGTGTAATGCATAAGGCTCAACCCGACAAGGTCATCTTCAACCTCAAGCACATGAGAAACAAACCCTAATTGATCAAGATGATCGGCTCACCTCTCTACAACCAAGAGAGGGGGGTTTTTCACAACCTATATCACAAATTGGGCAACCACAAGGATCAACCTCAACTTAGGTCATCACATATCTAAGAGTGCACCTCTCAAATCCATGGTGAGAGGAGGGTGTTGCCCAAGCAACTAGAATGTAGACTCACCTCTCAACTAGAGGGGTATTTCCCACATCACTAGAGCTCAAACTCACTTCTCAAAAACTAAGGAGAGAAAGGGGTATTATTCAACAAGAAAACCCCAAACTATGGTTTGACCAACTAGATCTAAAGGCATATAAACCATCAACAACATCATGCTCACTATATACATAAGATCAACAACATGCACTAGAGCAAGAAACATAACATGCAATGGTTGATCATCAACATATATGAGTCATGCAACATAAAGAAGGTAGTACAACTAGGGTTAGAAGTTATGTAACCCGCCTAAGCAAGCTCCTCAAGCTCCAAAGCTCCAAGCACACCACTTTCGGCCACCTTAAGAAAAGGAACAATAATCATAACCACCATGGCCGAAGAGTAGGAAATATGGAGAAGAAGATGCTAAGGAGAGAGGGAAGATGCTTACCAAGGAAACAAGGTCCACCTAGGGTTCAGCCACCAAGATAGAGGAAGAAGAACAGATATCTGCCAGGGGGATCATGCACCAAGCACTCCAAAGGAGGTGTGTCGTGCACCAAATAAGAGAAGGGAAACAAAGAGCTAAAGGGTTCCTAAGGAAGGGAAAGGCAAGGCATATATAGATGAGGATGAAAGGGGGAACCAAGGCAAGGTGTCACCTTACTTAGGGACACTTTTCCAATGTATTGCCACCTTGCAAACCACATGGAACATGTTATGCCACTACTCATCCAAGGATCGGCCACATGTCCAAGCTAGGGTGACACAACCAAAGCAAGAGGGTCAACAAATTCAAAGGCCGACACACTTCAAACAACCACCACCTTGGCCGACTCACCCATGGGCGATACCCCCATGGCCGAGACAAGGTGCTCCTTGCCTGATACAGGGCTCCTCAAAGCAAGGCAAGGCCCAAACAAGGGAAAACAAGGCCCAACAGAGCTCAACCAAGCCCAAGACAACTCAAGGTACGAGCCCAAACCTCCCTCTCAACTCTAGAGGAAGCAAAGAGAGAGAAATACATCTCTCAAGGTGACAAACTTGCTCTCCAACCCTTAACTTAGGTTATTTCGCAAGTAGCACCTCCAACTCTCAACAAAACACAAGCAAGCCCTAATCACCACTAAAGGTGATTAGCAAGCAACTAAGCACAAGGGATTTTGTCCCCAAAATCTGAAGAAAAAATGAGGGGTACTGTAACGACCGACAATCAAATCATTACTAATTAAGCGGAATTAAACATAAATAGCAGATTAACGAAAACCACTAAAAATTAAAACCATTTTTCAAGGAGATCCATTCCAAAGAAAACTCTTATTGAAAGGTCCAAAACCTTATATACATCATTATTCACATTGTACATATCTGGTACATCTCATATCGAGAATAACATATAACAGTTGCTTTACCAAACTACACATGAGCAACATAAAACCTCGAGGTATGTAAGCCAAAATCTTTTATTGATCATAAAACCAGTACGAACCAACTCCAAGGACCTGAGAGTACAGAGACGACACATAGGACTCATATCTATAAGACATGACAAACAGTACACTCAACCTGAGATGTCACTACTGCCTCAGCTGTTGTTCCTCCTCAGAAAAAAGGTCTTCACCTCCTCGTGCATGTCCACCTAAAAATTTGGATCCCACGGGTGTGAGACAATTGTAATTGTCCCAGCGAGAGATATAACTCTCTGTCGACCATATTATTATCACAGATTGAACATTTATAAACTGAGCAGAGGTTCTTTTTATATTAATAAGCAGGATAACTCATTATATGAACAAAATGAAGTAATCTCCTTTCATAAGGAGAACATTGCATCTACCCATGGTAGATTATAATTCATCTATCTGCTTTGCGAGGAATGTAAAGAAACATAAATAACATCTATCAACTAGAATGCATAACTGTATTGCACATCAAGCAATGTTTTCCATATTCGATCCTTAAGCAGATATGCTACACGGCTGATTACATTTTACAATCACACTTATGCCCTGAGGAAGTGAGCCGTACCGCTCAAATCCAACCGACCATTGTGAAGTTGAAATTGGTACCATACACGGTCCATGGAAGAGCTAGACTCCATGACCTCACCCGTCTCGGTCAGTGAGAGAAAACAAGTAGGACCGTAGTCTCTTTCTTAAGTGACCTCAGTCACACAGGGTCATGCTACCCTCTGCCTATCCCACCTTGGTATAGGTGTCGGCGCTAGTGAATCGAGCCACATGCCATTTCACCGTGCTCCCTGAGCCATGAACACATTCATGCTCTATCACACTGAGCCATGGGCCTATTCACCATGCTCTTATCACACTGAGCCACGGGCCTCAAATCATGCTCTGGAGTCTACAACTGAAGTTGTACTCTAACCTTCCTATTTGTGGCTAGGAGCAACCCCGCATATTCAACAATATGCGCTCCGGATTAACCCGTAGGAGAACCCGTTTCACCATCACCAGCTGCTGATGATGATGGATCTATGGCCAGGGCACTACATGATAAAATTCCACTTGATTAATTAAGTGCATTACCATATTCTTTTAGCATCAGTCAAGTTTTCACACATGAATTATTATGACAAATGCTACAAAGAAAGGTATAATACATCGATCACGTACTTTTCAAATCTTTAAAACACATGATACTTGGGATCTCAATCCCTTATCACATTACTGAGAATTCTCATCCCTTCACATAATCATTATCATGATTGCTGGATCTGGGTATTCAAACCCTTAGATCGTCACATAACATTGTTACCCCTATAACAGGTAACCATTAGCTCTAGGTCCTCAGACCAAGGTATTCATTTCACTTGTTGTGCACGTATTCTCATGGCTCACAAGGCCATTCACATCGTGTCACCTCTCACTAGGCAACAATTTATTCACATGGCTCACAAGGCCATTCACATCTTGTCACCTCTCACTAGGCAACAACTTATTCACATAGTTCACAAGGCCATTCACATCTTGTCACCTCTCACTAGGCAACAACTTATTCACATGGTACTTATTATGTAAGTATTTAAGATGCCTTACAAGGCTTATGCAATAAGAGAAATACAACCTTCCCATCATTAGGGTTAGGATTTTCCTTTCTTATCGATTAGGGTTTCTCTTACATATCATTACCCTTCATTAGGGTTAGGGTTTTCCATTATTAACCATTTAGGTTTTCAAGATCATATTATCAATGGTCAAACCCTAATTTATTGCTCCAACATATAGGAGCCAACACTGATATCATAAGTATTCAATCATACTTATTTATTCACATCATTTATCATTAAATGAATCATCAACACAAGGTATGAGTTCCTCTCTCATCTTAACCAGGGTATAATTACATCATACTTTATTACCTTGGCTTAACCCTTTCTCAAAGTATGTTAGCCCACACTTATCAAAGTGCATTAAACTTATTACATCTTAATGTAACAATTGACATAACACACTTCATGTGTTACTCATCCAAGTATATTGGATTTAAGGTGCATCAAGGTACATCAACCTTGAAGTGTTGGATGTGATATCTATCATGTCTTGATGTATCACTTCCCTCATCACTTTTAGCTTTACTTAAGTTCATCAACTTATCTTGTATTAGGGTACGTCCCATCCTAATACTTTATGCACTAGCTCATCACATTTATCATGTAATGTATTGGTCCTAAGTCACACATTTGAATTATTCAACCATCATCAATGATATGGACTCATCTCAGGTTAAGGCATTATTTATATAAGGTTGTCCATTATCAACCACTATAGGTGCTTCTCCTATCAAGGTATTATCCACACCATTACTTGGTGTTACACTCATCACTCCTTATAGTGTCTTGCCCTCACCTTTACAGGGTGTATAAGGTTAAAGATGTGCATATGTTAACCATATCGAGTTGAAGGTGTACAAGCACCACCATATCGGGTTGGAGGTATATGACCATCATCCATATCAGGCTAGAGGTTTTTGTATGTGTTACCCATGTCGTGCATGAGGTACTAAGCCATCACCATTTTGGTCTAGAGGTGCATTCAATCACCATATCGGGCAGCTCACCATCTAGGGTTGGCCATGACGGATTAGGGTTTGCCATATCGGGTTCAACCCAATATACAAATCAATAGGAGTGTAGGGTACCAAACCATATTGGGATACACCATCAAACATTAGGTTGCAACACCCATTTTGGGTTAGGGTTGATTGTGATGGGCACATGGTACATATATGTGTCGCCCATGATGCTTAAGAGGTATCAACTCATCAACATGTCGAGCTACCATATTGTCTAGGGTTGTGTATCGTGCAACCCTATCGTGCAAGGTCATGTGTCGTGCAACCATGTCATGCAAGGTCATGTAGGCCTCATGATACTAAGTACAAATGATGCATTATATGATCATATCGTGCAATAGCACTTGTTACTCTTTACGTATATCAGGTTACCTAAATTAGGGTTTCTTGTCAACTTACAAGTATACAATTGACCTTGTATCGTGCATGGAGTCTATACTTGACTCCCTATCGTGAAATAGGTGTATAATACACCCCCATATCGTGCAACAATGTATTCATTCATATCCATATCGTTCAAGTGAAGAAGGTGCATCATCATATTGAGTTAAAGGTTCTTACTAGTGTGCTTGCACCCGATATCACTTTTATAAGGTAATATCATCATCTTCAAGCTCTAGACCTTTGTTCTAAATATTATAGTTAATGTCAACAGGTCTAAGAAACTACTAGAACTCATAATTGCATAAACTATTTCAGGAAATTCAGTATTAAAAGTATTTCACGAATTTTAACAATTTAGGTGAAGAATAATAACATGGTTGAGTTCAAGTTATATAACCCGCCTTAATAATCACTTCAAAGCTTCAAGCTCCAAAGATCCATGTTCCTAAGGTTGAAGATGAATTTATCAAAGGTCCAAGGCTCGTTCACAAATCCTTCATATACAAGGAATCACCATGGATAAGCAATTGGTGAAGAAGAAAAGAAAAGAAGATCAAAACCCTAAATTCATGCTTCAATCCAATGTTGAAGATGATCATTGCCTCACCTTAGGGTTAAGTTTTGAGTTCCTTAGCTCCTTGGCCGACACCCCACCACTCTTGGGCGATATGGACTTCCTCTTGGCCGACACAACCTTTCTTGTGGCCGATACCCCCTCACTTGTGGCCAAAATCACTTCAATTGGCCGATATCAACTTGTTATGGACAATATCAACATGGTATGGCCGATACACTTGCTATGGCCGATACCCAAGGCCTATGCACAATACCCTTGTTCCCTTGCACGATATTCCAATCCTCTTGCACAATATGGAACTCACTTTCATGATATGGCACTCACTTGCACGATATAGCACTCAACTCTTCACCCTATTGGCCGATATCACCTTATATGGCCAATTTCACCTACTTGGCCGATATACTTTTTCTATGGGCGATATCCAAGGACCTATGCACGATACCCTTGCTTTCCGGCACGATACAAGAGCCCCATGCACGATACCACAAGGTAGGAGGGTGGTAAGGGTCGAAAAATTCCATTAAGGGGTCAAACTAGGGGTATATACACTTGCTGATCATGAAGAGAGGCAAAAATGAGGTGTCAACATTTTGAGCTAGTAGGTGCCATGTGTCATGCATGGGTGACACGTGTCCATGCATGAATCATCATTTATATTGTCTTGCAAAACAGTTGAGGATCATATAGAGATGCAAATTCGTCCATTGCTTATCCATTTGGATAAGCCATCTAGGTTTAATCACTATTTTAAGTCAAGCCGATACACTTTTTCTAAGGAAACTTGTTGGCCATCACACCTCACCTCCTTGAGGTGATTTGCACGATATGACCTTTTCCAAGAGCTCACAAGACGATATGAGACACCTCCTTGGGCTCCATGGCTGATAGGCCCTCATATATAAGCTTTTCAACTTGATACAACTCAAGTTAAGCTTCCAAATTCAACCCTTTTTCTTGGTCATTTCATCACCAAGAGTATCATCATTCATAATTGATCCAAACATGGTGTCTCATTCATTATATCTTCTCTAAATGATACATAGAGGAAGTAGGGTCATTCTAGATGTGGTAGTTTGCATATAAACCCCACAGTTGGGGTAAATTACAATTTGTACCAAAATTGGTGCACAAGGTACCAACATTGTTTAAACAAGTTCAAACTTGGAATTTAGGCTTTCCACAAGACACCACCTAGCATCATTCTATCTCTTATGATGCTAAAAAATATAAGGCACATTCAAAATGTGACATTTTGCATTATAGCCCCTCAATTTGGGTAAATTGCACTTTGTTCCAAAACAAAGGAAAATTGCTCAAACAACATTCAATCGGGACCAAACTTGAAACATGAGTGTGTCACATGATAACAAAGCACCTTAGAGGATTATAATAAATTTCTAATCAACTTAATTAGCCAGTTCAAATAGGCTTACCTCATAACCCAGGTCAGGGTCGTTACATGTACTTCCTCCTCATCTCTTCCTCCAGCTCCCACATGGGTTCCTCAATGCCATGATGATGCCAAAGAACCTTCACAAGAACCAGGTCCTTCCTATTCAACCTCTTTACCCTCCTGTCAAGGATCGCCATCAGACCTTCCTCATAGGTCATGTCTTCATCAAGATCAGCCTCAGATGGATGTATCATTGTTCCTGTGTCTGGATGACTTTTCTTCAGCATACTGACATGGAACACTGAATGCAACCTATGCAACTCTGGTGGCAGTTCTAACTTGTAAGATACCTTTCCAACACATGTTATTACCGGGTATGACCCCATATACCTGGGTGCCAGTTTGCCTTTCCGGCCAAACCTCAGCACGCCTTTCCAAGGAGAGACCTTGAGATACACATCGTCTCCCACCTGGAACTCTAAAGGTCATCGATGATTGTCTACATAAGACTTCTGTCTGTCCTGTGCCATTTTCAACTATTGTTGTATCACTTTGATCTTTTCTGTTGTCTGTTGCACTAACTCAGGACCCAAAAGCCGATACTCACCAGACTCATACCAACATAAAGGGGATCTGCACTTCCTTCCATATAGAGCCTCAAAAGGAGCCATGTCAATGCTTCACTGGTAACTATTATTGTAAGCGAACTCTATCAAACTGAGATGCACATCCCAATTGCCTAGGAACTACAAAACACATGCTTGGAGAAGATCCTCCAAAGTCTGAATAGTCCTTTCAGACTGTCCATCCGTCTATGGGTGGAAGGTGGTGCTGAATCTCAACTGTGTTCCCAACGCTTTGTGAAACTGTTCCCAGAAATGACTCGTGAACTGAGGACCTCTGTCAGAGACTATTGTTGCTGGTACACCGCGCAAACGCACTATCTCATCTAAATATACCTGAGCAAGCTTTTCTGATGTATATGTCGTCTTTATCGGTATGAAATGAGCATATTTTGTCAGCCTGTCCACTATTACCCAAATGGAATCATGATTCCTAGATGTCTTTGGTAGACCAACTATGAAATACATGGTTATATGATCCCATTTCCATTGTGGTATTAGCATGGGTTGCAACGTACCTGTCGGCTTCTGATGCTCAGCTTTAACTTGCTGACATACTACGCACTTAGCCACAAACTCGGCTACATCCTTCTTTAAGCCAGACAACCAATACAGGTCCTTCAAATTATGATACATCTTGGTGACTCCTGGATGCATAGCATACATCGATTTGTGTGCTTCCTCAAGCACTAGCTTTCTTAGATTATCAACATCGGGGACCACCATCCAACCATGATAGCAAACTAGTCCATCGTCGAACTCATGGAACCCATCACACTTTTCATTGCTGAGCTCTGACCTGATCAACTGTACTGTATCATCTGCCTGTTGTGCGTCTTTGATCTGTTGTCTTAGCATGGGTTTGACTTGCATCTATGCCAGCAGTCCTGCCAACAAGGAAACTTCCAACTACACATTCATCTACCGCAAGGAGACAAACATATCCCGCCTATGGCATACCAATGATCTCAAGTGTGCCTTCTTCGTAGGGAGACAAGAAGACTTTTTGCTAAGCGCATCAACTACCACATTTACCTTACCAGGATGATACTCAATGGTGCAATCATAATCATTGATTAGCTCCATCCAATGACGTTGTCACATGTTTATCTCACTCTGTGAAAAGATGTACTTCATGTTCTTATGATCTGTAAAGATCTGACACACTTCCCCATAAATATAGTGTCTCCAAATAATTAACGCATGGACCACCATTGCCAACTCCAAATCATGTGTCGGATAGTTCTCCTCATGTTTCTTAAGCTGTCACGAAGCAAAAGAAACCACATGATCATCATGCATCAGCACACATCCTAGGCCCTTCTTAGAAGCATCACAGAAAACAACATAGCCTTTCCGAGGATCTAGCAGTACTAGCACTGGAGCACTAGTTAGCTTCTCCTTTAAAATTTGGAAAGCTTGCTGACAATGATCATTCTAGGAAAAAGGTACATCCTTCCTAGTCAGCTTTGTCATCGGCAACACGATCACACTGAAATCCTTGATAAACCTCTGGTAGTATCCTTCCAAACCTAGAAAACTACGAACTTCTTTCGGCATCTTTGGTTGCTCCCAATCTGCCACTGACTCTACCTTCTTAGGGTCCACTCTCACTCCTTCTACAAATATCAAGTGACCCAAGAATGCCACTTCCTTCAACTAAAACTCACATTTGCTGAACTTGGCATACAACTGATGTTGGCGAAGAAGAGTCAAAGCTTGTCGAAGATGTTTTTCATGCTCTCGCCTGTCCCGACTATAGATCAAGATGTCATCTATGAAGACTACAACAAACTGATCTAGAAACAGACAAAACACCCTATTCATCAGATCCATGAAAGCAGCAGGTGCCTTGGTTAGCCCAAACGACATAACCACAAACTCAAAGTGATTGTACCTTGTCCTAAATGCTGACTTTGGTATGTCGTCTGCCTTAATCCTCCACTGATGATATCCAGACCGTAGATCGATCTTTGATAACATTGTAGCACAACACAACTGATCGAATAGATTGTCTATCCTCGGTAATGGGTACTTATTCTTGACCGTGACTTTGTTCAACTGTCGACAATCTATACATAGCTGCATCGATCTGTCCTTCATCTTAACAAATAGCATTGGAGCACCCCAAGGCGACGTGCTCGGTCAGATGAAACCTTTCTCCAGCAACTCCTATAACTTCTTCTTCAACTCTGCCATCTTTGTTGGAGCCATCCTATATGGTGTTTGTGCAACTGGCTGTGTTCATGGTACTAGATTGATCTCAAAATCAATCTCTCGGGGTGGGGGAACACCAGGGAACTCATCGGGAAACACATCTACAAACTCTCGGACAACCGTCACCTCCTCAAGGCTAGGACCTTTCACCTTGGTATCCATAACGTGAGCTATGAATGCCTTACAACCTTGCCGCAGCAACTTCTCTGCCACCATCACTGAAACTAAACATGTCGGGAGAATCTTCCTATCTCCTTGGAAGATCCACTTTTCTCCGTCATCATCATACACTGTCTGCTTAATACCATAGTCCAACACAACCTTATACTTCTCTAAGGTATCCATCCCAAGGATCACATCGAATCCCTGCATATCAAGTGGTATAAGATCCACTTGTATATTGTGTCTCGAGAAAGATAGAACACAAGACAGACACTCTTCTCGAAGCATCGAGGAACCATCGAGAGGGGTTTCTAACAACAGGCTATCTTTCTTACAACTAATAGGTAAAGGACATCTATCAAGCAGACTATGTGCGATAAAAGAGTGCGTAGCACTCGAGTCAACCAGAATAGATATAAAGTAAGAAGAAGACAAATCAGAATGATATAACTCCATCTGACCTGTCACCACTCACGGGTTGACTATCGCCTCCGACGGACTCATAGCATAGAATCGAGCCATTGTGTTTTTTCATCATCTCCATCTGCTTCCTTGAGTAAATGATCCCGCTTGTGACGCTTGACCGCGTCCTCGCCCACTAGACTATTGTCTGTCTGACACTTGTTGACTCTACCTCGGTTGTTGTATTACTTCGACATCTCTCTTTGGGAAATTTGACCTCAAGTGCCCAGTCTATCCACAGTGGTAACATGACCTTCCTTCTATCTGTGGACTAGATGGCCCTGTCACTGTCACTGAAGCGGTACTGTGTGCTTTGGATGGCGAAAATCCACGCCCTCTTCCCTTACTTGGAGACCATTGAGATGGGGTACGAGAACTCTGCATTACGGAAGGTGTCATAAACCTTGGCTTCTTGAAGCCACCAGATCTCTGTCCCTAGAACTGAGCAGATCTTTTCCTAGTCATGGAATCCCTTTTCTCCCTGACAGACCATTCAATCATGCGGACGGACTCCACAAACATGGCAAACCGTTCCCGATTCTCCAAAGTAGTAGCAGGTGTCAATAGCTCAGTACTCAAACCCTTCTCAAACTGCTTGATTCGCTCCTCATCTGTCGCCGCCATGTGAGGACAAAACCTCAGCAAATCCATGAACTTGGCTTCATACTCGGTGATGCTCATTGACCCTTGGCATAGATGCTCAAACTGGTTAATCTTCTCATCCAGATACATCTTCGGAAAGTATCTGCTGATGAACTCTCTCCGAAAAACCTCCTAACCAATCACCTTACTAGGTCACTTCTCCTCCTCGATGGCCCACCACTAGCTAGCACTACCCTTCAGAAGGTACACAACGTGCTTGACTTTGTCTGCTTCAGGGATGTCGAGGATCTGGAAGGCCTTCTCGAGACATGTCAGCCAAAGATCTGCATCCCCCGGATAAGCCATTCCAGTGTAATCTGAAGCTCCGACTTACTTAAGTTGCTCAAAGGTCTTCCCAATGCCTGATGATTCACCATGGGGAGACTGTGCTCTTTGCGGAGGCATTGGCACTCTTTCCACCATGTGATTCCTCGTAGCCATCAACTACCCCATAAGATGTTGGTAGGAAGGATTTTCAAGAATGGTTGGGTCAAGTTGGGGGACCTCAGACACCCAATCTTGATGTGCCCGCACTTTAGCTCCATCAATAGATGCAACCTCGCTGCTCTCGACAACATGTTCTTCATGGTTTCCAGACATCTTTAAGCTTTTTCTTCCGCTGAGGGTAGAAGATCATTGTAAGAAAATCTGGGAAACACACAAGAACAGACGCAACCCTAGTCCTAGAACCCTGTAAACTCAGCAAACCTAGAGCACTGATACCAAACTAACTGTGACACCCTGCCATCACACAGATAGTGAGATCACATGTGAAAATGCGCAGAACCACATATTATCGAAAACACGATTTAATTAAAATTGATTGCGGAAATCATGCATAAGAGAACTTTTGCATCTAGATCCTGCAGAGAAACATGTTATAAAAATATTATAAACTTTGATATATGTCCACATCTTATCGGAACCAGTTGTACCGTTAGCACCAGAGTTCATCACCTATTTATACATACATAACGGGCCATGTAGACCAAAAGTAGGATATACCAAAATTTCAACAACTAGTCATCATGAAACGTCGTCAAACACCTCTGAGGACCTGAGAGTACATGGATGACTCTAGGACTCTACTACAAAACCACCAAAATAGTAGCATGTCCATCTCTTGCCTTCTACTGCTCTTCTTGATGCACGGCCGCAACCTCACGACCACCACCATGTCTAGAGCGATCACCTAAAAAGGTTGTAAACCAGCGGGGTGAGACACACAGTCCCAACAAGAAACCCAACTCCCCGCCGAAACTATAAAACCTCAGAAGATTAAAGCAATAAAAGTAGGTAACTGATAAAGCGTGTAACAAGAGTAGTATGCTGAGCAAGAACATTATTCCCATCACTCTTACCAAGATATTCATGAGGCCTATATCTAGATTTCCTTTATGGAACATGATTGACAAGATAAGATTTATAAGAACTTATCAAAAAATATAAGGATCATACACATAACTGCAAGGTATAACTAGATCAGCTATATAAGCAAGGCCTGAAACAATATTCCGTGTTTTTCTCTAAGCAAGATATACTATTTGGCTGGATTACGTTTTATTATGCCCTGAGGAAGTGAGTTGTCCCTGCTCAAATCCAACCTTTAGTTGTGAAGCCCAAACACTGGTGCCATGCAAGGTCAATGGGAGAGTCGGACTCCATGACATCACCTCCTCATGGTCAGTGCACAAAAACCAAAGCAGGACCGCAGTCTCATGCTTATATGGCCTTAGCCTCAGGGTCAGCTCCACAAGCTACCCATAACTCTAGCTCACCTTAGCAAAGGTTCTAGGACATACATCCGAGCCATGAACGGATCATGCTCATCATCACATATCATGAGCCATGGGTCTGTTCACCATCCTCTATATATTCACAGTGGTACTTAGATTCCTTCTATTTTAGGCTAGGGGAAAACCTCGCATATTCAACAATATGTGCTCCAGGAAAATCCCACAGGATAAACCTATTTCACCATCACCATGATATTGACAATAATGGATCTATGGACAGGGTAAACTACATGATATGTTCATCTATAATTAATTAGTATATTTTAAGCCAATTGTTGAGGCAACCAAAGTATAAACATAGCCTTATAGAATTACATCATTATTGCCATCATCATACTATCCTGGGACCTCAATCCCTCATTATATCAACCACTGCCTATCAAGGAATTATAATCATGCATCAGCAATTTGGGATAGCAATCCCTTATCTCAACATCAGAGAATAACACCTCAACTAGGCACTCAACCTTTATCAGGTCCTCAGACCTATCAACATGTTATCTCATTAATAAGGATTATCATCACATGGTGCTATTAAAAACACAAATACTGTAACGACAGTCACCAAACTGACAAAAAAATCGTTACTAATTAAGTGGAATAAACATAAACAACGGATTAACAAAAATCACTAAAATTTAAAACCATTTTGCAAGGAGATCCTTGTACAGAAAACTTTTACTGAAGGACCCAAAACTCATACATGTCATCATTTACATTGCATAACATTGTTTCATCTCATCTCGAGGACAACATATAACAGTGGCTCTATCAAAACACATACTGGAGCAACATAAAACCTCAAGGCATTCAAGCCAAAACCTTAGATCGTTCATGAAACCATAATGAACCAACACCAAGGACCTGAGAGTACAGAGACCAACTAGATTTATTACTAAAGGAGTTTAGTAGTTCAATTAAACACTCAATCAATTGATAGCTCAATATCATATTGTTCAAGGTGTTGGACACATTGATTGGAGTATCGGATTGATTGAAATCACATTTGACTGATTCTGCACAATCTGCACTCCCAACCGATCGGCTCATGTGATGAACCGATCGGCTGAGCTTGGTGAACCGGTCGGCTCAAGTGTTGAGTCGATCGGCTCATGGACAGGGTGAATGATTACTTCAAGTGTTGAAACGATCGGTTCAACTGGTGCAACCGAGCAAGTTGGGAAAGTAGGATTGGTGAGAATTTTCCTTTTGTTTCAATTGCCCAATTTGATTGGGAAATAGGATTGGTATTCGATACCAATTAGAAACAAAAGAAACAAAGTCAATCGGGAACTGGTCAGGACCATGAACCGTCTGGTTCAGAAAGTGAACCGACTGGCTCATGGGTCCCAACCGATCGGTTGAGTGTCAACCGACAGGCTCAGATCCCCAACCGACCATTTCAGAAATGAAACGATCGATTCAAGTTGCGAGTTGGTTGCTTTTATGGAAAATCTCAAACCCTTCTACTCCTGCTTTTAGTCCCGCATTGCCCGGGATGGAGAACCCTGTCCCATGACCCTCCTATATATATAGGGGTATTGGGGGCTTCTCAAAGTACAACTCAGTGCAACCAGTTGCTCTACAAAGTTGTCATTCTCTCTGGTTTTGGTAACCGAGAGAGTGCCCGAGCAAGTGCTACCCGCAAAGGGAGGCACAACAAGGGAAAGACAACTGCAGTTGGAACTGGCAGCAGGAGAGTGTGTTGGCGACTAGTACGTCAATAGGAGGGTGCGACTCCTTCCAATTCCTTGTGGGACAAGGAGTGTGGAGTTCCAGGTGGTCCGTGTGGACTACTTCAGAGGCGGGAGGTTTCTGCCGCTAGGAGGACAACCTTCAATCCTGTCAGTCCCGGTGCAACCAGGAGCTGCACAGACACCGTCCAAGACCGGAGGTGAAGACTGCGCAAGCCGCGAGGTATTGTCGCCGAGCAAGCCTCGGGACAAGGTATGATTCCACAAACCATCCTTTCCTATTATATAGACGTTGATGTGTTTCCTTGTTCTGGGTTTGGGGGAGAAATTTTTTGTTTCCTCTGCCTTCTCTGCCTCCCCTAAAACCCAACAGTGGTATCAGAGCCACGTCAACTGCTCTATATTTTAGGAATATCGATATGATCGATTTTGGTTTGTCACCTTTATTTATTGCATACGATGCGAATAAAATTGGCTTTATGCATGTCCAATCCTAAATCCACAAATCCCAATTACATATATGATATGTATTATTAATGCACTCAATACGCGTCTCCCTTAAACGAGTTTTGTGGTGGATGTATAGCGTGGTTATGGCCAATAAACCCTATCTGTGTATGGTTGTATGTGGTTGCTTGCATCTTGGGCTGCGCACCGATCTTCCTTCTCCTATTCCTAATGTAACTCGAAATAATTCGAGACTTCTTTCCTACCTTTGCTCCCCTTGAATGTAACTCGAGGTTTCTCTTTTTACAATGTAAAATAGGATAGAATTTTATTTCCTATTATGTCAAAGCTTGGAGGACATCCAGACGACAGCTGAGACGATTAGTTCAAGGAGTGAACTGATCGGTTGACGTTCTAGACGATTGGTTCAAGGAGTGAGCTGATCGATTGATGACCGGTTCGAGGAGCGAGACGAGCGGGTGGCGGCCGTGAAGAGATGCACGACGACCAGGCGAATAGATCGATTGGAGGAGCCAACTGATCGGCTGGTGGCACCCAGACGACGGGGCCATAACGAGCAAGTCATTCATGTGATGAGTTGATCTACTCGGAAGGCAAAGCATAGAGTTCATCTTGTACAGGTTGCATGTGATGTAGACCTAGATGACCGTGATTCCTCTTGGCTCAAGGAATCACATTAGGATGTCCATACTCATCGCTTTTATCATTTTTCATGTTTTCTATGGGATATAGCATGTATATGATACATACTATGTATTGTGGTGATTGGATATGTATTTGTATGTAAAAACCAAATCCCTCATTAAATATTAAGTTTTAGATGCCTTCCAAATGTGACACACGTGAAAATCTTGATCGACCAAGTGTGGGCACGCCCAAGCGTGGTACACCGTCTATCTCGTGGAAGCGTGAAGGATGAATGCGTGGGTCTGCCCAATCAGGGTGCATATTCATCGTGTTTGCTTTGGGTCGGTCTTAATAAGGTGACCTAGATAGGATCTAGCGCCTTGAGGCATGGAGATGATCATGGCAAGGAGTTGCATATGACATCATATCAAGAGTTGCATATGATGCAATTGGCAAGAGTTGCCTACCTGAGAGATCTATGTTGTGGGTGACAGCCCAAGCTGGTCCATGACTTAGAGGATTTCAGGATCTTGCCCACTAGAAGGTTGTACACTGCAATCTTCCGAATTAATGGTGAGGGCTATCAATTTGAAGTAAAATAGTGGGAGTGATAATTTATTAAAGGCCTAATTTTATCGTCAACTTTTCAAATCAATCAAACAAGTCAAAAAGAGTTTTGGACTAAAATTGCATATATTTCCTTTTGTTAAAATAAATGGTTAATCAACAAATCACTTTATTTGTGATCGGTCTTTGAGATTAACAAATTAAATGGGAATAATTCCATGAATGGTTAGGATGATGAGAAGTGTTCTCAAAGAGCAAAATCTCTAAGTCCTAGTTATACCAAGACTAGATGAACTCAATCCCACCACATCAATGGCAGAAAGTATGCTTATGGAAGCATACCGAGGATGACATTGATGAGGAGTGCTTGATGTTGTGTTCTCTGAACTATGAGTCGCAGAGACAACATGAGACATATGATGTCTCCAAGACACTGTCCTAGTATGTCATGACAGAAGGAGATCTAGGAAGGTATTCACACACTCAATGTGATTGGGTATGTGGAAAGACCTGACTAAGAAGGATTCCATCTGAGCCAAGAGTTGGCTATTGGTATGATATTGCAAATGTTGTGAGAATCATACAGTTCATGATAAACTACAACATGAATAACTTTGACAAGCGTTGACAAAGTTGTTGGACATGTTGATGACAGTAGAGGTAAATATGAAGAAAGACAAACCATAATCTTTGATGTGATCAAAGAAAAGGTAAGTCTTAAGGGCAACGACAAGGGCAAAGCAAAGAAGTGTTTTGATGCTAGCCAGCAGCCCAAGCCGTCTTCAACCTCAAGGCACATGGGGAAAGGGAGTATGAGGGAATTGCACTCTATATCTGGAAGAACAAAAGGAGATGAAGGAGGGGATGGAGATCTCCACCTAAGGTATCATGAAATGAACCACTTCTTTATGTGAGGTATATGATACCAGGATATGGATATGTCATATATGATATGCAATATCCACAAAGAAGTGATGACCTTTGTGAAAGGACCAAGAAAGAAGTACCCATCATTGGAGCAAGTGTTTCTGCCATAGATAGGAGTATCTTTCAGTTTATTTCAGCCTAAAGGGCATGAAATAGAGTTGAGAACTACTATTTCATATATTGCCAATAGATAGAAACACTTTATTTTTGCATATTGTATGGCAATGATGACAATTAATAAAGTTGATGTTTCAATCTTAATGATATGATCTTTGTGGCAATGCCTTGTTTATGTTGTGATACATGGTATGCATAGGATAAAATGATACCTAAAAGTTATAGATAACTCAAAAAATCTAATTAGCATCAATCATGAGAAATTCATTTCTAGTTTCCATGTGATGGATAAATCTAGACTCTTTTGGTTAGAGAACTAGTAAGAGACATGAATCTCTTGTACATGATTAATCAATCTTCACTAATGGTATTGGGAGAATGATTATCCAATTAGGTATAATACATGTGATGTATTTACATACCTATTGGAACAAATGCTAATACTTCAAATGGTGTTTAGAGAAATGTCAATATGAATATCTTGAAGTATTCAAGATTATCATAGATGAAGTGCAAATTTGGTAAAGTGTTAATTCTTAATGAGATCAATGAATGAAATACTTGGACCAAAATGTTTGAGATCCTTATGAGTGATTATGATATTGTATCATTGTGAACTCATGATTAAGGCATGGTGATGTCTAAATCAAGAAGGAATCATACTCTAAGGAGTTAGAGAATGATTATCGAATAACTGAATTCTTCTTAAATAAGGAATATCCTACACTAATAGAGGACATTGAGAATCACAAGGAGTTGTGAGTTCTTATAGCCTTAACAAATACACCTCAATTATATATATGATGAGTTGTTCATGTGATGAGTCAACTATCTAGATGAATATGAGGAACCAGATTTTGAGTTATGGTTTATGACCATTACATCCTAAATGACATCCATGTGAATCATAAGGTATGACCTTGATGGTAGCACTCGTTGGATGAAATCCATAAGTGCAAATGAGTCTTAAGTGTTAAGACACATGGATAACATTTTGAGAAGGATGATTCTTGTTGATTGCAACTTAATGACTAAGACATTTGGCATATGGATACTAAAACCGCATTCCTATGAGGAATAAAACAAGGATGTGTAGGTAACACAACCTATAAGGTTTATGAATCCATTGATGCAAATGAAGTCTATAAGTTACAATGGACTAATCAATGTGATTGATTGAGTACAAGCAACTCAGAATTGGATCTTTACTTTGATGATATAGTCAAAGGGTTCGACTGATATGTCAAAGATAAAAAGGGGATATGTGATTTAGTGGGAGTGTGTTCACATTCCACATGTGGATGTGAAATGGAAATGTTCTAAAATGGAAATCCAAAAGTGGAAATTATCTTTAAGGAAGATAGAGATGTTTCCTATGTGATAGGAATAGAGATCTATAGAGATAGTTCTCGAAAACCTCTTGACCTGAAAAAGGAAAGCATGCATTGGCAATCTGTACTGAAGGGTTCAGTATGCACAGATTCAGTGGGAGAAAACTTGTCCATGTTACATGGAGTTAGTATCCCAAGGCCAAGTGTCTAATTCTTATGAAGAATGGGAACACTAAGGATAGATATGGATCTATCATGTATGTAATCATCCCATTATCTTGCATGTATCGACATGGCAAGAACAAAATGCATTCATCATCTTGTATGTAGGACATGATAATATGATGTGCTCATCCTGATAACTCGTATGTAGGACATGACGAGTGGATGTCTGTCTATTTCTAGTAAGGGTTACTGGAATACCATGAGAACTTGATAAGTACTTGAGAAGTACTAGTTCTATGGAGATAAGGAAGAGTTTAATGTAAAGAGTTACATGGATGCGTACTTCTGAAAGGACACAAAATTAATCACAAAATATATATAGGATATATAAAAGTGAAAGTTTGTTGATAATTGGAAGTTTTCCAATAAAACCATTTAAAAGGAAATACCGAGTATCTATGTGTTAGAGAACAACAATGGATACTATATGGATCTGGAAGTTCATGAGATGAACTTATAGATATTCCGCGCATTGATGACAAGTATGGAATCCTTGATCATGCAATGTGGCTAAAGGTTAGCAAAGGAATACTAGATCGCATATTACGGCAAATCCATCTCATACGTGTGACGTACAGCAAAGAGATGTGAGACATGCAATATATACTGACTTTGGCAAGATGTTGCCATTACTCGCTATGTTGGCACAAGAGCACAGTAACATGTGGGACATGTTTGAAGATCACTATGAATATGATTCAAGGGTGATTGGCTCGCAGTGCAAGTGGGAGTCTGTTGGTATGTATGCCCTGAGAGCCAATCATGGGATGATTGGTGGGATACATTAAGATTGATTTTATAAACATCAAAGGTAAGCTTCCAATTCTTTCTGGTTCAGTCATATGACATAGTGATAGAATAGATTGAATGTCTAGAGAATGACTGTACTCAATGACGTATGCTTTCAAGTTAAGGACCTGAACGATGAGATCATACATATTCTAAGAGTTTGTACATTCTTGTTATGTCCCTAGTCGGATGTCATTGTGGAAGGTAGATAGATAGTAATGACACACAAGACTAGATTGTGGTGTTGGTTGATGACAAAATCTCATTAGTCATGATATAGAGATATCAAACCAAACACATAGGTACTTATTAGAGAACAAGTGTACCGGACAGACCCACCGTGAGTTTGACACATGGAACCATGACATGGTAGTCACAGTCAGTACTCACAGTGATGGTGGTGAATGTGATTCTTTGACCTGAAATAACTACACTCAATACATGTCGTTGGGTACATTTTGACATCATCAAACGCAGTCCTGAAACATGGGTTGTTATAAAGGTGATGATTGGGTGGCTTTGACACATGGGGCTTTTGAGGGGTGAGTGATATATATGGGATTTGTCCCTCCTGAGGGTGTTTGATATCCAAGGCCACTTGATGAGTAGGATTGAGATAGGCGTGGACACGCATGTGTGAATCAATATGTGATATTGATGTCATACATATCTCGTTCAATCTGCTCTAAGATCAAGAAAGTGAATGAACGTTGATAGGATGACTGTTCAATGCCTCGAGTTCATTCGGGATATCAACGACAAAGGAATTATACATTCACTGTAACACCATTCACAAATTGTAGGATTGAAAGTTGTTCTCTAACTTTCTACTTTCACTTGGGTAGCACTGATGTGTGACTAGGCACCTCTCTTTGCTTGTGAAGTCATAAGTGTTATGGACTTTCACTGCCAACGTGAAATGGACCTGTAGGGTCACACACATAGGATTTAACCTGGAAGAGGAGTTTTGTCCACAAGCAATGTTTAGATTGATTACTAAAGGAGTTTAGTAGTTCAATTAAATACTCAATCAATTGATAGCTCAATATCATATTGTTCAAGGTGTTGGACACATTGATTGGAGTATTGGATTAATTGAAATCGCATTTGACTGATTCTGCACAATATGCACTCCCAACCGATCGGCTCATATGATGAACTGATCGGCTGAGCTTGGTGAACCGGTCGGCTCAAGTGTTGAGTTGATCGGCTCATGGACAGGGTGAACGATTGCTTCAAGTGTTGAAACGATCGGTTCAACTAGTGCAACCGAGTAAGTTGGGAAAGTAGGATCGGTGAGAATTTTCCTTTCATTTCAATTTCCTAATTTGATTGGGAAATAGGATTGGTATTCGATACCAATTAGAAACAAAAGAAAGAAAGTCAATCGGGAACTGGTCAGGACCACAAACCGACCAGTTTAGAAAGTGAACCGACTGACTCTTGGGTCCCAACCAATCAGTTGAGTGTCAACCGACCGGCTCAGATCCCCAACCGACCGTTTCAAAAATGAAACGATCGGTTCAAGTTGCGAGTTGGTTGCTTTTGTGGAAAATCTTGAACCCTTCTACTCCTGCTTTTAGTCCCGCATTGCCCGGGATGGAGAACCCTGTACCATGACCCTCCTATATATAGGGGTATTGGGGGCTTCTCAAAGTACAACTCAGTGCAACAAGTTGCTCTGCAAAGTTGTCGTTCTCTTTAGTTTTGGTAATTGAGAGAGAGCCTGAGCAAGTGCTACCCACAAAGAGAGGCGCAGCAAGGGAAAGACAACTGTAGTTGCAATTGGTAGTAGGAGAGTGTGTTGGCGACTAGTACGTCAACAGGAGGGTGCGATTCCTTCCAATTCCTTGTGGTACAAGGAGTGTGGAGTTCCAGGTGGTCCGTGTGGACTCCTTCAGAGGTGGGAGGTTTCTACCGCTAGGAGGACAACCTTCAATCATGTCAGTCCCGGTGCGACCAGGAGATGCACAGACACCGTCCAAGTACAGAGGTGAAGACCGCACAAGCTGCGAGGTATTGTCGCTGAGCAAGCCTCAGGACAAGGTATGATTCCACAAACCATCCTTTCCTATTATATAGACGTTGACGCGTTTCCTTGTTCTGGGTTTGGGGGAGAAATTTTTTGTTTCCGCTGCCTTCTCTGCCTCCCCTAAAACCCAACAGTGGTATCAGAGCCACGTCAACTGCTCTATATTTTAGGAATATCAATATGATCGATTTTGGTTTGTCACCTTTATTTATTGCATACGATGCAAATAAAATTGGCTTTATGCATGTCCAATCATAAATCCACAAATCCCAATTACATATATGATATGTATTATTAATGCACTCGATACGCGTCTCCCTTAAACGAGTTTTATGGTGGATTTATAGCGTGGTTATGGCCAAAAAACCCTATCTGTGTATGGTTGTATGTGGTTGCTTGCATCTCGGTCTGCGCACCGATCTTCCTTCTCCTATTCCTGATGTAGCTCGAAATAATTCGAGACTTCTTTCCTACCTTTGCTCCCCTCGAATGTAACTCGAGGTTTCTCTTTTTACAATGTAAAATAGGATAGAATTTTATTTCCTGTTATGTCAAAGAATGGAGGACATCCAGACGACAGCTGAGACGATCGATTCAAGGAGTGAACCGATTGGTTGATGTTCCAGACGATTGGTTCAAGGAGTGAGCCAATCGGTTGATGACTGGTTCGAGGAGCGAGACGAGCGGGTGGCGGCCATGAAGTGATGTACGACGACCAGACGAACCAATCGGTTGGAGGAGCCAACCGATCGGCCGGTGGCACCCAGACGACCGGGCCATAACGAGCAAGTCATTCATGTGATGAGTTGATCTACTCAGAAGGCAAAGCATAGAGTTCATCTTGTACAGGTTGCATGTTATGTAGACCTAGATGACCGTGATTCCTCTTGGCTTGAGGAATCACATTAGGATGGCCATAATCATCGCTTTTATCATTTTGCATGTTTTCTATGGGATATAGCATGTATATGATACATACTATGTATTGTGGTGATTGGATATGTATATGTATATAAAAACCAAATCCCTCATTAAATATTAAGTTTTAGATTCCTTCCAAATGCAACACATGTGAAAATCTTGATCGACCAAGTGTGGGCACGCCCAAGCATGGTACACCATCTATCTCGTGGAAGCGTGAAGGATGAATGTGTGGGTTTGCCCAAGCAGGGTGCATATTCATCATGTTTGCTTTGGGTCGGACTTAACAAGGTGACCTAGATAGGATCTAGCACCTTGAGGCATGGAGATGATCATGGCAAGAAGTTGCATATGACATCTTATCAAGAGTTGCATATGATGCAATTAGCAAGACTTGCCTACCTGAGAGATCTATGTTGTGGGTGACAGCCCAAGCTGGTCCATGACTTAGAGGATTTCAGGATCTTGCCCACTAGAAGGTTGTACGCTGCAATCTTCCGAATTGATGGTGAGGGCTATCAATTTGAAGTAAAATAGTGGGAGCGATAATTAATTAAAGGCCTAATTTTATCGTCAACTTTTCAAATCAATCAAACAAGTCAAAAAGAGTTTTGGACTAAAATTGCATATATTTCCTTTTGTTAAAATAAATGGTTAATAAACACATCACTTTATTTGTGATCGGTCTTTGAGACCAAAAAATTAAATGGGAATAATTCCACAAATGGTTAGGATGATGAGAAATGTTCTCAAAGAGAGAAAGCTCTAAGTCCTAGTTATACCAAGACTAGATGAACTCAATCCCACCACATCAATGGCTGAAAGTATGCTTATGGAAGCATACCGAGGATGACATTGATGAGGAGTGCTAGATGTTGTGTTCTCTGAACTATGAGTTGCAGAGACAACATGAGACATATGATGTCTCCAAGACACTGTCCTAGTATGTCATGACAAAAGGAGATCCAGTAAGGTATTCACACACTCAATGTGATTGGGTATGTGGAAAGACTTGACTAAGAAGGATTCCATCTGAGCCAAGAGTTGGCTATTGGTATGATACTGCAAATGTTGCGAGAATCATACAGTTCATGATAAACTACAACATGAACAACTTTGACAAGCGTTGACAAAGTTGTTGGACATGTTGAGGATAGTAGAGGCAAATATGAAGAAAGACAAACCATAATCTTTGATGTCATCAAAGAAAAGGTAAGTCTTAAGGGCAAGGGCAAGGGCAAGGGCAAGGGCAAAGCAAAGAAGTGTTCTGATGCTAGCCAACAGCCCAAGCCGTCTTCAACCTCAAGGCACATGGGGAAAGGGTGTATGTGGGAATTGCCCTCTATATCTGGAAGAACAAAAGAAGATGAAGGAGGGGATGGAGATCTCCACCTAAGGTATCATGAAATGAACCACTTCTTTATCTGAGGTATATGATACCAGGATATGGATATGTCATATATGATATGCAATATCCACAAAGAAGTGATGGCCTTTGTGAAAGGACCAAGAAATAAGTACCCATCATTGGAGCAAGTGTTGCTGCCATAGATAGGAGTATCTTTCAGTTTATTTCAGCCTAAAGGGAATGAAATAGAGTTGAGAACTGCTATTTCATATATTGCCAATAGATAGAAACACTTTATTTTTGCATATTGTATGGCAATGATGGCAATTAATAAAGTTGATGTTTCAATCTTAATGATATGATCTTTGTGGCAATGCCTTGTTTATCTTGTGATACATGGTATGCATAGGATAAAATGATACCTAAAAGTTATAGATAACTCAAACAATCTAATTAGCATCAATCATGAGAAATTCATTTCTAGTTTCCATGTGATGGATAAATCTAGACTCTTTTAGTTAGAGAACCAGTAAGAGACATGAATCTCTTGTACATGATTAATCAATCTTCACTAATGGTAGTGGGAGAATGATTATCCAATTAGGTATAATACATGTGATGTATTTACATACCTATTGAAACAAATGCTAATACTTCAAATGGTGTTTAGAGAAATACCAATATCAATATCTTGAAGTGTTCAAGATTATCATAGATGAAGTGCAAATTTGGTAAAGTGTTAATTCTTAATGAGATCAATGAATGAAATACTTGGACCAAAATGTTTGAGATCTTATGAGTGATTATGATATTGTATCATTTTGCACTCATGATTAAGGCATGGTGATGTCTAAATCAAGAAGGAATAATACTCTAAGGAGTTAGAGAATGATTATCGAATAACTGAATTCTTATTAAATAAAGAATATCCTACACTAATAGAGGACATTGAGAATCACAAGGAGTTGTGAGTTCTTATAGCCTTAACAGATACACCTCATTTATCTATATGATGAGTTGTTCATGTGATGAGTCAACTATCTAGATGAATATGAGGAACCAAATTTTGAGTTATGGTTTATGATCATTACATCCTAAATGACATCCATGTGAATCATAAGGTATGACCTTGATGGTAGCACTCGTTGGATGAAATCCATAAGTGCAAATGAGTCTTAAGTGTTAAGACACATGGATAACATTTTGAGAAGGATTATGCTTGTTAATTGCAACTTAATGACTAAGACATTTGGCATATGGATACTAAAACCGCATTCCTACGAGGAATAAAACAAGGATGTGTAGGTAACACAACCTATAAGGTTTATGAATCCACTGATGCAAATGAAGTCTATAAGTTACAATGGACTAATCAATGTGATTGATTGAGTACAAGCAACTCAGAATTGGATCTTAACTTTGTTGATATAGTCAAAGGGTTTGACTGATATGTCAAAGATAAAGGGGGGATCTGTGATTTAGTGGGAGTGTGTTCACATTCCACATGTTGATGTGAAATGGAAATGTTCTAAAATGGAAATCCAAAAGTGGAAATTATCTTTAAGGAAGTTAGAGATGTTTCCTATGTGATAGGAATAGAGATCTATAGAGATAGTTCTCGAAAACCTTTTGACCTGAAAAAGGAAAGCATACATTGGCAATCTGTACTGAAGGGTTCAGTATGCACAGAATCAGTGGGAGAAAACTTGTCCATGTTACATGGAGTTAGTATCCCAAGGCCAAGTGTCTAATTCTTATGAAGAATGGGAACACTTAGGATAGATATGGATCTATCATGTATGTAATCATCCCATTATCTTGCATGTATCGACATGGCAAGAACAAAATGCATTCATCATCTTCTATGTAGGACATGACAATATGATGTGCTCATCCTGATAACTCGTATGTAGGACATGACGAGTGGATGTCTGTCTATTTCTAGTAAGGGTTACTGGAATACCATGAGAACTTGATAAGTACTTGAGAAGTACTAGTTCTATGGAGATAACGAAGAGTTTAATGTAAAGAGTTACATTGATGCGTACTTCTGATGATATAGTCAAAGGGTTTGACTGATATGTCAAAGATAAAGAGGGGATCTGTGATTTAGTGGGAGCGTGTTCACATTCCACATGTTGATGTGAAATGGAAATGTTCTAAAATGGAAATCCAAAAGTGGAAATTATCTTTAAGGAAGATAGATATGTTTCCTATGTGATAGGAATAGAGATCTATAGAGATAGTTCTCGAAAACCTCTTGACCTGAAAAAGGAAAGCATACATTGGCAATCTGTACTGAAGGGTTTAGTATGCATAGATTCAGTGGGAGAAAACTTGTCCATGTTACATGGAGTTAGTATCCCAAGGCCAAGTGTCTAATTCTTATGAAGAATGGGAACACTAAGGATAGATATGGATCTATCATGTATGTAATCATCCCATTATCTTGCATGTATCGACATGGCAAGAACAAAATGCGTTCATCATCTTGTATGTAGGACATGACAATATGATGTGCTCATCTTGATAACTCGTATGTAGGACATGATGAGTGGATGTCTGTCGATTTCTAGTAAGGGTTACTAGATACCATGAGAACTTGATAAGTACTTGAGAAGTACTAGTTCTATGGAGATAAGGAAGAGTTTAATGTAAAGAGTTACATTGATGCGAACTTCCGAAAGGACAGGAAATTAATCGCAAAATATATATAGGATATATAAAAGTGAAAGTTTGTTGATAATTGGAAGTGTTCCAATAAAACCATTTAAAAGGAAATACCGAGTATCTATGTGTTAGAGAACAACAGTGGATACTATATGGATCTGGAAGTTCATGAGATGAACTTATAGATATTCCGCGCATTGATGACAAGTATGGAATCCTTGATCATGCAATATGGCTAAAGGTTAGCAAAGGAATACTAGATCCCATATTACGACAACTCCATCTCATATGTGTGACGTACAATGAAGAGATGTGAGACATGCAATCTATACTGACTTTGGCAAGATGTTGCCATTACTCACTATGTTGGCAGAAGAGGACAGTAACATGTGGGACACGTTTGAAGATCACTATGAATATGATTCAAGGGTGATTGGCTCGCAGTGCAAGTGGGAGTCTATTGGTATGTATGCCCTGAGAGCCAATCATGGGATGATTAGTGGGATACATTAAGATTGATTTGATAAACATCAAATGTAAGCTTCCAATTCTTTCTGGTTCAGTCATATGAGATAGTGATAGATCATATTAAATGTCTAGAGAATGACAGTACTCAATGACGTATGCTTTTAGGTTAAGGACCTGAACGATGAGATCATACGTATGCTAAGAGTTTGTACATTTTTGTTATGTCCCTAGTCGGATGTCATTGTGGAAGGTAGATAGATAGGAATGACACACAAGACTAGATTGTGGTGTTGGTTGATGACAGAATCTCATTAGTCATGATATAGAGATATCAAACCAAACACATAGGTACTTGTTACAGAACAAGTGTACCGGACAGACCCACCATGAATTTGACACATGGAACCATGACATGGTAGTCACAGTCAGTACTCACAGTGATGGTGGTGAATGTGATTCTTTGACGTGAAATCACTACACTCAACACATGTCGTTGGGTACACTATGACATCATCAAACGCAGTCCTGAAACATGGGTTGTTATAAAGGTGATGATTGGGTGGCTTTGACACATGGGGCTTTTGAGGGGTGAGTGATAGATATGGGATTTGTCCCTCCTGAGGGAGTTTGATATCCAAGGCCACTTGATGAGTAGGATTGAGATAGGCGTGCACACACATGAGTGAATCAGTATGTGATATTGATGTCATACATATCTTGTTCAATCTGCTCTGAGATCAAGAAAGTGAATGAACGTTGACAGGATGACTGTTCCATGCCTCGAGTTCATTCAGGATATCAGCGACAAAGGAATTATACATTCTCTGTAACACCATTCACAAATTATAGGATTGAAAGTTGTTCTCCAACTTTCTACTTTGACTTGGGTAGAACTGATGTGTGACTAGGAACCGCTCTTTGCTTGTGAAGTCATAAGTGTTATGGACTTTCACTGCCAACGTGAAATGGACCTACAGGGTCACACACATAGGATTTAACCTGGAAGAGGAGTTTTGTCCACCAGCAATGTTTAGATTGATTACTAAAGGAGTTTAGTAGTTCAATTAAACACTCAATCAATTCATAGCTCAATATCATATTGTTCAAGGTGTTGGACACATTGATTGGAGTATCGTATTGATTGAAATCGCATTTGACTGATTCTGCACAATCTGCACTCCCAACCGATCGGCTCATGTGATGAACCGATCGGCTGAGCTTGGTGAACCGGTCGGCTCAAGTGTTGAGTCGATCAGCTCATGGACAGAGTGAACGATTGCTTCAAGTGTTGAAACGATCGGTTCAACTGGTGCAACCGAGCAAGTTGGGAAAGTAGGATTGGTGAGAATTTTTCTTTCATTTCAATTGCCCAATTTGATTGGGAAATAGGATTGGTATTTGATACCAATTAGAAACAAAAGAAAGAAAGTCAATCAGAAATTGGTCAGGACCACGAACCGACCGGTTCAGAAAGTGAACCGACCAGCTCATGGGTCCCAACCGATCGGTTGAATGTCAATCGACCAGATCAGATCCCCAACCGACCGTTTCAGAAATGAAACGATCAGTTCAAGTTGCGAGTTGGTTGCTTTTGTGGAAAATCTCGAACCCTTCTACTCCTGCTTTTAGTCCCGCATTGCCCGGGATGGAGAACCCTGTCCCATGACCCTCCTATATATATAGGGGTATTGGGGGCTTCTGAAAGTACAATTCAGTGCAACCAGTTGCTCTGCAAAGTTATCGTTCTCTCTGGTTTTGGTAACCGAGAGAGAGCCTGAGCAAGTGCTACCCGCAAAGGTAGGCGCAGCAAGGGAAAGACAATTGCAGTTGCAACTGGCAGCAGGAGAGTGTGTTGGCGACTAGTACGTCAACAGGAGGGTGCGACTCCTTCCAATTCCTTGTGGGACAAGGAGTGTGGAGTTCCAGGTGGTCCGTGTGGACAATTTCAGAGGCAGGAGGTTTCTGCCGCTAGGAGGACAGCCTTCAATCCTGTTAGTCCCGGTGCGACCAGGAGCTACACAGAGACCGTCCAAGACTAGAGGTGAAGATCATGCAAGCTGTGAGGTATTGTCGCCGAGCAAGCCTCGGTACAAGGTATGATTCCACAAACCATCCTTTCCTATTATATAGACGTTGACGCGTTTCCTTGTTCCGGGTTTGGGGGAGAAATTTTTTGTTTCTGCTGCCTTCTCTGCCTCCCCTAAAACCCAACAGTGGTATCAGAGCCACGTCAACTGCTCTATATTTTAGGAATATCGATATGATCGATTTTGGTTTGTCTCCTTTATTTATTGCATACGATGCGAATAAAATTGGCTTTATGCATGTCCAATCCTAAATCCACAAATCCCAATTACATATATGATATGTATTATTAATGCACTCGATACGCGTCTCCCTTAAACGAGTTTTGTGGTGGATGTATAACGTGGTTATGGCCAATAAACCCTATCTGTGTATGGTTGTATGTGGTTGCTTTCATCTCGGTCTGCGCACCGATCTTCCTTCTCCTATTCCTGATGTAACTCAAAATAATTCAAGACTTCTTTCCTACCTTTTCTCCCCTCGAATGTAACTCGAGGTTTATCTTTTTACAATGTAAAATAGGATAGAATTTTATTTCCTGTTATGTCAAAGCATGGAGGACATCCAGACGACAGCTGAGACGGTCAGTTCAAGGAGTGAACCGATCGGTTGACGTTCCAGACGATTGGTTCAAGGAGTGAGCCGATCGGTTGATGACCGATTCGAGGAGCGAGATGAGCGGGTGGCGGCCACGAAGAGATGCACGATGACTAGGTGAACCGATCAGTTGGAGGAGCCAACCGATCGGCTGGTGGCACCCAGACGAATGGGCCATAACGAGCAAGTCATTCATGTGATGAGTTGATCTACTCGGAAGGCAAAGCATAGAGTTCATCTTGTACAGGTTGCATGTGATGTAGACCTAGATGACTGTGATTCCTCTTGGCTCGAGGAATCACATTAGGATGACCACAATCATCGCTTTTATCATTTTGCATGTTTTCTATGGGATATAGCATGTATATGATACGTACTATGTATTGTGGTGATTGGATATGTATATGTATATAAAAACCAAATCCCTCATTAAATATTAAGTTTTAGATGCCTTCCAAATGTGACACACGTGAAAAGCTTGATCGACCAAGTGTGGGCACGCCCAAGCGTGGTACACCATCTATCTCATGGAAGCGTGAAGGATGAATGTGTGGGTATGCCCAAGCAGGGTGCATATTCATCGTGTTTGCTTTGGGTCAGACTTAACAAGGTGACCTAGATAGGATCTAGCGCCTTGAGGCATGGAGATGATCATGGAAAGAAGTTGCATATGACATCTTATCAAGAGTTGCATATGATGCAATTGGCAAGAGTTGCCTACCTGAGAGATCTATGTTGTGGGTGACAGCCCAAGCTGGTCCATGACTTAGAGGATTTCAGGATCTTGCCCACTAGAAGGTTGTACGCTGCAATCTTACGAATTGATGGTGAGGGCTATCAATTTGAAGTAAAATAGTTGGAGCGATAATTAATTAAAGGCATAATTTTATCGTCAACTTTTCAAATCAATCAAACAAGTCAAAAAGAGTTTTGGACTAAAATTGCATATATTTCCTTTTGTTAAAATAAATGGTTAATCAACAAATCACTTTATTTGTGATCGATCTTTGAGACCAACAAATTAAATGGGAATAATTCCACGAATGGTTAGGATGATGAGAAGTGTTCTCAAGGAGCGAAAGCTCTAAGTCCTAGTTATACCAAGACCAGATGAACTCAATCCCACCACATCAATGGCTGAAAGTATGCTTATGGAAGCATACCGAGGATGACATTGATGAGGAGTGCTTGATGTTGTGTTCTCTGAACTATGAGTTGCAGAGACAACATGAGACATATGATGTCTCCAAGACACTATCCTAGTATGTCATGATAGAAGGAGATCCAGTAAGATATTCACACACTCAATGTGATTGGGTATGTGGAAAGACCTGACTAAGAAGGATTCCATCTGAGCCAAGAGTTGGCTATTGGTATGATACTGCAAATGTTGTGAGAATCATACAGTTCATGATAAACTACAACATGAACAACTTTGACAAGCGTTGACAAAGTTGTTTGACATGTTGAGGATAGTAGAGGCAAATATGACGAAAGACAAACCATAATCTTTGATGTGATCAAAGAAAAGGTAAGTCTTAAGGGCAAGGGCAAGGGCAAAGCAAAGAAGTGTTCTGATGCTAGCCAGCAGCCCAATCCGTCTTCAACCTCAAGGCACATGGGGAAAGGGTGTATGAGGGAATTGCCCTCTATATCTGGAAGAACAAAAGAAGATGAAGGAGGGGATGGAGATCTCCACCTAAGGTATCATGAAATGAACCACTTCTTTAACTGAGGTATATGATACCAGGATATGGATATGTCATATATGATATGCAATATCCACAAAGAAGTAATGGCCTTTGTGAAAGGACCAAGAAAGAAGTACCCATCATTGGAGAAAGTGTTGCTGCCATAGATAGGAGTATCTTTCAGTTTATTTTAGCCTAAAGGGCATGAAATAGAGTTGAGAACTGCTATTTCATATATTGTCAATAGATAGAAACACTTTATTTTTGCATATTGTATGACAATGATGGCAATTAATAAAGTTGATGTTTCAATCTTAATGATATGATCTTTGTGGCAATGCCTTGTTTATCTAGTGATACATGGTATGCATAGGATAAAATGATACCTAAAAGTTATAGATAACTCAAACAATCTAATTAGCATCAATCATGAGAAATTCATTTCTAGTTTCCATGTGATGGATAAATCTAGACTCTTTTGGTTAGAGAACCAGTAAGAGACATGAATCTCTTGTACATGATTAATCAATCTTCACTAATGGTAGTGGGAGAATGATTATCCAATTAGGTATAATACATGTGATGTATTTACATACCTATTGGAACAAATACTAATACTTCAAATGGTGTTTAGAGAAATACCAATATGAATATCTTGAAGTGTTCCAGATTATCATAGATGAAGTGCAAATTTGGTAAAGTGTTAATTCTTGATGAGATTAATGCATGAAATACTTGGACCAAAATGTTTGAGATCCTTATGAGTGATTATGATATTGTATCATTGTGAACTCATGATTAAGGCATGGTGATGTCTAAATCAAGAAGGAATCATACTCTAAGGAGTTAGAGAATGATTATCGAATAACTGAATTCTTCTTAAATAAAGAATATCCTACACTAATAGAGGACATTGAGAATCACAAGGAGTTGTGAGTTCTTATAGCCTTAACAGATACACCTCAATTATCTATATGATGAGTTGTTCATGTGATGAGTCAACTATCTAGATGAATATGAGGAACTGGATTTTGAGTTATGGTTTATGACCATTACATCCTAAATGACATCCATGTGAATCATAAGGTATGACCTTGATGGTAGCACTCGTTGGATGAAATCCATAAGTGCAAATGAGTCTTAAGTGTTAAGACACATGGATAACATTTTGAGAAGGATGATGCTTGTTGATTTCAACTTAATGACTAAGACATTTGGCATATGGATACTAAAACCACATTCCTACGAGGAATAAAACAAGGATGTGTAGGTAACACAACCTACAAGGTTTATGAATCCACTGATGCAAATGAAGTCTATAAGTTACAATGGACTAATCAATGTGATTGATTGAGTACAAGCAACTCAGAATTGGATCTTAACTTTGTTGATATAGTCAAAGGGTTTGACTGATATGTCAAAGATAAAGGGGGGATCTGTGATTTAGTGGGAGTGTGTTCACATTCCACATGTTGATGTGAAATGGAAATGTTCTAAAATGGAAATCCAAAAGTGGAAATTATCTTTAAGGAAGACAGAGATGTTTCCTATGTGATAGGAATAGAGATCTATAGAGATAGTTCTCGAAAACCTTTTGACCTGAAAAAGGAAAGCATACATTGGCAATCTGTACTGAAGGGTTCAGTATGCACAGAATCAGTGGGAGAAAACTTGTCCATGTTACATGGAGTTAGTATCCCAAGGCCAAGTGTCTAATTCTTATGAAGAATGGGAACACTTAGGATAGATATGGATCTATCATGTATGTAATCATCCCATTATCTTGCATGTATCGACATGGCAAGAACAAAATGCATTCATCATCTTCTATGTAGGACATGACAATATGATGTGCTCATCCTGATAACTCGTATGTAGGACATGACGAGTGGATGTCTGTCTATTTCTAGTAAGGGTTACTGGAATACCATGAGAACTTGATAAGTACTTGAGAAGTACTAGTTCTATGGAGATAACGAAGAGTTTAATGTAAAGAGTTACATTGATGCGTACTTCTGAAAGGACACAAAATTAATCACAAAATATATATAGGATATATAAAAGTGAAAGTTTGTTGATAATTGGAAGAGTTCCAATAAAACCATTTAAAAGGAAATACCGAGTATCTATGTGTTAGAGAACAACAGTGGATACTATATGGATCTGGAAGTTCATGAGATGAACTTATAGATATTCCACGCATTGATAACAAGTCTGGAATCCTTGATCATGCAATGTGGCTAAAGGTTAGCAATGGAATACTAGATCGCATATTACGGCAACTCCATCTCATACGTGTGACGTACAATGAAGAGATGTGAGACATGCAATCTATACTGACTTTGGCAAGATGTTTCCATTACTCACTATGTTGGCACAAGAGCACAGTAACATGTGGGACATGTTTGAAGATCACTATGAATATGATTCAAGGGTGATTGGCTCGCAGTGCAAGTGGGAGTCTGTTGGTATGTATGCCCTGAGAGCCAATCATGGGATGATTGGTGGGATACATTAAGATTGATTTGATAAACATCAAAGGTAAGCTTCTAATTCTTTCTGGTTCAGTCATATGAGATAGTGATAGAACAGATTGAATGTCTAGAGAATGACAGTACTCAATGACGTATGCTTTCAGGTTAAGGACCTGAACGATGAGATCATACGGATGCTAAGAGTTTGTACATTCTTGTTATGTCCCTAGTCGGATGTCATTGTGGAAGGTAGATAGATAGCAATGACACACAAGACTAGATTGTGGTGTTGGTTGATGACAGAATCTCATTAGTCATGATATAGAGATATCAAACCAAACACATAGGTACTTGTTAGAGAACAAGTGTATCGGTCAGACCCACCGTGAGTTTGACACATGGAACCATGACATGGTAGTCACAGTCAGTACTCACAGTGATGGTGGTGAATGTGATTCTTTGACCTGAAATCACTACACTCAACACATGTCGTTGGGTACACTTTGACATCATCAAACGCAGTCCTGAAACATGGGTTGTTACAAAGGTGATGATTGGGTGGCTTTGACCCATGGAGCTTTTGAGGGGTGAGTGATAGGTATGGGATTTGTCCCTCCTGAGGGAGGTTGATATCCAAGGCCACTTGATGAGTAGGATTGAGATAGGTGTGTGCATGCATGTGTGAATCAGTATGTGATATTGATGTCATACATATCTCATTCAATCTGCTCTAAGATCAAGAAAGTGAATGAACGTTGACAGGATCACTATTCCATGCCTCGAGTTCATTCAGGATATCAGCGACAAAGGAATTATACATTCTCTGTAACACCATTCACAGATTGTAGGATTGAAAGTTGTTCTCCAACTTTCTACTTTCACTTGGGTAGCACTGATGTGTGACTAGGAACCGCTCTTTGCTTGTGAAGTCATAAGTGTTATGGACTTTCACTGCCAACGTGAAATGGACCTACATGGTCACACACATAGGATTTAACCTGGAAGAGGAGTTTTGTCCACAAGCAATGTTTAGATTGATTACTAAAGGATTTTAGCAGTTCAATGAAACACTCAATCAATTGATAGCTCAATATCATATTGTTCAAAGGCGTTGGACACATTGATTGGAGTATCAGATTGATTGAAATCACATTTGACTGATTCTGCACAATCTGCACTCCCAACTGATCGGCTCATGTGATGAACCGATCGGCTGAGCTTGGTGAATCGGTCGGCTCAAGTGTTGAGTCGATCGGCTCATGGATAGGGTGAACGATTGCTTCAAGTGTTGAAACAATCGGTTCAACTGGTGCAACCGAGCAAGTTGGGAAAGTAGGATTGGTGAGAATTTTCCTTTTGTTTCAATTGCCCAATTGGATTGGGAAATAGGATTGGTATTCGATACCAATTAGAAACAAAAGAAAGAAAGTCAATCGGGAACTGGTCAGGACCATGAACCGACCGGTTCAGAAAGTGAACCGACCAGCTCATGGGTCCCAACCGATCGGTTGAGTGTCAACCGACCGGCTCAGATCCCCAGCCGACCGTTTCAGAAATGAAACGATCGGTTCAAGTTGCGAGTTGGTTGCTTTTGTGGAAAATCTCGAACCCTTCTACTCCTTCATTTAGTCCTGCATTTCCCGGGATGGAGAACCCTGTCCCATGACCCTCCTATATATATAGGGGTATTGGGGGCTTCTCAAAGTACAACTCAGTGCAACCAGTTGCTCTGCAAAGTTGTCGTTCTCTCTGGTTTTGGTAACCGAGACAGAGCCCGAGCAAGTGCTACCCGCAAAGGGAGGTGCAGCAAGGGAAAGACAATTGCAGTTGCAACTAGAAGTAGGAGAGTGTATTGGCGACTAGTACGTCAATAGGAGGGTGCGACTCCTTCTAATTCCTTGTGGGACAAGGAGTGTGGAGTTCCAGGTGGTCCGTGTGGACTACTTCAGAGGCGGGAGGTTTCTACCGCTAGGAGGACAACCTTCAATCCTGTCAGTCCCGATGTGACCAGGAGCTGCACAGACACCGTCCAAGACCGGAGGTGAAGACCGTGCAAGCCGCGAGGTATTGTCGCCGAGCAAGCCTCGGGACAAGGTATGATTCCACAAACCATCCTTTCCTATTATATAGACGTTGACGCATTTCCTTGTTCCGGGTTTGGGGGAGAAATGTTTTATTTCCGTTGCCTTCTCTGCCTCCCCTAAAACCCAACAACAAGGCCATTAAATATCTTGTCACCTCTCATCATTTATCATTAAATGAATCATCACAACAAGGTATGAGTTTGTCTCTCATCCTTACCAGGGTATGATTACATCATACTTATTAACTTGGCTTAACCCTTTCTCAAGGTATGTTAGCCCACACTTATCCAAGTACATTAAACTCATTACATCTCAATGTAACAATTGATATAACACACTTCATGTGTTACTCATCCAAGTATATTGGATTTAAGGTGCATCAAGGTACATCAACCCTGAAATGCTGGATGTCATATCTATCATGTCTTGATGTATCACTTCCCTCATCACTTTTAACTTACTTAAATTCATCAAATTATCTTGTATTAGGGTATTTTCCATCCTAATACTTTATGCACTAGCCCATCACATTCATTCTGTAGTGTATTGATCATAGGTCATACATTTGAATTGTCCAACCATCATCAATTGATATGGACTCATCTCAGGTTGAGACATTATTGATATAAGGTTCTCCATTATCAACCACTCTAGGTGTTTTACCTATCAAGGTATTAGCCACACCATTACTTGGTGTTTCACTCATCACTCCTAAGAGTATCTTTCCCTCACCTCTACAAGGTGTCTCGGGTTAAAGGTGTGCATATGTTCACCATATTGGGTTGTAGGTGTATAGGCACCACCATATCGGGCTAGAAGTATATACATACCATTCATATCGGGCTAGAGTTGTTTATATGTGTTACCCATGTCATGCATGAGGTATAAATCCATCACCATGTCGGACCAGACATCAACTAGGGTTGTGTAATGGGCTACCATATCGTTCAATAGCATTTGCTATTCTTTACTCATATCGGGTTACCCAAATTAGGGTTTCACATCAACTTACAAGAATACAATTGACCTTGTATCGTGTATGGAGTCTATACTTTACTCCCTATCATGCAAGAGGTGTATACTACACCCCCATATCGTGCAACAAAGTATTCATTCATCTCCATATCATTCAAGTGAAGTAGGTGTATCATCATATCGGGTTAAAAGTGCTTTCTTGTGTGCTTGCACCCGATATCACTTTTCTAAAGTGATACCACCATATTCCAGCTCTAGACCTTAGTTATAACTGTTATAGTTCATGTCAACAGGTCTAAGAAACTACTAGAACTCATAATCTCATCAAATATTTCAGGAAATTTCGGAATTAAAAGTATTTCACTAATTATAGCAATTCAGGTCAAGAATAATAACATGGTTGAGTTCAAGTTATATAACCTACCTTAAGAACGACTTCAAAGCTCCAAGATCCAAAGCTCCACGTTCCTAAGGTTGAAGATGGATTTCACAACTCCTATATATGCAAAGAATCACCATGGATAAGCAATTGGTGAAGAAGAAAAGAAAAGAAGATCAAAACCCTAAATTCATGCTTCAATCTAATGTTGAAGATGATCATTGCCTCACCTTAGGGTTAAGTTTTGAGTTCCTTAGCTCCTTGTTCGACACCCCACCACTCTTGGGCGATATGGACTTCCTCTTGTCCGACACAACCTTGCTTGTGGCCGATACCCCCTCACTTGTGGCCAAAATCACTTCAATTGGCCGATATCAACTTGCTATGGAAAATATCAACATGGTATGGCCGATACACTTGCTATGGCCGATACCCAAGGCCTATGCACGATACCCTTGTGCCGTTGCACGATATGCCAACCCTCTTGTACGATATGGCACTCACTTGCACGATATGGCACTCAACTCTTCACCCTATTGGCCGATATCACCTTATATGGCCAATATCACCTACTTGGGCGATATGGTTTTGCCATGGGTGATATTCCAAGGACCTATGCACGATATGCTTGCTCTCCTGCACGATACAAGAGCCCCATGCATGATACCACAAGGTAGGAGGGTGGTAAGGGTCGAAAATTTCCATTAAGGGGTCAAACTAGCGGTATATATACTTGGTGATCATGAAGAGAGGAAAAAATGAGGTGTCAACATTTTGAGCTAGTAGGTGCCACGTGTCATGCATGGGTGACACGTTTCCATGCATACATAATCATTTATATTGTCTTGAAAAACAGTTGAGTATCATATAGAGATGCAAATTCGTCCATTGCTTATCCATTTGGATAAGTCATCTAGGTTTAATCACTATTTTAAGTCAAGCCGATACACTTTTTCTAAGGAAACTTGTTGGCCGTCACACCTCACCTCCTTGAGGTTATTTACACGATATGTACTTTTCCAAAAGTTCACAAAATGATATGGGACACCTCCTTGGGCTCCATGGCCGATAGGCACTCATATATAAGCTTTTCAACTTGATACAACTCAAGTTAAGCTTCCAAATTCAACCCTTTTTCTTGGTCATTTCATCACCAAGAGTATCATCATTCATAATTGACCCAAACATGGTGTATCATTCATTATCTCTCATCTAAATGATATATAGAGGAAGTAGGGACATTCTATAGGTGGTAATTTGCATATCAACCCCACATTTTTGGTAAATTACAATTTGTACCAAAATTGGCACACAATGCTCCAGCATTGTTCAAACAAGTTCAAACTTGGAATTTAGGCTTTCCACAAGCCACCACTTAGAATAATGCTCTCTCTTATGATGATAAAACATATAAGGCACATTCAAAATGTGAAATTTTGCATTATATCCCCTCAACTTGGGCAAATTACACTTTGGTCCAAAATAAAGGAAAATTGCTCAAACAACATTCAATCGGGACCAAACTTGAAACATGAGTGTGTCACATGATAACAAAGCACCTTAGAGGATTATATTAAATTTCTAATCAACTTTATTAGCCAAAACAAATAGGGTTAACTCATAACCCAGGTCAGGGTCGTTACAAGTTATAAACCCCTAACAAGGATTTTGTCCCTGAAATCCCAGGTACAGGAAGACAAATATTATTCATTCATCATATTATCAAGTCTCCACATAACATATTAATGTCATGGAGATTCCATAGAATATTTTATCAACACAAAGTTCTTCCACACAAAGTTATCATTGAACATGTCATACAGGACACATACTCCACTGTCCTTTTCATTATCGACTGTGTAATTAATTCTGGGTCGGGTAACACTTTTCTCACTCAGATAGAGGTTTTTGTTAATATCATTTGAAAAACTTTTATTGTAATATTTTTACAATTATTCCTTCAAGTAAATCATTCTTATAATTTTTATGTTTATGCACAACATAAACCCCTAACATCATTTATGCAGAGCATAAACCCCTAACATATGATGTCAATACTATTTCATGTAACTAGACTGATTTCACAGTTGGCCATCCCAGGCAACCAACATAAATCATCTGATTAGGAGTTTATGTTTTCACTTTCTCATACCACCTGACACTTCTTAGATACCAGGATTCCTTACTTTGATATCTATCACATGTGTCAAATACTCATCACATACTCATCTTTCTTTCATCTTGGGACATTACTTATTACATATATCTTTATCTTGGGACCAAAGTCCAAGACAAAATCATACTTTTCTAAGTATCCATCAATGGTTTATTTCTAATCCATGCACATCAAGTGTCATAGTACTCACTTGATTGCCATGTCCCTGAAAGGAAAGAACACAAAGAAACATATTCCTTTTATCACCCCATCATCATCCAGGGTTGTTTTTTTTTATTTACTCATGTCTCATCCTAGGTTCCTTGCCATCAACATAGAAATTATAAGGATGATTACATATCATTATTCCTTTCTTTGTTATTGTCTAACATGTTCATGAACATTTTGTGAGTTTATCACATTTCCCATTTCCACATCATGGGAAAATATCTTTACTATTCAAACATGCTTTATCTACAAGGATCATCTCCCTTGTTCTCATTCTCTTATCATGAGGGTTATACTTTTCATTTCCTTATACCTACACATTGATCTGAGATAGTCTCAGATTCCACTTTATTGCACTTAGGATGTGATATACATGTCCATACCATATTTCCAGTTTAGTTATACTCACTAGATTGTCTCATAATTACTACTTGATCAGAGTAATCAGAAAGATAATAATCTAGAAGTTCCATACTTGCCCTATCTTCAATAATTATATACCTGGCCAGGGTATACAAGTACTGAGATTAGGTAGTATGCATTTTATGTACTTTCATATTCCTTACTTTTTGTATCATCACAAGCATGGGATTTAGCATCCCTGGATTTTCTCCAGGAATTACCTCTATACCTCATCCTCTTTCACACGGATAAGAACAATTATAAAGCATTTTAAAAGAATACTGAACAGAATATAAATTCTAGTTCTCATCATTGCTTCCCTATGTCCCTATAGGACAATCAATAGGGAAATCCATAACAGCAATCCTTTTTAGGATTATCAGATAATCATCAAGATAAGGCATATCAAAATGAAAGGATCTATATAACTGTTATCCCTCGCGGTCATCTACCGCTTTAGGTTGACTCAACGTATAGAGTCTAGCTGTTTCATGTTGTTTCTTTTGCCTTTTTACATCATTGGGCTGTAACTTTCATAAGCCCTGCCGAGTCTACCTCGGTTGTTGAGTCATTTCCTCCCTTCTTTTAAAAGAAAAGAGTTTAGTATGCTCAACATGTCCATAACCATAACATGTCTTGTCTTCATACCATGGTCTTATCGGTCTCATTACCGATGTATAAGATAAGCCATGAGTTCTTACTGGTGGAAAGTTAGGACCTTTGCCTTTACTTAGTGGCTACTGCCCTGGTACACTAGGCATTTATTGCACTGGTGGCACCAAAAACTTTGTCTTTTTAGAACAACTAGGCACATGTCTCTAGAATTGTAGAGACCTTTCCTTATTTCCCAACTTATTGCCCCATCTTGGGCATTACCATCGTAGATATACTATCTATCTATACTTATGGCAGAGTCTATTTTCTTACCATATGCTAATCCTTCCCACATTTTCCACTGTTCCAACATGACTATGTCATTCATGAACCTTTTCAAAGCCTAACGTTTTCATATTGAGGACTGGTAACCTAGGTTGTAATGCCATTATCCAGTCTACTATATGCATCATTGTTATCCTAACATGCCCAACAAGAGCATAAGCATAGGATTCTCTATCCTGATCAGGTCAAGATGGGAATTCTTAGGCATTCATTCTTCTCTTGCCTGATTCCTTGCACCCTCTCCTAGTGCAACAACATTGCCCTTAGCAATGTGTTCCTCATGTTCCCCAGTCATTTATAAACTTTACCCTTTACTCTTGCATAAGTAGAAGTCACTATAGGGTATATTGGAGGACACTAACATAGACTCAACACCTTAGTCCTATGTCTCTGTAGACTCAACGAACCTTAAGCTCTGATACCAAACTTGTAACGACAGTCGCCAAACTGACAAACCAATCGTTACTAATTAAGTGGAATAAACATAAACAACGGATTAACAAAAATCACTAAAATTTAAAACCATTTTGCAAGGAGATCCTTGTACAGAAAACTTTTACTGAAGGACCCAAAACTCATACATGTCATGATTTACATTGTATGACATTGTTTCATCTCATCTCAAGGACAACATATTACAGTGGCTCTATCAAACCACATACTGGAGCAACATAAAACCTCGAGGCATTCAAGCCAAAACCTCAGACCATTCATGAAACCATAATGAACCAACACCAAGGACCTGAGAGTACAGAGACGACACATAGGACTTCTATCTACAAGACATGACAGACAGTACACTCAACTTGAGCTGTCACATATGTCCCTGCTGCTGTTGTTTTTTCTCTGCAGAAAGGTCTTCACCTCCTCATGCACGTCCACCTAAAAATTTGGATCCCACGGGGGTGAGACAATTGTACTTGTCCCAGCGAGAGATATAACTCTCTGCCGACCATATTATTATCACAGTTAAATAGTATTAAACTGAGCATAGGATAAGCAGTTTAGAACATTCTCATATTTTAAAGCATTGCAGCTGTCTATGATAGAGCAATAATTCATCTATTCACTTTATAAGGAATATGGAGAACACGTATATCATTTACCCATCATACTATCTCAAGCTTATCATGTGATGCTCATTATCATGGTATGCCATCCATGAATCATTCTCATTTCTATCAGTTGGCCTCAGCCAATCTGCTAACCAAATATTGAATTGTATCAGTCATGTGAGTATACATCATCATATTCTGTCCAGGCATTGGACTATGTCAATCATGTGCAACTATTCCAGATATTGAACTATATCAATCTTGTGCAACTATTCCAGGTATTGAACTATGTCAATCCTGTGCAACTATTCTAGGTATTGAACTATGTCAATCTTGTGACAATTATTCCAGGTATTGGGTTATGACCAATCATGTGCAATTATTCCAGGTATTGGGTTATGACCAATCCTATGCAATTATTCTAGGCATTAGGTTATGACCAATCCTGTGCAATTATTCCAGGCATTGGGTTATTACCAATCCTGAGCAATTATTCCAGGTATTGGGTTATTACCAATCATGTGCATTCCAGGTATTGATCTATGTCAATCCTGTGATTATTCTAGGCATTGGGTTATTACCAATCCTGTGCATTCCATGTATTGATCTATGTCAATCCTGTGATTATTCTAGGCATTGGGTTATTACCAATCTTGTGCAATTATCCAGGTATTGGGTTATTACCAATCCTTTGCATTCCAGGTATTGATCTATGTCAATCCTGTGATTATTCCAGGCATTGGGTTATTACCAATCCTGTGCAATTATTCCAGGTATTGGGTTATTACCAATCCTGTGCATTCCAAGTATTGATCTGTGTCAATCCTTGTTATTATTCCAGGCATTGGGTTATTACCAATCCTGTGCATTCCAGGTATTGATCTATGTCAATCCTGTGATTATTCCAGGCATTGGGTTATTACATATCCCGTGCATTCCAGGTATTGATCTATGTCAATCCTGTGATTATTCCAGGCATTGGGTTATTACCAATCCTGTGCAATTATTCCAGGTATTGGGTTATTACCAATCCTGTGCATTCCATGTATTGATCTATGTCAATCCTGTAATTATTCCAGGCATTGGGTTATTACCAATCCTGTGCATTCCAGGTATTGATCTATGTCAATCCTGTGATTATTCCAGGCATTGGGTTATTACCAATCCTGTGCAATTATTCCAAGTATTGGGTTATTACCAATCCTGTGCATTCCAGGTATTGATCTATGTCAATCCTGTGATTATTCCATGCATTGGGTTATTACCAATCCTGAGCAATTATTCCAGGTATTGGGTTATTACCAATCATGTGCATTCCAGGTATTGATCTATGTCAATCCTGTGATTATTCTGGGCATTGGGTTATTACCAATACTGTGCATTCTAGGTATTGATCTATTTCAATCATGTGATTATTCCAGGCATTGGGTTATTACCAATCATGTGCATTCTAGGTATTGATCTATGTCAATCCTGTGATTATTCCAGGCATTGGGTTATTACCAATCCTGTGCATTCCAGGTATTGATCTATGTCAATCCTGTGATTATTCCAGGCATTGGGTTATTACCAATCCTGTGCATTCCAGGTATTGATCTATGTCAATCCTGTGATTATTCCAGGCATTGGGTTATTACCAATCCTGTACAATTATTATTATGTTACAGGGTTCCCATTTACTTGGTTTATTTTAAACATTACCAATTCTTACATCAATCTTTAGATCAATATCTTGTCACCTCTTATTAGGAAACAACTGATCACATGACTCACAAGGCCCATTAAACATCTTGTCACCTCTCATTAGGCAACAACTATTCCCATGGCTCACAAGGCCATTAAACATCTTGTCACCTCTCACTAGGTAACAACTATTCACATGGCTCACAAGGCCATTAAACATCTTGTCACCTCTCACTAGGAAACAACTATTCACATGGCTCACAAGGCCATTAAACATCTTGTCACCTCTCACTAGGCAACAACTATTCACATGGCTCACAAGGCCATTAAACATCTTGTCACCTCTCACTAGGCAACAACTATTCACATGGCTCACAAGGCCATTAAACATCTTGTCAACTCTCACTAGGCAACAACTATTCACATGGCTCACAAGGCCATTAAAAATCTTCTCACCTCTCATCATTTATCATTAAATGAATCATCACAACAAGGTATGAGTTTGTCTCTCATCCTTACCAGGGTATGATTACATCATACTTATTAACTTGGCTTAACCCTTTCTCAAGGTATGTTAGCCCACACTTATCCAAGTGCATTAAACTCATTACATCTCAATGTAATAATTGACATAACACACTTCATGTGTTACTCATCCAAGTATATTGGATTTAAGGTGCATCAAGGTACATCAACCCTGAAATGATGGATGTGATATCTATCATGTCTTGATGTATCACTTCCCTCATCACTTTTAACTTACTTAAATTCATCAAATTATCTTGTATTAGGGTATTTTCCATCCTAATACTTTATGCACTAGCCCATCACATTCATTATGTAGTGTATTGATCATAGGTGATACATTTGAATTGTCCAACCATCATCAATTGATATGGACTCATCTCAGGTTGAGACATTATTGATATAAGGTTCTCCATTATCAACCACTCTAGGTGTTTTACCTATCAAGGTTTTAGCCACACCATTACTTAGTGTTTCACTCATCACTCCTAAGAGTATCTTTCCCTCACCTCTACAAGGTGTCTCGGGTTAAAGGTGTGCATATGTTCACCATATTGGGTTGTAGGTGTATAGGCACCACCATATCGGGCTCGAAGTATATACATACCATTCATATCAGGCTAGAGTTGTTTATATGTGTTACCCATGTCATGCATGAGGTATAAATCCATCACCATGTCAGACTAGACATCAACTAGGGTTGTGTAACAGGCTACCATATCGTTCAATAGCATTTGCTATTCTTTACTCATATCGGGTTACCCAAATTAGGGTTTCACATCAACTTACAAGTATACAATTGACCTTGTATCGTGCATGGAGTCTATACTTGACTCACTATCATGCAAGAGGTGTATACTAAACCCCCATAACGTGCAACAAAGTATTCATTCATATCCATATCGTTCAAGTGAAGTAGGTGTATCATCATATCGGGTTAAAAGTGCTTTCTTGTGTGCTTGCACCCGATATCACTTTTCTTAAGTGATACCACCATCTTCCAGCTCTAGACCTTAGTTATAACTGTTATAGTTCATGTCAAAAATTCTAAGAAACTACTAGAACTCATAATCTCATCAACTATTTTAGGAAAATTCGGAATTAAAAGTATGTCACTAATTATAGCAATTCAGGTGAAGAATAATAACATGGTTGAGTTCAAGTTATATAACCCGCCTTAAGAATGACTTCAAAGACCCAAGATCCAAAGCTCCACGGTCTTAAGGTTGAATATGGATTTCACAACTCCTCTATATTCAAAGAATCACCATGGATAAGCAATTGGTGAAGAAGAAAAGAAAAGAAGATCAAAACCCTAAATTCATGCTTCAATCCAATGTTGAAGATGATCATTGCCTCACCTTAGGGTTAAGTTTTGACTTCCTTAGCTCCTTGTCCGACACCCCACCACTCTTGGGCGATATGGACTTCCTCTTGGCCGACACAACCTTGCTTTTGGCCGATACCCCCTCACTTGTGGCCAAAATCACTTCAATTGGCCGATATCAACTTGCTATGGACAATATCAACACGAGATGGCCGATACACTTGCTATGGCCGATACCCAAGGCCTATACACGATACCCTTGTGCCCTTGCACGATATGCCAACCCTCTTGCACGATAAGGCACTCACTTGCATGATATGGCACTCAACGCTTCACCCTATTGGCCGATATCACCTTATATGGCCAATATCACCTACTTGGGCGATATGGTTTTTCCATGGGGGATATCCCAAGGACCTATGCACGATATGCTTGCTCTCCTACACGATACAAGAGACCCATGCACGATACCACAAGGTAGGAGGGTGGTAAGGGTCGAAAAATTCCATTAAGGGGTCAAACTAGGGGTATATATACTTACTGATCATGAAGAGAGGCAAAAATGAGGTGTCAACATTTTGAGCTAGTAGGTGCCACGTGTCATGCATGGGTGACACGTGTCCATGCATGCATCATCATTTATATTGTCTTGAAAAACAGTTGAGGATCATATAGAGATGCAAATTCGTCCATGGCTTATCCATTTGGATAAGTCATCTAGGTTTAATCACTATTTTAAGTCAAGCCGATACACTTTTTCTAAGGAAACTTGTTGGCCGTCACACCTCACCTCCTTGAGGTTCTTTGCACGATATGGACTTTGCCAAAAGTTCATGAAACGATATGGGACACCTCCTTTGGCTCCATGGCCGATAGGCACTCATATATAAGCTTTTCAACTTGATACAACTCAAGTTAAGCTTCCAAATTCAACCCTTTTTCTTGGTCATTTCATCACCAAGAGTATCATCATTCATAATTGACCCAAACATGGTGTCTCGTTCATTCTCTATCCTCTAAATGATATATAGAGGAATTAGGGATATTCTATAGGTGGTAATTTTCATATCAAGCCCACATTTTGGGTAAATTACAATTTGTACCAAAATTGGCTCACAATGCTCCATCATTGTTCAAACAAGTTCAAACTTAGAATTTAGGCTTTCCACAAGCCACCACTTAGCATAATTCTCTCTATTATGATGCTAAAACATATAAGGCACATTCAACATGTGACATTTTGCATTATAGCCCCTCAACTTGGGCAAATTGCACTTTGGTCCAAAACAAAGGAAAATTGCTCAAACAGCATTCAATCGGGACCAAACTTGAAACATGAGTGTGTCACATGATAACAAAGCACCTTAGAGGATTATATTAAAGTTATAATCAACTTTATTAACCAAAACAAATACGGTTAACTCATAACCCAGGTCAGGGTCGTTACAAATACCTCATAGCTCTTACCTGGCTATGAATCCAAACAACATACATGCATGGTTAGTATATACATCCAGAGAGATTACTTAAGCCATCATAGATTTATAGGATTATCATGCTATCATTTTAAGAAGCATAAGCTGTATCAACATGCCCCATGCATGTGATCATAATCATTTGTCACATCATCATGTGAAGCAGCATCATATGTAACAACATCATGACCTTCCAAACATACCTGGTTCACAACCTATCATCATATCTCATTATCATCATAGATGTGGGTCTCAAGGTGGTTAAACCATATCATCCATATCATCATTACCATCAAAGATATAACTACATGATCAAGAACTATCTGCTAGGTTCCCGGGTTATCAAAAACCCTCACTAAAAGCTCCTGCTACCTTCACTAAGAGTGTGGCGGGTAGCGCGTGCCTCACCACAGTTGGTATCGGGCAGGGTAACAACCCTCACCAAAAGCTTACCGGCCTAGGCATTTAGCCACATATCGACCAACCCTAGAAGATATCAACCCCCCCAAGGTGTATCGTGCAACTAGAGAACAAGGCGTTATCATGCAACCTTGTCGTGCATACCATGTGCACAAGGTGGATCGTATAGCTAGCTCAAGAGGTGTATCGGCTAGAACCCTACCGGCCAACTAGGGTTAGGGTTGTATTGGGCAACCATTCTCACCACTGCATTGGTTGAGATCATGGCTCCCTAAGCCAACAATGTATCGCCCAACATGTTCATGAAATAGGAGACACAAAAGCAATTCAAGGAAGTCTATCCGTCAGCAAGGGCAGCACTCCATATCGGCCTCTAACAAAGCAACAACTAGGGTTTCCACTCAACCCATATCAGGAAGCTCAAACTCACCCAACTTGTGTCACCCAAGGAACCAAATAGAGATGTGGTCTAAGAATCATATCGATCAAGGGGACAACACCACTTAGGTCAAAGAGGTCATATCATCCATCCAAGTCAAGCTTCTCATCTTGGCCACCACTTAAGGCACCTACTAGGGTTTCTCTATACCACCAAATCGGGCATCACCAAAACTAAACCATGTCACCCAACACAACGATAGCCTACTAGGCTCCATATCAGCCAAAGCATATCAGGCACCAAGCCAACCATCTCAACTCCATATCATGTCGGCTAAAGATCAACACAAGGCAGGGGTATCAGGCAACCTTACTTCAAGATGTATCGTTCATAGTGCAAGATATAAGGTGTGTCGCCCAAGCTCTATCTCAAGCCAAGAGAACCATATTGGGCACCAAACCAACCATCTCAACTAGGTGTATCAGCCAAAGGTAAAACCCTAGACAAGAGGCTATCGGGCAACACTTACAAAAAGGACATATCATATAAGGCACAAGGCTCAACCTGACAAGGTCATCTTCAACCTCAAGCACATGAGAAACAAACCCTAATTGATCAATATGATCAGATCACCTCTCTACATCCAAGAGAGAGGGGTTTTGCACAACTTCTATCACAAATCAGGCAACCACAAGGATCAACCTCAACTTAGGTCATCACATATCCAAGAGCGCACCTCTCAAATCCATGGTGAGAGGAGGGTGTTGCCCAAGCAACTAGAATGTAGACTCACCTCTCAACTTAAACGAGAGAGGGGTATTGCCCACATCACTAGAGCTCAAACTCACTTCTCAAAAACCAAGGAGAGAAAGGGGTATTGTTCAACAAGAAAACCCCAAACAATGGTTCGGCCAACTAGATCCAAAGGCATATAAACCATCAACAACATCAACAACATCATGCTCACTATATCCATAAGATCAACAACATGTACTAGAGCAAGAAACATAACATGCAATGGTCGATCATCAACATATATGAATCATGCAACATAAAGAAGGTAGTACAACTAGGGTTAGAAGTTATGTAACTCGCCTTAAGCAAGCTCCTCAAGCTCCAAAGCTCCAAGCTTCAAGCTCCTAGCTCCAAGCACACCACTTTCGGCCACCTCAAGAAAAGGAACAAGAATCATAACAACCATGGACGAAGAGTAGGCAAGATGGAGAAGAAGATGCTAACGAGAGCTGGAAGATTCTTACCAAGGAAACACGGTCCACCTAGGGTTCGACCACCAAGCTAGAGGAAGAAGAAGAGATCTCTACCAAGGGGGGATCGGCCACTATGAACTACAAAGGAGGTGTGTTGTGCACCAAAGAAGAGAAGGGCAACAAAGAGCTAAAGGGTTCCTAAGGAAGAGAAAGGCAAGGCATATATAGATGAGGATGAAAGGAGGAACCAAGGCAAGGTGTCACCTTACTTAGGGACACTTTTCCAACATCTTGCGACCTTACAAACCACATGCAACATGTTATGCCACTACTCATCCAAGGATCGACCACATGTCCAAGCTAGGGTGACACAACCAAAGCAAGAGGGTCAACAAAGTCAAAGGCTTACACACTTCAAACCACCACCACCTTGGCCGACACACCCATGGGCGATACCCCCATGGCCGAAACAAGGTGCTCCTTACCCGATATAGGGTCCTCAAAGAAAGGCAAGGCCCAAACAAGGGAAAACAAGGCCCAACAGAGCTCGACCAAGCCCAAGACAACTCAAGGTATGAGCCCAATCCTCCCTCTCAACTCTAGAGGAAGCAAAGAGAGAGAAAGATATCTCTCAAGGTGACAAACTTTCTCTTCAACCCTTAATTTAGGTTATTTCGCAAGTAGCACCTACAACTCTCAACAAAACACAAGCAAGCCCTAATCACCACTAAAGGTGATTAGCAAGCAACTAAGCACAAGGTTTAGGCAAAACAAACAGGGTAAGCCCAAAACGAATGCCAGGATCCTTACAGTAGACATTTGGGGATGCATGAGCTAATATAGTTTCTTATAAAGATGAAGTAGGTGGTTGTCACAGAGCCATTTGTTACCCCAAGTCCACACCCCTAATGGCTACACAGCCAAAGACGAGTGGACTAGGGTGTCCGTCCCTAGAATGGTTCACACAAAATATGCATGAATAAAACTACAAACAAGAACAAGATAAGAGACAAGATAGCACATAAAGAAAACTAAACTAGCACCTAAAAAGTTCTTAGTCTCATATATCAACCCATATAATTCCATTTGCATGACATTAAATGATCCCAAGAGTAAGAGTAGCATATTCTTATAATAGAGAGGAAGCAACGATATTAGTAACATTCATAGTGTACCTATTACCTAAACTCATAAAAAGGGTACACATAAACACAACTATGTCAAGTACTCTACAAAAATACATAAACTTGCAGGTTCAAGAAACATATATGCTTTGCAAAACTTAAGATGATAGAAAAAAGAAATAACAACATGAAAGTCTTTCTTAGTTACAAGGAATTGTGATTTAGGTGTATTTTCATTATACTTAAACAACAATATATGGCCATTGACCAACTTCCTCAAAGGAAGGTTCTATAAGGTTTCTCAAGATTAGCTAACCCTAATATATACATGAGGGAACTCAAGACCTAAGTCAATGAGCTAACCCTATTTTCAACATGCCTTGTGTCCTTAACCTGAGAGTTCAAGTAGGTGCATAAGGTTAGTATAATGGATAAGTTCATTAATATTCAAGGTTTGTTCAACATATTTCAAGCAAAATGAACATACTAATAATAGGGAACAAGTAGCTCAATCAAGCATATAAAGCTAAGAAATTTACACATACAAGCATACAAGCAAGTTCAATACTACTAGTATGGCCAATAGGAGGATAAAGCGTACCTTGATTAGAGAACAAGATTAATGACATGATTTAGAAAAACCATAACTAGCAACTTGAGTAGATCTTAGAAATTGAGTCCATAGAGATTTGGACATTTCAAATAAGTACAGTTCGATCAACATCAACAAGATTACGTCCATTATTCATTATCATGGGGTTGTACGTGTAACCTAAGTCTAGATCCTCATTTTCTTCAACATTGTTTTCAAAAACATGACTAGTGATGCAACTTCATTATCAAGTTACATTATACATCATACAATCATCTAGAACTTAGGGTGATACATCAAAAATTAGATTAGGGACATGTGATTAGGGTCTAAGGATCCTAAATAGAACAATCATAAGATTTGATCAAGCTTAGTCAGTATTATCACCAACTAGTCATATTGGGTTATAATCATGCAAGATTGTAACTATTAGAGTATATATGGGGTCTACTTGAGTTATAAGTCATAAACATCATCAAGATACTAATTGATATATATCAAAATCATGGATGGTCATTAGGGTGATCTTTGCACAAGAGTGAAGTTACAAATATAACTATGCAACATATCTCATGTTTTATGTCAAGATTTTGTCAAATAGTCATGATAGTACACAGGACTGGTCCACATAGAAATTAGGAGTGCAAGGCATGTAAGGTTACTGATTTTTAGTCCACATATTAATTTTGGACTCAAAAGACCCACATGAAAGCAAGGATTGATATCCAACATCAAAGCATCCACATAAAACATGTTTCAAGGTTCAAGATACATCATCAAATCAAAATAGGATTCTAGCATGAACAAATTTGAATCCTAGTCTAACATACATCAAACACTACTGATATGGGTTGAGCATTGGGATTGGAGGCACATTAGATAAATATTAACAATTAAGGAACTAATCTTACGCATAAAAGTCCATTAATTTAGGTCATTTAAGCAACATTAGATCCTTCTAGGGTACATAGATGAATCAAGTTCGAATCATAATGTATAAAGGTATCCAAGAGATTGATTTTAGTCTAACATTAAGATCTGGGACATAAATGATGAATACATATTCATCTCCTATTTTTGCTTCATTTAGAATAATTAATTAGGATTTTTTTTGTTAATTTTATCTAATTCAAAAATAAATAGCACTTTCATCTTCTTGATATACTTTTCCTGAATTCTTATTATAGTTTTCTTAATTTTCAGGAATGATCTTAGTAATTAAATTGAGAAAATAAAAGATGAAGATTTGAGACTTTTTAAATATTCCCACAGTGCCTGAGATACTCGTCACCAAAATAGTCATATCTTTTGCGTCTAAAAGAAGAATTTCAAGATCAAGTATGGAATGAAAAGATAATTTTATTGGATACAAAAATGACATATTTTGTGGCAATTTTGACATTTATTTGGCTGATCACTTAACCATTGAACATAGCCTTATGTTTTCCCGCAGAGTCTGATATATCTCTCACCAAAACAGTCATAACTTCCACATATAAATTCCAAATTTAGAATATAAATATGTTTTGGAAAGATAATTTCAAGTGCTACAGGAAACGTATATTTTTTGACTTCTTATGAGCGTTTTACAATGGAGAAATATGTTGTAAAGTCCAATTACGGAAATCTGCATAACATACTAGAGAGAGCAATCAAGGATTGACAAATATTATTCTTTTAATTAAGTCTTTACAATTTCTCAAACTCTTTGTATTCTCTTAAGACTTCCTCCCCTCCTTCTCCTATAAAAGAGGGGCACTTCTTCCTCCTTGGGGCATCGGGGATTTCACTTTGTATGGGCATTCGAAACATTTCTATTCTTGTGTTCATCTCTAGTTCTGCAATAAAGTAGATTTTTCTTCAAGCATTGTTCTTTCTTATATTGTTCTTGTCTCTTCATTCTGCTTTTAGTTCTAGATCTTCTTTTCTCCTTTCTTTAGTTCTAGAGCAAGGAATTAAGAACTTGGCCATTTTATTGTCTCTAGCATAAGGATTAACCTCCTAATTTTGGGCTAGACTATGGCTTCAGTACTTTCTTCCTCCGTCTCCCCCTTCTCCTCAACTATGAGTGAGTAGTTCTTTATCGAGGCAAGGGGAATATCCCCTTAGCCATGGTTTGATCGGATTAATTTTAGTCGATTCCTTTAGATAGTGATTGGTTTATTAATTTGATAATCTAGTGAATTAATTACTCACTTAGATGTTTTGTTAATCCGGGTGAATATGACCATGGAAATCCGGGTTTAGAATGATAAACCAATTCACATAGAGATTTTGATGTGACCACGGATTTATCTCTTTTTCAGATGAAGAACTAGGAAACATGAGCACCAGGACCAATGGGCTCATGTGGAGTTCATCTTTTGTGTTTTTTTTGTGATTCACATGTCGTCGCCTATTTATCGATTAATAATTAATTTGTATTTTTACCATGGCTAAGGTGGCGAAAACCCCTAAAGCCTCGATTCTCCCCCTTTGATTTCAACCGTCGATTTTCTTGTTTACTCTAGTTTTTAGTCTTTTAATTCATAATTGCTTTTTGTGCTAACAACAATTTTTGTTTACCTTTTATAGGGCAAATAATATTTTGTTTAAGAGCAATTTCAATTTTAGCATTTCTTTCTTATTTTAGTGTAATCAACCAAACACCCATTCTGAATTTTACTTTCTATTTTAAATCTGAAAATACCAAAAACAAATAAAATAAGTTCTTCAAATAATTGGGTTTTTAAAAAACAGTCTTCAAAAGTTGCCCTTTGGGATTCGACCCTTCTATACTAGCCTTAACCGGAGAGTTAAAAGGATTAAACTCTAGGATTAACAATCTTAGTGATTGATGTGTTAAACGAAGCATATCAATTTGACGCCATTACCGGGGACAACGGATTTGTTTCTTTCAAACCCCAATTTTTTTTTGAAAAACTTTTTTCTTCTTTTTTTTATGCCTTCCGAGTAACATTCCGGAAGTTCTACTCCTCTTTCTACAGAGTTTCTATTCCGGCAGCCATTTTTCCTGCACATGATTAACTGCTTCATTTGTGCATGTGACGCCCGAACGTCGATTTTCAACCGTTTGACCCAGAAATAGAAAGGACTTTCCATCATTTAAACTGTCAAAATCTAGCAAGAATGAATGAAGTGGAAGTCACCCGTAGGATTGACCAAGCTCTCGCAGCTCAAAGAGAGCTTATCCAAGCCGAACAAGCGGAAAGAGAATCCGCTTTGCGAGTAGCCTTTAGGGCTGAACAAGAAACCATAGAAGCCGATAGGAGGGAAGCCGAAAGGCAAAAACAATTAAAGGACTTTTCTATTCCCAAAACATCCTATGCGCAACATCCGATCATACCCCCTGACATTATTGCTCCACAATTTGAGATCCGAACACAATGGATCACCATGATGCAAGCCAACCCCTTCTCAGGCAACAATGGGAAAAGTTGCCAAGATCATCTTCAAAGGTTCATTGACCTTTGATCTTTGAACAAACTTTCGGGTGTCTCTGAAGATGCCATTCGTCTTAGGTTGTTCAAGTATTCCCTCTCTGGCCAAGCTAGTAGCTGGTACAACACTATGGAGAGAGAAGAACATGTCACAACTTGGGAAGTTCTACAAAGCAAGTTTCTTGAGAAATTTTACCCCCTTCTCTCACCTACGAACTTAGGGGCCAAATTACTCACTTTTCTATGTCCCCAGGAGAGTCTTTAGGAGAAGCCTGGAAGAGGTTCAAAGACTTACTTAGGAAGTGCCCCCACCATGATATCTCTCAAGCCCAACTCATAGAGATCTTCTACCATGGTGTTGATGATGATACCAAATTCTTTCTCGATTACTCATCTGGAGGAAATTTCATGCATCAAAGTTTGACTAGTGCATGGAAGTAGTCAAATGGGCTTCCGAAACAAGGGCTAGAAAAGGAATTAGTGAAATCCTTAATGTATCCAAGGTAGAAGTTAATAATGATATCCAAATCATAGCAGAAAGCCTCAAATTAATTGCCTTAAAACAAGATCGGTTAGAGTCATCCTTGGTCACACTTATAGAGTCACCCCAACAACTAAAAGCCATGGATTCTCTTTGTGGTATTTGCCAAGGATACGACCATACCACCATCCACTGTTAATATCTCTACAACATGCCCATGCAACCCGAAATAGGACAACAACCAGAAAACCTCAATTCAATCCTTACCATACCTGGACAAGGTTACTACAATCCCAACCAAACTAGAAACCACCCTGGTTTTTAATATGGGAACCCTTTAGGTAATGAGAACTCTAGCCAACTCCAAACCCAACAAAGGCCTCCCTACCCTCAAGGTAACAATCGACCACCACCTGGATTCCCGTACAACAATCAAAGGAACTTTGGAAACCAAGGAAATTACTGAGGAAATCATCTAACCCGACCACCATATCAAGGACAACAATTTCAAAATTTAAACCTTCCCCCTCAAAACCTCAATCAACCACCTCCTCAACCAAATGTCCCTACCACCACCCCTACATATGACGAAAGGATAGCTGCCTTGGAGCAAATCATCGTTTCTCAACAAGCTCATCAAAAGGTGACAGACGCCCAACTAGCTCGTCTATTTGCCCAACAGAAACCTCCTATCGGGACTTTTGTAGGGCAGCCTGAAAACAACCCCAAACATCCTCAACAACTCAAGGTTGTCTCTATGTGACAACCTCGATTTTCTCTCTCCTTTATTGTACTCTTCCTCTCTCATCAAGTGACTTATACTCAACTGAATATCAATTGAGTGTGGTTATACTTCCTTTTATTCACACCAGTGATCAGTTGAGATGTTTGATATTAATTTGCCTTTTTGAGCTAAGTTCCACACTTCCATGTCACCATATTAATATATATATTGGACATCATTTCAATAAATTATTTCCAATTTGAACCATGTTGTAGAGTTTTCAATAACGAGTCCAATGGCGCAAAATTCACCGTATTTGGACATTTGTAGCGCAAGTTGTGCCTTTTTAAAAAATGAATAATTTCCCACTTGAATTAGTTGCTTTAGCTTGAGTTTGACCCTTAGTGGGCCCCAAATATACAATCGGGGCCCAGTTGCTTGCCCTTCTCCCCTCTTCCATTTTGGGAAAGATCACAGGACTGGGAAGAACAACCGTCGCCTTTAGCCAAATCATGCAACAAGGGAAAGCTATTAATTGCTTGTAAGCTAAACCCTAGTGCTCTTGATTTGATTATAAATCCCTCCCATCTAAACCTAGATCTGTTAGCCTTGTTTTCCTCTTTCCATCTTCCCAGCCGCCACAATGGTTTGGAACCATTGTCCTCCCTGTTCTCTTCTCTATCGGCTACCAATACCCTCCCCGTCTCTATTTCGATAATGGTTTCAACTCTGGGGTCGTCACCTTTCCCCAAGGAGACCAGCAGCGCCACCCTACATCTGGGTAACTTTCGATCTTCTCCCATCTGCTCTTTCTCTTCCCCCTCTCTTTCGCATCATCAGGGCCGACTGGGAGGAGGCTCGTGCCAGCCAACAAGTGTCACCAGCAACTGGAGGGGCTCGGATAGTTCATGAAGGTCAGGAGGACACCACGGGAGTCGGCCATCCTTGCCGCACGCACTGCCAAGTCACCCCGTGGCTCTTGCAGAAGGTGCAGCCATCGGCGGATCGCAGGGCAGAGGTGCTCTGTTCGCCCCCTGTTCTGAATAGGGATCGTGAGAAAGAGGAGTGCTGGTGTCCGCGTGTGGGGGAGAAAGTTGGGTCCAGGAGAGCCCAGCCCTCGTGGGCCAAGGCCGTCCAGGCGTGAGGCCCAGTGAGCCACTGCCAAGGCCCAATCCAAATCGCAAGGTGACATTCTAGTTTTTCATAATGTGGGATAATGATGATAACTTTACCTTCCTTTGGTCAAATCTTGCATATAATATATGAAAATGCATCTACTCGACAAGATATACACGTTGGGTCTAGCCCCAGACCCTCAGTCAAATGTTTGTTCCTTGATTTCTTGAAAATACTAACATTAGTCATGTTTGAGAACATTTATTCACTATTATGATCAATCTTGCATATTTAATGACTATTCACTCTCATAATCATGAAAACAGTAATATTTATTAATCTTGAACCAAGTTGAGCTCCTAAGCTCCCCTTTTGATCCATGGTTGTCCCTAATGCATGTTGTAGTTTGTTCATGGACTCTAATGCATGATTATGATGAAGTTTGAATCTTGAATATACTTATAACCTCCTAAGCATCAAATCAGTAGCTCTTTTTCTCTTGTGACCCTAATGAGGGCCCTAATCAACCCATTGTTCATGAATGACCTCCATTGTACATATGTGCCTACTTTGGACTATAATGTTGAATTTTGCCTATATTGCTAATATTGCTTCTAATGGACATACACCTATTTTGGAATATGTTTCTTATGACCTTATGTTGTTGATCTAAACCATCCTCTTATTCATTGATGATCTTTGACCTTGTTTACTCTATTGTGAGTCTTTTGACCCTAGAATGCACGTAAATGCCTTAAACCTTGTTATGATTATAGAAAGAGCATGGAACGTCATAATGATATGAAACTTGAACCACACTCTTATGATGGACCCTAAATCAATATGAGGTCATATAATGAACCAATAAGCAACTTGGAACCCATCTTGGCCAAAACCCTAAAATGCATCTAATTAGGGTTAATGGTGAGAATCTAATGCATATATGTAATCTTGTTCTTAATCAGGTTTGGCATGTGGCTAGATGGTGAAGGATATGTTAGGGTATGAATCTCTGAATCAGGTATGGGCCTTATCTAGTTATATGACTATCGCTTTCTTGCTTGAAAAGACATATATTATATGCTTGTTTGTCTATTTGCTCAAATATTGCCATGTAGTATTGCTATGACGTACTCGATGTTTGCTTTGTCAGTTTTATAACTTGAACACATATATAGATAGAACTCCATTATAATATTGTTGATAAAGGGTTAAATCTTGGCTACGGCCTTGAGGTCCATCTCGTATAAAAGGGTTAGCTAAGCTTGAGCACCCTTACAGACCCTTCTGACGGGAAGTTGGTCAAAGGCCTTAAACATGTTTGATATTGTTGGTATAATGGAGTGAAATGACATAAAATATGGTTTTGCATTTGTTAAACAATTAACATGTTTATTCTTGTTCGTTTAGTCTTGAAATCTTTTCAAAATTATGCAAAGCTTATATATATGTGTATCTTTCTGCCCCATACTCAACACCTCGTGTGTTGACCCATTTTTCTCGTATGTTGTTTTTAGGTTCAGAGATAGCTTGAAAGATGAAGGGCTTGGTGAGCTATGCTAGGTGTACTTGTTGTAAGGTCCAGATATAGTATACATGAGCAGACTTGTACAAAGTGACTCTTGAATATGTAATTCAAATTGTGTAATATAATAATGTTGCTTAATATATCTTGTTGATTGTTGAGATTATGTTGGTGCTTGTATCTTGTTATCTGTTCATGTGTGCTAAGCTTTACGCTTCTGCATTTCGCCTTTGGTATACGTTTGGTTCATGGGACTGAGATTCCGATTCCGTGACAGATGGTATCAGATCATGAACAATAACTACACCAAACATTGCTCACATGAAACACAAACTAAATTCACTTTACATCTCAACACTAGAAACTTAATGAAATATCCTTGTGGATTAGGCTGACTTAGCCTCTAGGTTAGAACCTAGATGTTCTAGAACTAGGTGTAGACTTGTGTAAGTTACCTCCCTAGACATGATTCGTGACATGTACTTAGGATGTCTACACAAGTGTGCACCATGTTCTTTCTAGTTCTCTAGGTGTCATGACACTAGACTGCCTAATGAGTGTGGTAACTCGTTTTTGTTTTGGTTTTATTTGAATGGAGTATGGTGGTTTTCATCGCCTGTTTAAACGTTGGAGAAAACATATTTCAAGTATTATTATATGTACATATGAAAAATGTTACCACACGCAGAAAGGTAGTGAGTTTCCATGCAACCTAGGAGAAAGAGATGTAACACCAAGTCTAGATGAGAGAGTTTAGATGATAGTGATAGTCTCTAGAGTTGTCTAGAGCCATGATATAGGTTAGGAAAGTGAGTTACCTAGAAACCTAAGATGATGATTATGATATTGATGATGATGTTGATGTTTTATACGTCAGTTTTATAAGACCCAAGATGTTTGAGGAAGGTTAAGTATGTTTGACAATATGAGATGAGTTTGACCATGCAACCCTAGTTAAACCTAGCACCTTATATGATACATACCACTTGGTTGATGTGCTAAACATATCTAGCGGGTTGACATGCTTGATTGTACCTAGTCTTGTACATGTGGGGATATGATATATGGTTTGGGACCTACATGGGCCTCAATCTCTTTACAAAGGAAGACCTCTAGCATGGGACATATGAATACGGTGACCTATTGATATGAGTTGACCCATATCGGGAGAAGGTTAGAGTACTTAAACTCCAAAATATTTGAAATGTTGAATAATACAAATGATGAAATACTTGATGATGAGTCCCTAGCTAGAATACTTCTAAGTATATGGGTTGAGTGACCTAGTGGACAGTTTCCTTGAAAATGTTGAACCCTAGATGTCCTATGAAAATATCTAACCCTAGAGAAAGAGGCAATTGAAATTTTGATGCTTGCTATATAGGTGAGGGAGATGTCCCAAGACCCTAAGATGATGTATATGATGTTTGATATCCATGGTAAGCCTCATACTCAGGTTAGTAGTTGTATATAAAGGAATCTAGTGGTTACCCTTAAGATGGGTAGAAATTTATGTAGAATGTTGTGGTTAACATGTCTGGTCAGACACATATATGTCTTAGATTGAGTGGCTTGAGATTGTGAAGCTCTTCTAGATACAAGTGAGAGAGTTACAAAACCTCGATATTGATGATAATGTTATTCCCCAAATGATGCTTGATACATGAAATATCTCACTTATGTTTAAAAACTGATATATGCTAGATGAGTCACTCACATAAGCTAGACCTAACACGAAATCATACCATACATGAAAAATATAGCTTTGAAATCATGAACTAGATATGATCATGTCATAAGATCTTAGCTTGAACAATCAGGGGTAGCACGCCTAATCTCGTACAAAAAAAATGATTAATTGGATATGTCGATGCTCTTGGGGTCATAACTCGAATAAACATGATGAACAAATTGCTTAATTTTAGAATCCAAGATGAGAAATGATGATCATAGTTGGGAAAATTAAAGAATGCATGAAACCTAGTATAATGATGAAACATATACATTACATGTTGGTCTCAATTGGAAGTCATGATAAAGAGCACATACATTAGAGAAATAATACTAAGAAATGGGAAAACCTAGTGCCATGATGATGCCACACTATAAAGGAACACTAAGTGGAATGAGTACACCCTTGATGAGGATAACCTAGTGTTCCTCCATCATGTGAAATGCCTTGATAACCATGGTTGGATACCTAGACTCGATGGATATTGGCTTGACTCTTAACTAAGATCTTGGTTGAATTTTGGGGACAAAATTCCTTGTAAGGAGGGAAGGATGTGACAACCTCGATTTTCTCTCTCCTTTATTGTACTCTTCCTCTCTCATCAAGTGACTTATACTCAATTGAATATCAATTGAGTGTGGTTATACTTCCTTTTATTCACACCAGTGATCAGTTGAGATGTTTGACATTAATTTGCCTTTTTGAGCTAAGTTCCACACTTCCATGTCACCATCTTAATATATATATTGGACATCATTTCAATAAATTATTTCCAATTTGAACCATGTTGTAGAGTTTTCAATAACGAGTCCAATGGCGCAAAATTCGCCCTATTTGGACATTTGTAGCGCAAGTTGTGCCTTTTTAAAAAATGACTAGTTTCCCACTTGAATTAGTTGTTTTAGCTTGAGTTTGACCCTTAGTGGGCCCCAAATATACAATCAGGGCCCAGTTGCTTGCCCTTCTCCCCTCTTCCATTTTGGGAAAGATCGCAGGACTGGGAAGAACAACCGCCGCCTATAGCCAAATCGTGCAACAAGGGAAAGCTATTAATTGCTTGGAAGCTAAACCCTAGTGATCTTGATTTGATTATATATCCCTCCCATCTAAACCTAGATCTGTTAACCTTGTTTTCCTCTTTCCATCTTCCTATCCGCCACGATGGTTTGGATCCATCGTCCTCACTATTATCTTCTCTGTCGGATACCAATACCCTCCCCGTCTCTGTTTCGATAATGGTTTCAACTCTGGGGTCGTCACATTTCCCCAAGGAGACCAGTAGCGCCGCCCTACATCTGGGCAACTTTCGATCTTCTCCCGTCTGCCCTTTCTCTTCCCCCTCTCTTCCGCATCATCAGGGCCGACTGGGAGGAGGCTCGTGCCAGCCAACAAGCGCCGCCAACAACTGGAGGGGCTCGGATAGTTCATGAAGGTCAGGAGGACACCACGAGAGTCTACCATCCTTGCCGCACGCACCGCCAAGTCACCCTGTGGCTCTTGCAGAAGGTGCAGCCGTCGGCGGATAGCAGGGCAGAGGTGCTCTGTTTGCCCCCTGTTCTAAATAGGGATCGCGAGAAAGAGGAGCGCTGGTGTCCGCGTGTGGGGGAGAAAGTCAGGTCCAGGAGAGCCCAGCCCTCGTGGGCCAAGGCCGTCCAGGCGTGAGGCCCAGTGAGTCGCTGCCAAGGCCCAATCCAAATCGCAAGCTGACATCCTAGTTTTTCGTAATGTGGGATAATGATGATAACTTTACCTTCCTTTGGCCAAATCTCACATATAATATATGAAAATGCATCTACTCGACAAGATGTACATGTTGGGTCTAGCCGCAGACCCTAAGTCAAATGTTTGTTCCCTGATTTATTGAAAATACTAACATTAGTCATGTTTGAGAACATTTATTCACTATTATGATCAATCTTGCATCTTTAATGACTATTCACTCTCATAATCATGAAAACAGTAATATTTATTTATCTTGAACCAAGTTGAGCTCCTAAGCTCCCCTTTTGATCCATGGTTGTCCCTAATGCATGTTGTAGTTTGTTCATGGACTCTAATGCATGATTATGATAAAGTTTGAATCTTGAATATACTTATAACCTCCTAAGCATCAAATCAGTATCTATTTTTCTCTTGTGACCCTAATGAGGGCCCTAATCAACCCATTGTTCATGAATGACCTCCATTGTACATCTGTGCCTACTTTGGACTATAATGTTGAACTTTGCCTAGATTGCTAATCTTGCTTCTAATGGACATACACCTATTTTGGAATATGTTTCTTATGACCTAATGTTTCTGATCTAAACCATCCCTTATGCTTGGATCTTATTCATTGATGATCTTTGACCTTGTTTACTCTATTGTGAGTCTTTTGACCCTAGAATGCACGTAAATGCCTTAAACCTTGTTATGATTATAGAAAGAGCATGGAACGTCATAATGATATGAAACTTGAACCACACTCTTATGATGGACCCTAAATCAATATGAGGTCATATAATGAACCAATAAGCAACTTGGAACCCATCTTGGCCAAAACCCTAAAATGCATCTAATTAGGGTTAATGATGAGAATCTAATGCATATATGTAATCTTGTTCTTAATCAGGTTTGGCATGTGGCTAGATGGTGAAGGATATGTTAGGGTATGAATCTCTAAATCAGGTATGGGCCTTATCTAGTTATATGACTATCGCTTTCTTGCTTGAAAAGACATACATTGTATGCTTGTTTGTCTATTTGCTCAAATATTGCCATGTAGTATTGCTATGGCGTACTCGATGTTTGCTTCGTCAGTTTTATAACTTGAACACATATATAGATAGAACTCCATTATAATATTGTTGATAAAGGGTTAACTCTTGGCTATGGCCTTGAGGTCCCTCTCGTATAAAAGGGTTAGCTAAGCTTGAGCACCCTTACAGACCCTTCCGACGGGAAGTTGGTCAAAGGCCTTAAACATGTTTGATATTATTGGTATAATGGAGTGAAATGACATAAAATATGGTTTTGCATTTGTTAAACAATTAACATGTTTATTCTTGTTCGTTTAGTCTTGAAATCTTTTCAAAATTATGCAAAGCTTATATATATGTGTATCTTTCGGCCCCATACTCAACACCTCGTGTGTTGACCCATTTTTCTCGTATGTTGTTTTTAGGTTTAGAGATAGCTTGAAAGATGAAGGGCTTTGTGAGCTATGCTAGGTGTACTTGTTGTAAGGTCCAGATATAGTATACATGAGCAGACTTGTACAAAGTGACTCTTGAATATGTAATTCAAATTGTGTAATATAATAATGTTGCTTAATATATCTTGTTGATTGTTGAGATTATGTTGGTGCTTGTATCTTGTTATCTGTTCATGTGTGCTAAGCTTTACACTTCCGCATTTCTCCTTTGGTATACGTTTGGTTCATGGGACTGGGATTCCGGTTCCGTGACACTCTACTTGTTCGGGAAAAGTGCATGCCCCTCCCCCTCCAGAAAAATCTTCAGACCCACCTCTAGAATTCGAGGATGAGGACATGGTAGTTGTCGAACCTGAAGCTACACCCAAACTATCCATCTGCGAAATCCCTCAAGTAGAAGATGAAGAACCAATCTACAAACCCCGACCTCCCTATCAAGCCCGCCTCAAATAGACAAGACTTGATGCCTGCTTCATGAAATTTAGGGATGTTATGAAAAAAGTACATGTCAACATTCCCTTCCTTGATGCTTTGGCAGACATGCCCACCTAGTCCAAGTACATGAAATCTCTCTTGACTAGGAAGTATGTTACTAAAGAATACAAGACTGTTAAACTTTCTAGGATCACATTATACATTATCTTAAGTAAGATGCCTAAAAAACAAAAGGATCCAGGTTCTTTTGGAATAGGATGCTACTTGGGTGACAATGCTTGTAGAAAAGGCCTAGCATATTTAGGAACCAGTATATCCATCATGCCATATAGTCTTTGCAAAAGACTAGGATTCAATGACATGTTACCCACAACCATGACCATCCAACTGACAGACTCATCCACAACTAAACCCATGGGAATCATAGAAGACATTCCGATTAAAGTTGGAAATGATGCATACGTCCCTTGTGATTTTGTGATCATGGATATCGAGGAAGATTTATGCTACCCTCTCATTTTTCAGACGTCCCTTCTTTGCCACTACTCGTTCTTTAATTGATGTTGAGGCTGGTACCATTTTATTAAGTCTAGGGAAGCAAACCCTAGAGTTTAGGGTGTTTGAAAGCATGAGGGGACCTAGTCTTGAGGAAGAAGTTTACCTCCTGGATTGCATTAATGAATTATCCCAACTAAGGCAAGAATGGGAATTAGTTGATGACCCCCTACGCACCTCCCTAACTATCCCCGCCGAATGTGATTTTGACAATGAACCATCAAATCAACTCAAGATTCATTTGGATAACTTTGAGAAAATCCCATGTGCTGAGATTGAGGACCTTAAAATGATCTCCACCATAGAAAAACCTAAACCACCAAAGGCCCCAGAATTGAAGACTCTCCCCATAGGTCTAAAATATGTTTTTCTTGATGAGCTAGAACTATGCCTTGTCATCATAAACTATTCCCTTCCCCTCGAACAAGAAACTAAACTTATGGGTGCAAAATGATAGACTTAGTTGGAATAGATCAATCCATCTACATCCACAAAATCCCTATGATAGAAGACCAAAAACCTTCTCATGATCCACAATGAAAACTCAACCCAAATATGAAGGAAGTAGTCTGTCTAGAGGTGATCAAACTTTTGACTGTAGGAATCATCTATCCCATCTCTGACTCCCCATGGGTCAGCCCATTTCAAGTTGTTCCCAAAAAGGGAGGGACTACTGTCATTTGTAATGAGAAGAATGAACTCATTCCCACTCGCACAGTCACGGGATGGAGAATGTTCTTTGACTACAGGAAGCTCAACAAAGCAACTAGGAAATATCACTTCCCCTTCCCTTCCTAGATCAAGTTCTTGAACATTTAGCCCATCAACAATACTTTTGTTATCTAGATGGCTACTCAGGTTTTTATCAGATTCTCATTCATCCTGAAGATCAAGAGAAAACCACTTTCATATGCCCCTTTGGTACATATGCCTTTAGACGAATGCCTTTTGGTCTGTGCAATGCACCGACCACCTTTCAAAGATGTATGTCTGCTATTTTTTTAGGGTTAACTGAAAATGTCATGGAAGTGTTCATGGATGATTTCTCCGTCTATGGAGACAGTTTTGATTCCTGCCTTCAAAACCTCTCCCTTGTCCTTGATAGATGTATTAAATCACACTTAGTCCTTAATTGGGAGAAGTGTCACTTCATGGTCAAGGAGGGTATTGTTCTAGGCCATAAGGTGAGCAACCAAGGCATTGAAGTAGACCAAGATAAGATTGAGGTCATCACCAAGCTGCCTCCCCCAACCTCAGTCAAAGACATCCGATCCTTCTTAGGACATGTCAATTTCTATCGGCGATTCATCCGTGATTTTTCCAAGATCACAAAACCTCTCACCAATCTTCTTCAAAAGGAGGTGCCTTTCCATTTTGATACGGCATGCATGGAGAGCTTTCTATGTTTGAAAAATGTTCTCACCACCACTCCTATCATTCGTGCTCCTGACTGGGCCTTACCCTTTAAATCATGTGTGATGCTAGTGATTTTGCTGTAGGAGCCATTTTAGGACAGAGGATTGACAAAAAACACCACGTCATTTATTATACATCCAAGACCTTAGATGAAGCTTAGTGAATTTACACAATCAGTGAAAAAGAAATGCTAGCCATTGTCTATGCATTCGATAAATTTTGCTCATATCTTGTTGGTTCAAAGGTTGTTGTTTACACTGATCATGCAGCTATTCGCTACCTCATGACAAAAAAAGATGCCAAGCCTAGACTCATAAGATGGATTTTGTTATTGCAGGAATTTGATCTAGAAATCCTAGACAAAAAGGGATCTGAAAATGCCATGGCTGACCACCTCAGTAGACTTAGATATAGCCCCATTGATGAAAATCTCATTAATGAATCCTTACCCAATGACCAATTGCTCAAGGTAGACTCCCAATTCCCTTGGTTTTCTGATTTTGTAAACTATTTAGCTGCAGGTGTATTGCACCCCGAGTATACGGGACACTCTAAAGCTAAATTTTTACATGACATAAAAAATTATTATTGGGACGAACCTTATCTGTTTCTACTTTGTGCCGATGGTTTATATCATCATTGTGTATCCCACAAAGAAAGCATCGCCATTTTGGAACAATGTCATTCTGGCCCCTATGGTGGTCACATGAGTTCCAAAAAAATGGCTAGAAAAGTCCTACAATGTGGATTCTTTTGGCCCACCATCTTCAAAGACTCATATGATTATGTGCTCTCATGTGACCAATGTTAAAGGACGGGTAATATCTCCAAGCGTGACCAAATGCCTCTCACATCTTGGTAGGAATTAGAGATTTTTGATGTTTGGGGAATCGACTATATGGGCCCATTTCCTTCTTTTTATGGGTTTTCTTACATTTTAGTCGCAGTCGATTACGTGTCAAAGTAGGTTGAAGACATACCTACTAAAACATGTGACTCTAAACCTGTTAAGAAACTCTTTAAAGATGCCATTTTTCCTAGATTTGGAGTCCCTCGCACTGTCATTTCTGACGGGGGATCCCATTTTTTTGGAGAAAACTTTTGAGGCTCTTTTGAAAAAATATGGGGTTTATCACAAAGTCGCCACTCCTTACCATCCTCAGACCAGTGGGCAGGTAGAAGTATCCAACAGACAAATAAATCTATTTTAGAAAAAATTGTTGGATGAACTAGGAAAGATTGGGCGTTAAAAATCAATGATGCTCTGTGGGCATATCGTACTGCCTACAAAACACTCATTGGTACCACCCCCTTCAGATAGATATACGGTAAGTCATGTCACTTACCAATATAACTAGAGCACAAATCCAGTTGGACCATCAAAAGTTTGAATATTGACCTTTCCATGGCTGGAGAGAAACGTTTTCTCCAAATGAATGAGCTTGATGAACTTAGGATGAGTGCCTACGAAAACGTAAGAATCTACAAGGACCGAACCAAAATGTGGCATGATGGTCACATCAAGTGCAAAGACATTAGAGAAGGGGATCAAGTTTTAGTTTTTAATTCAAGATTATGAATTTTCCCTAGAAAACTCAAGTCGAGATGGTATGGCCCCTACATTGTCAAGTGTGCTTATCTACATAGCACTTTTCTTCTCTGGGATAAAGTTTTGGGTGAGTTTAAGGTTAATGGGCACCGAATTAAAAGATACATCACCACTGAAGACCTTGTCACTTCAGATTCAAACAATTGTTCATCTTTGAAAGACCTGAACCTATACGAACCCACAACTTCCCCAGAATTACAATAGACTGATCCATCTCTTGTCAGGCGACGACATAAAACTTGGCGCTTTTTGGGAGGCAACCCAAATAAATTTTGCATATTTTTTTTCTTTCTTTTCTAACATCATCACCGTTTTTTGTTCTTCTCTTTTGGGGAGTTGATGTCATCGTCCTTCATCCTCCACCACAGTGATTCCTTTCCCCCATCTCAGATTTTGATTTTGCTTGGGACGGGCAAAGTCTCAAGTTCAGGGTGGGGATGGGTGGTACGTTTCCACCCATTTTTCTTTCCCTTTTAGTATCTTTTCTTTGTTTTACATATTGCATGTAGTTATTTTTTTTTTGCTTTCTTTTCATAGTACAATTGTCCCATATCTAGTCGGCCTTGATATGATCATTTGTCAAAATACTCCCCGTAATGATGTAATTGCCTTGCAACTAAAATTTTGAAACTTTCATGACTAGAAATCCTCCTGTCACTTAGGACCTCAAATAATAATAACTCCTTGGAAAAGATGGCAAGCCATAGAGGACTGATAGGATTCAAGAGTGATGCTTTCTTATCATGTACAACTTGTATAAATTTTCTTGATTTTTTGCATGATTCGGTAATAGTTGAACCAATGCATGGTACTCTTAAAAAAAGATGAAAAATAAGTTGCACAAGAACAACCTCTTCTACTCTTCTTCCACCACTTCCAAATATTTCCATTCATCAAAAAGAAAAAAGCCAATAGTGCCTAAAACACTAAGTTTGGGGTGGCACCCCTTCCCCCTCTTCCTCTTCTTCCATACCCACGCAATTGGGTGTATCACCAAAAATCAAAGAAAAAAAATGCGGTCAATGTAACTGAATGTCAACTAAATAAAAAGGTCCCGAGTTGAATAGAGGAGAGACTGTCCTTCTTCCATACCTCCTTCACTCCAATTTTCTACCCAGGGGAAAACTACAAAAACACCAACCATCCAAAATCAGCCTTGTTCTTGTGTAAAATAAAAAAAAATAGAGTACCAAATGCAAAGATGAAATGAAAATCTGTTTTATTGCAGGTCTTGAATAAATGCAAGTTTGTGAAGTAGGAAATATAAAAGTCACTTTTCGTGAATTCAGGAAGTCAGGGTCGTTTGGCCATATTTTGGTGGAAGGAATCAAGTGGTTGTTAGGAGAGTGAGGATGATATGTTGAGAGTATGTCTTGAAAGTATTCGTTGATTTTAATGTTGCTCGGGACGAGCAAAGTTTAAGTTTGGGGTATTTTTGATGAATGCATATTCATCTCTTATTTTTGCTTCATTTAGAATAATTAATTAGGACTTTTTTGTTAATTTTATCTAATTCAAAAATAAATAGCACTTTCATCTTCTTGATATAATTTTTCTGAATTCTTATGATATTTTTCTTAATTTTCAGGAATGATCTAAGTAATTAAATTGAGAAAATAAAAGATGAAGATTTGAGACTTTTCAAATATTCCCGTAGTGCCTGAGATACTCGTCACCAAAATAACCATATCTTTTGCGTCTAAAGGCGTAATTTCAAGATCAAGTATGGAATGAAAAGAGAATTTTATTGACTACAAAAAGACTATTTTGTGACAATTTTGGCATTTATTTGGCTGCGCACTTAACCAGTGAACGTAGCCTTATGTTTTCCCACAGAGTCTGATATATCTCTCACCAAAACAGTCATAACTTCCACATATAAATTACAAATCTGGAATATAAATATGTTTTGAAAAGATAATTTCAAGTGCTACAGGAAAAATATATTTTTAGACTTCTTATGATCGTTTTACAAAGGAGAAATATGTTTTAAAGTCTAATTACGGAAATATGCAGAACATACTAGAGAGAGCAATCAAGGATTGACAAATATTATTCTTTTAATTAAGTCTTTCCAATAGCCTCAAACTCTTTGTATTATCTTAAGACTTCCTCCCCTCCTTCTCCTATAAAAGAGGGGCACTTCCTCCTCCTTGGGGTATCGGGGATTTCACTTTGTATGGGCATTCTGAAGCATTTCTATTCTTGTGTTCATCTCTAGTTCTGCAATAAAGTAGATTTTTCTTCAAGCATTGTTCTTTCTTATATTGTTCTTGTCTCTTCATTCCGTTTTCAGTTCTAGATATTCTTTTCTCCATTCTTTAGTTCTGAAGTAATGAAATAAGAACTTGGCCATTTTATTGTCTCTAGCATAAGGATTAACCTCCTAATTTTGGGCTAGACTATGGCTTCAGTACTTTCTTCCTCCGTCTCCCCCTTCTCCTCAACTATGAGTGAGTAGTTCTTTATCGAGGCAAGGGGAATAGCCACTTAGCCATGGTTTGATCAGATTAATTTTAGTCGATTCCTTTAGATGGCGATTGGTTTATTAATTTGATAATCTAGCGAATTAATTACTCGCTTAGATGTTTTGTTAATCTGGATGGAAATCTGAGTTTAGAATGATAAACCAATTTGCATAGAGATTTTGATGTGACTGCGGATTTATCTCTTTTTCGGATGAAGAACTAGAAAACGTGAGCACCATGACCAATGGGCTCATGTGGAGTTCATATTTTGTGTTTCTTTTGTGATTCACATGCCGTCGTCTATTTATCGATTAATAATTAATTCATGTTTTTACCATGGCTAAGGTGGTGAAAACCCCTAAAGCCTCGATTCTCCCCCTTTGATTTCAACCGTCGATTTTCTTGTTTACTCTAGTTTTTAGTCTTTTAATTCATAATTGCTTTTTGTGCTAACAACAATTTTTGTTTACATTTTACAGGGCAAATAATATTTTGTTTAAGTGCAATTTCAATTTTAGCATTTTCTTTCTTGTTTTAGTGTAATCAACCAAACACCCATTCTGACTTTTACTTTCCATTTTAAATCTGAAAATACCAAAAACAAATAAAATAAGTTCTTCAAATAATTGGGTTTTTAAGAAACAATCTTCAAAAGTTATCCTTTGGGATTCGACCCTTCTATACTAGCCTTAACTGAAGAGTTAAAAGGATTAAACTCTAGGATTAAAAATCTTAGTGATTGGTGTGTTAAGTGACGCATATCAATAAACCATCAATATCATGCATTCAAAAGGGATACACATCTCAAAAAGACATCAAAAGCATGCTTTAGGGGATATCAGTAGAAGAGCAAGTAGATTTAGAAGCTGGAAGTGTTTTTATTACAAAGGTTTCATTTTCCTAATCAAAATTGTATATTGGAAGTTCATATATGGAGATAGCATGGTAAAGATACAACTTTTCAAAGAAATTCCTTGATTTGGGATGTCTAGACTCTTGAATCAAAATCCAAGAGCCTGGATGGGAACAATTGCGGGTCTTGTTGCAATTGGGTCTCACAGCCTTGCTCTAAGGTGTCCTAGCCCGCTTCATCTTTGGACATGGAACCACGGTTGGCTAGCACCACTAATCTCTAATGGACATTTGGATGAGGTCCGTGGGTGCCAACCACCATGTCCCACCACTATCGCCCGATGCGTACCTGCCTGGGTGAGATGCCACCTCCACAGAGGTGTTGTAGAAACAACATGCCAAAGCTGGGATGAAGAAGGAGGTGGGGGTTGTTGGTGTCTTAAAAACCCACTGTCTAGGAGGGTGAGGATCCCAAAAAGCTACAACCACGTTTATATGAGATCTAGGGGACACAAAGTAGTAGACTTGAACCCAAGCATCATGGCGGAGGCCATGGTGTTTCAAGGAATAAGGTGACACGGGAGGGGGTGCTAGGGTTTAAGATGGAGCAAAAGAAGATGGAGCCAATGAAGTGGGAGAGATAATATAGTCAAATGGGGGTTCAATTGGTGTAAAGAAGAAAGATATGCGGTGATTGGTTGGAGCTAAAGGGAGTAGGTGAGGTTGTCGTAGTGCCATTGGCATCGACGCCGTATGGAGCTAGGTGATAAAGCCCCAGAGTCTGATCGATGGTCAATCCATAGTATCAACATCCAAAGACCATGATTGGTCGAAACAAAGATAAGGATAGATTTCTGACATGGAAAAGCAAAAGGGCGCTCACCTTAGTTGGGCCGCGCCCTACATTAGGCCCAATTGGGCTCAAAAACACATAAAATTGATTAATGCACATGAAATTTCACTCAACTTTAAAGGGCCATATCTTGAGCTAAGATAGTCAGGTTAAGATGATTTTTGAAATGTTAGAAAGATAATTGAAATTTCAAAATAGTGAAATACATCAGGGAGAAAGTTGGTGACATTAATTAGGTTCAAAATAATTTTCAAGAGGATGACATGTTAAGGACATGAAACTTAGGTTTAGAAGCAAAATGTGTGTCACCATAAGACATGTGTACATGAGATAACCTCAAAATGTATCACAACAACTTGAAACATGAAGTTGAGGGATAGAGTGAAAAATTAGTGTGAGTATGATTTTCATAGAGCATACATGAGGAGAGAGGAAAATCAAGGTCATCACATCCTTCCCACCTTAAAAGAAATTGTGTCCCCAAGATTAAATGAAGTCATCAATCGAGATTGAGCATTCCCTTTCAACATCAAGTTCTTCATATTATTCTAATAATGTATTATCACCATTTACAATGTCCATCTCATTCTGAAATTGAATAATCGAGCATCATGGTCAACATATAGTCACATAGATCATCAGATGGAAGTATTATGACATGAGTCACAATTTTGAAGAGATTATCCTATATATCACCAGATTTGGTGAGATCACATTTTAGGTCAATTAGATAGAGTTCAAGAGTAAGGAATGACTTCCATTCCCAACATTTAGGGTTCTAGATTTTACATTGGTCTAGGTGGGGTTATACATCCATGATTGGGATTTCATATTTCAACAAATCGGGACAAGCATCATTATTCAACATTGTGATTTCATGCTCAAAACCAATGGAAGGTACCACCCTAGTCCACCTGAGAGATCACCCTTAAGTCATCATAAATCAAGTGAGTTAACATAATCATCATTTTACATTTTTGAGATTTGGAAACATGGAAGTCATTAATCATATATTGAGGGTGACCTCAAGATCCACATAGGGTGATCATAGGAGTCAAATCAATATTAGTGTCATTAATCATGAGTCAAGATTTTTTTATGCAATACTAAGAGTCATGTTTGGAATTCCAAGTAATAGGTACAAATATTTCAAAGCTAGGGTCTAGATTAGTATTTAGACCGTAGGGGTGATCATTCATCCATATACAACAATTGAGCAATAATCAAGCAACATTTTGATCATTATTCAACATTTCGTGACATCAATATCGAGTTCATTTTCTTGGTATTAATTGTTGATAAATGATTTAGACCTAGGTCTTTATAGGAAGTCCACCACAAGTTATGTTCAAGATTATCATTTCGATGTCATCATCAAATTGAGGTTCAACATTGAGTATCACATTTTCATAGATTTGACTTATTAGGGACTTAGGTCAATAGATAAAAATTGGGTGCAAGGGTTACCTTTCCATACTCAAAATAATAAACAAGACAAAAACTTAGAGGAAGTCATAATAGGGATGTGTCCCAGTTAGGGGAGTCATAAGTCAACTAACACCCTAATCTAGCACATTCGTCTATATCAGACACGACCCATCATGCATATCCAAATAGGGAGAGTATCAATTATCAAATTGTTCTTCATAGAGTCACAATATCAAAGGTCAAGATCATAATAGGGCAACCATATTTCAAGATATTGTAATATCAAGGTCGTAATAGGGAAATCATATTTCAAGATTTTGTAATATCATGGTCATAATCGTGTTCCCTTTCTCTCATGGTCAAGGTAAGGATATATTTAGAAATCTAGAAGTCAAATTGGATTGTACAAGAGTTAGAGCATAACTGGGAAAGAGTGAGATCTATATCCATCCCATTATTCAAAATAGATATTACCAATGGGCATAGGAGTCAATAAGGAAGATTCCCCTTGTATCAAGGTCCTTCATCATGATTTTCAGAGTCCAAGAGCTTAGCCATTCCATGGCATGATCATGGTACACATCAAATATGGGAAATTTCCTTAATCATGTTTAAGGTTTGGTTAAGAATATGGAAACATGGATTCAATCAAATAGGGACCTCATAAACTACGAGGTATAATGTACAAATCCTCCTAATCTCATCATATCACAATCATTATCATTTTACCTCAAACATAGAAACCATGCAGTCTAGATTTGGTAAAGTTGAGTTAACATGATATGAGGATGTCACACATGAGTGCTTAACCCCAAGAGTAATTCATTAGTAATAATCAAATTTTCTATTTAAGGTCAGATCATGACATCATGATTATTTTACTCAATTTTTATTATTTTATTCAAATTTTAGTCTTTCCCCATACAAATGCTACCCATAATCGAGAGATAATGTGATTGATAGTCACAAGTAGAAGAATCACTTGAGGAGGTGAGAAGCTAACTTATCATATAAGGGGTGGCTTAGGGTAGTCCTTAAATAATAGATGAGATTCTAGAAAGAATATAGGAAATGCTAGAAGACTTTGTAAGGTGTGTGGAATTAGGTTGTTAAACATGCATAGAGGATATGTGATTGCTCTGATACCATTTGTCATGGGGACATTTGTTACCCTAAGTCCACACTCCTAATAGATACACAATTAAAGGTGAGTGGACTAGGGCATCCATCCCTACCATGGATCACATGACATATGCATGAATAAAACCAAAAACAAGAACAAGATAAGAGACAAGATAGCACCTAAAGAAAACTTAACTAGTAACTGACAAGATCTTAGTCCCATATATTAACCCATATGAATTCCATTTGCATGACATTATATGATCACAAGAGTAAGAGTGACATATTATCATAATAGAGTGGAAGCAAAAATCTTAGCAAGATTCATAGTGTATATGTTACCTAAAACCATAACATGGGTACACATCACCACAATTTTGTTGAGTATGCTACAAAATTACATAAACTCACAGGTTTAAGAAACATATATGCTTGACAAATATTAATATTATAGCAAGAAAGAAATAAAAAACATGAACGACTTTCTTATTAACAAACAATCATGTTTTACGTACATTTCCATTATACTTAAACAACAATATATGTCCATTGACCAACTTCCTCAAAGGAAGGGTCCATAAGGTTGCTCAATATTAACTAACCATTTATATATGTGAGGGACCTCAAGACCTAAGTCAATGAGCTAACCCTATTTTCAACATGCCTTGTACCCTTACCCTAAGAATTCAGGCAGGTGCATAAGGTTAGTATAATGGGCAAGTTCAATTATATTCAGGGTTTGTTCAACACATTTCAAGCAAAACAAACATACTAATCATAGGGAACAAGTAGCTCAATCAAGTATATAATGCCAAACAATTTACACATACAAGCATACAAACAAGTTCAATACCACTAGTCTGGCAAATATGAGGATAAATAGTACCCTAATTAGAGTACAAGATTAACAACTTGATTTAGAAAAACTATAACTAGCAATTTGAATAGATCATGGCACTTGAGTCCATAGAGATCCTAAAATTTCAAACAAGTATAATTAGATCAACATCAACAAGATTAGGTCCATTATTAATTATCATGGGGTTGGATGTGTCACCAAAGTCTAGGTACTCATTTTCAACTTTGTTTTAAACAACATGACTAGTCATGCAAGTTCAATATCAAGTCACGTTATACATCATACAATCATCTAAAACATAGCATGACACATCACAATTAGATCAGGGACATGTGATTAGGGTCTAAGGATCCTAAATAGAGAAATCCTTAGATTTGATCAAGCTTAGTCAACATTAGCACCAACTATACATATTGGGTTATAATCATGAAAGATTGTCACAATTAAAGTATAGATGGGGTCTACTTGAGTTATGAGTCATAAACATCATAAAGATACTGATTTATATATATAAATGATGGATGGTCATTAGGGTGATCATTTCGCAAGAGTGAAGTTTCAAATATCACTATACAACATATCTCATGTTTTATGTCAAGATTTGATCAAATAGTCATGATAGTACACAAGATTGATCCATATATAAATTAGGAGTATAAGGCATGTAAGGTTTCTGATTTTTAGTCCACATAATCATTTTGGATTGGAAAGACCCACATGAAAGAAAGGATTTAGATCCAACATCAAACCATCCACATAAAACATGTTTCAAGGTTCAAGATACATCATCAAATCAAAATAGGATATCAACACAAACAAATTTGAATCCTAGTCAAACATGCATCAAACACTATCGATATGGGTTGAGCTTTGTGATTGGAGGCACATTCAATCAAGGTTAAGAATTAAGGAACTAATCTTTAGCATAAAAGTCCATGTTAGATCATTTAAACCATAGTAAATCATTCTACTAGGGACAAAGATGGATCAAGTTTGAATCATAATACATAAAGGTATTCATGGGACTGATTTTAGGCTAAAATTAATATTTGGGACATAAAACATCAAGATCATGCATTCAAACAGGATACACATCTCAAAAAGACATCAAAAGCATGCTCTAGGGGATATCAGTAGAACATCAAGTAGATTTAGAAACTGTAACTATTTCTATTGCAAATGTAACGTTTTCCTATTCTTGAGATCCTTGGTTTCAAAGAAATCTCTTTTCCCTCTAAGTACCTTGGTCTTCCTTTGTTCACAGGGAAGTTAACTAATTTTTTTTGTTCTAATCTTGTTGATAAAATCAAAAGCAGGTTGGATTCTTGGAAAGTCAAACTTCTTTCTATGGTTGCTAGTTTGGAACTCATCAAATCTACCCTTCGCAACATGCATACTAATTGGATGTTTTCTTTTCCTATCCCTACTTCTACTCTTGATCATATCGATAAGCTTTGTAGGGATTTCCTTTAGAGTGGTTCAGAATCTAAGAAGAACCTCCATTTGGTGAAGTGGGATAAAGTTACTGAACCTAAGAAAGAAGGTGGTCTTGGCCTCAAAAAGGTAAGAGACATGTCCTTATCTTGTCTTCTTGTTAATACATGGAATGTGGCCATTAAGAAGGATTTGTTATGGGTCAAATGGATCTCGGAAAAATACTTAAAAAGAATCTCCTTTTGGCTGGTCAATGTCTCTTCTAATTTTTCTTGGCTTTTTAACAATGTCATTAGAGCTAGAGACATTTTGAAAAGCCACATTAGATTCCATATTGGATCGGGTTCTAATACCATGTTATGGTAGGATCCCTGGCTCTCAAAGGGTATTTTTCTCAGTGATCTAGTTGGGAGGAACCTTATCTCTATGCATGGCCTTCCTTGGGATGTGAAGGTGGCTATTACTATTAAGAATTCTGATTGGCATATGCCAAGGAGCACTAATAGGCATCAAGATGTTATTGTAAATTACCTCAAAGATGAGAACATTGACCCTATGAAAGATGATCATCTTACTTTTATGAACTTGAAGTTCTTGAAGTACAAGGATTTCTGGGATGATGTTAGAACTCGCAGTCCTGAGGATGATGGTTTTTCCTGGTTATGGAACATCAAAACCCACAAAAAAGCTATCATTCATTTATGGAAGGCTAGACATAACCGTGTTCCTACCTCTGACTATCTGAGAAGAAGGGGAATCTCTCTTGCTTCCATATGCTTTCTCTACAAATTTGGCTATGAAGACTCTCTCCACTTGCTATTTGGTTGTACCTTTGTTCATAACATTTGGGATTTTCCCCATCCTTTAATGCCTTCCCTCTCGATTCCTCATAGTTGGAATGATCTTATTTCTACTGGTAATAGTAATATTAATACCTTAAGTAGCCTTGTTTTTTATCACTCTTGGTATGAGCGAAATAAGAGAGTGTATGATGATCTTTATAGATCTTTGGAGGAAGTGTGGAAACATATCTTGGATGATTTTTTTATTCTTAGTGTAAGCTGAGGTTCTTTGTTTCTTCTTGACCCAAGGAGTATACAATTGTTTGGAAGGTGTTTTGGCTCTCCCTGTAGTCTCTAGAGTTGATGCCTCTGGCCTGGCTTTCTTCTTGGTTTGCTTGGTTCTGGTCCAGATCTCAGTCTTGGGTTGCGAGCTTATCCTTCATGGAGTGGCAGAGCTCACCCAAAGTAGAATCTCAGTTCTATGGGTTCTTTGGATGAGTTTCTTTGGTTGTTCTCTAGTTGTTTTTGAGTGGATGAGTTGATCCCGGTTGGGAGTGGCAGAGCTCACTCAGTTTTTGTTGAGGTGGTTTGGTTATGCTTTTCTGATGCTGTGTGGGTTTGTTTTTGAGAAGGGTGGTTGTTTATCCCTGCTTGTTGTTGATATCCTAGTACTGATGCTCTTCTTTTCTGTCTGTTCCTATGGAGCCCTTTTTTCTGGGATCTCTCTTACCTTCTCAGAGGTAGATGAGTTTTTTCTTGCCTTTATGCTTCTTGCTTTTTCTATTCGTCGGTTTGGTTGTTTTGGAGTTGTGCCTTCAGTGATGGTTGAGTCCCCATCTCTAAATGGGTGTCGATGCTCCCCTCTCACTAGGCTTGACCCTGCCTTTGTCTGGTTGGTCTTAGAGATCCCTTTTGTCCCTAATGAAGAGGCCTTGTTCATATGTTGAGGCTGTTATATGGTTCTTAGTTCAAGATGGTATTGCATTGAGTTCTATTTTTTCTGGTGAGTTCGTTTTCTAGTGCCTGTTGCTTTCCCAGATTCTCAGAAGGCTGCTAAGTGTGTTGTTTCCTTGTGAAGGTTGTAGTGTGTGAATGGGTGATGTTGACTCTGATGGGAGTTTTTCTCTCATCTCCTCTGCTTTGAGTTTGCTATGGTTCATATCTGCAAGCTGTTGTGGCTCTAGCTGGCTATTGGTTTGTTGAAGTTTTCTTTTTTCTTGGTGCTACTAGTCCTACTTTCAGTCAGAGGCTGCTTCTGGTTGTGATGATTTTTTTTCTATTTGGTCTGCTGCTGGTTGTTCTTGAGTGGATGAGATGATCCCGGTAGGGAGTGGCAAAGCTCTCTCTTTTAGTTTTTTTGCTGATGTGTGACCATGGTTCCTTTGGCATGTCATGTTTTTTTGTAGTGTACCTCTAAGTTTTTTGGTTGAATCTGCTCTGTGCCTGGGTGACGAAGTTTTCTGTTGGGACAGTTCTCTTGGTCTGTTTCTATTCTTCTAGTGTCCCCTAGATGCTTTACTTCTTTTTAGTGGTTGAAGCTTAGTTTCTAGTGCCTTATTTTTCTAAGTCTGGGGTCTTCAAATCTACTTCCTTCTACCTGGGAAAGGGTTCTGTTCATTCACCCTTTTCTTTCTCACAGATATTCCTTTCAACTGTAAAAGATGTAGAGATAGCCTTCCTTCTTTTTTAGTTGGTTTTTTGTTTAGAGAACTAACAAGCATTGTACACTTTATACAAAAATGAAAAAAAGCAACATGAGTTTTGACCGACCAAAAAAATGTTTTCCTGATCAAAATGGTATATTGGAAGTTCATATTTGGAGCTAGCATGGTAACGATAGGATTTTTCAAAAAAACAAAAACCTTTATTTGGGATGTTTTAGACTCTTGGACCTTAATCCAAGAGCCTAGATGAGTGTCATGGCTAGTCTTATTGCAATTGGGCTTGCAACCTTGCTTCGAGGTGCCCCAGCCTGCTTCATCTTTGGACCTGGAGCCACAGTTGGCCAACACCACCGATCGCCAATGGATGTTTGGCCAAGGTCCATGGGCGCCCACCACCGCATCCCACCACTGCCACTCAGTGTGTACCTGCCCACGCAAGATGCCACCTCCACAGTGGCACTGTACAAACAACATGCCAAATCTGGGTTGAAGAATGAGGCTGGGGCTGTTGGTGCCTCAAAAACCCACCATTCAGGAGGGTGATGACCCCACAAAGCTACAACCACCTTTAGATGAAATCGAGGGGCACAGAGTAGTGGCCTTGAACCCAAGAACCATGGTGGAGACCATGGTGTTCCAAGGAAGAAGGTGACGGGGTAAGGGGTGCAAGGGTTCGAGATGGACCAAAATAAGATGGGGAAAATGAAGTGGGGGAGATAACAGAGTCAAATGGGGTTTCAAGTGGTGTAAAGGAGAAAGTTATGAGGCGATTGGTGGAGCTAATGGGAGTAAGTAAGGCTGTTGTAGCGCCATTGGCATCGGCACCGTACCGAGCTAGGGGATAAAGCCCTAGCCGCCTGATTGAGGGTCAATCCATAGTATTAGAATCTAAAGACCTTGATTAGTTGAAACTTAGATAAGGATGGATAGATGACATGGAAAAGCAAAGGGGGTGCCCAAATTAGCTGGGCCGCGCCCCACATTAGGCCCAATTGGGCTCAAAAAACACATAAAATTCATTAATGCACATGAAATTTCACTCAAGTTTAAAGGGCCATATCTTGAGCTAATATGGTCAGATTAACATGATTTTTGACCCATTAGAAAGATAATTTAAAGTTGCACATTATGAAATATATTAGGGAGAAAATTGGTGACATTAATTGGGTTCAAAATAATGAGCAAGAGGGTGACATGTTAAGAAGCAAAATGAGTGTCACGAGAAGACATGTGTACATGAGATAAACCCAAAAAGTATCACAAAAAATTGAATCATGAATTTGAGGGATAGAGTGAGAAATTAGCATGAATATAATTTTCATAGAACACACATGAGGAGGGAGGAAAATTAGGGTCATCACTGTGGTGCAAATAAGGAGAATGGAGCTTACATACCGATCGACGTCGAGGCATCGAATATAAGGATTGAGAGGGAGGATATCTTTGTCTCCTATAATGAGAGTGTACCATAATTCGATGTGAAGGATGATATGTTGGAAAATATACTCAAACCATGGAGGTTCTCAATGGAGACCAAGTTATTGTCCAAGGATTTTGGATACTTGACGTAACGTGATAATATCTATCTTATGTGGAATCCTAATTGTGGATTTAACCTGATAATTCTATATAGAGACTATTGCATAGTTCAATTGTAGAAAGAGGAAGACTGCCTGAAGGTGTTAATCAAAGGTCCATGGCCCTTATTTGGGTCCTAGTACACTATCCATATGTTGGATTCCATCTTCTCTCCTGGTAATGATAATTCTGATAAATGTTGGTCTGGGTGAGGATATTGACTCTGCCATTGTCATTATATCATGATAGCTTTCTTGAGGAGGGAGGGAACTCCACTGGTGAGAATATTAATGCCACAACTCTCTTCTAGATTTGTTGGTAATCCTAGGGATTTACGATAACGTTATGCTTGTTGCGCTTTTATTAGTCATATATTTACCTTATTCTTATCTTAACCTTGGTTATCTGAAATAATTGTATAGATAACTCATAATCATGACTTAAGAATATCACAAAATCTGGTGTTTTAGTTAATATAGAATCAGCCCACACATATAGGTGGGAGGATAATTAATGGTACTTGAGGATATAATTAATAATTTTTATTTGATAATCTTATCAAAACATATTTTAGGATGGTAGAGAATTTAATTACAAATACAATGCAAAAACAATGAACTAAATTAGAGTTAAAATGAGAGAGATATAGCTTTTTTAGTAACATGTAAAGTTTCCTAGCAAGAGCCATAAACTTCGCTATACATATTTGTTTTCAACAAAACAAAGTATATTAGAATCATAATTCCACTCTCTACACTCTTAGACCCTTAGCTCAAAGAAAACACCACCTAGAAGATGATTTAGGGGGAGATTTTTGGGAAATAACATGAAGAATGATGAAAAGTTAAGAGTTTGTCATAGATTTGACTTGGTAAGTAGATTTTTAATTATTGATCTTTCCTTCTCTTCGTGTTCCCTTGCTTGGACTTCCTGATCCAATAATTGAAGGTTTTGTTTAACCTTCATCCTTCATCTTATGTCTCTAGTTGATCTTCTTTAGGGACAGTAAACTTATTGAAAGGTTGTTGAGATGATTTTCTTGAGGTCTAAACCTTGGATCATACTAAGAAAAGGTAGATTTCGAGTTCATCTATGCCAGAGATGAGATCAACAAGATAGAGCATGTACTCATGAGTGGAAAATCACCTTCTAACCCCAATTTATAAGATATAAATTCAAATAATAGCTTTCCAATAATTAAATCTTGCTCTATGATAATTTTGATGAATTTAATAAATTTGTGCAGTAATTTTTAGTAGTAGAAATGCCTTATTAATCATATTTTAGTGATTTAGTATCATATTGAACAATTATTGTGCGAGTTGCTATGAATGACATGTGATGAAATGGTGTAAATAGAGGCTACATTGCCCTAATTCAAAACTAAAGAATCAAACTATGGTTTATGAGAACTGTGAAGTTGCCAGAGAATTTAATTTCTTAATACAAGATACTTAAATGACAAAAAAAGGGTAATGATTAGTCACTATGATGAATCATTTAAGATCCAATAAAAATCACTAGACATTAGTTTCCATAGATACTATAAAATCCTCATAGGAGGCTTGCATTGTGAGGAGGAAACATTCTTCCCGATTGGAGGTCTCGCATAGGTTGAGGTAAGTAGGAGTGTAATAGTAGGGTGTAGGAGTCTAGGCCAGTGAGGTGGACTCCATAAATGATTGGTTTCAAATACCAACTGGGGATGTCGGTGGTACCTTAGTTATGAGTTGTGAGGATCACTAGACATCTATAATTGGTCCACTAGTGCAAAACAAGCCTGAGGGATTTGACTCCCCACCTGAGTAACTAGGCTGAGAGGAGGAGTCAATATTTTCCATAGATCCCTTTATTCACCTAGAGCCAGACGTGGCAATGCCAGCTAAAGATGTGGTATTGATACTACAAACTTAGGATCTTGTGCATGCTTCTAAGTTTCATATAGTGAGATCGTATCTTTCTGTGATGCTTTCACATGTTGTGGTAGACCTCATGTGGGTCTAGTGGCATAATATATAGACTAAAACTCAAGTAAATTGATTAAGGTTATCATTTTTATATATTCAATATCATAACTATTATGATGATTAATTTATAGTTTTAAACTTCTAATGCTTTCATACTTCTGCATTTAAGTTCTATTCATTATAAACATTATATATTTCTTGGTTACCTTTTGATTTTCTACTCACTCATCCAGTATCTCATCAACCTACTATACAATTTTTTAGGTAAAGGACTATCTCTTCTTGAGGAGATAGAAGCCAATTTTTATTAAGAGTAGAACAGCGGTCCCAAAGAAGTAGTTAAAATAGATAAATGGTCTCTTATCCTTCCTCTAGATCTTGGGAATGAGAGAGTGTGAAACTCTTTCTCCATGTAATAGTCAAACTTTGTTGTATCCTTAATGTTATGTTTGAATGATATTCTATCATTTAGTAAGTGATGTTACTATATATCTGAGAAAAGTAAAAGTTATGGCCGCTTTTCATTAAGTCATTAAAAGTTGATGGTTAGGCTAATCTCCATGGAAGCCCCTAACCTTAGATTAGTGGATTCGGGTTGTGTCAAATTTTTGGTATCAAATCATAGGTTGAACCTAAATTGAGTTTAGGTTTGGGACAAGGGCGATAAGAGACCGATATGATTAGCATGATTTCCTCTTTGAACATCAATTTTTCAGCATATGTGTTCTGTTATGGATATGCATATGGAAGAAAGAGGATGTGGACATGATGAGGAACAAGCTGAGAGACATTATGGACCCAATCCTCGAGGGATGGCTCAAGGTGGAGAATATTGGGATGAAGTGACAAGGACATAATATATTTTTCTAGAGACAAAAGAAAAATATAAAATGGAAAGGAGGTCTTCATCTTCTAGTAAGGATCTGATGAGATCCTATGAGTTGGTGAAGAAGCTTGGTGGGGCTGAATTCTCTGGAACAAAATATCTAGATGTGGTGATGTGGCTTCGAAAACTAGAAAAGGTCTTTAGTCTAATAGTAATATGAGGACAAGAAAATCAACCCTGTGGTCTATCTACTCAAAGAAGATGTTGAGTTGTTGTGGCGTGGAATAGAAGATAATAGGAGAAATACAATGACAACATGGAGATACTTTGTGGATGTGTTTCACCTTAATTATTTTCCTCCTACCTTCCTTAGCAATAAGGTCAAAAAATTGGAGAATATCAGACAAGGAAGTATGACGATTGGTGAATAAGAGCCATATTTCACAAATTTGGCTAATTTCTGGCTACAGCTTGTGCTTGATGATATAGAAAAGTACAAAATATTTCAATAAGGTTTAAAATCAGAAATTAGACACAATGTATCAACCATTGGTCTGAAAGATAGAGAAAACTTTGGAGAATTTGTGGTAGCAACATGACGTGAAGAAGAGTCATTTAATGTTGATAGGTAGTTTGAGAGCAATAAAAGATATGAAGACTTCAGTAGAGAAGGACAAAGCAATGGTGGATACATAGGAGGTGGTGGTTTCTTTTTCCAAGATAGGATGAGGACTTGGTTGTTTTGGGAGACAAGGATCTATTTCTTCATCGATTGGAGGGAGGACCAATTCCGTTAGATGGAATTCACTTCCCAGGTGGACACCTCCAACAAGGTCTTCAAGATCATCAGTGCTAGTGATAGGCCCGCAGAGGCAAGATGTGGTCATGTGTAACAACTATGGTAAGATACATGCTGGATAATGTTGGGGAGTCACTAGTCAAATGTGCTATCACTGTGGACAAATGGGACACATAAAAAGGGACTACCAAAAGCTTTAGTATATTTTAGAACAAGGTTGACAATTATAGTTTCAACCTCCATAGAGACAAACTCCAGTTAGAGGGGCAAGTTCTTCTATTGCCTCAGTTCTAGAGGGGGAGCACCTAGTACTAGTAGTGGACAACAAGTATAATGTGGTAGAGGGAGAGATATAGGATTCTTATTCTCAATGACATTGTCTGAAGGTGTAGTCTCGCCTAAAATTGTGACAGGTGAGATGTTTCTCTTTAAGAACATTTATGTTATAGTATTGATAGATCCTGGTGAGACACATACTTTCATTCAAAGATCGATAGTTATTGGATTAAATCTTTTAACCCAAGATTTATCTTATGAGTGTTGTTAAGAGTCCCATTAGGTGACTCAATTTTACATAAGTGTGTCTTGGATGTTTGTTGAGTTTTAATGGGTATACAATAGCAATTAATCTCATACCCTTAGATATTAATTCTTTTTGAATTATTTTGGGTATGGACTGCCTTGAGACATATCATGTCTTGTTAGATTGTTGGAAGAAACATGCTATCTTTCAACAAGGTGGCTTTTCATGTGTTTAACTCGAGACAGAAAAATCTTACCCACATGTATAGTACCATCTTTTATAGCTGATAAGATGATGAGAAAGGGGTGTGAGGCCCTTTTAGCACATGATATGGATGCTAGGACAAAGAAAAGAATAGTCAGTATAAAGGATGTTGTAGTAGTATATGAGTTTCCAAATGTCTTTCCCGATGAGTTACTAGGTTTAGAACTTGAAAGTGATATCAACTTTGAGATACATATTTTACATGGCAGCCACCCAAAAGCATTACCAGGCTATATAATGGCACATGTAGAGTTAAAGTAAGTAGAAATTCAATTATAGGAGTTAGTGGACAAGGGATTTATTCAACTTAGTACATCACCTTGAGGAGCTCCTATGCTTTTTTGTAAGAAAAATGATGGACCCATGTAGTTATGCATAGAATATAAACAATTGAATAAAAGAACCACTAAGAACAAATATCCTCTTCCTAGAATTGATGAATTGTTTGATCAACTATGTGGAGCAGTGATCTTTACCAAGATAGACATCAAATAAGTATATAATCAATTAAGAATAAAGGAATCTGGTGTACCTAAGTCTATATTCAAAAATGTATATGGACATTATGTGTTTGTAGTTATGTCTTTTGGAATGACGAATTCTCCTACAACTTTTATGGACATGATGAATAGGGTTTGCAGACCATATCTAGATCAGTTCATAGTAGTATTTATAGACTATATTCTTATATATTTAGAGATGCAGAACAACATGAGCAACATCTAAGGATAGCCTTGTAGTTGTTAAGGCAACATCAACTTTATGCTAAGTTTAGAAAATGTGAGTTTTGGCTGGATGAAGTATCTTTTCTTAGACATGTCATATTAGGAGAAGGAGTCAATGTTGACCCTAAGAAGGTGGAATTTGTTCTATAATGGGGGAACCTACAACCCCTACTGAGATTAGAAGTTGTGATATTACCAGAGGTAGATAAAGGTTATGTGGTTTTCTATGATGCATCCAAGAGAGGTTTGGGATGCGTTCTTATGCAAGAAGGGAAAGTGGTGGCCTATGCTTCTAGAGAACTTAAGAATAATGAAGAGAAGTATCTCACACATGATCTTGAGTTAGGAGTAGTAGTACATTCCTTAAAGACATGGCCTCGTTATCTCTATGTGAATCATCTAAGGTTTTTACTGATCATAAGAGTCTAAAGTACATTTTCACACAAAGGGATCTCAACCTGAGATAGAGAAGATGGTTGGAGCTTATAAAGGATTATGATGCCACCATTGAATACCACCTTGGAAAGGCTAATCCAATAGCAGATGTTCTAAGCAGGAAGCCAACATCATCTTTAGAAATGTTTTCTATGGAATATGCAAAATGGGACTTGTTGGTCACGATGAGAGAGATGAATTTGGATCTGAATGTGTCAGAGCAGGTGGACAAATTGCACAAATGTAGGTTAGACGTACATTTTATGATCAGATCTAGGAGCTTTAGCACAATGACAACGAATTGCATCAGATCATGCATAATATTATGGAAGGAAAGAGAACAAAGTTCAAATATTCAAATGATGGGTTGTTGTATCAACATGATAGATTGTGTGTGCCAGATGACACCGAGTTAAAGAAACATATTCTTGAGTAAGCTCACTTTTCTAAGCATGCAATGCATCCAGGAAATAGAAAGATATATAGAAACCTGAAGGAATTGTACTAGTGATCAGATATGAAGAAGGATGTGGCTAAGTATGTAGCCATGTTTGGTGTATATCAATAAGTTCAGTCTGAACATCAAAAGCTGGGAGGTTCTTTGCAATCACTTCCTATCCTTGAATGGAAGTGGGAACATATTACTATGGATTTTATGGTTGGATTACCTAGGACACCACGTGGTTTTGACTCTGTATGGGTAATATTAGATAGGAAAACAAAGTCTTCTCACTTTCTACCTGTTAAGAAAACATGTGATATGCCAAAGTTAGCCAATGTTTGTATAGATGAGATAGTCAGACTGCATGAGATACTAATTTCTATAATATCTGATAGAGATCTCATATTCACATCTAGGTTCTAGAATTAGTTGCAATGGTTCCTTGGGAACAAGGCTAAAATCTAGCACAACATTTCATCCTAAAACAGATGGACAGTTAGAGAGAACAATTCATACCCTAGAGGATATGTTGAGAGACTGTGTTTTGTAGTTTAGTGGTTGTTGGGATGATCATCTCAGTCTTATTGAGTTTGCCTATACCAACAATTACCATTATAGTTTAGGCATTTCCCCTTATGAATCTCTATATGGGAGAAAGTGTAGATCTTCTATTTGCTGGAATGAAGTTGGAGAAAGATAGATTCTAGGACTAGAGTTGGTGGAAGAAATAATAGAAAAGGTATCTATGATTAGACAATAGTTGAAAGCTGCACATGACAGACATAAAAGATATGCGGAGAAAAGGTGTATGCCACTTTAGTTTGAGGTTGGATATGAGTTTTATTTGAATGTTGGACCATGGAAAGGTGTGTTGAGGTTTGGAAAGAAATGCAAACTAACTCCTAGATACATGGGTCCCTATGCAATCATTTAGAGAATTGGACTAGTCACATATAAACTTGAGTTTCCTTCAGAGTTAGCCAAGTTACATGATGTGTATAATGAGTGGGACCTGATAGTAGGCCCACTCAAATGGTATAAGACATGAACCATTAAAAATTAAGCAATTGAAAAAACAACTAATACAAAGTTACAAATTGTTCCATATACCTAAGTTTCTCACCCTATGGGTGGTACACAAAAGTGAAAATACTACATCTAAATTCACAAGAGCCCTAGTTGTAGAGGAAAACATGGACATCCCAAGATATCCTTCTGTTCACATTCACATTCACGTACAAGATCATTTTGAGTCATCTAATGTACATACACCTGGGTGGTTTAGGAACTACATAGAGAATGGATAAAAATGGTATGTGCCAGCAAAAACTAGTATATGTGCATAATATAAATATTTGGGAATTTTAAAGACATGAAGTACAAAAGAGAGAGTTCCCACAAGAGGAGGCTATTTGAATTTAAGAAAGTTCAAGAAAAATCAATTTCAAGAGAATGAGGCATAAAAAATTTAGACACAATATTTGAGAACAAGTCTTGTATTATTCAAAATATCACCACAACCACATACTAAATAGTTGTGGCACGTTCAACGCAGTTTAGCCACTTCGAAGACATGTCCGAGGTGCAACGAGGAAGATGAGACACACATTCACGCGCTTCGGGACTGCAGGTATGCCAAAGAGGTCTGGTTGCGGCTTGCAGGTGGAGTAATCACAGCCATGGGAACTTTTAACACCAGCTCTGTAAGTGAATGGGTCGAAAGCAACCGTAGACAAGATAATCATGCTCTTGTCCAGCTCCTCACGGCGGCTCGACACATTTGGCTCAGCAGAAATGACCATGTCTTCAAAAGGGAAAATCCTAGGACTATCCAACTGGTACGCAGTATCAAAAAGGATGTCGAGGCCCAGATAGAAGCATTCCAAGCCACTGAGAAGAGATCTGTGGCGGAAATAGGCAACCACCGCTGGGAGGCACCAAGATAGGGTGTCTTTAAACTAAACGGTGATGCCGCAGTGAAGGGAAACTCCTCTAGATGTGCTGTGGTAATACGGGACCACAACGGGCGTTGGGTAACCGGGGCAGCGAATAAATGAAAGACTTTGGACGTAGCTGAGGCGGAACTGGAAAGTATAGAATTGGCAGTACAAATCGCTACCAATAGAAGATTCAGCCAAGTTGTTATTGAATCTGATTCTCGGATAGCAGTGGACATGGTTGAAGGCACACCGAGCGAGTTTCCCAAGTATGCTAAAACCCTAATGACGATAAAAAGGATGAAGAAGGAGAACTGGCAAGTGAGTTTCATTCGAAGAGGAGCCAATGCAGTGGCGGATGCGTTGGCGAAGGTACACAAAAACAACAACAGGGGATCAACCTGTTATGACAACCCTCCGGAGGAAATCCAAGGGTTTTTAGTGTTGGAATCTTGTAAGGGTAGTAGTACTACCTTGTTTAATTCATTCAATTCAATTAGTGATTGTAATACCCAGTTGAGTTTTATCGCAAGGGGACGGCGGGATGAATAAGATAGCCTCCTGACTTTTACAAAAAAAAATAGTTGTGGTATGACCAAGACACCAATGGATCTTTGGCCTAAGAAAAATGGGTGGAATAGCACACTCGGGGTGGAATAGCACAACCCTGTATAGAAAGCGGTGGAATAGAGCACCCCAGGCGGAGCACGACCTAATGGTTGTGCTCATTGATGCGATGATTTTGAGTCGCATTTATAGACCTGTTTGATATGTGTTTTATTCTTTTATTAGTCATTTTTATGGTTAATGTTGCATAATTCATCCACTTTGGTCTTTGCCACTATTTTATGTCAAATTCCCTTTATTTCATCGTTTTGAGCAATAATTGTTAAAATATTATTATTTGTGTGAATTTATGTGATCTTGTGCTTGAATTTCAGGACAAACGAGTATTTGCTTCCGTCGATACCATCGACGGAAGTCGATGCCATCGACATGATCACAGGTTGCCAGCCGAAAGGAGCAGCAAAGCGTCGATGCTATCGACAGAGATGTCGATGGTATCGAGTCACCTTCAGGTTGCTGGCGAAGAAGCAGTCGATAGTATCGACACCGAGTCGATACCATCGATGCAAGGAGGCTACAGCGACACAAAACGACAAAGCCGTCGCTACAGGGTAGTCGATACCATCGACTCTGTGATTGTTATTTCTGTTTCTGATGCATACCCGGAATTACCATTGGAGGCTTGTTTGGTAAATATTACACAAGATTGGATGTGGAGCAAATCACTCAAGGAGTGCGCTAAAATGCTTCAGATGCCTCCATGCTTCTATGAAAGGCATTATGAATATTTAGGTGCACTTCCCCCGCCGCTTCAATCATCTCTGATCAGCCCGCCGGAGTTAGAATTAAAGCCGCTGCCACCGCATCTTAAATATGTCTTTCTAGCTGAGGAAGACAAGTTACCGGTGATCATTTCTGCGTATTTGAGTGCGGATGAGGAGGAACAATTGTTTATAGTGCTGAAGAACCACCGGGGAGCTTTTGGGTGGTCTGTTGCAGATATCAAGGGGATTTCCCCTACTCTATGTCAGCACAAGATTCGGCTCGAGGAGGGAGCCAAGCCCGTGATTCAACCTCAAAGACATCTCAATCCAAGCATGATGGAGGTTGTGAAGAAGGAGGTCATTAAACTTCTTGCTGCAGGTATCATTTACGCCATATCAGACTCGACATGGGTGAGTCCCACACAGGTAGTCCCTAAGAAGGGGGGATTACAGTCACCCAAAATATGTTAAATGAACCTGTCACCACCCGATTGGTAACCGAGTGGTGAGTTTGTATTGATTACCGCCGTTTGAATGCCGCCACGCTAAAGGATCACTTTCCTTTACCTTTCATTGATCAAATCCTAGAGCATCTTGCTGGTCGATCGCATTTCTGTTTTCTTGACGGGTACTCGGGGTACAACCAGATCTCGATTGATCCTTTGGATCAAGAGAAATCTACGTTCACTTGTCCCTATGGGACTTTCGCGTACCGCTGAATGCCTTTTGGTTTATGCAATGCACCTGCGACGTTTCAGTGATGTATGCTCGCCATATTTTCTGACATGGTAGAGCGCTGTCTCGAGGTTTTTATGGATGACTTTTCGGTGTATGGTGCATCGTTTGATGAATGTCTCTATAATCTGGACAAAGTTTTACAGCGTTGTGAGGACACACATTTGGTCCTCAACTGGGAGAAATGTCACATGATGGTGACTGAGGGTATAGTGCTAGGACACAAGGTGTCTAGCAAAGGTTTAGAGGTGGATCCGGTCAAAATTGAGGTCATTTCCAAGTTGCCCCCACCAAATTCTGTTAAAGGGGTAAGAATTTTCTTGGGACATGTCGGGTTCTATCGTCGATTTATAAAAGATTTTTCTAAAATCATGAAACCTCTATCCGAGCTCTTAGAGAAAGACGTTGTTTTTTATTTCAATGATAAGTGTCTACACGTGTTCGACGTTTTACAAAGAAAAACTGATTTCTGCACCGGTTGTTCAAACGCCGGATTGGACGAAACCGTTCGAACTATTGTGTGACGCTTCAGACTTTGCGGTAGGAGCTGTGTTGGGGCATCGGGTGGACAATAAACCCACAGTGATTTTTTACACTTCAAAGACTTTGAATGATGCCCAATTAAATTATACAACTACTGAGAAAGAATTACTCGCCGTTGTGTTTGCTTTTGAAAAATTCCGACAGTATTTAGTTGGATCTAAAGTAGTTGTATGGACTGACCATGCCGCAATCAAATACTTAATGGAGAAAAAAAGACACAAAGCCTAGACTCATTAGGTGGATTTTGCTCTTACAAGAATTTGACATCGAAATCAAGGATAAATCTGGGATTGAAAATGTTGTTGCTGATCATTTGTCTAGGTTAGAAAGGGTGGATGAAAAAGATTTACATATACCCATAACCGAGACATTTCCAGATGAACATATTTTGAAAATTAATTCTAAGGATCCTTAGTTTGCTGAGATTGTAAACTATTTGTCTTGCGGGATCATCCCGGAAGATTGGTCATATCAGGAGAAGAAAAGATTTTTTCATTCTTTACGATATTATTTTTGGGATGACCCGATTCTTCTTAAGCAATGCAGGGACGGTATCCTACGCAGGTGTGTGCCTGCGGTGGAGTACGAGAGCGTTCTCCATCATTTCCACACATTACCTACGGGAGGACACCACGCCAGCTCCCGCACAGTAGCTAAGGTTTTGGAAAGCGACCTTTATTGGCCAACTTTGTTTCGAGATGCCTACGAGTTTGTGAGGCAATGTGATTCTTGCCAAAGAGCAGGTAATATCTCAAAGCGACAGGAGATGCCCCTGAATGTGTTTCAGGAAGTGGAGGTATTTGATTTATGGGGGATAGATTTCATGGGACCCTTTGTGTCCTCAAACTCCAATTTATATATTTTATTAGCAGTTGATTATGTGTCGAAGTGGGTGGAAGAAATACCCACAAGGACTAATGATTCCACTGTAGTGTGCAGATTCGTGAAAGAAAATATTTTCTGCAGGTTTGGAGTACCCCGAATGATAATCAGTGATGGGGGTACGCATTTTAGGAATCAGAAGTTCTCGACTTTATTGAAGAAATATGGGGTCAAGCACAACATAGGTACCCCATATCACCCACAGACCCAAGGGCAGATGGAGGTCTCCAATTGTGAAATAAAGACGATTTTGGAGCGTACGGTGGCATCCAAGAGGAAGAACTGGAGTGCCCTACGATCGGATGCATTGTGGGCATACAGGACGGCTTACAAAACACCTATAGGCACCACGCCTTTTAGGTTGGCGTATGGTCGGGCTTGTCACCTACCGGTAGAGTTGGAGCACAAGGCCCATTGGGCACTTAGAAGGCTCAATTTGAGTTACGATGGAGCGGGGAGGAAGAGAATGCTTGAATTGAATGAGCTGGATGAGTTACGAATGACGGCATATGACAATGCACAGATATACAAGGAGCGCACAAAGCTGATCCACGACCGCCACATCCAGTTGCGCATGTTCAAAAAGGGAGATAATGTTTTGTTGTTCAACTCACGACTCAAGTTGCATCCCGGGAAGCTCAAATCTCGGTGGAGTGGATCGTTCGTGGTAGAAGAGGTCAAACCACACGGTGCGATTTTGGTGCGTGATGGTGATACCACATTTTTAGTGAATGGACAAAGATTGAAGCTCTATTTTGGTGTAAATTACAAGAGGAAGGTGAATGAGGTCGAACTCATTTCACTTTCGGATGCATAAGGTGCACAAAAGTCGTCTAGCCTAAGGCGTTAAATAAGGGCGCTTGTTGGGAGGCAACCCAACCATCAGTACATTAGTTTAGTCCATGTACAATCGTAGGTTGATTTGTTTTAGTTCAATTTTTAGTGTAAAAAGATACCGTGATCGGTTTGTTCTTTGTGCAGGATGAGGCAGAGTCGATACCATTGACATACTGGTCGATGGTATCAACCATGATACAGGTTGACGACTGCGGATTTTGTTCTGCATCGATACCATCGATGGCCTCGTCGATGGTATCGACCTACCTACAGGCAGGTCGCGGAAGTGAAGTTGATGGTATCGAGACACCAGTCGATACCATCGAGATCTCTGGAGATTTACAGACAAAATTTGTCTCAGGAAAGTCGATACCATCGATGGCCTCGTCGATGGTATCGACACGGCAATAGGTTGAGACGTAAAGCAGAGGGTTGCAACAAAGACAAGTTGATACCATCGACGGCCTCGTCGATGGTATCGACCATCCACATCACCGATTCACGTAAAAAAATCAACGGTGATCGCGGCTTCCACGTCATTGATCCGGGTGAAGCGTCGATACCATCGACCCGTGTCGATGGTATCGACAAGTCAGCGATCCGGGATTCAAGTTTCATCCTTCGACAACTGTCGATACTCGCGATGGGGGCGGATAGCATCAAGACGTGTCGATACCATCGACTCGCGTCAATGGTATCGATGGGTCAACAGTGGCGCCGGCCAAGTCTATATAAGGAGATTCATTACGTCAGTTGACGTCACACCTTCAGAGTGATCTTCTTCCTTTGCGCCGAGCGACCCCCCGAGCCATCCAAGCCGACGGAGAGCAGCACCGAGCAAAGATCTTCACCGAGCAGAGATTCAACTCTCCAATCTGCACCGAGCTCTCTTTCTCTAATCCCTTTTCTCTCGCAACCATGGTGCACGTCGCTGGAGCGTCATCCTCAAGTGCGAATCTGATGGATATCACGGAGTTCGTGCCACCACCTCCCGTGTCAGTATCACGCCCACACATGATCCACCCATCTACGGAGGTGAAGATGATCTATGAAGAGATCTTGAAGAGGAAGATTGAGCCTACCCGGTATGTGGACCGGGAGATGATCTAAAACCTCGGATTTGAGGCCAACTTGGTCTACGTTCTGCAGGGGCACGCAAAACGCACGAGCCGGAGGCCCGATGAGTTGCAGTACCATGCTGATGGCCAGCCATTTTTCGGCAAGTGGCCAACCTACAAAGAGTTGGTGGCGGAGTTCATGGCGTCACTTGACGTCTGCGTCGTGCCCAACGATGTCATAGCCACCGATCGTGAGTGGATCAAGGGTCGGGTGTCTTTCCGGCTGTTCAACATCAACTACAACATCACTCTCCGGCAGTTCAACGCAATATACAACTGGCACCATTCTCAGTACGACCACCGGCGACCGGACAACCGCACCGATTATGACAAAATCTGCGCCGACCTAGTGACGGTGCCGGTGGGCAAGATAGTGAGCTACCACAATGTTGCGGTAGCGTATTTCGAGCACCCATTCGTCCGGGTACTACACCGGATGTTGAGTTCTACACTTTTTGCTCGTGGCGATCTGGCGCTGAGCAAATTTTAGGAGACAGATCTTTTCTTCTTATATCAGCTCCTGAAGCGCCAAGAATGCAACTGGGGCGCTTTCTTCCTGCAGCGAATTCTGGCGGTGAAGAGGAGTACGAGGAAGGCCCCGATTCATTTCGGCGGGCTCATCACCAAGCTGGCACACTACCTCGGGCTCAACTTCTCTACTATGACCCCGCTTTCTACAAAGAGCAAGGTGAACGTGCAACATTTGCACCGTTCTAACCTTATTCTTCTGCGGGATGGGTTGGCGTATGCACACTGCCACGTCAACCACGCTTACCAGGAGTGCGTGTTGCCCGATCCGGTCTTCAACATCGAGGGGGCACAACACTTTCGATGGCCAATCATAGCCATCGCCGACTCCGATGAAGAAGGCGACGACAGAAATGACGACGAGGCTGAGGAGGAAGAGGAGGCCTTTACACCTCTTCGAGCACGAGTGGCACCCCGGAAGTGTCCTCAGATGCATCCCGGTGCATCTTCATCATCACAGCATACGCCGCTTCCCCCACAGCCCTCACATCCAAGCAAGGATGCCTATTCCATGCAAGGCATGTACACTATGTTGCAAGACATCCACTAGACACAGCAGCAACATATGGCAATGTATTTTGGTATTCAAGACACTACGAACCGGATACGGGACAACCAAAGGGCGATGTTCGAGAACGAGCGCCTTCTCCTCGACAACCAACAACAGATACATACTCGGTTGCAACGGATGGAGATGTAGCAGGAGCCCTTCTATGACCACTATTGGAGCCAAAGTTACTTTGGAGGCTATCCAAAACCTCCACCTAGGACCCAGTTTGATCCAAGCTTCCAGGGGGAGTATCCTTCTTGGGACCCTATGGCTCCGCAGTACCCGCCTCCACCACCACAAGAGTGATCCGGTATCACTGTTCCAATCTTTAAGTTTGTTTTAGACTATGAGGCCATAGTCGAATTCAAGCTTAGAGGGGTAGTTGGAACAACTTTATCTTTTAGTGTTTTTAGTTTTCAACTTTATTGTTTTTGTTCTTGTTATTTGTTTCTTGCAATTTTAGTTTTTATAGGATCCACATGCTATCTAGTGTAATCGTGGATGTCATAAAAGTTGTGTCATCTCATTAACTGTGCAAGGGAAAAACAAGGGAAATTTAAAATTTTTGTGTGTTTGAAAAGCTTGTCTTGTTTAACCTTGGGCACATATCCTATGAAAATGATTGGTTTTGTCAACTTTAAAACAATATTTCACAACTGTATTCCTAATGATTCATGAAAGTGGACGGAAATGGTTTGTTTGAGCCTAAACTGACCAAATGGTAATGAGACTTTAATTGGATATAAGAGAGAGAAACCTCTAAACTACTACACAGGTCAGTAAGGAGGGACACATAATATCTTTCTAAGGTTCAGTCATCTAATCTTGTGATCTTTCCACCTCATTAATGTCCATAATCCACCCAAGAATTGGAAGTAAAGTGCAGTTTTAACTCTTTTTTCTTGCATAGCATCTAGATTGGACTTGCATTGAATTTATTTCCATATGTTCTGCATAAAAAGGAAGAAAAAAATTAGAATAGTGATACATGCACATTACCCTTAGGTGCATGTCATGTAGCTGCATTCATAATTTCCATGCATAAAATATATCATGTATCTCAATTTTTCTCCAATGGTGAATTAAATTGTCCCATACCTTCTAAGTAGTGCAAATTTCTAAGTATGAAGAAAATAAGCCCAACAGAATATTCATTATCAATTATGGATATGAGGGTTTGAAAAATAGAAAAGAGAAAAATGAAAAAAAAATCTGAAAAATCTGCACAATGAAAAGAGAAAAAAAAGAGTTAATTAGAAGAAAGTAGAATAAGAAGGAGAAAGGAACGTAATATCACCTGCATTTTAGGATAATTGAGTACATGATGTAGCTTAACTAGATATCCATCTCATTTTGAGACGGATGGTTAGTGCATGCATCATTCCACTCTTTTCTAGGCATTAGGGAATTTTTCATGTGCATTTGCATCATGTAGGACATTTTTGTATTATGCATGTTGAAACAGAACAATACTTCCACTTTCTTCCATGATCCACCCATGTTCATCCACCCGTTGCTCGGATTGGTAGGCCACCATGAATTTCTCCTCACTAATGAATATCAGGAGAACTGCTTCCATGTAGATGGTAGTTAGGGCGAGCAACGTAGTATAGGCGATCACAAGATGCACCAAGTCTGAACCGGTGAGTTTTATTATGTTAACTACCTTATGTGATAGTGTTCATCAGTTTTTAGGTCAATTTCTTTTATGGATGATTACTGTCAATTTCAGGGTAATTACCATTCCGTGGTTAGAGAGGGCCAGTATGTGAACGTCCGGTGGGAGTCATATGGGACGTTGGTTGTGGTGTGTTGTTTTTCAGTTGACATTGGCAATTCTATTCTAAGGATTAGTTGCTCGAGGGCGAGCAATGTTCGAGCTTAGGGGAGTTTGACGCGATGATTTTGAGTCGCATTTATAGACCTGTTTGATATGTGTTTTATGCTTTTATTAGTCATTTTTATGGTTAATGTTGCATAATTCATCCACTTTGGTCTTTGCCACTATTTTATGTCAAAATCCCTTTATTTCATCGTTTTGAGCATTAATTGTTAAAATATTATTATTTGTGTGAATTTATGTGATCTTGTGTTTGAATTTCAGGACAAACGAGTATTTGCTTCCGTCGATACCATCGACGGAAGTCGATGCCATCGACATGATCAAAGGTTGCCATCCGAAAGGAGCAGCAAAGCGTCGATACTATCGACAGAGATGTCGATGGTATCGAGTCACCTTCAGGTTGCTGGCGAAGAAGCAGTCGATAGTATCGACACTGAGTCGATACCATCGATGCATGGAGGCTACATCGACACAAAATGACAAAGTCGTCACTACAGGGTAGTCGATACCATCGACCCGAGTCGATGGTATCGACACTACATCAGGCACTCAGACGAAAGGAAAGAAGGGTTGTCGCTACCACACTGGGTCGATACCATCGACCCACGTCGATGGTATCGACACCGTCAGATATGCGTTTGATTCAGATTGATCCCAATTGGACGGCCGTGGTTAATTAGCGACCTAATGAGGGAGTTATACCTAATGACGACCACCCAGACGTGAGGATCATCTCATTAGCCATTGCACGAGTACCGTGGAGCAGGAGAGAGGAGAACGGAGGCCAGAAGCTCACACCAGTTGATTCGGGCACCACAGAAGATGGATTTCACCACCGAAAGGCGGGAGAGCACGTGTTCTACGCAAATGATCAACCGATTCTTCTCCGTTCAGGGGTTTCACCTCTCAATTCATGTTTTTCACATGATTTCCCTTATCTCTACCTTGTACTTGTTTGAGATGAACATGTGGGGCTAATCCCCTTCATCTTTAGGACCGGGAGTAGCTCGAGAATTCATTGTATGACAGTTTTATAATAGTAATTCATATTTTATCTCTTAAATCCATGGTATAGTTTCGTTTTCTCCATATATTGTTATGCTTGATCACCATAATAATAACCTAATGCCTTTAATCACTTTGAAAGAAGGATTAACGACTGAAAAGATACAAAATCTACATTAATCGATAAATCCCTTGACCAAGGTGGTGTAAAATTAATGGTTGATACTGAGAGATTGTTCATAATGCACCTAGTTTAGGGTATAGGTTACTACGACGGTGGAACCGACCTAAACCTAGGTAGTGAATTGCACCACGACAGTGGGTAATTCTATTTTTAGGCCACTACCCAGATAGAGAGATATAATTGAGGCATTATATAAAATCTAATACAATGAAAACCCACGGTGAAACCACAATCCTAAAGGTACCCTTTTGAATTGATTAAATTAACATTTAATCGATCGTTTGTTTTGTTTTTATTTTCTTTTAATTTTAACAACAACCCTCAATTTGTTATTCGGCTTAGCTGATCGCAAATAGTTAGTAGGAGTCTCCAACAATTCCGAGTATCCCTGTGTTCGACTCGGGCCTCACAAAGGCCTATACTACTCGACGCGTTCACTTGCATTTTAGCACACAGTAAAAGTGTGTCAAGTTTTTGGGCCTATCGACTTTAGCGCACAAGTTTGGGACATATTTATGATGCGGTGGTAGCGGCTTTAATTCTAACTCCGGCGGGCTGATCAGAGATGATTGAAGCGGCGGGGGAAGTGCACCTAAATCTTCATAATGCCTCGCATAGAAGCATGGAAGCATCTGAAGCATTTTAGCACACTCCTTGAGTGATTTGCTCCGCATCCAATCATGTGTAATATTTACCAAACAAGCCTCCAATGGTAATTTCGGGTATGCATCAGAAACCGAAATAGCAATCACATCCTCCTCCATAGAAAGTGGAATGTCCTCATTCTCATCATTAGGGAATCCCACAGCTTTGCACAAGGAAACTACTTTGGTCTGCTCCATGATATCCACAGCCAAAGTTCCATTGTCCACCTTGCTCATCACATGAGCCATGTCCAGAAATGGCTTCCCAAGGCAGAGTGAAATATTACAATCCAGATGTTTTACCATATTGCATTGTTCCTTTACTTTAGATGGCGCAGTACTAGAAGGCATGACCATCTCAAAGCGGTCATCGGCTATGCCCAAAGTCAAGCGACCTCTCCCCATCTCTAAGATCATGTCGGCTGTAGCTTGGAAAGGACGTCCAAGTAACATCTCATTGCCATGTTCATCCTGCATCTCCATGACTACAAAATCTGCTGGAAAGACAAACCTATGCACCTTTACTAACACATCTTCACATATTCCATAGGGCTTCACCACAGAGTTATCCACCAATTGAATCATCATATTTCTTGGCCGTGACTCCTTCAATCCCAGCTTTTTGAATGTCAAAAGGGGCATCAAGTTGATGCTTGCCCCTGAGTCACATAACGCTTCACCGAATTTAACCTTCCCAATATAACAAGAAATGTTAAAGCACCCTGGATCTTGCCTCTTTGGCGGCAAAGTGCCCATGATGAAGGCACTCACTTGCTCCTTTAGTACTACAACCTCTGTATCCAAAATTTTCCGCTTCTTGGTAATAACGTCCTTTAGAAATTTCCCGTAAGACGGGATTTGCTCAATGGCTTCCAATAAAGGAATATTAACCGAAAGCTTCCGAAAACTATCTAAGAACTTCTTGAACTGAGCATCTACCTTTTGCCTTGGCACTATTTGGATACGGAACCGGAACAGCTTGTGCCCTTTGATGAGGTGGCACATAGGGTGTCTTTTTCGGGGTTTCCTCCTCTACAACCTATTCCTCAGTATCATCCACGGTTGTTTCCTCAACCTGCCCTGTGATTGATGCGGGCTGCTCCTCATTGGCTTCATCTCCTGCTTCAGCTTGTGGTGTGCTTGTTTCCTCTGCTCTTGAATTCAACAATTTCTTGCCGCTTCTAAGAAAAATAGCCTTTGCCTGCTAGTTTCCCCCTGGAACATCCCCGGAAAACCTGGATGTGCCGGTTTCTTCAAACTAGCGATCTCTGCTGCCATCTGTGCCATAGATGTCTCAATGGTCCTCATTTGAGCCCCATGGCTCTGCAATGCTTGCCCGAATTGATTCATGTACTCTCCTTGCTGCTTGATTTGCTGGCCAAAAGTATTCATTAGCTCTTGATTTTGCTTTATAACCTGATTGAGCAGCTCCGTGCTCTTATCTTCTACGACTGGCGAGGGCTTGGCATCCGGATCCTGTAGAAAATTGTTTGGATCCTTCCATGAGAACTTCTTGTCTTTTCTCCAAGAATAATCATTGTTCCTATAACCTTGTTGTTGTCTCATGTATTTGACTTGAGCCTCATCCTTGGACTCATTATCCTCCTTTTCCAGTAGCTTCTTTGTGAGAAGATCCATCTTCTCATTCAGCTCTTTCATTGCCTTGGACTCACCTGCTACTCGAACTTGCTCTACCGGGCCTCTTTCTCTCTCACCCCATGACTGCTTTCTAGCCATATTCTTTAGTATCTCCCAGCATCTGGTGTCTGTATTGTTTAGAAAGAATCCTGACCCAGCAGAATCCAGATTACTCCTATCGTGCTCGGAGAGAGAAAAATAGAAGATCTTCACCTACGTCTCTTTATCCAACCCGTGATGTGGGAACCTCCTCAGCATGACCTGAAATCTCTCCCAGGTCTCAGAATATGTCTCACCGGCCTGTTGGGTAAAATTATGAATCTTTCGGATCATGTCGTTAGTCTTCTCAGGAGGGAAGAACCTCTTAAAGAAGACCTCCACCATATGGTTCCAGGACTCCACGAACTCATCATCTAAATTATGTAACCACTCTCGTGCCGCTCCCACCAATGAACTCGGGAAAAGCTTGAGATACAGTGCCTCCTGTGGAAACCTATCAATTTTTACCATGTCACAGTTCTCCACGAACTGGCTGATGTGCACGACGGGATCCACATTCTTAATCCCATGAAAAGCATTCGACTTCACCAGATTTATCAACGTCGGATCAATCTTATATGTAGGTATGTTGATTGCCTGCTTCTTTATAGGCCCTTTGGAAGCTGATGAGGAAGAAGCCTTGATCTTCTCCCATATAGTCTGTGGCTTGGCCATCTCTTCTTGTTCAAGTTCGGAATCTACCTCTTCTTGTTGCTCTTGCTCGTGATAATGTTCATCCACATGTTCCGACAGCGGAACCTCGGTTGCGTGTTCCGCGTAGTCAGTACTACGCATTTGCACCATACACAATACCTGAAATAAGAAAATTCGAGTTTAGTACAGCGTTTTGACAAGTATAAAAATTATCGAACAATTTAAAAATATTTAAAGTTGTTTCAAAGTAAAAAAAATGTGGCCTAGAATGGCCGCTCGTATCACTCAAAATGTTTGCGATCAGCTAAGCCGAATAACAAATTGAGGGTTGTTGTTAAAATTAAAAGAAAATAAAAACAAAACAAAACAAACGATCGATTAAATGTTAATTTAATCAATTCAAAAGGGTATCTTTAGGATTGCGGTTTCACCGTGGGTTTTCATTGTATTAGATTTTATATAATACCTCAATTTTATCTCTCTATCTGGGTAGTGGCCTGAAAACAGAATTACCCACTATCGTGGTGCAACTCACTATCTAGGTTTAGGTCGGTTCCACCGTCATAGTAACCTATACCCTAAACTAAATGCATTATGAACGATCTCTCAGTATCCACCATTAATTTTACACCACCTTGGTCAAGGGATTTGTCGATTAATGTGAATTCCGTCTCTTTTCAGTCGTAAATCCTTCTTTCAAAGTGATTTAGGGCATTAGGTTATTATTATGGTGATCAAGAATAACAATATATTGAGAAAATGAAATCATACCACAAATTTAGGAGATAAAATATGAATTATTATTATAAAACTATCATACAATGAATTCTCGGGCTACTCCCGGTCCTAAAGACGAAGGGGATTAGCCCCGCATGTTCATCTCAAACAAGTACAAGGTAAAGATAAGGGAAATCATGTGAAAAACATGAATTGAGAGGTGAAACCCCTGAACGGAGAAGAACCGGTTGATCCTTTGCGTAGAACACGTGCTCTCCCGCCTTTTGGTGGTGAAATCCGTCTTCTACGGCGCCCGAATCAACTGGTGTGAGCTTCTGGCCTCCGTTCTCCTCTCTCCTGCTCCATGGTACTCGTGCAATGGCTAATGAGATGATCCTCACATCTGGGCGGCCGTCATTAGGTATAACTCCCTCATTAGGTCGCTAATTAACCACGACCGTCCGATTGGGATCAATCTGAATCAAATGCATATCTGACGGTGTCGATACCATCGATGCGGGTCGATGGTATCAACCCAGTGTGGTAGCGACAACCCTTCTTTCCTTTCGTCCGAGTGCCTGATGTAGTCTCGATACCATCGACTCGGGTCGATGGTATCGACTACCCTGTAGCGACGGCTTTGTCATTTTGTGTCATTGTAGCCTCCTTGCGTCAATGATATCGACTCGGTGTCGATACTATCGACTGCTTCTTCACCAGAAACCTGAAGGTGACTCGATACCATCGACATCTCTGTCGATAGTATTGACGCTTTGCTGCTCCTTTCAACTGCCAACCTGTGATCATGTCGATGGCATCGACTTCCGTCGATGGTATCGACGGAAGCAAATCTCATTTGTCCTAAAATTCAAACACAAGATCACATAAATTCACACAAATAATAATATTTTAACAATTAATGCTCAAAACGATGAAATAAAGGGAATTTGACATAAAATAGTGGCAAAGACCAAAGTGGATGAATTATGCAACATTAACCATAAAAATGACTAATAAAAGCATAAAACACATATCAAACAGGTCTATAAATGCGACTCAAAATCATCGCATCAAACTCCCCTAAGCTTGAACATTGCTCGCCCTCGAGCAACTAATCCTTAGAATAGAATTGCCAATGTCAACTGAAAAACAACACTCCACAACCAACATCCATATGACTCCCACCGGACAATCACATACCGGCCCTCTCTAACCATAGAATGGTAATTACCTTGAAGGCGACAATAATAATCCATAAAAGAAATTGACCTCAAAACCGATGAACACTATCACATAAGGCAGTTAACATAATAAAACTCGCTGGTTCATACTTGGTGCATCTTGTGATCTCCTAAACTACGTTGCTCGCCCTAACTACCATCTACATGGAAGCAGTTCTCCTGATATTCATTAGTGAGGAGAAACTCACGGTGGCCTACCAATCCGAGCAACGGGTGGATGAAAATGGGTGGCTCATGGAAGAAAGTGGAAGTATTGTACAATTTCAACATGCATAATACAAAAATGCCCTATATGATGCAAATGCGCATGAAAAATGCCCTAATGCCTAAAATTGGGTGGAATGATGCATGCACTAACCATCCATCTCAACATGAGAAGGATATCTAATTAAGTTACATCATGTACTCAATAATTCTTGAAATGCAGGTGATATTATGTTCCTTTCTCCCTCTTATTCCAATTGCTTCTAAATAACCTCTTTTTTCCTTATGCAGATTTTTCAGATTTTTTTTTTCATTTTTCTCTCTTTTCTATTTTTCAAACCCTCATATCCATAATTGATAATGAATATTCTGTTGGGCTTATTTTCTTCATACTCAGAAATTTGCACTACTTAGAAGGTATGGGACAATTTAATTCACCATTGGAGAAAAATTGAGATACGTGATATACTTTATGCATGGAAATTATGAATGCAGCTACATGGCATGCACCTAAGGGTAATGTGCATGTATCACTATTCTAATTTTTTTCTTCCTTTTCATGCAGAACATATGGAAATAAATTCAATGCAAGTCCTATCTAGATGCTATGCAAGAAAAAAGAGTTAAAACTGCACTTTACTTCCAATTCTTGGGTGGATTATGGACATTAATGAGGTGGAAAGATCACAAATTTAGATGACTGAACCTTAGAAAGATATTATGTGTCCCTCCTTACTGACCTGTGTAGTAGTTTAGAGGTTTCTCTCTCTTATATCCAATTAAAGTCTCATTACCATTTGGTCAGTTTAGGCTCAAACAACCATTTCCGTCCACTTTCATGAATCATTAGGAATACAGTTGTGAAATATTGTTTTAAAGTTGACAAAACCAATCATTTTCATAGGATATGTGCCCAAGGTTAAACAAGACAAGCTTTTCAAACACACAAAATTTTTAAATTTCCCTTGTTTTTTCCCTTGCACAGTTAATGAGATGACACAACTTTTATGACATCCACAATTACACTAGATAGCATGTGGATCCTATAAAAACTAAAATTGCAAGAAACAAATAACAAGAACAAAAACAATAAAGTTGAAAACTGAAAACACTAAAAGATAAAGCTGTTCCAACTACCCCCCTAAGCTTGAATTCGACTATGGCCTCATAGTCAAAAACAAACTTAAAGATTGGAACAGTGATACCGGATCACTCTTGTGGTGGTGGAGGCGGGTACTGCGGAGCCGTAGGGTCCCAAGAAGGATACTCCCCCTGGAAGCTTGGATCAAACTGGGTCCTAGGTGGAGGTTGTGGATAGCCTCCAAAGTAACTCTGGCTCCAATAGTGGTCATTGAAGGGCTCCTGCTGCATCTCCATCCGTTGCAACCGAGTATGTATCTGTTGTTGGTTGTCGAGGAGAAGGTGCTCATTCTCGAACATCGCCATTTGGTTGTCCAGTATCCGGTTCGTAGTGTCTTGAATACCGGAATACATTGCCATATGTTGCTGTTGTGTCTGGTGGATGTCTTGCAGCATAGTGTACATGCCTTGCATGGAATAGGCATCCTCGCTTGGCTGCGAGGGCTGTGGGGGAGGCGGCGTATGCTGTGATGATGAAGATGCACCGGGATGCATCCGAGGATGCTTCCGGAGTGCCACTCGTGCTCGAAGAGGTGTAAAGGCCTCCTCTTCCTCCTTAGCCTCATCGTCATGTCCGTCGTCGCCGCCATTGTTGTCGCCTTCTTCATCGGAGTCGGCGATGGCTATGATTGGCCATCGAAAGTGTTGTGCCCCCTCGATGTTGAAGACCGGATCGGGCAGCACGCACTTCTGGTAAGCATGGTTGACGTGGTAGTGTGCATACGCCAACCCATCCCGCATAAGAATAAGGTTAGAACGGTGCAAATGTTGCACGTTCACCTTGCTCTTTGTAGAAAGCGGGGTCATAGTAGAGAAGTTGAGCCCGAGGTAGTGTGCCAGCTTGGTGATGAGCCCGCCGAAATGAATCAGGGCCTTCCTCGTACTCCTCTTCACCGCCAGAACCCGCTGCAGGAAGAAAGCGCCCCAGTTGCATTCTTGGCGCTTCAGGAGCTGATATAAGAAGAAAAGATCTGTCTCCTAAAATTTGCTTAGTGCCAGATCGCCACGAGCAAAAAGTGTAGAACTCAACATCCGGTGTAGTACCTGGACGAATGGGTGCTCGAAATCCGCTACCGCAACATTGTGGTAGCTCACTGTCTTGCCCACCGTCACCGTCACCAGCTCGGCGAAGATTTTGTCGTAATCGGTGCAGTTGTCCGGTCGCCGATGGTCGTACTGAGAATGGTGCCATTTGTATATTGTGTTGAACTACCGGAGAGTGATGTTGTAGTCGATGTTGAACAACTGAAAAGACACCCGACCCTTGATCCACTCACGATCGGTGGCTACGATGTCGTTGGGCACGACGTAGAAGTCAAGTGACGCCATGAACTCTGCCACCAACTCTTTGTAGGTTGGCCACTCGCTGAAAAACGGCTGGCCATCAGCATGGTACTGCAACTCATCGGGCCTCCGGCTCGTGTATTTTGCCTACCCCTGTAGAACGTAGGCCATGTTGGCCTCAAATCCGAGGTTTCAGATCATCTCCCGGTCCACATACCGGGTAGGCTCAATCTTCCTCTTCAAGATCTCTTCATAGATATTCTTCACCTCTGTAGATGGGTGGATCATGCGCGGGCGTGATACCGACGCAGAACAAAATCCGCAGTCGTCAACCTGTACCATGGTCGATACCATCGACCAGTATGTCGATGGTATCGACTCTGCCTCAGCCTGCACAAAGAACAAACCGATCATGGTATCTTTTTTACACTAAAAATTGAACTAAAACAAATCAACCTACGATTGTACATGGACTAAACTAATGTACCGATGGTTGGGTTGCCTCCCAACAAGCGCCCTTATTTAACGTCTTAGGCTAGATGACTTTTGTGCACCTTATGCATCCGAAAGTGAAATGAGTTTGACCTCATTCACCTTCCTCTTGTAATTTTAACCAAAATAGAGCTTCAATATTTGTCCATTCACTAAAATGTGGTATCACCATCACACACCAAAATCGCACCGTGTGGTTTGACCTCTTCTACCACGAACGGTCCACTCCACCGGGATTTGAGCTTCCCGGGATGCAACTTGAGTCGTGAGTTGAACAACAAAACATTATCTCCCTTTTTGAACGTGTGCAACTGGATGTGGCGGTCATGGATCAGCTTTGTGCACTCCTTGTATATCCATGCGTTCTCATATGCCATCATCTGTAACTCATCCAGCTCATTCAATTCAAGCATTCTCTTCCTCCCCGCTCCATCGTAACTCAAATTGAGCCTTCTAAGCGCCCAATGGGCCTTGTGCTCCAACTCTACCGGTAGGTGACAAGCCCGACCATACGCCAACCTAAAAGGCGTGGTGCCTATAGGTGTTTTGTAAGCCGTCCTGTACGCCCACAATGCATCTGGTAGTAGGGCACTCCAATTCTTCCTCGTGGACGCCACCGTACGCTCCAAAATCGTCTTTATTTCGCGATTGGAGACCTCCACCTGCCCTTGGGTCTGCGGGTGATATGGGGTACCTATGTTGTGCTTGACCCCATATTTCTTCAATAAAGTCGAGAACTTATGATTCCTAAAATGCATACCCCCATCACTGATTATCATTCGGGGTACTCCAAACCTGCAGAAAATATTTTCTTTCACGAATCTGCACACTACAGTGGAATCATTAGTCCTTGTGGGTATTGCTTCCACCCACTTCGACACATAATCAACTGCTAATAAAATATATAAATTGGAGTTTGAGGACACAAAGGGTCCCATGAAATCTATGCCCCATAAATCAAATACCTCCACTTCCTGAAACACATTCAGGGGCATCTCCTGTCGCTTTGAGATATTACCTACTCTTTGGCAAGAATCACATTGCCTCACAAACTCGTAGGCATCTCGAAACAAAGTTGGCCAATAAAGGCCGCTTTCCAAAACCTTAGCTGTCGTGCGCGAGCTGGCGTGGTGTCCTCCCGTAGGTAATGCTTGGCAATGACGGAGAACGCTCTCGTACTCCACCTCAGGCACACACCTGCGTAGGATACCGTCCCTGCATTGCATAAGAAGAATCGGGTCATCCCAAAAATAATATCGTAAAGAATGAAAAAATCTTTTCTTCTCCTGATATGACCAATCTTCCGGGATGATCCTGCAAGCCAAATAGTTTACAATCTCAGCAAACCAAGGATCCTTAGAATTAATTTTCAAAATCTGTTCATCCGGAAACGTCTCGGTTATGGGTATATGTAAATCTTTTTCATCCACCCTTTCTAACCTAGATAAATGATCAACAACAACATTTTCAATCCCAGATTTATCCTTGATTTCGATGTCAAATTCTTGTAAGAGCAAAATCCACCTAATGAGTCTAGGCTTTGCGTCTTTTTTCTCCATTAAGTATTTGATTGCGGCATGGTCAGTCCATACAACTACTTTAGATCCAACTAAATACTGCCGGAATTTTTCAAAAGCGAACACAACGGCGAGTAATTCTTTCTCAGTAGTTGTATAATTTAATTGGGCATCATTCAAAGTCTTTGAAGCGTAAAAAATCATTGCGGTTTTATTGTCCACCCGCTGCCCCAACACAGCTCCTACTGCAAAGTCCGAAGCATCACACATTAGTTCGAACGGTTTCGTCCAATCCGGCGTTTGAACAACCGGTGCAGAAATCAGTTTTTCTTTTAAAACGTCGAACGGTTGTAGACACTTATCATTGAAATCAAAAACAACGTCTTTCTCTAAGAGCTCGGATAGAGGTTTCGCAATTTTAGAAAAATCTTTTATAAATCGACGATGGAACCCGACATGTCCCAAGAAACTTCTTACCCCTTTAACAGAATTTGGTGGGGGCAAATTGGAAATGACCTCAATTTTGACCGGATCCACCTCTAAACCTTTGCTAGACACCTTGTGTCCTAGCACTATCCCCTCAGTCACCATCATGTGACATTTCTCCCAGTTGAGGACCAAATGTGTGTCCTCACAACGCTGTAAAACTTTGTCCAGATTATAGAGACATTCATCAAATGATGCACCATACACCGAAAAGTCATCCATAAAAACCTCGAGACAGCGCTCTACCATGTCAGAAAATATGGCGAGCATACATCGCTGAAACGTCGCAGGTGCATTGCATAAACCAAAAGGCATTCGGCGGTACGCGAAAGTCCCATAGGGACAAGTGAACATAGATTTCTCTTGATCCAAAGGATCAATCGAGATCTGGTTGTACCCCGAGTACCCGTCAAGAAAACAGAAATGCGATCGGTCGGCAAGACGCTCTAGGATTTGATCAATGAAAGGTAAAGGAAAGTGATCCTTTAGCGTGGCGGCACTCAAATGGTGGTAATCAATACAAACTTGCCACCCAGTTACCAATCGGGTGGTGACAGGTTCATTTAACATATTTTGGGTGACAGTAATTCCCCCCTTCTTAGGGACTACCTATGTGGGACTCACCCATGTCGAGTCTGATATGGCGTAAATGATACCTGCAGCAAGAAGTTTAATGACCTACTTCTTCACAACCTCCATCATGCTTGGATTGAGACGTCTTTGAGGTTGAATCACGGGCTTGGCTCCCTCATCGAGCCAAATCTTGTGCTGACATAGAGTAGGGGAAATCCCCTTGATATCTACAACGGACCACCCAAAAGCTCCCCGGTGGTTCTTCAGCACTATCAACAATTGTTCCTCCTCATCCGCACTCAAATACGCAGAAATGATCACTGGTAACTTGTCTTCCTCAGCTAGAAAGACATATTTAAGATGAGGTGGCAGTGACTTTAATTCTAACTCAGGTGGGCTGATCAGAGATGATTGAAGCGGCGGGGGAAGTGCACCTAAATCTTCATAATGCCTCGCATAGAAGCATGGAAGCATCTTGGTAATAACATCCTTTAGAAATTTCCCGTAAGACGGGATTTGCTCAATGGCTTCCAATAAAGGAATATTAACCGAAAGCTTTCGAAAACTGTCTAAGAACTTCTTGAACTGAGCATCTACCTTCCTTGCCTTGGCACTATTTGGATACAGAACTGGAACAACTTGTGCCCTTTGATGAGGTGGCACATAGGGTGTCTTTTTTGGGGGTTCCTCCTCTGCAACATGTTCCTCAGTATCATCCACGGCTGTGTCCTCAACCTGCTCTGTGACTGATGCAGGCTGCTCCTCATTGGCTTCATCTCCTGCTTCAGCTTGTGGTGTGCTTGTCTCCTCTGCTCTTGGATTCAACAATTTCTTGCCGCTTCTAAGCAAAATAGCCTTTGCCTGCTGGTTTCCCCCTAGAACATTGGTATTCCCCAAAAAACCTGGATGTGCCGGTTTCTTCAAACTAGCGATCTCTGCTGCCATAGATGCTCAATGGTCCTCATTTGAGCCCCATGGCTCTGCAATGTTTGCTCGAATTGATTCATGTACTCTCCTTGCTGCTTGATTTGCTGGCCAAAAGTATTCATTAGCTCTTGATTTTGCTTTATAACCTGATTGAGCAGCTCCGTGCTCTTATCTTCTGCGACTGGCGAGGGCTTGGCATCCAGATCCTGAAGAAAATTGTTTGGATCCTTCCATGAGAACTTCTTGTCTTTTCTCCAAGAATAATCATTGTTCCTATAACCTTGTTGTTGTCTCATGTATTTGACTTGAGCCTCATCCTGGGACTCATTATCCTCCTTTTCCAGTAGCTTCTTTGTGAGAAGATCCATCTTCTCATTCAGCTCTTTCATTGCCTTGGACTCACCTTCTACTCGAACTTGCTCTACTGGGCCTCTTTCTCTCTCACCCCATGACTGCTTTCTAGCCATATTCTTTAGTATCTCCCAGCAATAGGTGTCTGTATTGTTCAGAAAGAATCCTGACACAGCAGAATCCAGATTACTCCTATCGTGCTCAGAGAGAGAAAAATAGAAGATCTTCACCTGCGTCTCTTTATCCAACCCGTGATGTGGGCACCACCTCAGCATGACCTGAAATCTCTCCCAGGTCTCAGAATATGTCTCACCGGCATGTTGGGTAAAATTATGAATCTTTCGAATCATGTCGTTAGTCTTCTCAGGAGGGAAGAACCTCTCAAAGAAGACCTCCACCATATGGTTCCAGGACTCCACGAACTCATCATTTAAATTATGTAACCACTCTCGTGCCGCTCCCGCCAATGAACTCGGGAAAAGCTTGAGATACAGTGCCTCCTGTGGAAACCTATCAATTTTTACCATGTCACAGTTCTCCATGAACTGGCTGATGTGCGCGATGGGATCCTCATTCTTAAGCCCATGAAAAGCATTCGACTTCACCAGATTTATCAACGACGGATCAATCTTATATGTATGTATGTTGATTGCCTGCTTCTTTATAGGCCCTTTGGAAGATGATGAGGAAGAAGCCTTGATCTTCTCCCATATAGTCTGTGTCTCGGCCATCTCTTCCTATTTAAGTTCAGAATCTACCTCTTCTTGTTGTTCTTGCTCGTGATAATGCTCGTCCACAGGTTCCGACAGCGGAACCTCAGTTGCGCGTTCCGCGTAGTCAGTACTACGCGTTTGCACCATACACTGTACCTGAAATAAGAAAATTCGAGTTTAGTACAACGTTTTGACGAGTATAAAAATTATCGAACAATTTAAAAATATTTGAAGTTGTTTCAAAGTAAAAAAAATGTGGCCTAGAATGGCCGCTCGTAGCACTCAAAGTGCCAACAATTCGCCGTATCCCCGGCAACGGTGCCAAAACCTTGACGCAATTTTACTGTGCGCTAAAACGCAAGTGAACGCGTCGAGTAGTACAGGCCTTTGTGAGGCCCGATTCAAACACAGGGATACTCGGAATTGTTGGAGACTCCTACTAACTATTTACGATCAGCTAAGACGAATAACAAATTGAGGGTTGTTGTTAAAATTAAAAGAAAATAAAAACAAAACAAAACAAACGATCGATTAAATGTTAATTTAATCAATTCAAAAAGGGTATCTTTAGGATTGCGGTTTCACCGTGGGTTTTCATTGTATTAGATTTTATATAATACCTCGATTTTATCTCTCTATCTGGGTAGTGGCCTGAAAACAAAATTTCCCACTGTCGTGGTGCAACTCACTATCTAGGTTTAGGTCGGTTCCCCCGTCATAGTAACATATACCCTAAACTAAATGCATTATGAACGATCTCTTAGTATCCACCATTAATTTTACACCACCTTGGTCAAGGGATTTGTCGATTAATGTGAATTCCGTCTCTTTTCAGTCGTAAATCCTTCTTTCAAAGTGATTTAGGGCATTAGGTTATTATTATGGTGATCAAGCATAACAATATATTGAAAAAACGAAATCATACCACAGATTTAGGAGATAAAATATGAATTATTATTATAAAACTATCATACAATGAATTCCCGGGCTACTCCCGGTCCTAAAGACGAAGGGGATTAGCCGTGCATGTTCGTCTCAAACAAGTACAAGGTATAGATAAGGGAAATCATGTGAAAAATGTGAATTGAGAGGTGAAACCCCTGAACGGAGAAGAACCGGTTGATCCTTTGCGTAGAACACGTGCTCTCCCGCCTTTCGGTGGTAAAATCTGTCTTCTGTGGCGCCCGAATCAATTGGTGTGAGCTTCTGGCCTCCGTTCTCCTCTCTCCTGCTCCACGGTACTCGTGCAATGGCTAATGAGATGATCCTCACGTATGGGCGGCCGTCATTAGGTATAACTCCCTCATTAGGTCGCTAATTAACCACGGCCGTCCGATTGGGATCAATCTGAATCAAACGCATATCTGACGGTGTCGATACCATCGACGTGGGTCGATGGTATCGACCCAGTGTGGTAGCGACAGCCCTTCTTTCCTTTCGTCCGAGTGCCTGATGTAGTGTCGATACCATCGACTCGGGTCGATGGTATCGACTACCCTGTAGCGATGGCTTTGTCGTTTTGTGTCGCTGTAGCCTCCTTGCGTCGATGGTATCGACTCGGTGTCGATACTATTGACTGCTTCTTCACTAGCAACCTGAAGGTGACTCGATACCATCGACATCTCTGTCGATAGTATCGATGCTTTGCTGCTCCTTTCGGCTGGCAACCTGTGATCATGTCGATGGCATCGACTTTCGTCGATGGTATCGACGGAAGCAAATACTCGTTTGTCCTGAAATTCAAACACAAGATCACATAAATTCACACAAATAATAATATTTTAACAATTAATGCTCAAAACAATGAAATAAAGGGAATTTGACATAAAATAGTGGCAAATACCAAAGTGGATGAATTATGCAACATTAACTATAAAAATGACTAATAAAAGCATAAAACACATATCAAACAGGTCTATAAATGCGACTCAAAATCATCGCATCACTCATGCACCATACAATAGATATATAAATATATTATCAAACATGCATAAATAGAGTGGTAAGATATGATATAAGTCATCAATCACATTTTCAAATCCAAACAATAATGCAGGTGGGGTCATAGACCCAAGGCAATAAGATATTTGTCAATTTTGGAGAATAGGGAATTTTCATCATGGAACAAATTAAAAGGTCAATTAACAAGAATGCCTCACTATAGAAATATTTTAGTCAGGTTAATGCCCAAAATTAAATTGGGAAGATCACATACCTGGTCTTCATAGTTACAGATCAACTCAACAAATATGCTTGGTCCTCAAGGTCGAGTATTCATCATAAGAACATATTTTGTAAATTATCCAAACTCAGAAACATGTATATACATTCCCATTCTAGATTTTTGTATCATTCTTATCCTAGTTGTGATCACCTATGTTCTTATTATGGTTGTTATCATATTAGGTGGATACATGATTGGATATATATATTAACTCTAATACACATTTTTATCGCATAAGACTAAGTATGTCCAAGTTAGAATATGTGTGTTAATAATAAGCTATCACAGAACCATTTCTACCCCAATCCCAATCCCACTACCTAGACAGTAGAAAAAGGATTGAAGCGCCCGTCCCTGAGTGGCCGATAGGATCTTACACACTGGCATATACAATAAGAAATAATAACTAAAAAACTAGATATTTAAAGAACAAACTAACCCAATATAGGAGATACAACAGATTTATCTTTGTCATCAGAGTGTATGAGTGTGGAAGCGATCTAGTCAATGTTCTAATTGTTTTGCCTAAAATCAAGAAAATAGAGGCGCAATCATCTAATTGCATGATACGCTATAAAAATCAAGTAAAACAGTTTATAACAAAAGGGTATAGTTGACAAGACTTATATTTAAGAAAGGTATAACATGCAATTTTCCAAATCCAACATTTATTCGACAAGATGTTTATTTCAAACAATTCAATTTTTGTTACGAGTTCCCATTATGTTGTAATCAAGAAGAATGCTTATATATTTTGTGTGACTCTATCGCCCCAATGTGACGGGGAAGGTTACCAGGCTCCATCTCTCAATATGAGGTAGGAGGCCAATGCACAAGTTCCTCCTCTGAATGAGGAGGTCGATTGCACTTTGTATCAGCATAAATAACATTATCAACATCATCATCATTATCAATATACAGGCAGTCATAATTGGCAATATCATTTATGTTCTCATGTTTTTCTCAAAATATAATATAGGAAAAATGGAAGACTAATCAGTAGGAAACAATAGCTCAAATAAGTATATAGTCAACTATACAATCAAGAGATACGTAAAAAATATCTTCAATATAGTCAAGGAGGAGATATAATAGCGTACCTTCCACTGAGGATTTTGAGTATAGATCTCAACAAGTAGTAGGCCGACCCTTCAAGTTAGATCCTAAATCATCAAGATTGGATCAAGGGTTAAGATCATGATGTTTAGAATATCATGTTACATGATTTGAGATTAGGGTTACTCATTCCTGTTTTACCTTGGGGTTAGGTCATTCACTTATGATCAACAATATCAAGATGTTCAATATTATTCAAGTGTCAATTATGTTTCAAGTGTGATGAACCACCTAGGTATTCTAGGTTCATGTGTTAACCCTAATTATCATGGTCAATATGAAAGTCATAATCAAGTCTTTAGATCATCATCATGTTCTAACATCACTGGTGTTAAAGATTAGATCAAGTTCCAAATAATATAATGAGTAAGGTCAGAGATCAAGTATCAGGTCAAAGGATTAAGACTTAGGGATATCAGTGAATATATATCAAGAATTAGGCTTCAAAAGTTTTTTTAGTGGGTTCATTGGATTTTTCTAATCAATATTGACTATTTATTCATAATTTTTGGAGCTAGGATGCAATTTCAATGATTGAAGCAAGATCTGGGCATTTAATTGAATTTTTGACCAGAGAGGAGAATATTTACCTTAATATGGAAAAATGAGGGTCGTTGGATGCATAAGGAATGGCCAAGAGTGATCCACATGAGCTAGACAGCTCACTTGTTTAGTGGTCTGATTCTAGCCTTTGATTGGATGGTTTAATTGGTCGGGTTCCTTCTTGATTTGTTGGTTCAACATTGGTTCGTTAGACACCCTTGGACTGGGTGATTCTTTCTCTAAGCTGGTCGATTCTAGGCTTCATTATCTCTTTGAGTAGCCCTCTGTGTGAGCCACAGAACATGGTGGAGGTTCTCGCCAACACAAGGAGGGATCAAGGGTAGGATGGGTTGATGGAGGCACTGAGGTGATCGCCTAAGCTCGTCATGGCCTCGCGGATTGGTAAGGGGTCAGAGATTGGGGCAAAGAGGTGAGGAGAAGGGACGCCCAACTCAGGCTATGTGGAAGTGGTGCTATGGCAGTAGGAGGTGGTGAGGAGAAATTGAGGGCAAAGTAGGTCATGAGAGAGTGAAAATGCATGGGGTTCTCATGATGGATGATAGTAGCGGTCCTTTGGGGGGTTTATATAGGACTGGGGGGTAGGTTTTAGGGAAAATCGAGGTTGGAGTGGCAGCTATGCTTGTCAGAGTCAGATGGGAGAGCAAGAGAGGCTTGTTGGTGGTACAATGGTGCACAAAATCTAGTCAATGTAGGGTTTTTTGTGTTTGAAATCATGAGGCAAGGATTTTGGCTCGCTTGGTTTTTTAAATAGTGGTCAAAAGTGGGAGATTGATCATCATGGTCACATTCATACCTCCTAGCAATCAGTGGGAGGTTGAATATAACCTCGCGACCACTGGATCAGGCCTAGACCTGTAACAAGTAGATCTAAGGGCCTGGGTTCACCCCTGATCCCTTGCATGGATCACTGACATGGCAAAGCCAAGAAAAAGAGAAAATAAAAGGGAAATAAATGGGTTTTCAATACATTATTTTCAAGAAATTGTAGTAAATAGTAGGAACGTCCAAATGATATAATGTTTGGATCATCGCTTCAAAATAATGTGGAGAATAAATTAGAAAAAGTTTTAGAACTAAAGGATGAAGTTTGATGGATCAATTTTCTTCTTTGGACAATTTGATGAATTAATCAAAAAAAGGTATTATAATGTGTATAAAGTTCACATTGGTCACCATATTTCGAATTTGAGTCTCAACAATGATTAGGAAGCCACGAAAAATGATTTGGGACCATGAGAGAATATAATGAGGTCCAAAGAGTAATTACTTCATTATTGTGCTGGAATCCACTTTGTCACATCCTTCCCTCCTTAAAAAGTAATTTTGTCCCCAAAATTTAAAAACGTCCTCAAAATGGGTATCATCAAAATCTAGGTCGTATCCTCAAATATTAGAGTTTCCTCAACTATATAATCAAAATTATATCCTCTACATTATCACCTCATCGATAGTTTCTCATAAATTTGCCTTGATCAATATGAAGGTCAAAGGTCAAAATTCACCAATAGAGTTCACTCTCAAGTCATGTCTCCATACTGAGAGAAAATCTAGATTGAGAGTCAAGATTCGGTTTCATGAACTAAAAAGGGTCACACACTAACGAGTTTGTTATTCCATAGTGAAGTTTTGAATATCAAAATTTTGGGTTCCAAACATGCAAGCCTAGGGTTTTCACTCCTATTCAAACCACTGGTGTGGCCATTCACCCATATCAACAATCTAGCAATTTTTTTTTTGAAATTTCATTATCAATTTCTTTATCATGTATATTCAAGGTGGGTGAATGATCCAGATCTAGGTCATTTTAGTAAATTAACCCTATACATATTTTCAATATCACTATCCTCAAAATACAATTTAGTCGATATCTCAAGATTTTAAGTCAAAGATTACAACAATGGATGGTTTATTGTAGGTCAACATAATTCAATGTTATGTGAAAGAGTCAAAATTCAAAATTTGAGTATGGGAAGTAAAAATTCAAATCAGACATGAATTTTCAAATCCAAAGATCAGTTCCAAAAAGGCATCACATTTCCATTTTTCAAAAATATAGTGAGTACAAGGTTTTATTTCAAAAAGTTACAAAGGGTTGCATAATCACCATATCAAAATCTAGATCTAGTGGTGACTTCAAAGGTTGTGATTGCACATGTCCTCTTTTAGAATTCCAACCTCTATGTTTGTCTCTATCTCCATGACTACTGGCTTGGTTGTAGGGGTAAAGGGATTCATGGTGACTCCTCCAGGAATTATCAATGTGGTGTATCTCACCCATTTGGTCATAGCATCCATTAGTAAATTGTTTTGTACTTCCCAAACATCATCCCTATCATCATTTAGCCTGGGTATTTTTCCTTTGTCTACATCATCTAGGTTCATGTGATAACCTTAATTATCATGGTCAATATGCAAGTCATAATCAATTCTTTAGTTCATCATCATGTTCTAACATCACTATGTTCAAGATTAGATCAAGTTCCAATTAATATAATGAGTAAGGTCAGGGATCAAGTATTAGGTCAATGGATTAAGATTTAGGGATATTAGTGAAATATATAAAGAATTAGGCTTCAAAAGTATTTTTAATGGGTTCATTGGATTTTTATGATCAAGATTTACTATTTGTTCATAATTTTTGGATCTAGGATGCAATTTCTATGATTAAAGCAAAATCTAGGCATTTAATTGAATTTTCGAGCAAAGAGGAGAATATTTACTCTAATATGGAAAAATGAGGGTCGTTGGAATGACAAGGAACAACCTTGATTGAGCCAAGTGATCTAGGAAACTCACTTGCATAGAGGTATGGTTCATGCCTTTGATTGGCTGGTTCAATTGGTATGGTCCTTTCTTGATTTACTAGTTCAACATTAGTTTGTCGGACCCCCTTCGACCGAGTGATTCTTTTTGTGGGCCTGTCAGTTTTGGGCTAATTTCTCTCTTCACGTAGCCCTTTGCGTGAGCCACAGACGTAGCAGAGGTGCTCGTTGATGCAATGAGAGATCAAGGGTAAGAGGGGGTGATGGAGGTAGTGAGGTGACTGCCTAAGCTCGCCACGACCTCACAGATCAGTTGGTGGTCAGAGATTGGGGTGAAGAGGTGAAGAGAAGGGACGCCCAACTTGGGTTATGTGGTTGTGGTGCAATGTCAGAAGGACGTGGTGAGGAGAAATTGAGGGCAAAGCAGGTCGTGAGAGAGTGCAAATGCAAGGGGTTCTCGTGATGGATGATAGCAACGGTCCTTTGGGGGGTTTATATAGGATTGGGGGGTAGGCTTTAGGAAAAATTGAGGTTGGGGTGGCTTCTATGCTCATTGGAGTGAGATGGAAGAGCAAGGGAGGATTTTTGGTGGTGCAATGGTATACAAAATCTAGTCAAAGTAGGGTTTGCTACGTTCAAAATCATGAGGCAAGGATTTTGGCTTGCTTGGTTTTTCAAATAGTGGTAAAAAATGGGAGACAGATCATCATGGTCACATTTATACCTGCCCATAATCAGCGGGAGGTTAAAGATAACCTCAGACTTCTAGATTGGGCTTGGATCTGTGATAATAAGATCTAAGGGCCTAGGTTTTCCCATGATCCCTTTCCTGGATCGCTAACATGGCAAAGCCAAGAAAAAGAGCAAATGAATGGGAAATAAATGGGTTTTCAATACAGTATCTTCAAGAAATCATAGTAAATAATAGGAACGTCCAAAAGAGATGATTTTTGGATCATAACTTCAAAATAATGTGGAGAATAATTATAAGAAGTTTGAGAGCCAAAAGATGAAGTTTTATGGATCAATTTGCTTCTTTGGACAATTTGATGAATTAATCAAATTTAAGGTGTTATAATGTGTATAAAGTTCGAATCGTCTTGGATGTGACCAAACCGCTGAAGCGGATACAGAAGATTAGGGTAAAAGGGGGAGCAACGGCGGACGTTGATTTGAAGTACGAACGGCTCGCAAACTTCTGTTTTGAATGCGGCAAACTAGGGCATGTGGACCGGGATTGCGTCCAAGCAAGCGATGTGGAAGAGCACCAACAACGATGGGGAAGCTGGCTGAGGGCTTCTCCATGGAGGCAGAGAAGGACGATGGAGAGGAAGGATGGGAGAACAGGACCGGCGAGAAGGAAGCTGACATTCCAACGTCCAAGGGTAGAAGGAGAAGGTGTGCAGCAGGGGGCGTGAGGGAAGCGGAAGCACGATGGGCTCCATGCAGAAGGGGGCGGGAAGGGAGGCGGAGACGGAGAGTGGGAGTCGGGGTTATTCTGGGATGGGTGCGTCTGGAGAGGGACAGGATGATCAGGACTGCATATCGGGTATGGGAAGGCGGGAAGGAAAGGAGGGGGGTGAAGGTGTAGCGAGGGGGACAAAGGCGAGGGGGTCGGGGGAGGGGGCGCAAGGGGAACGTGGACAGAGGGGGGGCGAGACGGCAAGGAAGGACGGGCCAAGGTAGTACACGGCGGAGGAGCTACGAAGGCTGAGGGGAAATACTCACGTCAACGAAAGGGCGCCTGAAGTGGATGAGGCGGGGAGCCCGGTGAGAAGGCAACAATGGCCAGGGCATGCGACGGCATGGGAAAACAGCAGTATACAGCAGGTGCATAGCATCGAGGAAAAGCGGAAGCTTGAGGGCACGGGGACGCTCAGTAAACAAAATAACAACGAACAGGTGGAACAAGCTGTGGTATCTCCTCGCAGCGATGGTAGAGATACCCATAAGGAAGAGAATCGCGAGAGAAGAGCTCTCACTCGGGCACAGCGGAAGCAAGAAGCAGGGAAAAAGAACAAACAAACTAGGGGGAAGAAGAAGCACCTACCATGGGTATAAAAGATGAGCAGGGGACAACGACTAGGAATTCCAGCAGATGAGGTGGTTTGGGATCAGGTAACAGGCAAGAGAAACCGAATGACGGATTGCTGCGAGATGGAGGTTGATGAAGCTCCTCAACAGGCAGTGGGTGAAAAAAGAACAAAAAGATCGGATGTTCATGCAGTGGACAGCTTTGGGGTCTATGCGACTCAAGTAGCGGAGATTGGCAGAGACCAATCCCGCGAAGAGCAATGAAAATCTTCAGCTGGAACTGTCAGGGATTGGGCGACCCTGACACGTGTAAAGCTCTCTGAGCATGGGTTTGGAGAGAGCGTCCAAACATAGTTTTTGTGGCGGAAACTATGATAGCAGAGGCAAAGCTGGAGGAAGTGAAAAGAGGGTGCGGATTTACAGACGGGATGTGTATTTCAAGCAGAGGCAAGTCAGGTGGCATTGGTTTCTGGTGGAAAGGATGCACGGTGGACATAGTAAATTTCTCGTCAAGACACGTGACAGGGTTGGTAAAGGAGGAAACCAGACAGCAATGGAGAGCGATTGGGCTCTATGGATGGGTGGACCAAAACAATAAAACAAAGACATGGGAGTTGATGAGGAGGCTGAAGGAAGAGGTGAACGAACCAGTCATATTTTTTGGGGATTTCAACGAGATTGTGTCAAATGCTGAAAAATAGGGAGGCCCGCAAAAGGAAGAAAAATTCATGCAAAATTTCCGAGATGTCATTGACGACTGTGAGCTGATTGATTTGGGTTTTGATGGAAATATTTTCACTTGGAGGAGAGGTTTGACTGAAAGAATGCTTGTTATGGAGAGGCTTGATAGATTTCTTCCGAAACTGGCATGGCGTAGTTTGTTCAAAAATTGCAAGGTAGTTCATCTCCCAATCTATGAATCTGATCATGCACCCATCATTTTGAAGGCAGATAACAGGAATAGCGGCACGAAAAAGAAAAGGAATTTTTTTGCTTTTGAGCCCATGTGGGCAGGGGAAGAGGAGTGTGGGAAGATCATAAAAGAAGCATGGGAAAGAGAGGAAGGGGGGGATCTAAGTACAAAAATTTTGCGATGCAAAAACATGTTGAGAGAGTGGGCAAAGGAAAAATTTGAAGCGAGGAGTAAGAAGGTACAAGAATTAGAGAAGGAGCTGAAGAGACTACAAGGTCTTCCACCGGACAATGCAAATCTTAAGAAGGCTGAAAATACGTCAAAAGACCTGCAATACTGGCTGCAAAGGGATGAGGAGTACCGGGAGGCACGGGCACGGGTGAAAGAATTGAAAGAGGGAGACCGCAACACGGCTTACTTCCACCAAAAAGCATCCAACAGAAGACCCAGAAACTGGATTGAGAGCATAGAAGATGAGAACGGTAACGTGCGAAAAAATGAGTATGAGATCATACAAATCATTCTGAGGCATTTTTCCAACCTTTTCCAATCCAACAATATAGGGGGTTTTGAGCAGGCAACAAAGGGCATCACAAGGGTGATAACGGAGGAACAAAGGGAAAGGATGGAAAGGGAGGTAACGGAAGATGAAATTCGGGCTGCTATCACACAAATGCATCCTAATAAAGCACCGGGACCGGATGGAATGAAGGCGATGTTCTACCAAAAATACTGGGATATGGTGGGGCAGGATGTGGCAAGCTACATAAAAGGATGGTGGAAAGGAGAGCATAGTATAATGGCTGCAAACGACACTTTAGTGGTGCTCATTCCAAAGGTGGACAAACTGAAGACAGTTGGGGAGTTCCGTCCAATCAGCCTATGTAATGTGATTTATAAGATTGCGTCCAAAGTGATGGCTAATCGTCTAAAGCCTCTCATGAACAGTATTATATCTGAGAACCAAAGTGCGTTTGTTCCGGGTAGAATGATTTCGGATAATGCTTTGATCGCCTATGAGCTTTTCCATACTATGAAGAGGGACAAAGGGAAGAGGAAGGGAAGCATAGCACTGAAGCTAGACATGTCAAAAGCATACGACCGGGTGGAGTGGGAGTTTCTGTTCTTTGTAATGGGGAAGATGGGATTTGGGATGAAGTGGATAGATAAAATACGAGACTGCATTACTACTGTCCACCACGTGTTCGCCATCAATGGAGATCAAACCCAAAGTACAACCCCAGCACGCGGACTTCGCCAGGGTGATCCTCTTTCTCCCTATCTTTTTCTTTTATGCGCAGAAGATTTTTCTACCTCTCTTATTGCTGCCACGCAAGACAATCTCTTACATGGTATCCAACCGTGTAGGGGAGCACCACGGATCTCACATCTTTTTTTCGCAGACGATAGTATTCTATTTGCTAGAGCTACCACTGCAGGATGCTTGAAGATAGCTGAAATCATCAGCCACTACGAACAGGCATCCGGACAAAAAATAAATTTCGCAAAGACAGAGGTGGTTTTCATCAAGGGAGTACAAAGTGGAAAATGTGATCGTCTGAAGAACATGTTGGGGGTGAGGGAGGTGGAGCGGCATGCACAGTTGCTTGGACTACCGACAGCCATAGGGAGATCCAAAAAGCACGTTTTCAGCTTCATAAAAGAGAGGATATGGAGGAAGTTTCAAGGGTGGTCGGAGAAGTTATTATCCAAGGCAGGGAGGGAGGTGCTTATAAAAGTGGTGGCACAGGCAATACCAACGTACATTATGAGCATTTTCCAGTTACCAGTGGGAACCATTGAGGAAATTCAAAGAACCATAGCCAGATTTTGGTGGGGAGCAAAGGACAAAGAGAGGAAAATGTCGTGGACGAGCTGGAGTAATTTATGCAGGCCTAAACGTCAAGGTGGAATGGGATTTAGAGACCTCCACGTCTTTAACCAAGCATTACTAGCAAGACAATTGTGGCGGATAGCAAACAGCCCGGAAGCGTTGGTGAGCAAAGTTCTAAAAGACCGATATTTCCCAAGGACGTCGATATGGGAAGCTAGACGAGGCCACGATCCAAGTTACACATGGAGAAGTATGTGGGGAGCCAAGGCGTTGTTGAGGGAGGGGACACAGTGGAGAGTGGGGAATGGGGTGGACACCAACCTGTGGGATGATCACTGGCTTCCTGAGGAGGACAAAACACTTGCAAGATTTAAGAACGAGAGGAATGAGGAGTACAGGCGAGTCAGCGACCTTATGAGAGAGGATGGGACAGGATGGGACCGGGCATGAGTGCAGGAGTGCTTCCCGGACAGCTACGTTAGGAGAGTGTGCGCCATCCAGTTGAGTAGGCGTAGACCCTCGGACTCCTTGATGTGGTGGCCGGACAACAAGGGGAACTTCACAGTTCGATCAGCTTACTGGTTGGGAATGATGGGGAAAGAGGAGGCTAGACGGTATAAAGCAACACAAGGCGATGTTCTATGGAAGAAAGTGTGGCAGGATGGATGGAGCCCGAAGACGGCTCAATTTTTATGGAGGATATGCACGGGAGGACTAGCTACCAGGGGAAGGCTCTACGACAGGCATTGCATACAGGATGGCACGTGCATGCTGTGCATGGGGGAGAAGGAGACTATATCGCATATGTTTTTCCGGTGTCCGTGTGCTGTGGAGGTATGGGAGCTGCTGCCTAGGGAGATACAGGTATGGGTGGACGATGTAAAAGATGGGGAGGTGGCTGCCACCGTTAGAGAGGCGCTGCTGCGACCGGACACATGCGAGGCAACATCCATCGTCGCTGCGCTGTGGGCGATATGGCGTGGACGGTGCTCCCGTGTGTTTAGTGATGGCAACGTAAATAGTAGAGTGCTGCTGGGCTGTGCGTTGACGACGGCTAGGAAGTTTAAAGACGTGGCTAGCACGCCTGTGCATGGGGCGTCCGTGCATGGGGCGAATAGGGGGGAAGGCGGAAGGGGGAGGGGCTGGAGCGCGCCCAAGGAGGGTCATGTAAAGCTGAGTGCTGACGGTTCTTGTGGAGAGGACGGGGGAGCGAGCATAGGGGTTGTGATGAGAGACGCAACGGGGGCGCTGCTGGGGATGTTCGGAGAGAAGGTCACGGCGGGAAGGGAAGTTGCTATGACGGAGGCTTTGGCGGTGAGGGCAGCTTTGGAATGGGCAAGCAAGGAAGGGTTCACACAAGTGGAAGTGGAATCTGACTCTATGACGATCGTCCAAGCGAGTAACTCTACGACACCACGGAGGGACTATCTTGGGACCATTGTGGAGGATATCTTAGCTTTAAAACGTTTGTTTCTTTCATGTAGTTTCAGTTATGTTAATCGCTTAGATAATAGGGTTGCTCATCTAGTAGCCAACCACGTCCGACGTGGAACAGTAGATAGGATTCATTTTTTTAGGCCTTTTACTTCCTGTAGTTTGAATCTTGTAAGACTTATTTCAGCTAGTTAATTTGATGCGGGGAACTCCAGTCTGGGGTTTCCCGTCCTTTATCAAAAAAAAATGTGTATAAAGTTCACATTGATCACCATATTTCGGATTTGAGTCTCAACATTGAGTAGGAAGCCAAGAAAAATGATTTGGGACCATGAGAGAGTATATGAGGTCAAAAGAGTAACTACTTTATTATTATGCTAAAATCCAGTTTGTCACATAAGAGTTATTGTAATCTAGGCCTTATAGTTTTATTCTATCTCTACATAATATATTTGAAGTTATTCAACTAGGGTCGATTATATTTATGTTACTATTTATGTGTATATATGGTTATAAAATTCATTTATATTGCTAGTTAGAATGACTTATGATCATACATATTTATTCATCTAGTGTTTTCACTTCATAGGTGGAACCTTTAGGGTGATACTTCAACTAAATAAGAAACAATCATGTTGGACATATTCTTCTTCATCAATTAATCTTCCATTTATTATATATGTGATGGTTATTTTCCTTTAACAATAAATTACATACCTATTAAATATTAGTAATATCATCCTCTTTTATTTACCAACATGATGAATATTAGGGCGTCGATTAGGAGATATGACTCATTACTGTAAACATGTTTTATATCTTGAACCCATTCATTGATGTTTAAACTAAAATTGACATGTTGAAGACAACATATATTGTATTGAATTTGACACATGTTTATGTTGATGAGATAGTCTATTTGCACGGTATCCCGATGAAGATAGTGTATGATAGAAGTCCTCTATTTACCAGTCATTTTTTGGGAGCATCTGCTCACAGCCATGAGTACACAATTGAGGTTCAGTACAATGTTTCACCCATAGATAAATGACCAGTCTGAGAGGACCATTTAGATTTTAGAAGATATATTAAGAGCCTGTGTTTTATCATTTTTTTGGGCAGTTGTGATGTGTACCTTAGTCTGATAGAGTTTGCCTATAATAACACTTACCAGATGAGTAGTGAAATAGAATCATATGAGGCTTTGTATGGGAGACGTTGTAGGTCTCATATTTGTTGGTATGAGACCAGTGAGTATAAGATTTTGGGTCTCAAACTTGTACAACAGATAACAGGAAAGATCAATGTGATACATCAACAGTTGAAGGCATCCCAGGACATATAGAACTCATATGTTGAGAATTGTCACAAGCTCTTGGAATTCCAAGTGGGATACAAGGTGTATCTTAATGTTTCCCCTTGGAAAGGTGTGTTGAGGTTTGGGAAGTAGGGTAAGTTGGCCCCCCAAGTTTATGGGACCTTACCCTATAGTGGAATATATCGGGAAGGTGGCATATAAGTTGGAGCTACCGCTAGAGTTACACGGGTTGCATATAGTCTTTCATGTCTCGATCTTAAGGAAGTGTCATATAGATACTGAGTTGGTGTTGTAGCTTGTGGAGGTCAAGTTGGAAGAGGATATATCATATGTGGAAGGTCTTGTGTTAATCTTGTATTGGAGAGTGAAGAAGTTGAAGAAGAAGGATATAGTTCTTGTTAAGGTTTTGTGCCATCACCGTGTCATGGAGAAAGCCACGTGGGAGTTGGAGGACATGATGCATAGGAAGTACCCATCTCTTTTCATGTAGAATTTTAGAGGCAAAATCCTTGTTAGGGGTTTATAGTTGTAAGACCCCTGACCTAGATTTTTCTTGATCTTGCTTGGTTAACATAATAAGATGCTTGCAAAATGTTAATATAATCATGTGATATTCTTTAATAACATGTGACAAGCTTGTGTTTTTAGTTTGGTCCAATCTGGATGTTGTTTGAGCTAGTTATGCTATAAGTGTGTTGTTGTGGTCCAAGTTGCAATTTACTCATGTTGATGGTGTATCTTGCAATTTTTTACATGTTTGATGTGCCTCTTATGATTTGGCATCATGTTGGAGAGAGTGGAACCCATGGGCATTTTTTGCACCTACATATGACGAGGAGAGAGGTGTTGTCATCATGAGTGGATAATTAGGGTTCTACTTAGGTGCCTTGTGTAGATGGTTGATCTTGCTTGTGTGTTGACCTTTGAGTTTGGTTTTTAGTGACCCACCTTGATGTGTCTTATGCCTAGTACCTTTGACCAATGATGTTTTGAGTGCACCTAGTGGCCTTGGCGATCAAAGATCCAAGAAACCCTAGGATGAATTCTATGTGATTGATGACCCTCCCTTGTTTCTCTTTGATCGTTTGTCTTTGTGGACCTAGTAGGTTGCTGACGTTCTCTTTTACTGATGGTCCTTTGGAAAAAGTGAGGTTGCTGAACTTCATTGGTTTTCATGGTCTTAGTTGCATGCATGTGTTTGCTACTTTCATGGGTGTTCTATGATGGACAAGTGACATGTTTGATTGGACACCTAACCTTCCTACCCTCTCTCTATCCTTGCATATATATACCCCTCTATTTGCATGGAAGTAATATCTTTTGCACCCTCTTTATCTCTCTCATCCTTGGAACTCTTCCCTTGTGATCTTGGTGGTGTAGAATAGCTCAACCTTGGAACAAGGTGGTCGAACTGTTGCAAGTGGTGATCTAGGGTTGGAGCAACTCTCCTTTGGTGATCCATTGGTTTTCTTTGACCTTGGTAAGTGAGCTACTCTCTTGGTTTTGTTTTCTTACAAACTCTACCCATCTATTCTTCCTCTTGGCCAAATCCATGGTCCCCCATGGTGGTGTTTCATGAGGAACTCCTCTCTTCTTAACCAAATCCATGGCTCTCCATGGTAGTGTTGAGTTGTGTTGGAGATCTCCTCTCTCTTTCTTGTTCTTTTTGGTCTAGAAGCTTTTTCTCTCTCTTTCTTATTATTTAACCTAGGGTTGTTTATCTTTTGAGGCGGTGACTAGCTTAGACGTGGAGATAATCAAGCTAGATATCTCTCTCTTCTTTGGAGCTTCTTTGCTTGGAATATTTATCATCATGATCTAAGGTGAGTTATATAAATTTCCCCTCGATTATTATTCCAATAGTCTTGCATATCAATGATTAATCTCTAAAACGTGATTATAAATTGTGTAGTAATGATTGATCTAGGGTCTATAATTATCTGTGATCTTGTATACATTAACTGTTTTTCTTAAAAACTAATTCTTGTACCCAGAATCATGTGGTCAGTGGAAGTGTGATTCTTACATGCACATGTTTTAAATGATGGTTTCCCATCATGTCTATGGTTTGATTTCTCTCTCTTGGTGATGGAGGGTTTTGGATGCATGATACATTTTGAAATGCCAATTCTTCCTCACTTGAATCAAAATTTGGTTTTCTTTGTGTTGATGATTGGATTTTAGGGTTTTGAATGATGTTTTCCCTCATGTATCTCTCTTCACTTATAGTTTCAGTATCATGATGTTAATGAATTCATTGATTTAGTAAATTGGGTTTTCTCTCTTTTTTTGATGGTTTCATTGTTCCTTATGCGGTTTTTGATGTTTTGGATGCCTCTTGGGTCTCTATGGTTGGATTTCCTTGTATGGTCAAAGGGATGACCCCCTTGTTCTTCATTTGATGAGTTGTCCTTATTTTTCTTTTGTCACGCTATTTTGGATCCAAGAGCATGTGATGGTTGAACCTCCCCTTCAATCAATGAGGGTGGGTGGTGTCTTTGTTTTTAGTGCATTTTTTCAACCTAGTCTCTTCGGTTGAAGGTGTGATATTTCCTCTTCGATTTAATAGGATTGATGTTGTATTCAACCATGTTGGTTTGTTTATCTTCGATCGTAGAAGTGTGGGTGACCTATGTTTTTCAGTCTATGAGAATTCCTAAATTCATGTTTGCTTTGTCTTATTACCTAATAATGTTTATGGTAGACCTAATATGTTATAAGGATGTTGGAAGTAGTTACAATTAGGGTTTAATTATGTTTGCTATTTTGAAACCCTAATAAGGTTATGATGTTAGAAACCCTAACCCTAATGTGATTACATGGTAAAATCACTTCACTGCTTAGCATATCAATAAAGTATTTCTCTCTCTTAATTTGTAAACCCTAATTGGTGATCTTGTGGACATTATAGTTTTTAATTGCAAATACTATGTCAACATTAAGTAACATGTGTGCAATGTAGTTATTTTGATCCTTGGTGAGGCATGTAGAGATTATGGTATTCCTATAGGGAATGGTGTGAATGGTCTTATGACCCTGGAAATGGCCTTGTGCCTTAAAGAGAGGTGATATCCTCTGGTGATGTGATAAGGGATTTGAGTCCCATAATGATGTGAGAATGGTGATGGCCTTGTTAAAGGCATAGAGATAGTATCATGTTGTGATGTGATCAAACTTATGTCTTCTATATTTTATATCATTTGAGGTTGCAATCTACCCTTCTCTTTGTATAATTTGTTTAGGGTGTGTACTTTGTAACTTGATTGATGTAGTATAAAGATACCCAATTGGATTAACTAATCAAGTGAAACCCTAATCGTATAGTTTCCATATTCCATAGATCCATTCCAATGTCAAAACTTGCTAGATGGTGAAATGAGTATTCCTAAGGGAAACTCAAAGCGCATACTATTGAGTATGTGGGGTTCTTGGAGAGAACATCCTTGTCATTCAGATCTCAAGAAATTGAGAATGGTTATAGTTGTTTTGGATATCGGTATAGGTGATTGTGTGAGGAACTAGTGAGAACAATTGCAGTAATGCCTTGGTAATACATGTGTGTAAAATCTAGTATCTAGCATCATTAAATGTACCAAGGTGGGCTAGGCTATTTTGTAGCTTGACCTTATGTGTCACTGTGGCGGACCCGTACTGAGTGGGGCAAAGAATATCGTAGGATTCTGGTAATCCTAGAGCTTGTATGGAACTGATTTTTAGTAGCGGTCAATTGGATTCGGGTAGTATGGCACAAGTCCTCAAGGATTAATAAAATACATAATATAGTCATGTAGTATATATGCTTAGGGCTAAACACGACTCACATTGGATGTTTTCCCCTACCTTGTTTGTTGTACTTCTTAGTTGTATTATAATGTAGTAAGAGATATGAACAATTATACATGTTCTTCATATTCCTTCTAAATGCATAACTTGTTCTACTTATCAGTTGTAGTAGCTTAACCTACTTAGCTTGTATAATTAGTTTTAAGTTATTCAATTAGATGAATTTTCTCATCCTATTTAATAATGTTATTCATGCTTAAACATAATTTGTGTTTACAATAGTTATTGGCAAAGAGTTATATCTCTCACTGGGACATGATTCTCACACTTATGGTTCACCACATGTTATTAGGTGGTCGTGCACGATATAGTAGAGATCGTGTTATTGAGGAGGAGGATATCAAAGATTAGTGAGCGTAGAAGGTTGGGTAAGCTATTTTGTTGTGTAGTAGAGTCCTATGTGTCATCCATGTACTCTCAAGTATGAGAGGGTTGTGTTTTGTATATGATATGTACCTTGATATGTGTTTTGGTAGTATGACGTGTTTGTATATATGGCTTTTACAGATGAACATGTTATCTTTTGTAATGGGTACATGGTAGTTGCCCACTATATAGATTTACATACCTATCCTGATATGGTGCAATTTGTGGGCTTTTGATGTAATATGTTCTACACATAATGGTTATATTAGTTCAATTTTAATTTTGCCCTATTTTGTGGGATGTGCTTGTTTAGTTGTTTATGGCATGCTTTGGTTCAGAGTTATGTCAACTAGTGTAACCTGTGTGTCACAACCTAGTTGGTATTAAAGATCAACGTTTGATGAGTTTACATGGATATAGGACTAGGTTTTGTGATTGTTCCTGCATTGTCCAATATATCTGATTGCAACTTCTGCTTATGCAACAGAAGAAGAAGAGATATGTCTAGAGAACATGAACATGCTGAGAGTAGCATTGCTGCACTAGGATGTGGTTCCAGGAGACTTGCAAGAGTAGATGGAATGCCTGAAGTGCCTCAATTCAACCCATAAACCATGGCCGATCCCACTTTCTAGTCCATGTTTGGATAGTTTATGGCCACGATTTCACATATGGTGGATAGAGTGCTCGTACCTCAAGTAAGGGCAACTATGCCCAATGTGGAATCCTAGGGTTCTGGGAAGACCTTTTAAAGGTTGATACGTGTGGGGGAAATCAAGTATGTAGGTATAAAAAACTCGATAGCTGCATACATGTGGTTGACAGAGATGGAGAAGACCTTTAAGATCCTCAATATCTTAGAAGAGGATAAGGTGAAACATGTGGTGTAACTTCTGGAGGGTAGTGTTGGCCATTGGTGGACCATTGAAGAGGAGAAGAGGCTAGGTGCAGTGATCAGTTGGGAAGACTTTTGCCAAGAGTCCATGAGTAGATACTTCCCAGAGACGTACCTTGATGAGAAGATCTCACAGTTTGAGAGGATCTAGTAGGGATCGATGGTGATCAAAGAGCATGAGGCCAAATTCATGGAGTTGTTGAGGTTTTGTCCTCACATGGAAGGGATGGATAAGGAGATAATCATATGACTTGAAAAGGGTTTAAGTAAGGAGATAATGCTGATGATGTCTACTTTAGAGAATTGAGAGAGGTTTGCTACCTTTGTTGAATCTGTGAGATAGATAGAGCAGGCAGTTGTGGAGAAGTGTGAGGCTAACACTATGAAGAGGTTGGCTCAGATATAGGGACATTCTTTTGTAGTCTTCTAGAAGCCTCCGTTTTTTCCACCATAGTCACAACAGAGATCTGGGGTGCCATCTCAGAGGTGACCGAGTAAGAGTAGAGGTCGTACTTTTTCACTGGTAGGAGCTCATAGCACAATGTTAGTTTCGGTAAAAGGGTTGTCTAAACCATGGTATGAGAATAAGACCTATTATATGTGTGGGAAGCCATAACACTTGAAGTTGTCTTGCCAAGTGAAAGATGAGGAAGTGACCCAACAGCTGATACATATTCAACAAGGTTACCAACAGTAGCAATTCAGCAGTGGCAGTGGCAGAGGACGTGGTGACGCATCACATGCAAGATCTTCGAGAAAGGCCAACAGAGGACCAGGGTAACAATAGGAGATGACTTGATTCTACACCATGAGTTAGCCAGAGGGAGTGGTCAATCACGGGTTGTGATAGTTCAGGTGGAGTTATTTCATTTTGATTTGTGTGTATCTTCTTTTGTATCTATTTTGGTTGACCTGGGTGAGACACACTCTTTTATCACTACAGAAGCGATATGTAGTTGTTGTTTTCCTACTATTCATAGATGTGATGGTATTATTCTAGAAACCCCTCTTGTTGGTTCTTCCAAGTTGCAGGAGGTGTGTCCATCCTTCATTCTTTCTTTCTCAGGACGCATCACTCAAGTGGATCTTATGCCACTTGACATGCGTGAATTTGATGTGATCCTTGAAATTGATACATTGAAGAAGTACCAGGTGATCTTGAATTATAGTTCCAAGGTAGTGACATTCTTTAATGTTGATGTTTTGTGGGTCTTCCAAGGAGATAGGAAGATTCTCCCAACGTTCTTGGTGTCAGCAATGATAGTAGAGAGGTTGATGAGGTAGGGGTGTGAGGCTTTTCTGGCACATGTGGTGGATACCAAGGTGAGGAGTACAAGTATTCAAGAGGTGCCCATTGTTTGAGAGTTTGAGTATGTGTTCCCTGATGAGTTTCTTGGAGTTCCCCCTCCTAGAGAGATTGATTTTGAGATCAATCTAGTTCTTGGTACACAAATGATTGCACAATCGCCGTACAATATGGTACCAACAGAGATGCAAGAGTTGAAGAAGAAGTTGTAGGAGCTATTAGAGGAGGGATTCATCAGACTGAGGACTTCCCCTTGGGGTGTTCCCATGTTGTTCATGAAAAAGAAGGATAGTTCCATGAGGTTGTGCATAGATTAACTACAGTTGAATAAAGTGACGATCAAGAATAAGTACCCTTTGTTGAGGATAGATGATCTATTTGATTAGTTGAGAGGTGCCTCAGTGTTTTTGAAGATTGATCTAAGGTCAGGTTACCATTAGTTGATGATCATGATGGATGACATACCCAACTCAAGTTTTCAGACTCGGTATTATCACTTTGAGTTTTTGGTTATGCCATTTGGGTTAACCAATGCACAAAAAACATTCATGGACCTGATCAATATGATGTTCAGACCATATCTTTATTAGGTCATGGTCGTGTTCATTGAAGACATCTTGATATACTCTAGAGACAGCCAAAAACATGAGTACCATCTATGACAAGCATTAACATTGTTAAGGCAGCATAAGTTGTATGCTAAGTTCAGCAAGTGTAACTTTTGGTTGAAGGAGGTGTCTTTTCTTAGGCGTGTGATTTCTTCTAAAGGTGTTCATGTGGATCCTAAGGAGGTACGGTTAGTGTTAGAGTGGGAGTAGCCTAATACACTGATAAAGGTTCACAGTTTATTAGGCATGACAGACTACTACATGAGGTTTATCAAGAACTTCAACACTGTAGTGTTACCCCTAACGTAGTTGACGAAGAAAGATGTATCACTTGTTTGGGACAACAAGTGTTAGTGTTCTTTCCAGATTTTGAAGGAGAAGCTGAAAAATGCACCAGTATTAGTATTGCCTTAGCAAGGGAAACATTATATCATCTTATATGGTGCGTCAAAGAATGGTTTGGGATGTGTGTTGATGCAAGATAAGAACATGATTTCTTTTTCTTTGTGACAACTTAAGAAACACGAGGAGAGCTACATGATGCACAATCTGGAGCATGCAACTATGGCTCATGCTTTGAAGATTTGGAGACACTGCCTTTATGCCAAGAAGTGTCAGATCTTCACTGACCACAAGAAACTTTAGTACATCTTCTCAAAGCAGGAGCTGAACATGCCACCACGACATTAGATGGAGTTGATCAAGGATTAGGATTGCACCATAGAATACCATATAGGGAAGATCAACTCATGGTAGATGCCCTCAGTAGGAATTCTTCTTCATCCTCATCTACTGATAAGGCACAATTGAGTTCCTTGGTGTGCCTTACGAGAGATATGTTGGTGATGTTCCATCAGATGAACGTGAAGTTATAAGTTTCCATGTTGGCAGGTTTGTTGGTGAAGTTATAGGTGAAGCCTACACTAAGGTAGTAGATTAGATAAACACAACCTAATGATATTATGATACAATAGATATGATTAGAGTTTGGCAGCTAGAAGCGTGAGGGCTTCCATGAGATAGAGGATGGGACAGTGTGTTTCCATGGAAGAATTGTAGTTCCTGATGATGATGGTTTGAGGAAGTTGGTCCTTAAGGAGGCTCACACTTTGATTTATGTTATGCATCCAGGTAGTACCAAGATGTATGATAACTTGAAGGATCTATACTGGTGGCCCGGTTTGAAGAGTGATATGGCTGAGTTTGTGGCAATATGTACTATGTGCCAACATGTCAAGGTCGAGCATCAAAAACATGTAAGAACATTGCAATCGTTTCCTATACCATAGTGGAAATGGGAACATCACAATGGACATTGTGGTTGGTATCCCTAGGATAACCAAGGGTCATGATTCCATCCCGGTGATAGTTGATAGGTTGACTAGGTAAGTGCATTTCCTTCCTGTGAAGATGACATATATAGCAGAGAAGTTGGCATGGTATCCCGATGATGATGGTGTCTGATAGAGGTCCTCAATTTACCAATCCTTTTTGGGAGCATCTACACATAGCCATGGGTACACAGTCGAGGTTCAATACTACATTTCACCTGCAAATAGATGGACAGTCTAAGAGGACCATTCATATTTTAGAAGATTTGTTGAGAGCTTGTGTTTTGGAGTTTTTGGGTAGGTTGGATGTGCACCGAAGTCTGATAGATTTTTCCTATAATAATAGTTACAAGAGGAGTATAAACATAGCTCCATGTGAGGGATTTGTATGGGACACATTGTAGGTCTCTTCTTTGTTGGTATGAGACTGATGAATATCATCTTTTGGGACCTAAACTTGTACAACTGACAATAGAAAAGATCAAAGTGATACAGTAGAAGTTGAAGGCAGCCTAGGACGGACAGAAGTCATATGCTAATAATTGTTGTAGGCCCTTGCAGTTCCAAGTGGGAGAAAAGGTGTATCTTAAGGTTTCCCCTTGGAAAAGCATGCTGAGGTTAGGGAAGAAGGATAAGTTGGATCCCAAGTTTATGGGACCTTACCCTACAGTGGCACATGTTAAGAAGGTGGCATACACATTCAAGCTACCTCCAGAGTTGCATAGGTTACATCCAGTCTTTCATTTTTCAATGTTGAGGAAGTGTCATCCAGATACCAAGTTGGAGCTACAGCCTGTAGAGGTCGACTTGGAAGAGGATATATCATATGTGGAAGGTCCTGTGTTGAGCTTGGATCAGAGACTTAACAAGGATATAGTTCTTGTTAAGGTTTTATGGCATCATCGTGGCATGGAGGAACGTTGGAGTTGGAGGATGATATGCATCGGAAGTACCCATCTCATTTCACATAGGATTTTAGGGGTGAAATACTTGTTAGGGGTTTATGGTTGTAAGACCCCTGACCTATCTTTTTCTTGATCTTGCTTGGTTAACATAATAAGATGCTTGAAACCTTAATCTAATCATGTGATAGAAGATAATACTAGAAACCCTAGGAAGCAAGCTAGGTTTAATAGACCTTGATGGCCTGATCAATGATAGGAAAATTGGATGTATATTTTAGGATCATCCTGTGTGCTTGCTTATTTAATGGATTTCTTGCTTAGTTGGATTATTTTTGCACTCAAGTCAGCCTGACAGGTATGTGGTTACACTTATGAATATCTTGAATTAGTTTTCCGATGATTTCTGAAGTTTTCATCGGTGACTTGAATTAAACTGTTGGATGAGTTTAATTCATGCAAACTATAATGTGGATATGACTATCACCTAAGATACATGCCTACTAGCTCAGATCCTAGTCCCCTCTATAAGCTTGATAGATTGACCTAGTGCATGGCTACCTATGGGGTAGGTCCATCAGGTCATTGGGTGACTTAGTTCATGGCTACCAATGGGGTAGGTCCATCAAGTCACCATGAGTTAAGGATTGGACTACCTTTGGGTAGGGCCATGCGACTCCGCAACCCTAAGTATTGGCTACCTGTGAGGTAGGGCCATGGGGGTAAGGATCTACCATATGAGAGAGGTAGTATCCAAGTCCTTTGTAGGGACAACACAGAGATAGGGGATAGGTAAGGATTGAGTAGTATTTCTTAAGACGTAATCTTGGTTGTTAAATGATAATTTCTTAATTATGTTGTTACCCTAGTTGCACAATTTTTGTATTCCCCCACATACCACTATAATCCTTTATACTAACTGACATTTTGTTTGTTGGCGATTTAGGTACAAAAATCCCGAAAGGACAAACAGTAAATTGGCATATTGTGAATCCAAAAATTAAAGTTCAAGGAGGATTAGCTAGAATAGTTTCAGTGGTGGATAAAAGTTTGTAATCCCAAGTTTTAAAAAGGTATGCAAAGTTATATTTTATTACAGCCTTTCAGTATAGTCTTGGTAGAATTTCATAATTATTATTGATTATTTGTCGAACCTTTGATCCGAAAATTGGGATAACATCTCTGACCTCTTGGTCTCCCTTAATTGGGGGTTATCGGGAGGCGGGGTCGTTACATCCACAGTCGTGGCCCTTGGAGTAAGTGCAGATCTTGTGGACTCTCAAACAATGTTCTTTGTTGGCTTCAAACTACATCTTCAAACAGGACAAGTAGGGGCCTAGATAGCCTCTACTAAGCCAAACATGGTGATCCAAATTCAACCAACACCCGCAGGTAGGTTTAGGTCTATTTATGATTTTTTTTTCAATCAGTTAATAAATTTGAAAGGTATCTACGTACTAGACTATGTAGAAAAGGAAGGGAATTAACATCATTTTAACAAACTAATATGTTATCACATATATGTTTATATTAGTGTACAGGAAGTTTTTATTACAATAGCATCATTTTATTTCTGATTTATTAAAGGTGATATATATATATATATATTTATATATATATGTATATGTATATATATACATAGGATAGTGATCTAGTGAGAAACACTCTACAGTAAGAGCATTAGAGGCATTTGAATAACTACAAATTTATAGTGTGTTTTTAAAATACATCCATATGGATTGAAAGAGTATCAACAAATTTATCTTCACACAAATAATCATTGCATTTGGATACTTTTTACTAGTCATTATATTCAATACATACTTTGACATCCAACAGTCATCCTGAAACTCAATATAGATCGTCAAAAAGCATTATATTGTTAGTCCATGCTATAAATGTCCAATGGTGATGAAATTTTATAGGATGGTAAATATTATGGTATACCTAAAATACATAAGGTTAGAATTTGAAAACATGATCTACACACAGATTTATTCAAATGCCTCTCATGCTCTCATGAAGATCTATTTCTCATAGGACCGTTGTCCTCTGTGTGTGTATCTATGGTGATAATTGTTCTTTTTATAAATAAAAAGAGGTGCATAAAGTATCTATATTAAGATTGAGTAGAAGGGAAATAAGGAAAGAACATATCCAAAAAATATTTTGATAAACACACACAGACGAATATATATATATATTTATATTTATATTTATATTTATATTTATATATATGTGTGTGTGTATGTGTGTGTGTGTATATATATATATATATATATATATATATATATATATATATATATATATATATATATGTTTCTTCCACCATATTGTATGTGTCATTTCTTCCTATTTATGCCATGACATGTCTATCATCATTGGACATTTTGGCTTCATTCAACTACATTGTCCATTTATCATCCACAATATGTTTATAATTTATCAAGAATATTCAATTTAGTATGCTGAAAATTTTAGAATGAGAAAGGGAATGGAAAAGGTGTGCATTTACTTTTGAATTCATAATTTCATTCTTTTTATTTATTATAACTAAGGCCTTTTACTATATATTAGACCTACTATCGCAGTTATCATCATTAAAACCATACACATATCAATGTATGGAAGAAACATTTTATTTTTGGTGAAATTAAATCAAATCACAACTTCATGAAAATCTTGAACTGGGATGCTTTTGGAGCTTTGAAATTTCCAATTATGATCTAGTATTGAAACTAAACAATATCATGGTTCATATTATTTTTCTTATATCATTAATTGTGTGTCGTTTGTTCCCACTTGTGTCATGACACATGTATCACCTTAGAACATTTTGGTTTCATTGAATTACTAGTGCCTTTATCATCCACAACATGTTAGCGAATTGTAAGCATGAGAAAGAGAGAGATGCACTTCAAACATTTACTTTGTAGAACATATTCTACTTATGTTTGTACTAGTGTGCTTGTTAGTACATATGCTTACATTATCCTTGGCTGCATACATTCTTTACCAAAAACAAGCATGTACACATATGGTCTTTTTTATATTGTCCATACTCCAAGACCTACCTGACTGCATCCTATATAGGAGATATGTTGGGTTTAGTTAGAGTTTGGTTCCAAAGGGGCACTCTTATTGTATGAATTAACAAACCATGCTCTCAAGTCTAATATTGATGCATTCCTTTTATGGATAACTGACCGACCTAAATCACACATCCAAAGGGAGTGGATTCAGAGTAGTCAGACTTTTAAAGAGATAACTTGACTCTCAGGCCCTCACAATGATAAACGAGGTCTAATGTAGCAATCGAGGTCGAACACAGGGACAAGGTTGGCAGTGTCAAGCACATGGAATGTAACACTCGTATACTCCAGCCAAGAGGATATGTAAAAGGTGTTCCCTAAGGCACGAAGGTACGCAAACTAAAGCAGCTCAAGAAAAACAAGAATAACAAGAACAAAAGAAACCAAAGTAATAAGATGAAATAAGTATATGGGAGGAAACCCGAGTTGGGGTTCACCTACTAAGGCATCTCACCAACATGCAACATCATCTCTCTCTCCTGCATACTCTTATCAAGATTAAAAGCAACCACCAAAAGTGTCTATTCCACTCTTTCTCAAGATGAGGATATAACTAATCATAATGGTAGTCTCTCTCTCGAGATGACCACACATAAACTTCATAACAGGACATATGGTTTAAAGCCTTAGCATTCCAACACTCTTGTGCATTTATACTACTCCATGACACGTGATAAAAGTGGTATTACTCTCTCGAGATATCAACAATCAAACATCACAAGATGGTATCTAAGCATACAAGTGAAGCATTAAAATAGGTGCATGGAGATAATCTTGATATGAATATGTACATTCAACAGAAAGGGACAATATACATGTTGGGAGAGTCTTAGTGGCTACTCCCAACCTAAGTTAAGGTGTTTACATGCTCATGCTTGCGGACAACATAACGACACTACAGAAAGATGGATACATGAATTCCCATGAAGAGATGAGGGGAGTACAGTGGGATGGAATGATAGATCTAGAGAGAAGAGATGTGATACGACACAATACTTCTTTAGATCTGGATCTAGCACATGGATGGCATGGACAGGCTTCTTCTCTCAAAGAAGGAGTATTTAGTCTTCTCTCTCCTCAACTTCCTCCTTTGGAGATCAAAGACTGGTGGATGGGATGGTCTGGGATGAATCTGGAACACAGCAGCACTTTGTGGTCCTCGAGATCCGATCTATGATCTGATGATTTGACAAGACAGGTGGGTGTGCTATTTATAGGCACATTCCACTGACTTAGGTATAGACTGCAGTTGCGGTCTTGGTTAAGTAAGGGGTGAGACCATGGTCACAGTCTTCTCTTTATTCATCTTTCACTGCGGTTGATCTTAGTCGCATCCTGGTGACAGTCGCGATCGAGGTCTACTTGTATCTTGCGTTCGGGGGGTTGAGGTCGAGGTCTTCCCACTCAGTCACAGTTTGTAAGAACTCATCAATGACTGCAGTTTCCAAGCTGATCGTGGTCCTTCTCAATCATGGTCTGTGTCCACACCGCGACCCCTGGTCCATCTTTGGTGTGCATGTTCCAATCGCGACCATCCTTGAGGTCGCGGTTGAGTGATGACTACGGTCTGTAAACTACCGTGATCCATCCTTGATGCCTGATGATCTCGATCTGTAAAGAATTCTGAAACCACGATCGCGGTTGAGATATAAGTGGGCTACGATCGTAGCCTTGGTCCGCGACCTGGGTTGTGACTATTCCTCAAACCATGTAAGTGAGGCTTTAGGCAAAAAGATAAAAAAATTATGTGAAAAGAAAACAAAAGATATATTAAAAGTGGTGTAAAATATATGCAGAAAGTACGTAAAATAGAGTGTTATCGACTCCCCCAAACTTAGAATCAAGCCTGTCCTCAAGCTAAGTGTAGGTTCGAGTAATCAGAGAGAGAATGAACAATCTTAGAAGACAAAATTATAACATGACTGAAATATCTCATTCTTGCATCAAGACTGTTGTTGCATGTTTTCAAATCCTTAGGTCTCATTCATCCCCCTCAACCAGAGTTGCATAACTTCATTTCCCTACCATTACCTTCTATTGTAAAAGGATCCTCCTTCTCAACTTATTACCCCTTCCCTTAGGTAATGACCATACTAATGCAAGATCCTTTTCAAGGGGTAGCTTTCACACCAATTCTTTATTTTTCAATTGACCCTATGCTAATGTGTTCGGGTAGGCTTAAGGCTTTAGATGTTTTTCCTCTTTCTCCTGAACTCCTCACCCACAACTATCGTAAGAATAGTGTTTCCCTTTTTTGGGCTTCTAACTTTAAGTCAGGTGGTTTTGTGAGTTTTTGTTCAGGATTGGAGGTGTGTAAGCTTGGCTTCAAGATTCCACTTACAGGCACAACATATTTGCATTCATGAGTGCAGCAATATACTGGTCATGCTGAAACTTTTGGCATCTTTTTGGGCACAACTCATATATATATATATATATATATATATATTTTCTTTATTTCTTTTTGGCTCTTTACCTCTCCTTTTAGGCTTGGGTGTGAGGGATTTTTACTTGGTCTTCTAGGTGGCCAAGACTGTTTTAGATATGCTTTGAAGAGGGCAGTTGTTTCCCTTTCTATGGAGATAAGGATTTTATGGTCAAAAACGTCGAGTGAGTGTGGTTGATTAGGATTATGACTAGGTGAAGTCCTCTAGTCTCCAAGGGTTTCATGAGTTAAGGTTGTCACATTTACAATGTCTTATTGTAAGAATGAGGCAGAGCAGTATTGACATGACTGTTGTTTTTCTTGTATATACATGTATATGTTGCTCATATATTTCTCTCTAAGAGGGCAGAAACACTACAATCATAAAATTTAGCAAGAGAGGAGGCGAGCTTCTAAATTTAAAAGGTAGTTTTTAGCAAAATTTTAAAATTTAAATTTTTTGAAGAATTTATTTTTAGAGGTAAAAAGATGGTAAATGTACCTCTGTAGCCCGTTTATGACTCCTCCCCCAAACTTATCCTACACCACGTCTCGGGGTGTCAAAATTTGAGTGAGATGTATAAACGGGCTTTCTTTATTTGTTTTTGTTGTTACTTATGGAGGTCCACTTAGACTCAAGAAGCTTGCTTGCGCATACTCCTCATAGTGTGTAGTATTGTTTATATTGCATGCTCTCCACCTTGACATCAGTAGTGGCTAAGGACACCATCCAGGCTAGGCAGAAGAAGCCACAGTCACTTGATAGGGGCACCTTCTGGGGGCTCCTGTGGTAGTACTATGTCTTCTTGAAGTCCTTGCATGTTGTAGGATTGTACCCTCTGCAATGTTGTTTTATCATGTCGACAATTGCCTCGGCACATGTGTTTGCCTTTTCTTTTGTTGGCATCTTTGTTGTTGTCATATTAGTCTTCTTATTAAGTGTGTAGGCTGCGTCTGAGATGTTGTAGAGGATTGTAGTCCTTTTAATGATATTGACAGCCAGCAAGGTCTAATGATTGTCGTGAAGAATTGGCAGGAAGATTTAGTCTAGTGGGGATGTCTCTAGGTGTTGTTGCAAACGCTCCTTTTCTCCTGATCTTTTGTCCTTAGGGATGTCATCTACTAGCAAGAAGCATGCCATGTGTGCATTTGGCATGTCGTCACCTAGAAGCACTTGGTAGACTGACATTGTGCTTACTGAAAGGGATCCTCCTGGTTTTAGTGTTTCTCAGAGGTCATCTTTTAGCACACAAATGCCATCTCTTTCGAAGATGACATCTCCCGGCTAATCATCTTCTTTCAAGGAACTCATGATTATTTCGGTTCTTCTAAGGATAGACTGAGGCAACTCCATCTGTCGGAGTTCTTAAAAGAAGGTGTAACATCTCTTATCGGTCCATCTAGCCCTACATCGAACAGGTCTTGTTCGTCGACCTCTCCCTCCTCGGGTTTTTCCTTGGTAGGCTGCTCTTCAAGAGCTTTTTCTACTGGAGGATGCTTTGTCTCTTCATCTGGCGTGTGTTTTGCAGCTTCTCCAGAACTTTCATGCAAACCTTCTTTCCAAGATGTAGCTCGGGTAGGTTCAGCTGGATCTACCAACATGGTCTTTAGACACTCTGTAACATCCCTGACATGGGTTATGTTTTAACCCTAGGTGTTTTGTTTAATAAAATTGATTATATGCTTTCTCTTATCTTTTGAAAAGTAATTCAGTCTCAAGAGGAACTTATATTGCAATTTCAGTCCTTTTTTAATATTGTTGAAATCAATGTTTTGCTTGATTTGGACTAAAGTGCAATTTACCCAAGTTAAGGGGTTAATTTGCAAATGTTGCATGCTAAAATGTTCCTCATGTGTTGAAGCATCATGAGAGTGAATATGATGTAGAGGTATGGCTTGTGATAGCCTGAATACCAAGAAAGAGTTGATAAAGCAATGTTTGTGCATTAAAAACCTAGTTCTGGTGTTATATGTAATTTACCCAAAACCTAGGGTTCAATATGCAAATTACCACTTCAAAATGGTCCCTACTGTTTCTTGGGATCATGTGGAGCAAATAAAATGAGAGGGTCATCTCATTTGTACCTCTTTGAAGGAGAGAGAATCTTGATATTAAAATAATCAAGATTTAAGCATAATTGAAACATTAATTTAATATAATGCAAAAATAAATAAAATAATTGAAGGACCTTTAACCAAAAACGAGATGTTTGTATTTGCTCAAGTGTATACGTCCTTGTGCCTTGAAAAGGAAAAGGAAATATCTACATGAGTGGAGAACCCACTCACATTTAGAAAAGAAAAAGAAAAATCCACTAATTTTAGGATATTAATATTATAAGGGTTAAGGTGCTTAATTTGTTTTTCTTTAAATCATGGATAATTGAAGGGAATAAGAGGCAAAGAGGATAGCCTCGTCTCTAAGGAAGATAAGGGGGCAAGTGTCAAGGAAATTGAGGTGATAATTCCTACTTTCTCTCTCTTAATTGAATTTTCAATAAAATTCACATATATGCTCCTTAATCCATGAGATGAAAGGATAATTTCGAATCCACTTCTTCTCTTTGCTTGAAAAACGACCAAGGCAGCTTTGAAGGACCAGGAGGACGACCCCCAACCTGTTTCTAACCTTCTTGACCTTCTTTCATCTTGATTTCATGGTGGAAATCATAAATCAATGCATAATTTCTTCTTTTCTTCACTCCATCTTCAACCCTAGCCAATCGTTTCATTCCAAAACTTGAGGACGAGCCTTGGGGGAGTTGCAAAAGCTTCTTCCACCATTTTTGACATGAAGCTCCAAGCTTCTAAGCTCAATTGAAGGTGGGTTATATAACTTGAACCCTTATTCATTATTATAGAATTCAATTTCTCAACCATTTATGTTCAATTGATCTTCTTGCAATTCCTTTGATTGATTGATGGAATCACCATGGAAATGGCAGTAAATTTCATAGGTTTTGATCTTGATGATGATGACATCATCACAAGAACACATCTCAACAAATTTGAGTTGCAAACGGTTTTGGACTTTTGGTCCAAACGGTTTCACCAAACCGTTTGGAGACCAAACGGTTTGCAAACTGTTTGATGACTTGGACTTCAAACCGCAAGAGAGGGTTGACCATTTTGTTAGGTTGACCATTTGAGGTCTGAACCCTAGTACATGTTGGATGATGATCCAACGGATCCAATTGATTGATTCAATGTATGTACAATCCTTCAATTGGAAACCCTAATCGAGTTGATTGAAGAATCCATGATTGATCCTAATGATTTCAAGATAATTTGGGTCAAACGGTTTTGAAACCGTTTGAACCCAAACGGTCTTGAAACCATTTGGGACCAAATGGTTTCAAAACCGTTTGGAGGGTTAATGGTTGATCCTTTATTATTGGATAAAGATATAATAGTGTTGATTGATGAATCCTTCAATTGCTTAATCAATGGCCAATTCAATGGTGTAATTACGTTCAATATTGATTGGTGATTGCCCTAAGTGACCCATGTAGTTTTGAGGTTGGTTTGGCCCAAACAGTCTTGAGACCATTTGATCCCAAATGGTCTTGAAACCGTTTGGGGTCAAACAGTTTCAAAACCATTTGAGATCAAACGGTTTCAAAACCATTTGGTGATTGGAACCCCAAAACCGAATGGTAGTCTATTGTGTTTCAATCATGTGGAAATTAAAGGTAATGATTGTTCCATTAATCCAATGATTGATAGTGATGGTAATCAATGAAGGTACAAAGGTTGAAATCCTAAAAGTACCTAAATGATAAATACCTTTGAAAGGGATAAAACCTAATTGCTTATAAGAATAATAACTCAGTACACTATGTCAATCATAATTGTATATACTTGATCAGATGATTGATGTAACAAAATCAAGTGGAGAAAATGATAGAATGGAATTCATACATGAGTATGGTTCATGTGGTGATTAAGGGTATGATCCTTAGCAAAGAGATCATGAAACCCTAATCATGAACATAAACCCTAAATGAAAAGATTAATGAACCCTAACCCTAAATTAGGGCAATTCTGAGTGAAACCCTAATCTAGGGTAAGGATGTAACTCTAATCTAGGGTGAAGACATGAGTAACCCTAATTTAGGGTAATGTGATGCAAAACCCTAATTATGGGTATTGGAATATGAAACCCTAATTGGGATAAACAGTAAACCCTAATTGTGGGTTTTGGAATATGAAACCCTAATTGGGATGAATAGTAAACCCTATTTGTGGGATATTGAATGTAAACCCTGAATTTGGGAAGACATTATGTGAAACAATAACTTGGGCATTATGGTGATAATCCATAACCCTGATCTGGGTAATGGGAAACCCTAACCCTAGTAAGGGAAGAGTGGTGTTACCCTTGACTAGTGAAGCCATATTTGTTTTGAATGGTACTGTTATGTAATTGAAGTCACTATTATAATTTGTACTAACCATGCATGTATTCTGATATGGTGATCATGGCCAGGTATGAGCTATGATGTTTTATTCACTATTGTTATTGGGCCTTGTGTGCCATAATATACCTTGCTTCTTGGTAAGAGGTAACAAGAGAGTTAATGGGCCTCAAGTACCATGAGTGATGCTTGTAATAGAAAATATCATGTTTACCTTGGTCAGATGACCTGAAGGAGATAGTTACCTAGAAAAGTGGTAACAATGCCCAATGATGAGCTAAGGGTTTGAATACCTAGAACCATATGATTATGGTAATGAGATTGTGAAGGGATGAGAATTCCCAATATTGAAATGAGGGATTGAGTTCCCAATGTCTTTTCAAGACTGATAAGTAATTAATGAAAATAGTACATGTTTCTTTATAGCATTGTCATAATAAGTTATGTTTAAAAACTTGGATGATGCTAAAATAATATGATAATGCACTTAATTAATCAAGTGAAATCCATTCATGTAGTGCTCTGACCATAGATCCATCATCATCAGTAGTTGGTGATGGTGAAATAGGTTTTCCTATGGGATTTCCTGGAATTTGCATATTTTGAATATGCGGGGGTAAATGGGAGAAAATATCCTTACGTCTTGGTGAAGAGATTGATGGAAGGTAAACATTAAACCTCTCAATCCTTCATGTGTCGGGATGGATGTATCATAAATCTCCCGATGGTTGAGATGGATGCATCAATAATCTCACAATGATATTCAATGTCAGGTCGATGGAGATAAACATTAAATCTCTCGATTTCCGATGAGAGTGCAGTTGATGATGTAACTCTATAGCAAAGTTGTCGGTATACCCTGGAAAGCTATATTGAGCAGTTGACATAGTCCTGGTTGTGGTCTCGTACTGACCGGGATGTGGGAGTTCATGGGAATCCGGCTCTTCCATTGACCTATGTATGGTACCGATTTCGATTTAGCAATGGTCGGTTGGAGTATGAGCGGTATACCTCATCTCCTCAGAGCTTAAGTATGTTTGAAAAATGTAATCATTCGTGTAGTATATTTGCATAAAATTGAAATATGAGAATCAGTGGTTGATGATTATCTTGCTTAACATATCCTAGATGGATGAATGTTATACATGTCCTATAATTCCTTATTGGTCATTAGACATGTTGCTTTATCAAGTTACAGCTGATAAGCTCAAGTCGGAATGTTGCTCTAATCTCCTTAAACAAGTGAATTATCAGTTGTTGATTATTTTGATTCCACTGCTCAGTTTATTTCTATTAAACTACAATAATAATATTTTTGGCGAAGAGTTATATCTCTCGCTGGGGCAATATTTATAATTGTCTCACCCCCGTGGGATCCAACATTTTTAGGTAGACGCAGACAAAAAGGCAGTAACCCTACTGCAGGGGAAGAGAAGCAACAGTAACAATAGGGATAGCAGTGATCTATTAGGTGGAGATACCGTCTGTCAAGTCATATAGATAGTAGTCCTATGTGCCGTCTCTATACTCTCAGGTCCTCGGAGTTAATAGTTAGTGCTTTTAATGAATCGATCTGAGATTTTGGCTTGATGCCTCGAGGTTTTTATACTGCCTGTATATAGTGCTAACAGGACAGCTAATGTTTGTAATCCTTAAGAAGAGGTGGTACAAGGCATGTACTTATGAACCAGGTTGTAAATGTATTACATTGGTTCCTAATAAAAGAGTTTTCCTATGATTGGATCTCTTTGCAAAAAGTTTTAATTTTTAGTGATTTTCAGTAATCCGCTGCTAACAACTGCTTCCTCTTTAGTTAATGTCGTTTTGTTTGAATGGTGTGTAACAATTAGTGGTATCAGAGCTCTAGGTTTGCTGAGTCTACAGAGACATAGGATTCAGGTTGTTGAGTCTGTTCTAGTGTCTTCCAGTTTATCTGATAGTGTCTTCTGCTCATATAAGAGGAGAAGAACAACTAAAGATGTCTGGATCACATGATGAACATGTTGCTGAGAGTAGCATTGCTGCACCATGAGGAGGTGCAAGAGACCAGGATCGGGAGGAACCAGTGCCTGAACAACCCCAGTTCAATCAAGCTAATATGGGGAACCCAGCTTTCCAAGCCATGTTTGGACAGTTTATGGCAGCCATGACACATATGAAAGATAGGATGCCATTACCTGCACCTAGGGCACCAGTCCATGATGAAAGACATGGAGCCGGCAAGACTTTTGAATGGATTACGAGGGTAGGAGCCATAGAGTATGTTGGTACAGCTGACCCAACAGATGTTGACCTATGGTTGACTAAACTAGAGAAAGCCTTCATAATCCTCATGATTCTTGATGATGAGAAGGTGAGGCATGTTGTATATCTCCTAAAAGGGAGTGCTAGCCACTGGTGGACCATTGAGGAAGGCAAAAGACCTGGTGTTGTGATCGGATGGGATGAATTCCGGCATGAATTCGTCACTAGATACTTTCCCAAGACGTATCTAGATGAGAAAATCTCTCAATTTGAGAGGTTGAGGCAAGGATTAATGAACATTAGCGAATATGAAGCTAGGTTCATGGACCTTTTGTGGTTCTGTCTGCATATGGCATCTATAGATGAGGAGAGAATTCGGCGTTTCGAGAAGGGATTGAACGCTGAATTGACCACTCTGGTGTCTGCTCTGGAGAATCGGGAGAGGTTTGCCATTTTTGTGGAGTCTGTAAGATGAATAGAGAGGTTTGTGATTGAGAAGTGACAGACCGAGGGTAAGAAAGAGTACCCACAGTTCCAAGGACAGAGTTCTGGAAGTTTTAAGAAACCAAGGTATTTTGTGCCTACACCACCACCAAGGTTCAATACCCAAACACAATGGACGTCAAGTAAGGGTAGGGGGTATAGTTTACCACTGAAAGGAGCTCACAGCTCAGCCTCAATGTCAGTAACAGGACCACCCAGACCACAGTGGGGAAATGTAACATGTTATAGATGTGGGAGAGAAGGCCATGTGGTGAGGGATTGTCCTGAAAAAGTCAGGAATGTGACCCAACAACTGAGGCAGAGTCAGCAAGGCTCTCAGAGGTAGCAATCTGGCATTGGTGCTAGAGGACGTGGACAAACGTCCCAAGTCAGTTCGTCAACATCCAACAATCAAGCACAGGGTCAACAACAAGCAACGACTAGATTTTATGCTATGAATCAGCCCAAAGTAGTAGTCAACCCTCGGGTTGGGACAAGTCAGATGGAATTATTTTATTCTGATATGTCTTCATCCTACTTCGTATCTGTGTTAATTGATCTGGGTGCTACGCATTCTTTTATCACTCGAGAAGTGATTCATGACTGCAACATGATTTTCAGTCATAGAGTAGATAGTTAGTTGCTAGAAACCCCTTTGTTGGGATCTGTAGTGTTGCGGGAGGTATGTTCTACCTGCAATCTTTCTTTTTCTGAACATCACATTCAAGTGGATCTTATACCACTTGAAATGCATGGGTTTGATATAATTCTTGGGATGGACACCTTAGAGAAGTATAAAATTGTCTTGGATTGTGGTTCCAAGCAGGCTATGTTCACAGACAGTGGTGACACATGGATCTTTCAGGGAGATAGAAAGATTCTTCCAACTTGTCTTGTGTCAACTATGGTAGTAGAAAAGTTGATGAGACAAGGATGCTTTGCATTCTTAGCCCATGTGGTTGATACCACAATGGAGAGCCCTCATCTTTCTGAAGTTCCAATACTCAGGGAATTTGAAGATGTATTTCCTGAAGAACTTCCTGGTGTTCTACCGCCCCGAGAGATTGATTTTGAAATTAATCTAATCCCGGGCACGCAACCAATAGCACAAACACCGTATCGAATGGCACCTACTAAGATGGAAGAACTCAAGAAACAACTGCAAGAGTTTCTTGAGAAGGGTTTTTTCTGACTAAGTACTTCACCATGGGGTGCTCCGGTCCTCTTTTTTAAGAAGAAAGATGGGTCTATGTGATTGTGCATCGACTATAGGCAGCTGAATAAAGTAACTATAAAGAACAAGTATCCTCTGCCACAGATTGATGACTTGTTTGATCAGTTGTGTGGTGCAACTATCTTTTCTAAGATAGATCTGAGGTCGGGATACCATCAGTTGCGTATCAAGGAGAGTGATATACATGTCTGCCTTCATGACAAGGTATGGTCACTATGAGTTCATAGTTATGTCGTTTGGACTAACTAATTGATGGAGCTTCCACTTACGTGGAATTGCGTGCACCAACTAAAAATCCTAAAGATAGTAAGTCTTTAGGTTTAGCCTTGCTTATACTAGATAGAGAACTCCACCCACGTATGCTAAGATACGTGGAAGTCTTATCGTAGTATAGTTAAGGGTCGAATCCACAGGACAACGGTCTTGTTGCAAGCAACAAGATGGAAAATGCTAGAACTTCACTTAGTCTCTTAATAGTGGGCACTTAAGTCGAAAGGTTGGTTTTGTTGTTTTAAACTAAGAACATGTAAAGTAAAGAAAGCGAGTAAACTTAAAGAGGTTAAACAATGATAAGAAGTCACTAGGGTGTGATCGGTTTTTCACCGCCACTACACATGGATCAAGACATGCAAAATAAAACATAACCTGCAATAAGAGTTTAGTCAGTTAGTATCTTTGTAGACTTAGTTTCCTTTCGAAGAACTAACCACAAGAAGTGTGGGAATGATGCAACGCCAGCCATCCCCGAATGAATGGTCAACTATTTTGCATCATTCCCTTCTCAAAGTGTGTTCCTTGACTTACCAAGGTTGTACTTTTATACGTTAACTGATTCCATTTCATAGTATGAAAGTACAACATTTGGAAGTGAGTCTACTCCACTTCTCTAAAGCACTCCTAGATACCGAACCAAGCACATGGTGGATACATGCACCAAGAACCAACATATAAATGAGTTTCGAATCTTATAGTACAAACGTAGACAATTCATACTAAAAGATAAAAGATAACACAAGTTGGTGATCAAGCAACAAGCATTCATTAAACGTTTGATGTTGAACTGAAAAGATATAAACTCTACATTACAAACTATGGATTACATTTACATGATATGAAAACATGGGTAGCGGGGCTACTCCCGGCACCCTAGTGAGAAAGACTACTCACTCATAACTAGGACAAAGAAGGAGGCAAGAAGAGAGAGAGAGAGCATCATCCCCACAAAAGAGAGAGGAAAGTCAACCCCTTAGAGAGAGAGAGAGAGACGATCCACCAGCTTCATAGGTTGCTTGATGATGAGGTCCCCCCTTCCCACCTTCTTTGGTGGAGAGAGAGAAAGCAGCTTCGAGATGGAGTGTGGGTCTCAGACCAGCTACCCCTGGGCAAAGGATGGAAGTCGGATTTGCTCTGGAGTGATTAAGGCAGACTTTGGACGTCTGAAAACTTCCTCCCTTTTGAGGACCCTTGGGGTCTTATTTATAGGTCTTAAGTGAAGTCCAAACGGTTTCGAGACCGTTTGGACTTCAAGACCGTTTGGACCTTAAGACCGTTTGGATCTTAAGACCATTTGGATCTCAAGGCCGTTTGGGCCTCAAGACCGTTTGGACCTCAAGACCGTTTGGACCTCAAGACCGTTTGGGCCTCAAGACCGTTTGGACTTCATGCGGTCTTGGGACCGTGTGACTCCATGCGGTCTCGGGACCGATTGGCTTCATGCGGTCTTGGGACCGTGTGACTCCATGCGGTCTCGGGACCGTGTGACTCCATGTGGTCTTGGGACCGTGTGACTCCATGTGGTCTCGGGACCGATTGACTTCATGCGGTCTTGGGACCGTGTGACTCCATGCGGTCTCGGGACCGATTGGCTTCATGTGGTCTTGGGACCGTGTGACTCCATGCGGTCTCGGGACCGATTGGCTTCATGCGGTCTTGGGACCGTGTGACTCCATGCGGTCTCGGGACCGATTGGCTTCATGCGGTCTTGGGACCGTTTGAGCCCATGTGGTCTTGAGGCTAGTTGAGTCTTTTATGATTTTTTTGTGTCTTTTTCTACAAATATAAAGGGGAAAAGTTAGTCTAATAGTATATTTACAATAAGAGGGAATATTTAGGTATTATGTCTAATTCTAATTAAGAAAGAGTGTGAAAAACTAAAGAAAATACTAAGATAATCATCCCAAAATTGGAGGTTATCACCCACCCCTAACTTAGAGTCTAGCTTGTCCTCAAGCTAGATAGAGCTGAGGCATGTAATGGTGAGGTGATTTTATTTAGTTAAGATTTCCATTCTCTTGCTTCAGTTCTAAATCAGATATCTCCTGAGGTCTTATTAGAGATTCTGCTTGCCATAATTCTTTCAGGTATAGAGAGTTGCGCGGATCTCAGGTTTCCTCTAAATCACGTAGCTTGTATTGGGACCACCTTTTTCCTGATGTTATTATGTGCATGTCATTGACTCTAATTAGTTTTGTACTTCTTTTGAAAACCTATCGGAAACTAGAGTGGTTATGAGGGTTGGCTAAGGGCTTTTGTGTAACTCTCCCTTTTAGTGGGAGAGGGCTTATCTATTCTTTTAGGAACTCACTACCGGGCACGACACATCTGCCTTCATGAGGGCAGCTGAATGTATTGGTCGGGCGAGCCCTTTATCAGCTCTTCATATATTTGGAGACCTTAGGATCTCACTACCGGGCACGACACATCTGCCTTCATGAGGGCAGCTGAATGTACTGGCCAGGCGAGCCCTTTATCGGCTCTTCATATAAGTCCTTATGCATGGCACAACTCTCATGTTTTTATTCAACACTCTGGCTTTTATTCAAAAACTCACAGGCTTGGGATTTGGATATTTGGGTTTTTGGTTGGGCGGCCAAGCCTCTTTTATTAAAAAGAAGAAAACTATTCTTAGAATATCCCGACATGCACTTATTTTCTGGTTGGTGGTCCACTTGCGAGGTTCCTTGATTTGGATTTCACTGATTTCCCTCCTCTCCTTGAGAATATTTGTCTTGCTTCAGCTTTGATATTGACTTGTTGAAGAGTCTGATGTAGAACTGAAGCAAAATCATGAAAGTCAAGCGTGAAGGAAATTTATTAACTCGTCGTTACATGCCTTTATGCTATTATTGTTCTTATTCTTGAGGACTACTGGATTCTTAAGTCAGCAGGGGTTGATCTTGATCCAAGAGGGATGCTATGCTATATGAGTGGGGTTTATTGTTAGGGAATCTAAAAAAAACAAAGACTAAAAGTGTAAAAGAATTTGTACAGAAATAAAAAGGGAGAATTGAGAAGAAAGGTTTGTAGAAATGATACCTCGTCCTTGTCCAGTGTACTCCCCCCTAACTTATCACTCACTCTGTCCTCAGAGTGTCAAGGTGATAGGATGAGAAGTACAAGGACAAGGGCATCAGGCTTCTTTTAATCCTTTGTTTGTGCCATGTGTGCGGAGCAGGTTAGCAGTGAACTTTCCGCGAAGGGCGTGGTAATCCACATCTGTCATATCCTCTACTGGTCTTTGAAGGGCCATGATGGTGTACATCCAGTAGAGGACATGGAAGCCGCAATCATTTGACTGCCGAATTTGTTGTGGACATTTGTGGTTGAAGGTTGGGCGATGAAAATTCTCTTTGCCATAAGCCCTTGTATGCTGACTTAAAAAGGCGATTAATTTGTCAGCGCATTCCTTCGCCACTACCTCTGTGGGCATATTTGGTGTCACGACATAATTCCTATGTCATGGATTGTACTGGCTGTCAGAACTGTTATAGATTGTAGTTGTTCCTTCTGGTAGGTTTGTTGCCAAGAGCATCCAGTGCTCGTGATAAAGGAAGGGTAGCATGATGAATTTCGGCATTGTGTGTTGTAGAAAGGAGATCAGCGCTTCAGTTGTTCCGAAGTTCTTTAGCTTTAAAAGATTATCCTTCATGTATGGTGATGCCATATATGTTGTGGGGTTCTTTTGGCCGAGGAGAAATTGATAAGCGGCCATTAAGCTTACGACGAGAGATCCTTTAAACTGTATAGTCTGTCGAAGTGTGTCTGCCATTATTAGAATGTCACTAGACATGAATACGAGTTCATCCTTCTCGGCGGAGAGCCTCGACATGATGAGGCATAGTTCAATCTCGGAGAGACCTTTGCAAGCACTGAGGTCAAAGTCCGGGAAAGTTGGTTCTATGGCAGACAAAGGATCTATGTCACTTTTTCTTTGCGCGGGAGTTGTGGTTGTCTCCTTGGATTTCTCCAACTCTTTCAAAGTTTTTCGGAAAGGTTGCCTCTACGGGCATTGTATTGCTGAAAAAAGGTAACGAGGGACGTCATCTAGTGCCATTGTCGAGTCCTTGAAGAACCTTCTATCACAAATGAGCTCCATGGCGTAACGTCCTCGCAAGGAATGAAAATCTTCAGCGACTAGATCAGCAAAAGGGATTTCTTGGTTCAACGCTTGGATGTGACAGATGGTGCAAAAAGTGCAGTCCCCAGATCCCTCAGCAACTTGAACATGCGGGTTAATAATTTGGAACCAGGGTTGGTTCCAGTCTTGGCAGAGGGATGGGTGCGCAGCCCAGATTAACTTGAGAAGCCTGAAAGGTATGCATCGTGCTTCACCAACTTCTTCACCAACAAAATTTATTGTACCGGCAGGTAGCTCAGTGCCACAAAAATTATAAACTTTGGCATCCCGAGCCTCGGTGTCTACAATCATAAAAAGCCAGTGGTCCGAAACATGGAAGGGCACGGTAAGATAACGTGCCCGTCGTGCTAAACCAGCACGCAGCCGCTCTATGGATTTTACTCATATATCTTTGTATAAAAGGCCGATAGATAGAGCAGGTGAGGCGTTAAAAACTGGTTGCTGCCTCTTAGAGCTTTGGTACACTTCTATACAGTTGGCGAGTAGGACACGGAAGATTGCCATTGGAATCGTGGACCGTGGTCGCAGGATGTTGTGGAAGTCTTCTCATGTCAACTTACACTTAGTTTTTGTGTTATGATTGATGATTTCTTCCCCCACTTTTGCATCTTTGACAATAGTGTTCAGTATAAAAATATCCTGAGCATCTAGTGTGGAGATGGCCGCCATATATAAATCGTGCATTTTGTGCGGTAGAGGTGGTGGCGGGGGAAGCTCCTGCGGAGGGGGGGAAGAAGGTTGTTCTAGGACTTCTACATAGCCTTGTAGATCGTCATCCGAGTCAGAAGCAGAATCGAGTTCTTCATCCGTATCTAATCGCACTCATTCTGACTCGTCCTGGTCATCGGGGAAAGGCACTGATGTATCAAGTACGGAGAAAGGTTGAGCGGTTGTTGCGGGTGGGCTTGCACTGGTTCCTAATATACAATGGTGGAACTCAGCGAAGGTTGCATTTTTAGCAGACTCCCCAATGGATCCCAAAGCAGAATAATCAAGGAATTCGTCCCCATATGACATGTTTACATTTTCGTTATGGGGGGACTTGGGGTGATGGCCACCTTCTTGGTGACCTTTGTCGAAACCTTTCTGAGAAGGTTTTGCTGCTTGGCCTGGGTCCTCTCCATCGTCAGATTTATCACCTGAAGAGGTGGTATCGTTGTTTGAATCAGCAGAGGAGTCAGAGTCTTCATCATCGTTGTTATCACCATCTTTGTCAGCCGCTGCCTTTTCTGCTGGCTGCTTGCGTGCTGTCTATTTGCACCGCCGATGGACGGCTTGTAACTCATCGAACGCCACTTGCAAATGCTCGTGTGTTTCGAGCAGTGTGTCATGTGTTTCTTTGAGGTCGTTATATGAGCCTTCAGCGGAGAGGAGTCGTGCTGTAAGATCTGTTACTTGAGCATGTAGTTGCTGGATTTCATTATTTGTTGACTCCTCTTGGCAATTGTTTAGGTGTGTGAGGGTGTTGCTGATGGTGTCCAAGTGCATGCTAAGAGCTGCTTGAGCTCGCGGAGAGTCTCAGGCAGAGGTTGAGTCTGTGTAGAGATCTCATCGACTTGCTTAGCCATCGCTTCTTGCTGGCTCTTCGCTCCAAGGACCAGCTCGGGCAGGTTGTTGTAGTGGCTGTTGATGTGATCAACTTGCTTAGCCACCTCATCTTGTCATTGTTGAAAACCTTGGAGGATGTTGGGCAAGGCGCGATTCTGTTCGTCGATCATGGCCACCTATTTAGATAATCCCTGCACATAAGAAAAAATAGAATGTAAAATGTTAGAAGCATCGGTGAGGAGGTTTCGGATGACGTCAAATTGACGTCTGCATTCCTCACCGATATTGGAAAAGGGGACCCCTGAGGCGGAAGGGTGGGGTGGCTGGGGTCTGTGTGGGAGGGTGGTAGTGCCTTGCGGAAGAGACATAGATGGTGACGTGAACTGCGTGGTGACTATGGATGAGGTCACCAGCGGTGTCAGGGTGGTGGTGGATGAGAAAGGTGGTGGTATCTCTGGTGAAAGTGATGGAAGTGATAGTGATGGGGGAGAGATTGTGGAGGTGGAGGGGAAAGTGGTAAAGTCGGGCGCATGGGTGGAGAAGGGGGAGCCCGAAGGGAAAAGGGGTGAAGAAGAAGATGCGGGTGGTAGTGTGGTTGTGGGGAAAAAAGGAAGGGTGGTGGATGTTGGAAAGGTGGAGGGTGGTGAGGTGGTGGCGGTTAGCTCAGCATTTAGACTCATAATGAAGGAGTCTAAAGATGAGGTGGTGATGTGATCTTTGGGAAGGGGGTTGTCTTCTGGATGTGGTTTGGAAGTTGGTGTCCCCGACAGCTGTTGTTTCTGTGAAAGTCTAGTGGATGGTCATTTCATAGGAATTTTTATTGTCCTAGCTGTCGGGACGTTGATGCTAAGTTTTGTCTGCCCTGCCTTTATTTTCTTTGCTGATGCTTTGACTGTAGCTATGAGTTTGGTAAGCTCCTCGTCAGTGAAGAGGAGCTTTTCCTTGTTGTAATCTGCGAGCTCCGGAAGTGGTAACAAGGTTCTAGATGATTTGACTGTAGGGAAGAAAACATAATGTAGTTCTGCATCCTTCTCCTTTATAATGAAGGAGTTCTTCAAGGTTTGTTTGTTGGTGAGGATGTCTCCCTTTATTTGTTTGCATCTGGGTAGAGTTCTGTCCATCTTGAGATATTTGATGATGGATGTGACATGACCTCCCATGCAAATTTCCTTCCCCAGGGCGTAAGTAGATAATTTCTGGATCATATGTCGTCCAATGTTGACTGGCATTCCGTTTAGAATGGACTAGAGAACAAAGAGATCCGAGATTATAACATTTCCTCCTTCTGTCCTGGGGAAGAGTGCGCCGGCAAGGATTTTGTGTAAGGTGCACACTAGTCCAGAATGTATATTCGATGCTTTGCATGTCTTCGCATCATAGGTGGGGAGCCCAGTCAGAGATTTCCAAAAGTTGTTCCTGTTGAAATTAGGATTCTTAGTTCCCACAGCTTTGGCTTTCTTTAGCTGCTCCTGGTTGTCAATAAAAATTTCATTCAGCATGTTTTCTGTTATGACAACCTTGCTGTTGAAAAGTTTGGTGACCAGCCTACAGTCACCTCCATCCCGTGATCTATCCATGATGTCGACGGGCTCTTTGTGAAGAAAGGTGAAGAATTCAGTTGTGGGTTCGATAAAAGAGGGTTCGGGGACAAAACACAATTTTGAAAGATTTGCATTGTCAAGAAGTGTGAGGATTCTATCATAAATCCCCATTTTTAGTAGTACGCTTGAGCAAACGTACTTTGTGGGTTTGAGGATTTTGTCAGTGGACTAGATGGTGTGGATGAAAAGGTTTTCTGGTGGTGGTGTTGTGGTGGTGACGGGAGGGAAAGAAGGAACAATGATGGTCGCGGGAGCGGCAGCGGAGGTGGTGATTGGTGGAGTGTTTCCTGCCAGGATTTGCTCCCTTGCGGTGATAGGCTGGACCTACTTTCTTGCTCTTTTCTTGGAGGGTTGTCCGGTTGCGGTTTCCTGGACCTTTCGTTTCCCCTTTGATTTTTCGGGTGGGGACTCGTCCTCGGGGTTTGGCGTGTATTCCAGGCCTTCATCACTATAGGATATTTCGATTTCTTCTTCAGGCGCCTCGGCTAGACATTTGTTGAGGTGGTCAATGTCACATAAGACATCCATGATTTTGACCTTTGGTGGTGCCTTTCCAGTTTTGTTGTAGTCATCTATGATTTCCTGGAGTTTGTCCCGGTCTTCCATCATTTGCTCCTTTGTCCAGAAAGGAGCGTCATCAGATCCTGTGGCATGCTTAGCTGGAGATGCAATTTCTGAAAAGTAGAAAATCATGAGTAAGAACACATGCTTAGAAAAGAATTGGATTGTTATTTGTATTTATGTGGTTTTATATTTTTATGAAACTTAAACGTATGTGGAAGGCCAAATGGTTTGAAGACTGTTTGGTTCCAAACGGTTTCAAGGCCGTTTGGTTCTAAACGGTTTCAAGACCGTTTGGTTCCAAAACGGTTTCAAGACCATTTGGTTCCAAACAGTTTCAAGACCGTTTGGTTCCAAACTATTTGAAGAACGTTTGGAAGGACCGTTTGGAAGGTGAAACGTCGGGTGAAGTGGCCGGCGAAAACAAGGATGGCGGCGACAAAGGTGAAGGAAAAGAGGATCGCAGCGGTGTTGTAGATGGCGGCGAAGGTGAAGATGATGGCGGCGGAGGTGAAAAGATCGAAAAGGTTGTCGTGGTGGCACGAGCAGGCGTCGGCGATGGTGGCGAGAAAGGTGAAGATGATGGCAGACGGTTTGATAGAACAAGGTTCGCGGCGGCGTAGCCGGCGTCGATGAAGGTGGTGTGCCAACCATGTTGCTGTTGGCGGAGAGGACGACAACGAAGCGGAGGGCGGAGGCACTGAGGTGAGGTTGCCATGAATAAACAGGGAACAGGGTCGTCGGAGGCGGAGAGAAACTGAGCCGCACGGGAGCAGGAAGACGAAGGCACAAGAATAGCTCTTGCGTAAGAGTTAGAGAAAGCTCGAGAGTCGAAAGAAAGAAAGAAGGAGAAGACTGAGGGGGTTAGGGTTATATTTATAGGGATCGGGGGTTGACCCTACAAATTCTCCAAGTCAAACGGTTTCAGGATCGTTTGGTCCGAAACGGTTTGAAGACCGTTTGGTCCCAAACGGTTTGGAGACCGTTTGGTTCCAAACGGTTTCAGGACCGTTTGGGAGGGTTAAGGTTGAAAGGATTTTTATATTTTTATGCTTGTTTTGGTTATGTGAAATTTTTATATTTTCAGAAGATAAGCCTAAGGTAAATAAAAGAACGGAAAATAAAAGAAGAAGATGAAATCTTGGGTTGCCTCCCAAGTAGCGTCTGGGTTTTACGTCACTGGCTCGACGAAGCTTTGATGTTGTTATGCTGGCGACGTGACGTCTCTAATTTCGATGGTCTGTCTTGGCATTTTATCTGCTGGGGTGTAATATTTTTTTAAACAATGGCCGTTGACCATCCTTTCTCCTCTGTTATTGTCGACAATTATGACAGCTCCAGTTGGGTATATGTACTTTATGGTGAAGGGCCCGGACCATTTTGTTCTGAGTTTTCTGGGGAACAACTTGAGCTTGGAGTTGAAAAGGAGCACTTTGTCGCCGATGGCGATGTCTTTCCTTTTAAGATGACCGTCGTGCCACATTTTAGTTTGCTCCTTATCAATCCTGGCACTTTGATAAGCGGTCATTCGAAGCTCCTCGAGCTTCTGCAGCTGGAGTTGTCTATTTTCTCCGACACTTTTAAGATCAAGATTTAGTTGTTTGATGGCCCACCAAGCTTTGTGTTCCAGTTCCACTGGAAGATGACATTATTTTCCGTATACCAAACAGAACGGGGTTGTCCCGATTGGTGTTTTATAGGCTGTTCGGTATGCGCAAAGGGCATCGGGAAGCTTGGCGGACCAGTCAGTGTGGTTTCTGTTGACTGTTTTTTCTAGGATCGCCTTTAGTTGTCTATTAGATACCTCAACCTGACCACTGGTCTGTGGATGGTAAGGCGTTGCTACTTTGTGGTTGACTCCGTACTTTTTTAACAGGGCTTCAAAACTTCGTTCCAGGAAATGGATCCTGCCATCTGATATGATAGTTCTGGGGACTCCAAATCTGGGGAAAATGATATCTTTGAACAATTTAATAACTGGTTTGGAATCGCTGGACACAGTGGGTGTAGCTTCGACCCATTTTGAGACATAGTCCACCGCAACCAGAATGTAGGAGAAACCATAGGAAGAAGGAAAGGGGCCCATATAGTCTACCCCCCACACGTCGAAAAGTTCAATTTCTTGCCACATTGTGAGGGGCATTTCGTTCCTTTTGGATATGCCGCCAGAAAATTAGCATTTCTTGCAAGATTTCACAAAATCATAGGAGTCCTTTACTATGGTTGGCCAGAAGAATCCTGACTGCAGAACTTTTATAGTGGTTTTGTTTGCACTCATGTGCCCCCCCTGTGGGTCCTGAATGGCAATGCTCTAGGACGGGGGTAATCTCTTCTTCCGGTAAGAAGCGACGGAAAAGTCCGTCAGCACATAGGTGAAACAGGTAAGGTTCATCCCAATAATATTGCTTTATATCATGGAGAAATTTCCTTTTGTCATGGTAGGAAGCGGAGGGGTGAATGATTCCTGTAGCTAGATAATTGATAATATCCGAATACTAAGGGAATCCATGAGTAACCTTCATCAGTTGGTCGTCTGGAAGAGAGTCTCAGATAGGGATTTTATCTTCATCTTCAACTTCAATGCGACTCAAATGGTCGGCGATGACGTTATCCACTCCGCTTTTATCTTTAATCTCCAAATCGAATTCCTGAAGCATCAACACCCAGCGGATAAGTCTGGGTTTGGCATCTTGCTTCTGAATTAGGTATCGAATGGCGGAGTGGTCGGTGTAAACGATAACCTTGGATCCAATCAAATAGGAGCAGAATTTCTCAAACGCGTAGATGACAGTCAGGAACTCCTTCTCTATAGTAGTGTAGTTCTTTTGTACTTCATCTAGCGTTTTAGATGTGTAGTAAATTACGTAAGGTTTCTTGTCGATCCTCTATCCTAACACAACCCCTATGGCGTAATCGCTAGCGTCACACATGATTTCAAATGGTAGCGACCAATCTGGGGCTCTCAGAATTGGTGCAGAAATTAAAGCTTTATTGAGACTTGAGAAACTTTGCATGCATTCTTGGTTAAAAATGAACTCAGTATCTTTGGTTAGGAGTTGGGTCATGGGTTTTGCTATTTTTGAGAAGTCTTTAATAAATCTTCTGTAGAACCCCGCATGACCCAAGAAAGCTCTTACTCCTTTTATATCTTTCGGTGGCGGCAACTTTGAGATAACATCGATTTTTGCCTTATCGACTTCAATCCCTTTGTCACTCACTCTGTGCCCGAGGACGACACCTTCAGTTACCATGAAGTGGCATTTTTCCCAATTTAGTATAAGGTCCGTTTCCTCACAACATTGTAAAACTTGTCCAAGGTTGATTAAACAGTTATCAAAAGAATCTCTGTAAACTGAGAAATCATCCATGAACACTTCCATTATGGATTCTATTAATCCTGCAAAAATGGCGGACATACACCTTTGGAAGTTCGCGGGTGCGTTACATAACCCAAAGGGCATTCTTCTAAAAGTGTATGTTCCAAAAGGGCAGGTGAAAGTAGTTTTCTCCTGGTCTTCCGGGTGTATGGGTATTTGGTAGAACCTAGAATAACCATCGAGATAGCTGAAGTATTTCTGATGGGCTAAACGCTCTAGGACTTCATCGAGAAAGGGTAGAGGGAAGTGATCTTTCTGTGTGGATTTGTTTAGTTTCCTATAATCGATACACATCCTCCACCCTGTCACCGTCCTAGTGGGTACTAACTCATTTTTGTCGTTAAGCACGACAGTAGTGCCTCCCTTTTTAGGAACTACTTGGACGGGGCTGACCCATTGGGAGTCAGAGATAGGGTATATTATGCCATCTTTAAGTAATTTAAGGACTTCCAGGCGAACCACTTCTTTGAGATTAGGGTTCAACTTCCTCTGATGTTCGCGTGATGGCCTAAATTCTTCGACCATGGGTAGTATGTGCATGCATAGGGCAGGATTTATGCCCGTCAGGTCCGTTATCTTATACCCTATGGCCTTTTTGTGTTTCTTCAGCTCATTCAGAAGCCTTTCTTCCTGACCTTCTGTTAGGGTGGAACTAATGATAACCGGACATAATTTTTCCTCATCCAAGAAGACATGTTTAAGTCCCATGGGTAGAGTCTTCATCTCAGGGGCCTTAGGTGGCTATGTTGCTTCTAGAACAGTGACAGCCTTGAGTTCCTCATAGGTGGTCGTCGGTGCTTCTTCGGCTTTCTCTAAGTGTTGCAGACATTGTTGAACTAATTCATTTGCAGAGAATTCAACTTCTGGGTTGGTTAGAACATTCTCTAATTTTTCTGATGGCTCAGATATTTCTAATTGAGACATATGATGTATTGTGTCTAAGAGAAAAACCTCCTCTTGGATGCTGGGGCCTTTCATGTTGTTGAGGACTCGGAATTGAATTGCTTCTTTGCCGAGCCTTAGAATGATGGTACCAGCTTCAACATCGATAAGCGCCCTGGCAGTAGCGAGGAAAGGTCTGCCAAAAATTATCGGGTATCTCATATCTTCCTTAATATCCATGATGACAAAGTCGCACGGGACATAGGCATCCTTGCCTATCCTAACTGGAATATCTTCAATGATTCCAAGAGGTGCGGTGATGGTAGAATCAGCTAACTGAATAGTCATTGCTGTAGGCAGCAATTCGGTGAAACCTAAAAGTTTGCACATAGAATAGGGCATAATGGATATGTTGGCCCCTAGGTCAGCTAATCCCTTTTTGGTTGATGCATTCCCAATGCAGCATTGAATTCCAAAGGAACCTGGGTCCTTCTTCTTCTTTGGCATTTTATTGAGGATGATATCAGAGATGGTTTGGGAAAGCTTGACAGTTTCTTGTTCCTCAGTGATGTACTTCCTTGATAACAGAGTTTTGAGGTATTTTTCCCAAGTCGGTACCTCAGAGAGGGCATCAAGGAGTGGGATATCGATGTAAAGTTTCTTCATCGCCTCCTTGAATTTTTGGAACCTGGTATCCATTTTTGTTTCTCGCAGTCTTCCTGGATATGGGATCCTTGGTTTATACTGTAAGATTTCTGGATCTGTAGACACTTGTTCTCTTCCTTTGCCCTTTGCATTCTCTATAGACTTCTCCGTTCCTAGCTTCAGGCTCTCATTTTTGATGAAGTCAGGTGTATCATCATCATCAAGAATGATCCTTGTAGTTTCATGAAGAGTGCGTCCAGATCTCGTGGTAACAACATTCAACTATTCAGGCCTATTCTGTCCATGTCTGGGATTCAATTCAGGCTGCCCTGCAAATGTGCCTACTGGAGGCTTTAGTTGTGCAGCAATTTGGGCAAGTTGAGCCTCTACTACCTTTTGCTGAGCTTGTTGATTAGCTAGCATAGTCTGTTGGGATTGCAACATCTGCCTTATCAAAGTCATTTCATCTTCCGGCTGAGAAGGAGTATTCTTCTGAGGAAGTTGTTGTTGTCCTTGTTGAGGTTGTTGCGAAGGCAGTGCTAACTGAGGTTGTTGCAACTGGGGGTGTAGCTGTGGATGGAGAGGGGGATGATTATACTGATAGTAGGCTGACGGATTCCTGGGGTAGTTGGATCTCAGAAAGTTATTCTTGGGGTTTTCTTGATTTTGATTGAAGTTGCTTGGGAATCCAGGTGGCAACCTACTAGAGGATCCGCCCTGCGTCTGGTGTTGTGGATTTGTGGTCCCAGCAGGGTTCCCGTATTGGAATCCTGGGTGGTTCCTTGGTTGATTAGGATTATAATAAACTTGTCCAGGAATGGAATGAATAGAATTGACTTGTTCTGGCAATTGCTCTTCAGGATGGTCAATGATTAGTTCATACTGTTGTGGTGGTGGATGCAAATCCATCATCACATTATAGAGCATACCGCATGAAAGGGTTGGATGATCAGATGCATGACAGGCTTCACAGGTTCCTCTGGAAGCCTTGACTTGTTGAACCAGAGGATTTTTCTTCTTGTCAAACTCTCCAAGAGAAGTTTCGAGAGCTTGTTGCTTATGAGCTATGGTTTTCAAGGCTTCAGCAATAGCCTTCATCTCTATTGATTCTTCGGCTTTATAGACCTTGAGAACTCCTTTTCCAGCTAATCGTCCCCAGTTGGACTGATTCTCAGCTCCAGGTGTGACTATTTTCCAGGCATCCTCGTAATTCTTTCTCATAAAGTTTCCTCCAGATGAGGAATCCAGAAATTGCTTTATGTCATCACTCACTCCTCTATAGAATGTTTCTATTAGTTAGTTTTGGGAGATGCCTTGATGAGGGCACTTTCGTAGAAGCTCTTTGAACCTTTCCCATGCTTCAGCAAGTGATTCTCCAGGAAGTTGAGAGAAGTGATTAATCTGCCCCCTGATCTCGTAAGTCAGTGAAGGGGGAAAGAACTTCTCCAAGAACTTTTCTTCCAAGGGAGCCCATGTGGTGATTATTGGATCCCTATCAAGTGAATTATACCAGCTTAGAGCTCTCCCAGATAGAGTGAAGTGAAACAAATGAAGCATTATTGCATCAAAGGAAACTCCGGCTTGTGGGACCAGTCGGCATAGTGCCTTAAACCTTTTCACATGATCCATGCAGTCATCTCCAGAACCTCCAGAGAATGAGATGCCCTACATGATCTGGATCCATTGGGTCCGGATCTCAAAGTGAGGAATTTTGATGATCGGAGGTCGGACCGGATGGTTGTGTACGTAGTTCTTTGGGACAGCATAATCCCTCAACTACTTGTTCCTTAGTTCCAACTGAGCATCTTGGTTTGCTGCCTCATTTTCAGCTCTGATGCGGGCCTATTCTTCCGCATGAATCTCCGCTTGAATCTGAGCACGAGTATCAGCCATGAGTTGTGCTCTTTGAGCAGCGATGGTGGCGTTGACCCTTTCCATCACCAATGCAGCCTGGCGTTGATCTTCAGCCATTTGCCTGGCTCTTTGGAGATTGAGTCTAATGCAGCGATGGAAACTTCTCTCTACCTCAGAGTCATACTCTGGATCAGGGGAGAATCTACGGTTATGCGATGATTGCATACATGTTTTCTATCGGAGTAGAGAAAAGAAAACACCTTTTAGATAATGGCAGAGATATAATGATTTCAAGAAGATATGGATTGATGATTAAAAGAAAATGTAAAACCCTAACCAACTAGCAAGATACTAAATGAAATTAAAATGTTCTGTTGTCCCCGGCAATGTCGCCAATTTTTGATGGAGCTTCCACTTACGTGGAATTGCGTGCACCAACTAAAAATCCTAAAGATAGTAAGTCTTTAGGTTTAGCCTTGCTTATACTAGATAGAGAACTCCACCCACATATGCTAAGATACGTGGAAGTATTATCGTAATATAGTTAAGGGTCGAATCCACAAGACAACGGTCTTGTTGCAAGCAACAAGATGGAAAATGCTAGAACTTCATTTAGTCTCTTAATAGTGGGCACTTAAGTCGAAAGGTTGGTTTTGTTGTTTTAAACTAAGAACATGTAAAGTAAAGCAAGCGAGTAAACTTAAAGAGGTTAAACAATGATAAGAAGTCACTAGGGTGTGATCGGTTTTTCACCGCCACTACACATGGATCAAGACATGCAAAATAAAACATAACCTCCAACAAGAGTTTAGTCAGTTAGTATCTTTGTAGACTTAGTTTCCTTTCGGAGAACTAACTACAAGAAGTGTGGGAATGATGCAACGCCAGCCATCCCCAAATGAATGGTCAACTTCTTTGCATCATTCCCTTGTCAAAGTGTGTTCCTCGACTTACCAAGGTTGTACTTTTATACGTCAACTAATTCCATTTCATAGTATGAAAGTACAACATTTGGAAGTGAGTCTACTCCACTTCTCGAAAGCACTCCTAGATATCGAACCAAGAACATGGTGGATACATGCACCAAGAACCAACATATAAATGAGTTTCGAATCTTATAGTACAAACGTAGACAATTCATACTAAAAGATAAAAGATAACACAAGTTGGTGATCAAGCAACAAGCATTCATTAAACGTTTGATGTTGAACTAAAAAGATATAAACTCTACATTACAAACTATGGATTACATTTACATGATATGAAAACATGGGTAGCAGGGCTACTCCCCGCACCCTAGTGAGAAAGACTACTCACTCATAACTAGGACAAAGAAGGAGGCAAGAAGAGAGAGAGAGCATCATCCCCACAAAGGAGAGAGGAAAGTCAACCCCTTGGAGAGAGAGAGAGACGATCCACCAGCTTCACATGTTGCTTGATGATGAGGTCCCCCCTTCCCACCTTCTTTGGCGGAGAGAGAGAAAGCAGCTTCGGGATGGAGTGTGGGTCTCAGACCAGCAGTCCCTGGGTGGAGGATGGAAGTCGGATTTGCTCTGGAGTGATTGAGGCAGCCTTTGGACATCTGAAAACTTCCTCCCTTTTGATGACCCTTGGGGTCTTATTTATAGGCCTTAAGTGAAGTCCAAACGGTTTGGAGACCGTTTGGACTTGAAGACCGTTTGGACCTTAAGACCGTTTGGATCTTAATACCGTTTGGATCTCAAGGCCGTTTGGGCCTCAAGACCGTTTGGACCTCAAGACCGTTTGGATCTCAAGATAATTTGGACCGCAAGACCGTTTGGACCTCAAGACTATTTGGGCCTCAAGACTGTTTGGCTTCATGCGGTCTTGGGACCGTGAGACTCCATGCGGTCTCGGGACCGATTGGCTTCATGTGATCTTGGGACCGTGTGACTCCATGCGGTCTCGGGACTCATTGGCTTCATGCGGTCTTGGGACCGTGTGACTCCATGTGGTCTCGGGACCGATTGGCTTCATGTGGTCTTGGGACTGTATGACTCCATGCGGTCTTGGGACCGATTGGCTTCATGCGGTCTTGGGACCGTGTGACTCCATGCGGTCTCGGGACCGATTGGCTTCATGCGGTCTTGGGATCGTGTGACTCCATGCAGTCTCGGGACTGATTGGCTTCATGTGGTCTTGGGACCGTGTGACTCCATGCGGTCTCAGGACCGATTGGCTTCATGCGGTCTTGGGACCGTTTGAGCCCATTCGGTCTTGAGTCTAGTTGAGTCTTTTATGATTTTTTTGTGTCTTTTTCTACAAATATAAAGGGGAAAAGTTAGTCTAATAGTATATTTACAATAAGAGGGAATATTTAGGTATTATGTCTAATTCTAATTAAGAAGAGTGTGAAAAACTAAGGAAAAGACTAAGATAATCATCCCAAAATTGGAGATTATCACTAATGCACCAGCTGCATTCATGGAACTCATGAATAGAATCTTTCGATCTTTTCTTGATCAGTGTGTAGTCGTCTTCATAGATGACATCTTGATCTACAGTAGAGATGCTCAATAGCATGAGAAGAACCTCCGTCAACCTTTGACCTTGCTAAGAGAGCATAAGTTGTATGCTAAGTTTAGCAAATGTGAGTTTTGGTTACCAAAATTTCTTTTCTAGGACATGTAATATCTCCTTCAGGTATTTGTGTTCATCCTAAGAAGGTAGAATTTGTCCTACAATGGGAAAAGCCTAAGACCCCAATCGAAATATGCAATTTCCTAGGACTTGCAGGCTATTACAGGAGGTTCATTAAGAACTTCAACTCTATAGCTTTATGCCTGACCAAGTTGACCAGGAAGGAAGTTCCTTTTGTCTGGAATGACAAGTGCCAACAATCTTTCCAGTTTCTGAAAGAAAGGTTAACGTGTGCACATGTGTTAGTACTACCTGAGCAAGGGAAGGGGTATATAGTCTTTTGTGACGCATCTAAGAATGGCTTAGGATGTGTGTTGATGCAGGATAAGCAAGTGATTTCTTTTGCTTCTTTACAGCTTAAGAAACACGAGGATAATTATCCGACACATGATCTAGAGCTAGCTGTTGTGGTCCATGCCTTGAAGATCTGGAGACATTATCTCTATGGAGAAACATTCCAAATTTTCACAGACCATAAGAACCTAAAGTATTTCTTTTCTCAGCATGAGTTAAACATGAGACAACGCTGCTGGATGGAGTTAATCAAGGACTATGATTGTACAATTTATTATCATCCAGGAAAGGATAATGTGGTGGTTGATGCGCTAAGAAGAAAATCAGCAACACCAGCCTTAGATAAGGCACAGTTAAACTCCTTAGTGTGCTTTACAAGAGATATGCTTCTCTCCTTGAGGAAAGACAATATACAGTTTAAAGTATCGTTGTTAGCCAGGATGTTAGTCGAGATGCAAGTGAAACCTACTCTGAGACAACAGATCAAAGAAGTACAGCAAGCTGATACTGTGATTCAACAGATCAGGTCAGAGTATGGTAGCGAGAAATGAGAAGGTTTCCATGATTCTGATGATCAGATAGTTTGTTACTATGGTAGGATGGAAGTACCTAATGCTGATGACTTAAGGAAGTTAGTTCTGGAAGAAGCTCATTCTTCGATGTATGATATGCATCCAGGAAGCACCAAGATGTATCATAACTTAAAAGATATGTATTGGTGTCCTGGTTTGAAGAAAGATTGCTGAGTTTTTTATGTGGTTTCCGGTGTGTCAGCAGGTTAAAGCTGAACATCAAAAGCCCACAGGAACAATGCAACCTCTACCAATACTGTAGTGGAAATGGGATCATGTTACCATGGACTTTGTGGTTGGTTTGCCTAGAACAGCCAAAAGTCATGATTCCATTTGGGTGATATTTGATAGGTTGACAAAGACAGCACATTTCTTACCTGTCAAAACAACCTACACTGCTGAGAAGCTTGCACAGATCTATATAGATGAGATAGTGTGGCTGCATGGGGTTCCGACCACTATTGTTTCTGATAGAGGTCCCCAGTTCACGAGTCATTTTTGGGAGTGATTACATAAAGCTTTGGGTACACAATTAAGGTTTAGTACATCCTTTCACCCCCAGACAGATGACAGTCTGAGAGGACTATACAAAGTTTGGAGGACTTGCTTAGAGCATGTGTCCTTCAATTCATAGGAAGTTGGGATCTACACCTGAGCTTGATAGAGTTTGCTTATAATAATAGCTATCAACACAGTATTGAGATGGCACCATATGAGGCTTTATATGGTAGACATTGTAGATCTCCTTTATGTTGGTATGAAATAGGAGAGTACCAAATTTTGGGTCCTGAGCTTGTTCAGCAAACAACTGATAAGATTAAAGTAATACAACAACAGTTGAAAGCTGCCCAGGATAGGCAGAAATCTTATGCTGATAAGCATCGTAGACCCTTAGAATTCCAAGTTGGATACAGAGTGTATCTCAAGGTTTCACCTTGGAAAGGTATCCTTAGATTTGGAAAGAAAGGAAAGTTAGCTCCTAGATTTATGGGACCTTATCTAATCATTGAGAGGATGGGAAAGGTAGCCTATAAGCTGGAGCTACCACCTGAGCTACATAGATTGCATCCGATGTTCCATATTTCCATGCTGAGGAAGTGTCATCCTGACACTGAGTTAGTTCTGCAATCGGTGGAGGTAGAACTAAATGACGATATATCATATGTTGAAGGACCAGTGTTGATTCTTGACAGAAGAATCAAAAAGTTGAAAAAGAAAGACATATGTCTTGTAAAAGTTCTCTGGCATCATCGTGGTATTGAAGAATCTATGTGGGATCTAGAGGAAGAGATGAGGAGGAAGTACCCTTCTCTTTTCTCTTGATGTTTTTGTTGATGATTTCGGGGACGAAATCCTTATAAGGGGTGGATAACTTGTAACATCCCTGACCTGGGTTATGTTTTAACCCTAGGTGTTTTGTTTAATAAAAGTGATTATATGCTTGCTCTTATCTTTTGAAAAGTAATTAAGGCTCAAGAGGAACTTATATTGCAATTTCAGTCCTTTTTTAATATTGTTGAAATCAATGTTTTGCTTGATTTGGACTAAAGTGCACTTTACCCAAGTTAAGGGGTTAATTTGCAAATGTTGCATGCTAAAATGTTCCTCATGTGTTGAAGAATCATGAGAGTGAAGATGATGCAGAGGTATGGCTTGTGATAGCCTGAATACCAAGAAAGAGCTAATAAAGCAATGTTTGTGCATTAAAAACCTAGTTTTGGTGTAATATGTAATTTACCCAAAACCTAGGGTTCAATATGCACATTACCACTTAAAAATGGTCCCTACTATTTCTTGGGATAATGTGGAGCAAATAAAATAAGAGGGGCATCTCATTTTTACCTCTTTGAAGGAGAGAGAATCTTGATATTAAAATAATCAAGATTTAAGCACAATTGAAACCTTAATTCAATTTAATGCAAAAATAAATAAAATAATTGAAGAACCTTTAACCAAAAACGAGATGGTTGGATTTTCTCAAGTGTGGACGTCCTTGTACCTTGCAAAGGAAAAGGAAATATCTACGTGAGTGGAGAACCCACTCACATTAAGAAAAGAAAAAGAAAAATCCATTAACTTTAGGATATTAATATTATAAGGGTTAAGGTGCTTAATTTGTTTTTCTTTAAATCAAGGATACTTGAAGGGAATAAGAGGCAAAGAGGATATCCTCGTCTCTAAGGAAGAGAAGGGGGCAAGTGGCAAGGAAATTGAGGAGATAATTCCTACTTTCTCTCTCTTAATTGAATTTTCAATAAAATTCACATATATGCTCCTTTATCCATGAGATGAAAGGATAATTTCGAATCCACTTCTTCTCTTTACTTGCAAACGACCAAGGAAGCTTTGAAGAACGAGAAGGACGACCCCCAACCTGTTGGTAAGCTTCTTGACCTTCTTTCATCTTGATTTCATGGTGGAAATCATAAATCAATGCATAATTTCTTCTTTTCTTCACTCCATCTTCAACCCTAGCCAATATTTTCATTCCAAAACTTGAGGACGAGCCTTGGGGGAGTTGCAAAAGCTTCTTCCACCATTTTTGATGTGAAGCTCCAAGATTTGAAGCTCAATTGAAGGTGGGTTATATAACTTGAACTCTTATTCATTATTATTGAATTCAATTTCTCAACCCTTTATGTTCAATTGATCTTCTTGCAATTCCTTTGATTGATTGATGGAATCACCATGGAAATGGCAGTAAATTTTGTAGGGTTTGAGCTTGATGATGATGACATCATCACAAGCACACATCTCAACAAATTTTAGTTGCAAACGGTTTTGGACTTTTGGTCCAAACGGTTTCACCAAACCATTTGGAGACCAAACGGTTTGCAAACCGTTTGATGACTTGGACTTCAAACTGCAAGAGAGAGTTGACCGTTTGGTTATGTTGACCGTTTGAGGTTTGAACCCTAGTACATGTTGTATGATGATCCAATGGATCCAATTGATTGATTCAATGTATGTACAATCCTTCAATTGGAAACCCTAATCGAGTTGATTGAAGAATCCATGATTGACCCTAACAATTTCAAGATAATTTGGGTCAAATGGTTTTGAAACCGTTTGAGGCCAAACGGTCTTGAAACCATTTGGGACCAAAGTCTTTCAAAACTATTTGGAGGGTTAATGGTTGATCCTTGATTATTGGATAAAGATCTAATAGTGTTGATTGATGAATCCTTCAAATGCTTAATCAATGGCCAATTCAATGGTATAATTATGTTCAATATTGATTGGTGATTGCCCTAAGTGACCCATGCAGTTTTGAGGTTGGTTTGGACCAAACGGTCTTGAAACTGTTTGGGGTCAAATGGTTTCAAAACTGTTTGAGATCAAACGGTTTCAAAACTATTTGGTGATTGGAACCCCAAAATTGAATGGTGGTCTATTGTGTTTCAATCATGTGGAAATTAAAGGTAATGATTGTTCCATTAATCCAATGATTGATAGTGATGGTAATCAATGAAGGTAAAAAGGTTGAAATCCTAAAAGTACCTAAATGATTAATACCTTTAAAGGGATAAAACCTAATTGCTTATAAGAATAATAACTCAGTACACTATGTCAATCATAGTTGTATATACTTGATCGGATGATTCATGTAACCAAATCAAGTGGAGAAAATGATAGAATGGAATTCATACATGAGTATGGTTCATGTGGTGATTAAGGGTATGATCCTTAGCAAAGAGATCATGAAACCCTAATCATGAACATAAACCCTAAATGAAAAGATTAATGAACCCTAACCCTAAATTAGGGCAATTCTGAGTGAAACCCTAATCCAGGGTAAGGATGTAACTCTAATCCAGGGTGAAGACATGAGTAACCCTAATTTAGGGTAATGTGATGCAAAACCCTAATTATGGGTATTGAAATATGAAACCCTAATTCGGATAAACAGTAAACCCTAATTCTGGGTATTGGAATATGAAACCCTAATTGGGATGAATATTAAACCCTATTTGTGGGATATTGAATGTAAACCCTAAATCTGGGAAGACATTATGTGAAACCCTAACTTGGGCATTATGGTGATAATCCATATCATGATATGGGCAATGGGAAACCCTAACCCTAGTAAGGGAATAGTGGTGTTACCCTTGACTAGTGAAGCCATATTTGTTCTGCATGGTACTGTTATGTAATTGAAGTCACTGTTATAATCTGTACTAACCATGCAGGTATTCTGATGTGGTGATCATGGCCAGGTATGAGCTATGATGTTTTATTCACTATTGTTATTGGGCCTTGTGTGCCATAATATATCTTTCTGCCTGGTAAGAGGTAAAAAGAGAGTTAATGGGTCTCAAGTACCATGAGTGATGCTTGTAATAGCAAATATCATGTTTACATTGGTCAGATGACCTGAAGGTGATAGTTACCTGGAAAAGTGGTAACAATGCTCAATGATGAGATAAGGGTTTGAATACCCAGAACCATGTGATTATGGTAATGAGATTGTGAAGGGATGAGAATTCCCAATATTGAAATGAGGGATTGAGTTCCCAATGTCTTTTCAAGATTGATAAGTAATTAATGAAAATAGTACATGTTTCTTTATAGCATTGTCATAATAAGTTATGTTTAAAACTTGTTTGATGCTGAAAGAATATGATAATGTACTTAATTAATCAAGTGAAATCTATTCATGTAGTGCTCTGACCATAGATCCATCATCGCCAGTAGTTGGTGATGGTGAAACATGTTTTCCTATGGGATTTCCTAGAATTTGCATATTTTGAATATGCGGGGGTAAATGGGTGAAAATATCCTTACGTCATGGTGAAAATATTTATGGAAGGTAAACATTAAACCTATTAATCCTTCATGTGTCGGGATGGATGTATCATAAATCTCCCAATGGTTGGGATGGATGCATCACTAATCTCCCAATGATATTCAATGTCGGGTCGATGGAGATAAACATTAAATCTCTTGATTGCCGATGAGAGTGCAGTTGATGCTGTAACTCTATAGCAAAGTTGCCAGTATACCCTGGAAAGCTATATTGAGCAGTTGGCATAGTCCTGCTTGTAGTCCCGTACTGACCGGGATGTGGGAGATCATGGGAATCTGGCTCTTCCATTGACCTATGTATGGTACCGATTTCAATTTAGCAATGGTCGGTTGGAGTATGAGCGGTATACCTCATCTCCTCAGAGCTTAAGTATGTTTGAAAAATGTAATCAGCCATGTAGTATATTTGCATAAAATTGAAATACTAGAATCACGGGTTGATATATTATCTTGATTAACATATCCTAGATGGATGAATGTTATACATGTCCTATAATTCCTTATTGGTCATTAGACATGCTTCTTTACCAAGTTACAGCTAATAAGCTCAAGTGGGAATGTTTCTCTAATCTACTTAAACAAGTAAACTATCTGTTGTTGATTATTTTGATTCCACTGCTCAGTTTATTTCTATTAAACTGCAATAATAATGTTTTTGGCGAAGAGTTATATCTCTCTCTGGGGAAATTTTTATAATTGTCTCACCCCCATGGGATCCAACATTTTTAGGTAGATGCAAACAAGAAGGCAGAAACCCTACTGTAGGGGAAGAGTAGTAGCAACAGGGACAACAGTGATCTATTAGGTGGAGATATTGTCTATCAAGTCATATAAATAGTAGTCCTATGTGTCGTCTTTGTACTCTCAGGTCCTCGGAGTTAATAGTTAGTGCTTTTAATGAATCGGTCTAAGATTTTGGCTTGATGCCTCGAGGTTTTTATACTACCTGTGTACAGTGTTAACAGGACAGCTAATGTTTGTGATCCTCAAGAAGAGGTGGTACAAGGCAAGTACTTATGAACCAGGTTGTAAATGTATTACATTGGTTCTTGATAAAAGATTTTTCCTATGATTGGATCTCTTTGCAAAAAGTTTTAATTTTTAGTGATTTTCAGTAATCTGCTGCTAACAATCGCTTCCGCTTTAGTTAATTTTGTTTTGTTTGAACGGTGTGCAACATGCTCCCTCCAGGTGACCTTTTCAGGTAGGGGATATCCATGTGAAGACTTTGGGGTACAACTTCTATAGGCATCGTTGGGTCATTGAAGAATCGACAAACATAGATGACATCCATAGCATACATACCCCACAGTCCATGTAGGTCTTCATTGTATAAATCCTCCGGGGGATGCCCTTGTTCATGGCCTCCATCATGTGTAGTACTATGAAGGTGCAATCCCCCAAACCAGCCTCTTCTTGGGGGACTTTCTTATTAATGGAGAAGAGCTTCTAGGACCCTTGAAACTTGTTATCTGCATCCTTGATTTCCCGTTATAGGCACAACGGTATCTTTAAGGCATCTTTGGAAACTTTCCTCTTGTAAACCAGCGAGGTGTTGTCCAGTTCGGTTGCACAGCAATTGAGCACAGTTGTTTTCTGCTCATACATATCGACGACTATCAATGGCCAATGCTTTACATTCCTTATGGGCAGCACCACGTGTCTTATTTCCTTATGTCGGACTACTGCCATCAGTTCAGATACATCTACTACCTTGTAGTCTTCATTTTAGAGGAGGCTTGCTAGATGGGTTGTCCCGTTGAAGACCGGCTACAGCTTGTCCGGGTGTAGGAATTCTTCAAGGAGGGTTGCGTAGAGTACCTTGAATATTCTTTTATGTACTTGTGCCATCTTCATGAATATCCCCCGGAAGTGGTCTCTGGACAGATGTCTACCCTTGTTGCTATATAGTATTTCTGACCCGGGTAGATCGTTATTGAGGACATCTGCCAAGATGTGGATGTCTCTTCATGTGATCCATGATACTATAGTCATGTCCATTTTTTTTCATCTTGCAAGCCAGAGGAGGAGCTGCTCCCAGTGTTTCTGCTTTAACCAGTGCATTCTGCTCCCTGGCGGGCTCATCTATGAAGAATGTTTCTAGCCCTCCATCCTCATCGTCGTATGTTGCTTCCTGTGTCAAAGGTGCCAAAGCTTCATCTATTGTTGGCATGTTCTTGGCCACTTGTTCAGCTACCTTGTTCGATGGTTGTGTAGTGGCTACAGGTTCAACTACTTCTAAGGAGGCTTCAGCAGCTATGTTATCTTTGACATGACTCTCCTTAGAACTTTACCCTAGCTTGGCTTCTGCCATCATTGCCAGGGTTGCCTCCATCTTCCCATCATAGAGATAGTCTATATGATCGTGATGTGGTTGGAATAGGAGGAACTCACTGCTCTCCTTGAGTCCACCCAGCTCAACTAACATTTTGTCGAGTTCTTCCGCTCCTGTTGTGCTGAGTTCAGTGACCACTTCTTCATGATGTGCAACAGCAATTTGCTCTTCTATCATCATTGCATGTGTAGGTGGGGAGAATTGATGCTCTTCTAGATTCCCACCATTTTCAGCAGCTTCGTCTTGACCTTCTTCTAGATTGCAATTGAGGTCAAGCCCGCTTGACAATGTCACATTTTTCTTCATTTTTTTATCGTTGTGGGAGCTCGACCGTTTTGGTGGCTCATTTTTCTTTGGCTCAATTGTAGGTACTGCCTTTGTGTTGGCACTTCCTTCTTTTGGCGTGCCCACTCCTCCCATGTTGTCGTCATCATTGTCATTGTGGTTGGAGAGGTTGGATGAGGAGTGTGCCAGGCTTGCTGAGTGCTTGGTCTTCTTTTTCTTCCACCGGTTCTCGAGTTCTTCACATTCCTTCTCGAGATTATGATGGTCGTCTTCTAAGCATTGGCACTCTTCTTCGAGGTTAGCCATCGCTGAGTTGTAGCCCCGACGCATGTGCTCATTTTCGGCTCGAATGGCATGCCTCTCTTTTTGCAGGTCTTCCATCTCATCCTTTATGTTCATTATAATTCCCATCATCATCCATTGGTTGTTGATAACTTCTTGGACAAAGTCAAGGAGTGCACTTGTCCTTTCATCAAGGACATGTACTTGCATTGTTAGCGCAGACAAACTAGAAGAGATGGTTTTATTTATTGTGTTGGTTTGATGCATGTGTTCCCACATTGCATCAAACCTTGTACCTAATGCACGTCTGAAGGAAGGTGCGTGCTGGTGCATCTGATGCTCCATGCACATCTTTGAACCCCATTCGTAGGTTATGGAGGTGGTGGTGGTGGACCTTGTTCTTTCTCCTTTGGCTTGTCATGTGGGTCCACCTCTGCTCCACTATTTCCCAAATCTGGCACGGCCCGAGAGCCTTGTCCTACTGGCTCTGCCTCCTGTTCTTTGCCGGGTTGTGGGTCGGCCGGTGCACCCCCCTCTTTCTCTACCTCTGGCCCCATAGTAGTTGCTTCTTTGTGTGGCTCAAGAGGTGTGGGTTTTGGAATTCCCACTGGTATTTCTGGAGGTGGAACCATGTGGGCGGATTGTTTTGTGGCTTTCTCCCTCGCGGTTGGTGAAGCAGTTGTTTCTGCTATCTTCTTTTTCTCTACTGCCAACTTCTTCTGTGGCTCCATGCTCTTCTTCTTTTCTAACTCAATTGGGGCACTGCTTTCTCCAGCTGCAATCACTGTGTTTGTATTTGTGGCTTATAGTGCCCCGAAGCACATCTTTTCGATGTCATCCTGGATTGTCTACAGTTTGTGGGTGTCATAGAACGCCATTTCTAGAAGGGGAAGTAGTCCTTTGACCCACTTGGCTTGAAGTACAACTTCTCCCCCTTATGCGCCAGAATACTCATGCTGATTAGGGAATTGATGTCTATTCTTTGTTTTCCCTCCATTTTTTTATATTTCAGGATCTCTCCTTCATCCATTAGGTATTCAGAATTTTTTTTTATTTGGCCACTCATGCAATACGCAGAGTTCCTCTTTGCGTCCCTGCCTACTGCTGCTGATAAATGTTCGATTAGTATCTTCTCGATATTAACCGACTTTCTTTTGATCATTGACCAGATAGGAACATATCTCCTTTACTAATTGTTCTTATTTCTGATCTCGTGTGAATCGTGTAGGCGGTGATTTTCTACATTGTGCGGATAAAACACGATGTGATTAGTGAGGCCTTGGAGTTCTTTGAACTATGCTCCTCCTCCCCAGTTAGCTCTTCCCACATCCGGTTGCTCTCATGGGTGACTGCTTCTTTTTCACTCGGGGCGGCAAAACAAGCCTTAGCTTGTTCCTCTGTCTTAGTGAATATTCTGTTTAGCTTTGCCTCCGTGACTATGTGAGACTCACCCCCTAGCCTTACTTGCAGCTGATAATCTCCACCTCCTACCTTTCATGTTTCACTACTGGTAGTGACCTTCTTTAATGAAGATAGGAATTTTGTGGTCAGCTTCATGTAGGATTTCACCTTTGGTGTGCATAAGGTGCGTAAGTTTGCACCTTCTAGGAATTTCATTGTCCTGTCATAGATTCCCATCTTTTTGAAATCTTCTACGTCCAGGTAATGTGTTGGGCAGAATTCCTTGTGCTGGTACATCCATTCATAGGTGGACTGATGTACGATGTTCTTTGGCACAAATGGGGGTTCTCTGGATTGTGCAGATGTCTCCCCCACGACCTCATTGTCCTTACTTGCCTCCTCCTTATTTGGTTTTTCACCAACTATTGCCTTTGCCTTCTTGCTGCCCTTGGTTTCTTTGGGTGCAACTTTTCTTTTCTTGCATTGTACTTAACTCTCTGACTCTCCTGGTTGGTACTCGAAGGTCTATGTATGCTCTGTTTGTTCTGTTTCTTGTGGGGAGTCCTCTTGTGGCAGTTCCCCCAATATCCTTTGATATTATTCTAACCTCAGCTGTATCTCCACACGTTTGGTCACTGGTAGAGAAGTATTCCCCTTCAGTATTGTTGTTAGATCCTTTACTATCTTTTCTACCTCCTTCAAGGAAGTAGCTTTCTTGTATAGGGGATCACTGGTTGTTGGAGAAAACATTCTGCAAATTTTCAATGAATTATTTCTAGTTGAATTTAACAAAATTACCATTATTGCAATTATATGGAGAAGGTATTTCTTGCACAGGTTAGGTATTCAGTAAATTATTAAATGTCAAGTCCAAGAGTTTGTATAGAGACTGTGATCGCGGTATAACAAGAAGGGATTGTGGTCGCGGTCTTCTCCTTGTTTTGGGCAGGTCGCGATTCAGGGGACCGTGACCTTGAGTAGCATTCTTCTGCACCGCCACCCACGGCAGGAACTTGTAGTTGGAGTGAACAATGTGACCGCGATTACGGTTGATGGGCATACCATGGTCACGGTTGTAGAAGTGATGACCGCGATTGGCGGTCCTTCTTCATCTAACTGTCCCAATCCCTTTCTCTGTTTGTAAATATGTTCTTCATTTTTGCCGGTGGAAGTTGTCCCATAATTAATGTTTTTAGGGTTTTTAATTGTTATTTGTGACTGCCACCATTAGGGCGGTTAGGATAATAGGGAACCTGGGCAACCATCGATGGCGCAACTCACAGTCATCGAGAGATGAATAAAAAAGAATCGGTTCAAGTAAGGGATTAAACCGGACGTGACAAGATGATTCGGTAATTTAGAAGTGCAAAAAGGGTTTTTCATTTACCTCTTTGATGGCTGCGACGGCGGAAATGAACTTGGTGGGTGTGGTAATTTGCGTCATTGCGGCGGCAGGTCGTAGATCGCGGAGGAGTAGAGAATAGGGTTTATCTTGAACTCGGGAAAGTTAGGAGAGGAAAGAGTCTGAGAGACGAGGGTTTAAGGATATATATACTAGAGTAACCGTGACCAAACAATCAAAGGGGAAAGTCTGCGGTCACGGTGATCATAAGGAATAACCACGGTCACTGTGTACTGAGAAGCACAACCGCAATCATAGTTCTCTATTGTTGCAAAGATGACCTCGGGTCGCGGTCGAGGTGCCTGATAACACCAAATTTTGTGACGTTTTCGCCCTTTATTATGTTATCAAAACTACCCTTTTCTTCTATTTTCCTCTATTTTATTAGCATTTTCGCAATAATTGGCCAAGCAACACTCTTATTCCAAATTTTCCTATCTTCTACAGAGTTTTCCTCGTTTTTGTGCAAAAAGGCCGATTCCGGCCCACAATAAGTCTAAGCCCGCCTCGGCCTTCCTGACGCCCGATACAACCCAGCCCGACAGGGGCTGGGCGACACAAGAATGATCGGCGGAGAAGGGCGCCTTGCGAAAGGGACGTACCGGCCGACACACCTTCTACCCGACAGGGAGCCGAAGCCGCCCGATGACCCATCTCATCGAGCGACATGACCACCCACCGGCAGGCGTGCCGCCAGCCACGTGACCGATAGCCAGTGCCTCGCGCCGAAGACATACCTGTATCGGCCGTCCACATCCATCGACCGGCGTATAAGGGGGCTACGTGGCGTTTCCAGCACCATAACTCCTTCAACCGCCGGTATAAATAGCAGCTACAGGAAGCCGAAAAGACAGGTCAGAAACGTCGGAGGTTGGATAGGTCGGGACGGCTAGCCAGTTCACCGTTCGGACAGTTGGGGACTTGAGCGATCTGCGAGAGAAGTGCGAGAGCAACCGTATCGTGCCCCAGTGCTCGTACCGGGCGACACTAGGTGAGCTCTTCCTCATCCCAAGAGGGAGGGGATCGGTTCACCTAGGACTGTACCGGACGACACTGAGGGCCGATATCGACCGACGTAGATACGCGACACGAGTGCCTGACAACAATGCCCGACAGTAGTATATGTGAATCCTTGGCCGACATGATACCAAAACCGATACGCTCTCCCCGTCAGTCGTGTCGCTCGAGAGGGTGTGCCGCCCGACATGAGCGTATCGGCGAGGGTCTTTGAACGATATAGTCATCCGTCAGGCGTGCCGTCCGAGAGTTCGTGCCGCCCGACACGGCTGTACCGGGATAGGTCCCTGGACGGTATCGGGCTGGGAGTAGTAGTAGTCTGTCGCCCTTCTACATCAAGAAGGCGACATCTATCTTTAATTCTGTTATTTAAATTCTTAGCTTATGCATTGTATTAAGACCCTTATTGCTGATGGAAATAGAAATGCTAAATTGCTATTTGTTTAATGCTTAGTGCCTTATGATTGGGTAACTACTGTGTTGGATATCTGAACTCTAGCTTGCATGTTTTGGATCGCGTTTCGCTTAGCTACCGAATCGTCTTTCCCGTCGCAACTACTTCGAGAGTTGGGTTGTGGCTCTAGTGTTCGGTCCGATTCTGGAGTACGAGAGTGCCCAGAACGGAGTTGTTTTAGTATCATTCCACTCTAACTTGAGTCCAGCAACCTCGAGAGGGGTGTTGAAGCTTGGTTAAAGGCACCCGCTCTGAGAGGAGGGGTGCAGGGTGTTACTGCTACCACTTATCTTTCTAAAAGTCTTATCCCTTGCACTACGCCTTAAGCAGCAATTTACCTTTCTATTTTCTGTTGCATGAAAATTCCTAAAAACTACTAAATGACAAAATCTTAATCTTTCTTGTAACTCCAGTTGGAGATAGTTTTCTTTGATTTAATCATGACATCTTGTTGTTCCCTTCGGGAAACTTCAATATCTCTTTATATCCACCGGAGTGTAGAGTGTCGATTCAGAGTCGTCAACACAACCCACCTTGTCCCTGTGTTCGACCCCGTATGACTACTTCGACCCCGTAAACAAAGTTGCGGGGGCCTAGAAGGATTCGGGTTATAAATGCGAAGGCTTGACTACCTCAAATACGCCTCCAATTTTAGGACGCGCGATTTAGGCCGGTCAACTTTCTGGGGCCGTTTCCGGGGACAAGGCAAATGGCACTATTGACGAATCCGAATCCACTAACTACACTCCCGTGCCTCAAGCTTAGAAATAGGCTTGACAGCACTTCTTTTTCTTTTTCTTTTTCTTTTACTTTAAGCATTATTCTTTACCCCAATTATAATTTTCTAAACATGATTTTTATGTGGATTTCAGGTACTCTGATCTACTGAACGTCGAGACTGTCAACCATGCCTCCTCGCGTAGAGCCATCTTCTGGAAACGAAGGCCCAGGAGGGAGGCCAGCTTCGCCTCCACCGGAAGACAACGACCGGTATAGTGATCATGAGCGGCAAGAAGATCTAGAATCACCAGGGCATGAGGAAGAGCATCATCAGCATAGACGTCGTCGGAGACACAGGAGGAATCATGATAACCGGGAGCGACGCTGAGACGCCAGCAACAGTGACGACTCGGAGGAAGAAGAGAAAACTCTAAGAGAATTGGCTTCTACCAAGGCCAATAGATCGAGGTGCCCCGTTATCATCCCAAGGTTCAATGCTACAAACTTTGAGCTCAATCCATCTGTGATATCCATGATTCAAAATAAAAGCTTCAGGGGGAGTTCTAAGAGCGACAACCCTTACCATCACCTTGATGCTTTCAAAAATATCTGCGACACCATAAAGATGCGAGGGGTTCCCCAAGAGGTCATTTACTGCAAGGGTTTCATCTTCTCTTTGGAGGATAAGGCTCTATCATGGTACCTTGGGCTACCCCACCAAGCGCTGAATGGATGGGGAGAACTGGCTGACGCATTTGTAAACAAGTTCTACCCCGCGGAGAAGACGATGATAAACAAGTTAAAAATCACGTCTTTCACGCAAAAGCCAAATGAAAACCTCCACGACGCCTGGGAACGATATCTGGAATATTAGAGGGACTGCCCTCACCACAATTTCAAGAAGGGTTTCCTGGTCTCCACCTTCTACAATGGGCTAACTCCCGATGAAAGGGTATCGCTGAATGCGGCAGCAGGAAGTGACTTCTTAGGGAAGAAGCCAAGCAAGTCCGAAAAGATCATTAGGAACATGGCTGAGTTGAAGGTCGATGTTGACTATGATAGATCCGATAGAGGGCAGGCGAAGAAGGTAGGGGAAGGAATCTCTCTTGAGTCCAAGGCTCTAGAAAACATAACTTCTCAGATTCAAAGGATAGCAACAGATGTGAAACAACTGAAGGATCATGGCGGAAAGGGGAAGAAGCAAGTTGAGAAAGTCATGAAATGGGTTACCTGCGGTGAAGGAGGACATGGGGTAGACAACTGCGCCTACACCAAACTCGGCACCGACAGCGACTCCGACTCGGAAGAAGAAAGGATCGAGAATGTATCCTACATGGGCTTCAAAAGACCAGACCACCCTGGATTTAGTTATGGCAACAAAGACGCGGCCGAGAACTCACATCAGCTAAACACCCTGGCCAGGCCCGTGCAACCTTTCGAAAAAAGGGGGGGATCAGGCCAATTCACCAAGATCAGCCAGTTCCAGCCAGCAAAAGGTAATTTCCAAGCACCAGGAAAGTACCAAGGCTCGCCCCGTGAACAGGAGAAAGCGGTGAACCAATCCGAAGTGATCGGCCAGTTGTTCGATTTTGTCAAGAAACAGGACACTGTTAATCACCAGTTAGCGCAAAGTGCGTTGTCCAACTCGGGGGTTTTGAACTCGTTGCAGGTCCAGTTGGCAGATATGCAGACACATCAGCGCCAAATCAACCAGTAGCTAGCGTAGCTCGCCGAAATTATGAAGAATCTTGTAGGGAAGATCTCGTCTAACACCGAACCAGCTAAAAGATAGATCAAGATGAAGAAGCTGAAAGATGTCTAGCTGTAGATAGGAAATGCAGCGCTCCTCGGGAGGCAGCCCGTGTTTTATTTTCCTAGAATAGGATGTTATTTACTTTCTTGCAAGGCAGACATTACAAACATTATGGACTGTAATAAGGCCCGAGTCAGTGCATGCGCACGTGTGCTGACTCTTTTTGTTTTAAGGGCCACCGCTTTAGTTTTGCCGGGATGGGTAATACCATCTGAGGCCGGGTTTAGCCTTAGGCCAATGATGTTTTACCCGCCTGTCGCCTCTTGCTCTAAGTGGGTTTTACTTCGGAGTCTTGTCCCAAAAAATCTTGTATCGGTCGGGCGAAGTCTGGTCTAGCAACTTTACAGGCCGAATCGGGCGGCACACCAACCGACTTACATATTACGCCCGTCTCGGGAGGGAATGTTTTTACCGCGACATTCGGCCGCTATATATAAGGCAAAAACTTTACCGTGTCGCGCTCCCGAGCTTTACCTTTTTCAGCTACCGTATCGCGCAGTACTTTTCTTGCCCTCCGCTCCTGTGTCGCGCAGAGACCTCTTTCGATCCCGTGACGCGCAGCACCTTAAGGAAAACAAAGGTATCGCGCGACAGCCCTATCGCCCGAGCATACCCGATACGGACCTTTATCGCGTACGATGTATCGGGCGAGGATTTTACGATTGATTTTCTTGTTGCCCAACACTGTTATCGCGCAACACGCTTCTCTCGCGCCTGCCCGATACATCTGTGTCGGGCGGCGACCGTATCGTCCGTTTATTCTTGTACCGGGCAGCATTCTTTCAAGACCCTGTCAGGCGCTCAGCTTCGTTTGGCCGTATCGCCCGACACGGTTGTATCGGGCAAGCTTCACCTGATCTTGTCTTGAAGCCCTGTACCGTCGTATCGGGGTGCCTTTCCCCTTATTAATTTTTCTATTGATAACAAAATAGCATTTATTTGATTGATGATAGGGATGGCACACACAAAGATAACCGTTAGACTCGTTGGCGAGCAAGGCAGGAGAGTCGTCACCGAACCAGAGGTAGAGGTGGCCACTATCGGGCAGAAGCGCTCGAACCCTAAAGCAGCTGGACCCTCAACGTCTGGAAAGAGGGTGAGGACAGAAGAAGCAGCCACTCCAGCTGCAGCACCTGCTCCAACAACAGAACCCTTGGAGCACACACTAGGAAGGTTCATGCCAAGAGATGAAGAGCACGGATGCCGGTATGCTGAGCTAGGAGCCAAGCTCTACATGCCTAGCAGGTTCGGCCATCAGTCATCCTTCATGCAGTTGGGCATCTTCGGGAGACTGGAGGACGTACTTGTTGTAGCCGGTCTGAGGCAAATCTGCTTCAGCCTATCCACCTCCTACACCGAGCTCACAAGGGAGTTCATGGCATCCCTTCACCGAGTAGAGAATACACCTGCAGAAGCCAGAATGTATGGCGGAGCAGACAGACTCCAGGGGCGGTTTTACAATGCAGAGCACGTCATTTCGGAAAAGCTGCTCAACTGGATTTTCTCCTCCAGCGAAGAGGAGAGAACGACACTAGATAAAGGTGCAAGGATCACCGAAGGAGACGGGTTCAACCCCGTAGAAATATGGGAAAAGCTAACCAGGGAGTCATCTTTCAAACCCGGGAGCAAGGTGGCGGCAGTGCACTCGTGCTTCTGGAGGATAATACACAAGCTGGTGGCGTGCCTCCTCTTCAGCAAGAACGAGTCCAGCAACATTTACTCCGAGGAACTCCACGTCATGTGGCACATGATGGAGGGCCGGACTATCAACCTGGGGCACTTCTTGCTGAACAGGCTGCACCCAATAAAGGATGCCACCAAGGAATATTGCATGGGTGGCATCGTGAACCTAATTGCGGTGGGGTTGGGGTACCCACGTGAGCCGCGCAGCCTCTCAAGAACGAGAGGGGACGAGTTGATCGACCTCAAGTACCTCATGATGTCGGGTATAATAAAGAAGGAGGGGCGGAGTTACTTCTACAAGTTCGCAAGGACGAAGATCCTTCTCCCGCTTCCTCGTTGCGCCGCCTACGACGCAGAAAAGCTAGTCTTCACCACGGCAGAGATTGAGGCTGTGGCAGTAGGCGCAAGCTGCGCTCCACCCCCAAGAAGCCAAGAGCGGGGAATCACCAGAGGGCCCATCCCGCTGGGTACTCGGCAGGACGTATCTTCAACAGCTCCTGCCGAGCGGCTCATTGCCTCGGAGCCACCAACGACAGACACGACAACAAGGCCAGCGGTGGCAAGAGAAGAACTGGCGATCGTGGAGGTCGCCGAGACAAGGACTGGAACTGCAGCGAGAGAGACGGCTGCAGTCCCCGTAGTTTCTACTGCGCCCTTAAGGGCAACTGATGAATTACAACCGGATGTCAGCGATGAGGTATTCGCCGATATCCTACAAAAGGAGATCGAAAGAGCACAGGTGACACCGACACCACCGCCAAAGTCACCTGTTGCAGTTGTTGAGGAAATTGTCGACAGCGTCGATATAGGGCAGCATTCGTCCCCCACAACACGGTCTCCTCTGATACAACAAGAGGGCGGGGCAGCACCAACACCTCGCCCAGAAGCATCAGCCGCGCGGACAATAGAAGTAGGTTCTGCCTCGTCAGGCAGACCTTCGTGCGGGAGGAGCATTTCGAGGTCAAGGGGGAGACAAGCGGAAAACCCTCCTTCGCTCGGAATGATGCTAGGACAAGAACTCGATTTCTTGCGAGAGGTAACAGAAAACCATTCTACTACATTTCTTTCCCTAACCCGCAAGTTTTCGTTTTTCGAACAGAGGCTGGATAGGTAGGAACGGGAGCTGCTGGCTTTAGCCAGCCTACCTGGCCGGCTAGAGGCAGTGAATGCCACGCTTCAACAAGTACTGCAGCGCTTTAGCGAGATCGAGGGGAGGCTGAACAGGGAGGACGACCATCCACGCCCAAGGCATCCGAGAAGATCGCCGTCGCCTCCTGGTCCGGGCTCTCAATCCTCGTCGTCAAGAGCGTCGTCAGGATCGTCATCATCCACCTCCTCCTCCGGCAGATCGCCATCAGCAACCGGAGGAAATTCTTCACAAGGGCAAGGCTATGAAGCTCCTTCCAGACAAGAAAGCCCTTTTGACCTGAATGAGGCCGCTCCCTCAGCCCCCTTTGACGAAGCTGAGGATAACAACGAAGATATCAGCGTCGGGGAAGGCTCTTCTGACGAATCCGAGGGAGAAGGGGGGGACATCTGCACCGCAAACGAAAGACACCTCCCCAGAGGAAGGAGTTCAAAGGCCAACATCACTTATTTCTCCGCACCGACAGAGATACCTTCTTTCGATATGGCTGACTTTGACAGAAGGGTCATAGGATATCTAACGATCAGAGACCAGAAACTGCTCAACATGGTCCTAAGATCGCAAGCCGACGAGGAAGAGGTACTCTGGAGCGACGGTTATTTCTCGGTGCAGCAGGGAGCTCTGAGAAACATCTTCCGCGCCAAAGTCGTCGTAGGGAAGAGTTTGTTCAGAGTACTACAAGGGGCCATTGTAGAAAGCGCCGACCTGAAGAAAGGCCAACATACAGTTTACGCCGCCACCCCGACCCTAGCGAGGAGACTAATGATGGGGTTGTACAATTCTACGCAGGTAGAAAGTATGTTGGATTACATTAAAATGCACAATCCGAAACTGGTGTTGGCCCCTTACAAACACAGAAACAACTGGTTCCTGTGCATTGCCGACCTCCGAAATCATCATGTCCAACTGCATTGTTGCTGCAACAAAGAGGTCCCGCACATAGGAAGTACGTTCCTACTCCCAAAGGACGTAAAGCTAAGACTGCTGCCGCTACGTATCCACCGGGTCATCAAGTACGGAGTCCAGCGCCACAGCGGCGTCTGGAATTTCTACTCACTGAGGGACTTCCCAGTCCAAGAAGAGGAGGGAAGTGGAAATAGCACATTCATAGTCCTCAGAGCCATGGAGATGATACATATCTTCGGATACTTCAAGCAACTCCAGAATAATAACTTCTACAATCTCAGAAGCAAATATGCATTGCTGCTGATAAAGGACAAGCGCTACTTCCGAGACGCGGGGATAATAGAAGAGCTGCTGGATGGTGAACAAGAAGAAGAGTCATCTCAACACAGCAGCTCTCCTGAAAAAGAAGCAGAAGCAGAGACAAACGTCTGTGGGGCAGGCAAACAGATAAACATTTTGCGGCAAGTTTTCGGACATGACGAACATGCCTCGCCCCAGAACTTGGAGGAGTCAATCCACAACTTCGACCGTTTCTCATGCGCTACCCTCACGCAAAAACAGGTCAACGAAATCCACATGAAGTTGGCTGACTCGAACCCTGCAGACATAGCTTACTCGGCAGGCGATGTCATAGTCCCGATTGACGACTTAAGGGACATGGTAAAAGAGGGAGGGTGTCTGGCGTTATCTGTGGCGGTCGCCTACATCCAGATACTACGAAACAAGTCTGAACACGCATACATAGCACATCCAATGCTGTTCAACGACATTTGCTTAGCCGATGAACAAGGGGCAAAGGAAGCCTTCCTAGCAGAATTGGAATGCAGAGTCCCGAATACCATTCTCCTTCCAATCCTGCACAATAACCACTGGACGCTCTTAACAGTGTACACCCAACAATGAGTAGGGATTTTCTACAACAGCTCGGACAGCAATAAAGACCATCCAGTGCCTTGTACATCGACAGCGCTGACATCTCTCGAACGATTAGTACGAAAGTACTATATCGATATAGCAGCGCTGATACAACCATTCCTAGGAATGCAAGCAAGAAGCTGGCATGAACTCCAGTTCTGCCACCGCAGCCCGCAGCAAATTCAACTATCCAACGACTGCGGCATCTTCGTCCTGGAATGGATGGCAAACGAGGCAACGCCTGATCAGCTCCTCCACATCGACTATCACAGCAAAAGAGGAGAATATGTGTGGGAGCTCTTAGCTAGCCCAGGCGCGCTGATCATCTAACCCTCACTGATTAACATTTCCTTACCTCATCTACTTCACAACTCTGGGACAGAGTGTGGAGTAAGTTTGGGGGGGTACCATGTACCAGTGAGGGAGGTACAAAAATCCTCTGATCTCTCTGACTTAAATTCCTTATTCTTTTGTTCTTTATCTTAAATTCCTTATTCTTTTGTTCTTTATCCTTTTGCTCTTTCCTATATCATGTGTACATATATATGTTTATACCAAAATTTTTGAAAATTTTGAAAATTTTGCTTATTTTGTTCCCTATGCATATGTACAAAGTTGTTGTAATAATAATAAAAACTTGTTGTGACTTCTTGCAAGGTTTACTTTCTGTATATTTAACGAGTTACAAGTTCTGTCATATCTTTCTGATAATGTTGTCTCAAACAAACAAAAGATTGTGCCTTGCCATTCAACAAAATTTTTGAAAAATAATAATCTCGTAAACAGCTAAGAGACGAGTATGGAGAAGGAAAAAGCTACCCAAACAGCAGATATCTCTTTTGTTTTCCCTTACCCAGCAAAAATCCCAAAAAGAGAAAGAAGCCTTATGAGCGTGAATAAAAGTATGAGAGTTGTGCCCAATAAGAGAAAAGAAAAAAATATATACACACTTGTTTTCCAAAAGTACCCGTCTTTAGGCATGGTAGATCCGGGGCAGTGGTACGTAGGATGTGAAATCACTGCTCTAAAGCCAACTGGCTTGGACTGCAGGGACCACTTTCCCGTTAACGGACCCTTACCTGGATGGACTGATGGGAAACAAGAAGAAAAAACCCAAAAAGCCTTAGCCTGCCCTATACACAACTTTCTGCCCTTAAAATAAAGCTGTTTGGTGTGGAAGCTAACTTCGGAATCATACACCAAAGTCTCGCTGAAGTTGTGGAGAAGAAAAATTTTACTTAAATAATAAGGCAAGTAGGGCAAGGTCTTTTGCTCGCTTTAAGACAACATTACCTCCAAGACATCGCAAATCTTGTGCTACCCTTTAGCCTTAAAGTTTTGCTGTGCAATAAGAAGCAACACAAAAGTTTAGTTTAAATATTGATTGAGGACAATCAAAAAGCTAAGTTTGGGGGAGTTGATAACACCAAATTTTGTGACGTTTTTGCCCTTTATTCTGTTATCAAAACTACCCTTTTCTGCTATTTTCCTCTATTTTATTAGCATTTTCGCAATAATTGGCCAAGCAACGCTCTTATTCCAAATTTTCCTATCTTCTACAGAGTTTTCCTCGTTTTTGTGCAAAAAGGCCGATTCTGGCCCACAATAAGTCTAAGCCCGCCTCGGCCTTCCTGACGCCCGATACAACCCAGCCCGACGGGAGCTGGGCGACACAAGAATGATCGGCGGAGAAGGGCGCCTTGCGAAAGGGACGTACCGGCCGACACACCTTCTACCCGACAGGGAGCCGAAGCCGCTCGACGACCCAGCTCGTCGAGCGACACGACCACCCACCGGCAGGCGTGCCGCCAGCCACGTGACCGATAGCCAACGCCTCGCGCCGAAGACATACCTGTATCGGCCGTCCACATCCATCGACCGGCGTATAAGGGGGCTACGTGGCGTTTCCAGCACCATAACTCCTTCAACCGTCGGTATAAATAGTAGCTATAGGAAGTCGAAAAGACATGTTGGAAACGTCGGAGGTTGGATAGGTCGGGACGGCTAGCCAGTTCACCGTTCGGACAGTTGGGGACTTGAGCAATCTGCGAGAGAAGTGCGAGAGCAACCGTATCGTGCCCCAGTGCTCGTACCGGGCGACACTAGGTGAGCTCTTCCTCATCCCAGGCACTCGTGTCGCGTATCTACGTCGGTCGATATCGGCCCTCAGTGTCGTCCGGTACAGTCCTAGGTGAACCGATCCCCTCCCTCTCGGGATGAGGAAGAGCTCACCTAGTGTCGCCCGGTACGAGCACTGGGGCACGATACGGTTGCTCTCGCACTTCTCTCGCAGATCGCTCAAGTCCCGAACTGTCCGAACGGTGAACTGGCTAGCCGTCCCGACCTATCCAACCTCCGACGTTTCTGACCTGTCTTTTCGGCTTCCTGTAGCTGCTATTTATACCGGCGGTTGAAAGAGTTATGGTGCTGGAAACGCCACGTAGCCCCCTTATACGCCGGTCGATGGATGTGGACGGCCGATACAGGTATGTCTTCGGCGCGAGGCGCTGGCTATCGGTCACGTGGCTGGCGGCACGCCTGCCGGTGGGTGGTCGTGTTGCTCGACGAGCTAGGTCGTCGGGCGGCTTCGGCTCCCTGTCGGGTAGAAGGTGTGTCGGCCGGTACGTCCCTTTCGCAAGGCGCCCTTCTCCGCTGATCATTCTTGTGTCCCCAGCCCCTGTCGGGCTGGGTTGTATCGGGCGTCAGGAAGGCCGAGGCGGGCTTAGACTTATTGTGGGCCGGAATCGGCCTTTTTGCACAAAAACGAGGAAAACTCTGTAGAAGATAGGAAAATTTGGAATAAGAGCATTGCTTGGCCAATTATTACAAAAATGCTAATAAAATAGAGGAAAATAGCAGAAAAGGGTAGTTTTGATAACAGAATAAAGGGCAAAAATGTCACAAAATTTGGTGTTATCAGTGCCTGGTAGTGTGTTCTGTGGGTCGCGGTCTTGCGTGATGCAAGTGTTATACCGTGACCATGGTCCAGACCGCGATTAGATCAAAACAAAGGTCATTTCCACAGGTAAATCATCAAATACTCAAAAGAAGATGGCTATGTACATCACTTAAAAGAGTAGAAAACTAATTAAAACAAAAAGGGAAGAGAAAACAAAGCTTAAGGAAAAGGCAAAAACTTGGGTTGCCTCCCAAGAAGCTTTTTCTTTAAAGTCTCTTAGCTAGACTTCATAATTCTTCACTCCTTGGGTCCTGTAGTTGGATGCAGAAACTCTTCATTCCTTTTCTCTGGCTAATCTGGTTCTTCTAAATTGATCTCAGATATTCTCACAAAGGCCTCATCTTCATAAAATTGTTTTACCCTATGGCCATTAACCTTGAAAATTCTAGTTTTATCTCCTTGGATTTCCATTATTCTTGATGGATAAATCTTCACCACAGAGAAGGGGTCTGACCATCTTGTTCTAAGCTTTCTAGGGAAGAGCATAATGCTTGAATTGAAAAGGAGTACTTTATCACCTTCATGAACATCCTTGTTCTTTAGGTGGGCGTCATGTCACACCTTGGTCCTTTGTTTGTAAATTCTTGCATTTTCATAGGCATGCAATCTCAGCTCCTCTAGCTCCTATAGTTGCATAAATCTTTTCTGTCCTTCCTTCTCCAAGTCCATATTCAAAAACTTGATTGCACAAAGGGCTTTATGTTCAAGCTCCAAAGGTAGATGGAAAGACTTACCATAGATTACTTTGTACGGTGTCGTACCAATTGGTGTCTTATAAGTTGTTCTATAAGCCCAGAGAGCATCATCAAGCTTCATGGACCAGTCTTTTTGAGTGTGGCTGACCGATTTTCTAGAATCTGTTTAATCTTCCTAATAGATACATCTACTTGTCTAGAGGTTTGAGGGTGATAAGGCATAGAAACTTTGTGCTTTACCCCGTACTTCTTTAATAGTGCCTCAAACTTCTTTTCTCTAAAATGTGATCCCCCATCGCTTATGACAGTGTGGGGCACTCTGAAGCACGAAAAAATTGTTTTCTCGAATAGCTTGATCACAGATTTAGAATCACAAGTTTGGGGTCGCTACAGCCTCTACCCATTTTGACACGTAGTCAACAACCAATAAAATATACTAGTAACCTTTTGATGACGGGAAAGGACCCATGTAGTCTATTCCCCAAACATCAAATATTTCTACTTCCACCCAGTTGGCCATAAGCATCTCGCTTCTCTTATTGATATTTCCTATAAGTTGGCATTCCTTGCAAGCTTTGACAAAAGATGTTGCATCCTTGAACAGGGAGGGCTAGTAAAACCCTAACTGAAGCACTTTTGCAGTTGTTCTTTCCCCACCATGATGCCCTCCATACAGTGAAGAGTGGAATTCTCTTAAGATCAGTGGGACTTCCTCCACTGGTATACATCTTCTATACAAACTGTCAGGACATCTCTTAAATAGCAGTGGATCATCCCAATAATAGTTTTTAACATTGGAGAAGAGCTTCTTTTTCTAGTTATATGTTATATCCAGTGGTAGCTGGCCACAAGCCAGATAGTTACAAATATCTTCAAACCACAGCAGACTTGGCTCGTTGGACTGAGCCAATAATAGGGATTCATCATCATAGTTGTCATTTATGGGCAACTGATTTTCTTCATCGCAAACTATTCTAAATAGGTGGTCTGTGACCACATTTTCTTTTCCTTTCTTATCAATGATCTCATGATCAAATTCTTGCAGCAGTAGGGCCCACCTTAGCAGTCTTGGCTTGGTGTCCTTATTTTGCATTAGATAGCATATGGTGCCATGGTCAGTATAGACTTTTACCTTGCCCCTATAAGATATGATCTAAATTTGTCAAACGTGAAAACAATTGACAACATCTCTTTTTCCGTAGTGGTGTAATCCACTTGGGCTTCGTCTAACGTGTGGTTGGCGTAACATATGATGTGGTGCTTTCGGTCTTTCTTCTGTCCTAGTACTTCACCTATGGCGTAGTCGCTAGCATCACACATTATTTCGAAAGGTAGCTCCCAATCTGGAGCCTGTAGAATTGGTGTAGAGGTCAAGGCCTCCTTCAAGGTCTCAAAAGCCTTTGAACACTCATGATCGAACTCAAACACTGCGTCTTTGATCAACAAATTTGATAGGGGCTTTGAGATTTTTGAGAAGTCTTTGATGAATATCCTGTAATAACTAGCATGGACCATTTGGTGGTGGGAGTTTGGAGATGGCCTCGATCTTGCTAAGATCCACATCAATACCTTTCTTGGGGATTTTGTGTCCTAGGACGGTGCCACTTTGAACCATAAAGTGGAATTTTTCCAAGTTCAGGATGAGATGTTTCTCCTCGCATCTTTGCAGAACTAAAGCTAGATTTCTTAGGCAGGAATCAAAGTCGGTTCCATAGACTGAGAAATCATCCATAAATACTTCAACTATGTCTTCTAGAAAGTCCAAGAACATGGAAATCATGCAACGCTGGAAAGTTGTCGGAGCATTGCATAGGTCGAAAGGCATTCGTCTGAAGGTGTACGTTCCATAGATGCATGTGAATGTTGTCTTCTCCTGATCGTCGGGGTGGATCAAGACTTGATAGAATTTGGAATAGCCATCTAATAAGCAGAAGTAATCATGGTGGGCAAGTCTTTCTAGGACTTGATCAATAAAAAGTAAGGGGAAGTGGTCCTTCTTTGTGGCCGAATTTAGCTTTCTATAGTCAATGCACATTCACCAGCCTGTGACAGTTCTCTTGGCATCTTCATCACCATTATTTCCCTTCACCACAGTCATTCCACCCTTCTTGGGTACTACATGAATGGGGCTCACCCAGTTGCTATCGCTTATTGGGTATATGATTCCTGCATCAAGTAGTTTTAATATCTCCTTCTTGACAACTTCCTTTAGCATTTGGTTCAATTTCCTTTGGGGTTTCACCGATGGCCTCACTGATTCTTCTAAGTTAATTCTGTGCATGCATAGGGCTGAGTTTAGTCCCTTGATATCCTCTACGGAATATCCAATTTCTCTTCTATGCTCCTTCAATTCTTCCAACAGTCTTTCATGTTGTTCTTTGTTGAGGTTAGCGTTGATGATGATTGGGTTCCTCCCTTTGTCATCTAGGAACTCATACTTCAGCCCTTCTGGTAATGGCTTTAGTTTCGACTTTGGCTTTGGAGCCTCTGACTCTTCATTTGATGGTTCCAAAGAAGCGTACTTTACCATTTCTATTACTTCTTCTTCATCACTAAGACTCTCTTCACCTTGGTTAAGGCAATCTAGAATTTCGACCACTTAAGGGTCTTTTGTCAAAGGGTTCAAGTTATTCAGGGTTCTCATGAGTGGGTCCACGATGGCTTTCTCTTCTTGAATATCCTCGCAATACTAGTTATAGCTATCCATGAAGTAGACAGACTCTGAAAGGGATGGCCCCTTCATAGCATCCTTCACTTTGAAGTCAATGTGGTCACTTCTGACTCGGAGGGTTATCACGCCTTCTGCGATGTCTATCAGGGCTCTTCCAGTGGCTAGAAAAGGTCGTCCAAAGATTATCAGACACTTCGGGTCCTCCACAATATCTATTACAACAATATCACATGGTATGAAGAGGTGTCCCACACGGATTGGAACGTCTTTCACTATACCCACTGGTCTCTTGAAAGTGTGATCAACTATCTCTATCCGCATATTTGTCTTGACCATATCGTTCAATCCTAGTCTCTGTGCAAGTCTGAGGGGCATCAGACTTATGATGGCTCCCAAAACTTCCAGTCCCTTCCTTTCGACATTGTCTCCAACACCAAAGGGGGTGTTAAAGGCTCCCGGGTCTTTCTTCTTGGTAGGTAGTTTAGCCTGAACAAACGCACTAGACATGTTTTCTAGGTGTACCATTTTGACTTGATCTCCTTCTCTTTGTGATAAGGTCCTTTACAAACTTAGTGTATGTCAGCATCTCCTCCAAAGCATCCAGAAACAGGACATCTATATGTAGTTTCTTTACTACCTCCATGAACTTTTCATATCTTTTCTTCAGGTGGGCCTTGATAAGCTTGTAAGGAAATGGGATTCTTAGTGCATATGGGCTTTTCTTCATAAAGATTTCTTCAATGGGATTAGGATCCCTAGCTCCTCCACTTTTCTCACGTCCTTCTTCAGTAGGCCTCTCCCTGTCGACAAACTTCTCAGAAGAAACTTCCTTATCCTGTTGTGGTTCCTCAACTTTTTCTTCTTCTTTGTCGTTTCCTATTCCATAATTGATTAACATCCTCCTTGATCAGAGGGTTGCCATTTTTTCAGTCGGTGTTTGACAAAATCTTTCATGAGGGGTTCTTTATTAACTCAGCTAACTACACGAGATGTTGGTCGATCTGGCGTTGATGCATTTGCATATCTGCCATCTGGACTTGCATAGTTGTTAAGATGCCAGAATTGGCAATGGCACTTTGCGCCAGTTGGTCATTCATAGTAGCTTGCCTCTTAGAAAAATCGAATAGTTGAGTTACTAAGTCAGGTTGGTTGTTATCCTTTGCCTGACCCTGTCCTTGACCTTGGCCTTGACTTGGCCCTTGACTTGGTCCTGCTCCTTGACGAGTTTGGTTCCTGCCTTGCGCTAAGTAGTTATTCTTGTTCGTCTGGTAATTGGTTGTTTGAGTATACAGTGCTTGTCTGCTCCTCTTCTCAAATCCTGGTGGTGGCTTTTACGAATTTCCCATCTAGTGTGAATTCTCGGCCGCATCCTTATTCCCATAGTTGAAACCAGGGTGATCTGGCCTCTTGAAATTGGCATAGGAAACATTCTTCATCGACTCTTCTTCTCTTTCACTATCTTCACTCTCTTCAGGTCTGGTGTAGATACAGTTATCAACTCTGTGTCCTCTTTGACCACAGGTGACACACTACATCACCTTCTCGGTGTGATTTTTCCTTGCCTCTAGTATCCTTCAATTGTTTAATATCAGTTGCTATTTTTTGGATTTGGGTGGTTATAGTTTCTAAAGCCTTGTCTTCCATGGATGGTCCTTCAGAACCAATCTTCTTCGATGTGCCTCTATCATTCCTTTCATAGTCTACTCTTGCTTGGAGTGTAGCCATGTTCTCTATAATATTCATAGTTTTGTTTGGCTTTTTCCCCAAGAAGTCACTACATGCGGCAGCATTCAAAGAAGTCCTCTCTGTATGAGTCAGCCCATTATAGAAGGTGGTCATAAGGAACACCTTATGATAGTTGTGGTTTGGACAATCTCTCAGGTATTCTTGATAATGTTCCCACGTCTTGTGCAGGTTTTCTCCTGGATTTTGTGCAAAAGATGTAATCTTCTGCATGTTACAGATGGTCCTCTCAGTAGGATAAAACTTGGTGATAAAGGCATCAGCAAGGGGTCTCCACCCATCTATAGACTAGTGGGGGAGATTTAGATACTAAGAGAGGGCCTTATCTTCCAAGGAGATGTTGAAACCCTTGCAGTAAATCACTTGTTGTGGGACACCCCTCATCTTAATGGTATCACATATGTTCTTGAAAGCATCGAGATGGTGGTATGGGTTCTCCGTTGGGTTCCCACGGAAAGGTTTGTTTAGGATCATGGATATGACAGTTGGTTTTAGCTCGAAATTTTCTACATTGAAGTTTGGCACAACGATCAGTCATCTTGACTCATTGGCCTCTGTTGCTGCCAACTCACGAAGGGTCTTCCCTTCCCCATCGTCCTCGCTATCGTTGTCCTTATGGTTGCGCTCATGGTTGTTATGGTTTCTTCTGTGCCTACACTGATGATGACATTCCTCGTAGTGATGGTCATCCTCACGATGATCATCTACATGTCGCCCTTCATGCTCTTCTTCTCATTCTTCATATTGATGACCGTCATTGTAGTGGCCATCTCTATCTTCATCCATTCCTGGTGGAGGTGGGTTGTGTTCATTCCTCGTGTTCTGCTCGTCTCCTGAGAGGGCAATGTCCACGCGAGGTGGCATGGCGAAAAGGAGTAAAGTTGAACAAGTTGCTTCTTCCTGGGTGCCTGAATAGATCGTATAGTCAAGTTAGCAAACTGAACTGGTCAAAGCAAACTATTCTACAAAAACTCAGGTTAGCAAACTTAAAGTAACTATGTTGTCAAGCTTATTGCTATGCTTGAGGCACGGGAGTATAGTAAGCAGACTCAGGTTCTTAATAGTGTCATTTTTCTTTGTCCCCGACAACGGCACCAAAAACTTTACCGACCTAAATCACACGTCCAAAGGGAGCGGATTCAGAGTAGTCAGACTTTTAAAGAGATTGTCCGACTCTCAGGCCCCCGTAATGATAAACAGGGTCCGATGTAGCAATTGGGGTCGAATACAGGGACAAGGTTGGTAGTGTTAAGCGCACAGAATCTAACACTCGTATACTCCATCCAAAGAGGATATATAAAAGGTGTTCCCTAAGGAACGAAGGTACGCAAACTAAAGCAGCTCAAGAAAAACAAGAATAACAAGAATGAAAGGAACCAAAGAAATAAGATGAAACAAGTAAATGGGAGGAAACCCGGGTTGGGGTTCACTTACTAAGGCATCTCACCAACATGCAACATCATCTCTCTCTCTCCTACATACTCTTATCAAGATTGCAAGCAACCACCAAAAGCGTCTATTCCACTATTTCTCAAGATGAGGATAAAACTAAGCATAAGGCTAGTCTCTCTCAAAATGACCACATGTAAACATCATAATAGAACATATGGTTTAAAGCCTTAGCATTCCAACACTCTCGTGCATTCATACTACTCCATGACACGTGATAAAAGTGATATTACTCTCTCGAGATATCAACAATCAAACATCACAAGATGGTAGCTAAGCATACAAGTGAATCATTAAAATAGGTGCATGGAGATAATCTTGATAAGAATATGTATATTCAACAGAAAGAGATAATATACATGTTGGGAGAGCCTTAGTTGCTACTCCCAACCGAAGTTAAGGTGTTTAGCCACTCATGCTTGTGGACAGCATAACAACACTATAGAAAGATGGATACATGAAGTCCCACGAAGAGATGAGGGGAGCACAATGAGATGGAATGATAGATCTAGAGAGAAGAGACGTGATACGACACAATACTTCTTAATATTTGGATCTAGCACATGGATGGTGTGGATGGTCTTCTTCTCTTGAAGAAGGAGTCTTTAGTCTTCTCTCTCCTCAATTTCTGCCTTTGGAGATCCAAGATTGGTGGATGGGATGGTATGGGATGAGTCTGGAACGTAGCAGCACTTCGTGGTCTTTGGGATCCGATCTATGATATGATGATTTGACAAGATAGGTGGGTGTGTATTTATAGGCACATTCCACCGAATTAGGTCTAGACCGTGGTCACGGTCACGATCTTGGTTAAGTGAGGGGTTAGACTGCGGTCGTGGTCTGCTCTTTATTCATCTTTCACAGTGGTTGAGCTTAGTCGTGGCCTGGTGACGGTCGCGATCGAGGTCTGCTTATATGTTGTATCCAGGCAGTCAAGGTCGAGGTCTTCCCACTCGGTTGTAGTTTGTAAGAACTCATCAGTGATCGTAGTTTCCAAGCTGATCACGGTCCTTCTCGATCGCAGTATGTGCCCACACGGTCACCCTTGGTCTATCTTTGGGGCACATGTTCCAATCATGACCATCCTTGAGGTTGTGGTTGAGTGATGACCGTGGTCTGTAAACTAGTCGCAGTCCATCCTTGACGCCTAATGATCTCGATCTCTAGAGAATTCTAAAACCACGATCGTAGTTGAGATATAAGCGGTCGCGGTCACGGCCTTGGTCCGCGACCTGGGTTGTGACTATTCCTGAAACCATGTAAGTGAGGCTTTAGTAAAAAAGATAGAAAAATTATGTGAAAAACTAACAAAAGATATACTAAAAGTAGTGTAAAATATATATATAAAGTACGTTAAATGGAGTGTTATCAATAACATATACCGATATGTTTGTTTTATGTTATAATCAAATTTTGAACAAATAGATCTTCAACATTCATATATTAGTTATTTTACACATTTTTTAGTTATCTGATGAGAAAATTTTGTTGGATGTTGTGATCATAATGCTTTGGACATTCTACTTTTTTATTTTTCAAGCTTATTCATCCCATTTATGTAGAAATATTGTTGTCGGGTCTTGTGCTCTATTTTAAACACTCCATGCTCTCATGACTTCAGAAAATGCAAATTGGTTTCTAGGTTTGATGGCTTTAATTAAATCTTGAGTAAATCGAGCTTGCCCATCCATCCAATAGCTATGATACATGTTGGTTCAATTATCATGGTGATATTTTGATTGAACGTGGTGATCATAATGCTCCAACGATGCTATTTTTTCATTTTCTAGTTTATTCATCCCATTCACAAAATGCTTCTATAAATTACTTCATCTATTTTAATCACTTCATGATCCCAGGCCTAGTGTTTATGCATGCTTTGTGTGGAATATTATGATTTGACAATTCTTTTGTTGATGTAGTTGTAGGCATCTCTGTATAACTTCCTTTTTTCTTTCTCTCATTCACATATATAGAGGTGTTACAATTGATTCTTGTGGTATGTTTGAATCACTCTATGCTTCGAAGACAAACCATAAATGTGACTTGGTCCCTTGAGTTGCTTCCCATTCATATATATGTTACATGTTGGTTTAGTTCTATGTCAATATTTTGATCACAAGCAGCTACTGTCATATATTCCCTAGTTATGTTACATATAATTTCAGTTTTATGATGTCCAAATGTTGATGCAATGTGGTATTAGAGGTCTTGCAATTTATTTATCCACAGATAACTAAATTAAAGGATCAAATAATAGAATATATACATGTCTTCCCTACGCATGATCAGCTTGCAAAGTCCCAGAATTTGGTATCCATTTTTTACATGAGTATGATATATGCATTTCATATTTGGTGTCATTTGAACCTATTTCACAATACATGTATCCATCTTACATATCCATTTTAGACTGCATAACATTACATATTGTTAATATCATATTTAGTGTATTACTTGTTCAATCATTGTTTGAAGTGATGTCAATTGTTTGAAGTGGAAGCTACCAAATTTCTATAATCTGACATGCTTCACTTTCATGTTTGCTAGAGATTGATTTACATTTTTTGGGTTTTATTTTGTATGATTTGGGGATCTTGAAACTACTTGAGTGTATTATCTTGTTGTTCTATTGGTTCAAGGTGGATTTCTCAAAGAGGTTTGAGGGTGTTGATGTGAACTAGAATTTCAAAGTGGTTTGAGGGTGTTGATGTGGCCTAGAATTTCAAAGTGGTTTGATGGTGTTGATGTGGCCTAGAATGTCAAAGTGGTTTATGTGCTCTGCAAGTTTATTTAATTTTGTTATACATCAGTTATTTCCCATAACTTTTGCAACACAACTTCAAGAGACAACTATGTAATCACGGAATAAGAGAATTCCACCCCATAAAAGGGTAAAAAGGGTTTTGAGTGGATGATCCAAGGTCAAATAGTTTAAAAATTTAGATGGAGAGAGAGGTATATACATCTTGAGATAAAATATTAGATTGTTGACATCCTATTTTTTGTTATTCAATCAACTATTAAGGTCATATCTGTTATTTGGCTAATGATAGAATTTATCTTATTTGTTATAATTTTATTCACCCATTTAATCCACTCATATTACTTATTTTCCACCTATAGAAGGGTTCAACATGCATAAAACCCTTCCTCTGAAAGTAGGTATGGTTTTCCTTTTAACTAAGATTTCTATAATCCTTTTCAGTAATTTTCCCAATTGTGTCATCTATGAATAAAACATTCACTTCTAATCCATGTTGGAAATTCATTTTCTTCCTTTTTGTCTCTTTTCAAAAATCAATGCCATTATTTTAATAAAGAAAATATTCAAAATCTATTCCATGTCATTTAAAAAAGAGAGAGAGAGAAGGGGGAATACTTGTACCTTTTATTCCTCAATGACACAAATTTGTGATAAGAAGTGAAATTCCAATTCGAGTTATAGTAAAAAACTTCTAGAACATTAGAAACTCAGATAAGGCATACCTTCTTTCTAACCTAGGGACACCTTAGTAGAATCCAATGTTCTACCATGATGCCATGTGGAAATTGGTCTTCTAGTGGAGAGTCCCACATAATAGATAGATTCATACATTCCCCAAGGCATCACATTTCAACATTTGTTTCCTTTCTCAAATCTACTAGTAATATGTTTGCTAAACTTATTTCTCGACGCTGACCCTCAACGCTAACCAACAACTATAAATCCCCTAATGCCCATCATCTCGATAGCCCCTTTGAACTCCCATGAAGGCAGAGAGTGACTATCTCTTATTGTTTAGACTCTAATGAGAAGTGTCTAGAAGACCCTTCTTCAAGCACAACAATACAAAAGTTGGTGAAATAATATGAATAAACCATGGCCTCTTGATCTAATCATCATTAGTTAACAACTTGTTCATATTCAGACTACTTCAATTGTTCTTCAACTTGCTTAATTTATCAACTTGCACAACAACTGCTCATCTATCATGAAACAGCATTTCCATGCCTGATTGAAATATATACCACCCTTCTAGATTAGTTACTCTTGAATTAAAATTAGCATAACTAGATCATTACCATGTCAATATAGTTATCATTCATACATCTTTGTATAAAAACTTGCTCTGTATTTCTTGTTCATACCAATTTTCTTTTATAATCATCTCACTCTATATTTCTAACACTTATCTCGATCACTTGGGATGGATCTTTGCATGAGACAAGTTGTGGCAGTTGGGATCTCTTAATGAAAACTAGAGTCATTTATGGATGATGAAAAGTAGTCAACATCATATTGAGTCACCAAAGATCACACATGCTAATCATGTTTTCCTTTGGTTTTTGTTGTTTTTTCCTTATTCAAATTGAAACTGAATGCTTTTCACTAACTCAACATGTTAAAGTGCAATATCAATTTTTGGGCAAAAAAGAGGTGCTTAATACTTCCTTGGTCATAATCAAATTTTTGATCCTGGTATTTTGGCCATGCTTTCCTCATCTTATCTTCCCTAGGGTGGAGTGATATTTTTTTTGTATTTTACTTCTAATTTGAATGACTATCTACAATTTTCCTTGTTATCCTCACAAAATAAGGTGGTGACACCAAATTTCCTTTTCTTTCATTTTTTTAGTTTTCAATGTTATCCTCACAAAATAAGGTGACTCCAAATTTCCATTTCTTACATTTTTTTAGTTTTCAGTGACCACCAAGATTACCTTTTGAATATTTTTCCTAACATGTATGATATACAATCATGCAATAATGAAACAACTGAGGACAACTAATGGAGTTGAATATCCACGGGTTTGAACTGTGCAACGATGGAAAAATGATATGAGAGAACTAGATAAAATTAATAGTACCTTTAACTCATCCTACTTTAGCTTGATGATCAAGGAATGGCTGATCGAATCTTATAATCAAACTAGATGAAATTGGGAGTACAATTAGATCATGTATGTTTGCTTGATCATCAAGGGATGAATTTAGTAGTACATTCTACTCATGTGTGTTTGTTTGATCATCAAGGAATGGTTGATCAAATCTTGTAACCTCATGTCTCCATGACCACAACACAAACTGTTGAACCTAGGATAAATGATACACAACCAAAAAAAAGATCAAGATCCAATTTGCCAATTTAAATGGAAGTGTATTTACTATTATCGATAACTAGAGCTCCACAGTCTGGATAATACATCTAGGATGACATGAAAAATATAATTATATCAAGACTTCTATAGATATATAAGAAGCATTTTTTTTTTGGGTTAGCTAGTAAGCACTCTGATTCATTTTATCTTCCTCATGCAAGAAAATGTGGGTTCAAATTACAATCACTAACGAAGATTACTGAATTAAATATGGTAGTACTACTACCATTACAGGATTCTTGAGCCAATCACTCAATGATCTCGTTAAGAGGATTTACATATTTATAAACCCTATAAATGTTTTAAGGTGAAGCTTGGCTAGCGTGTCAACCACACTATTTTTCTCTCTACAAGCATAATGCACATGTCTCATAGGTTTTAATTAATTTCAATTAAAACCATCTATAGCCATTATAAAATTACTAGGGATTTGGAAAATGTTCCAAATAAATCACAATATTCAATTTATATATTATACCCTAAGGTAAGGTATGATCATCATGGAATCATTCTAATTATGATGAAGATATTTAAGTAGTATAGAATAATATATAATAATATATGATTTGCAAACAATTGTACATGCCTTTCTGGTGCCTAACAATAATTAATTGTTGGATATGAACTTTGTTAATATTTTTCATATTTTATGAGAATTATTATTATGAATAAATAGAAGAATAAGGAAAAGTGGGATATATGATCTAAACAAACTACTTACAATAATTTCTGTAGGGCCGCACATATTTAGTTTAATGTAAAATGTATCCTACTTTCCTATGCATATGATATGTCAATTTCTAATAAATTTAAACAATATGATACATGTTTTGTACATTGGTTATTGATATATAACTTTCACTCGTAATTTGAGTAAGAAAGTAACCCGGATTAGTAATTCTGACCACTAGGGATGAAGTTAAATTATGAACTATTTGTAGGTAAAATGATAAGAAGAAAGAATTATGAAGTTGGGTTTTTATAAAGACGTATGTTTGAAAAGGGATAAAAATTCCTTACCCGATATGTGATAGAAATGACGATAATAAAAATAAGAACTCAATGATCTAATCTGGTGTGTCTTTAACAAGGTATATTAGGTTGTTAGATCATCTAGATAACTTTACAGAGATGTTAGGGTTAGCTAGATTGGATCTTAAGAATCGGCATGATTATGATGATGTTGTGTTCAATATTTCTTACTTTTTAGGAACCAATAAACACTAAAGTTTCTTGCTAAGTTACTGTGTAATGATAATACAATTACTATGTTGTTAATAATATGAATGAGACAAGATTATGATGGATAAAGAAGTGGTGTGATATACTACATACTTTTTATGCAAGTATATCTTTGAAGGTTTGTGATTATGCATTCTATTATCACCATACTTACTCACGCCGTAACATATGTGGTATCACATGGAGGAAACACAGTAATGACTTTCTAAGGCCATTTTAACCTAAATCAAAACAGCTCCCCAAAAGCACAATCTAAGTTTGTATTCCTTAACGCCTGTCATCAGTAGAATGTAAACTTTTCATGATTGGTTGGGTGTTGGTAGATGCATAGCCAACATTGTCCTTCCATGCATGTCAAACTTTGCGAACATTGCCCCGTTGTTCATCTGGTTGTCTCGAGAGAGAGATAACTGCAGGAAATGAAGCCATCAGATATAGACTGGTTTTCAACATGTACCATTGAGTTGCAATTGATGCCCCACTTCCTGTGCATTTTGTTATAAACTATAGTTAGAAGAGACCATTAATAAGAAAAAAAATCAATTTGACACAGATAAAATTGCACCCACTTTAGCACCTCCGCATTTACACTACTTAGTATAAAACTATAGTCTAAGGCGACATATAAACCAATTTTAAAGTCTGGTGTGAGAAAAAACCACCTGATTGGGAGGTTTGATTTTATAAGATAAAATTTAAAAAAAAACATCGCATGAAGTGCGTTTTCACCCTTAAAGCTAAGGCAAAAAGGGACGTTTTCCTTTTTTCACTTTCATTTATCATTTTTCTCTATTTTCTAAATACAACCGTCCAATTCCGTGACACTTTCTTTCATTGGACAAGAAACATATAATTTCAACAGTGTTGTATATGGAGAATTGTTTTTCCGGATATGTTACGTAGGATGTTATTCCTATAAAGTGTTTTTTCAATTTTAGGATAAATGAAAATGATGGTTGGCGGAAAATAAACTCGACTAAACTTTATAAATTCTGCAATTGCTTACCTTTGAAAATAAGCTTCTACTGCATGCGCATCAACAGGACCATCAGCCTCCAAGAAGAACAGATCCATGGTCCTCCTATGAACATCCTCATGACAGGGAGCAGCTACCCACTGCGCCCTCATTTCATCTTCTACGGACGGGTTGTACTCACTACTTAGGTAACCCTGACGGAGACGATCATCGAAGACGACCGAGGGCAGTACTTCTCGTCTCGTGTCTGCTATTCCCGTCACGATTGCATCACGGAACTGGTGAAAGATTCCTGCCACCATAGTCCTCATGATACTGCCGCCGGCGTAGTCGGCCCTCTCGGCCATGCCCCTGTTGCGAGTACTACAACCCCTTGCTACTTCTCCATAACTCTCGATGAGGCCCGACAAAGCTGTGACGCCAAGAGTCACCTGTGTCCTGAGGTTTATGTAATGCGAGTTGGCTGCTTCTTCGATGAGGTTAGGGACAAGCAACTCGTTCTCCATGCATATATATGTGAATAGTAGGAGAAGGTTCTCGGCTTCCTTACGGGTCGTGCGTGGGAACTCGAGGAGACGCTCCAGTAGCCGGCAATGGTGCCGGAATTGATGGAGAACCT